>JAGSMR010000017.1:962500-2162500 GCA_029286605.1 Sericinus montela | reverse complement strand
CGTGTTGTTCGGGCAATTCTGTTTTGTTTTAATAGCAATGGAGCGTTACATAGGACCGTAGCACGATGCTCAGTAATCAAGCTTTTTATGCAGTTTGAATAAATTAGGAAAACAATGGCGGAAGCCGCGATAGCGGAAGAGCTGCACGTGTAAGGTTAACGAGGAATAAGAATAACATATATTATGAAGAAAGTTACGATAGCCGAGTGGTTGGATGATCGGAATGTGAGTCAAGATATTGAAGTTCGATCGCCAGAAGGGAGGCTCGTATCAATAAGCTTTTGAAAACTTATGTACGATTTACATCGAAGGCTACGGATAAAGACAAACATAAGCTCCGGTGAAATGTGAAGCAAAATGACTGCATTGTCTATAATACGTAATTGTCTATAATAGGTAATACGTGAAGATAAAAAAATTATATTATGTATATGAAGTATATACTATATAGTAGTGCAAAAGAAATGGATGTAAGAACTGACGATCCTATGTAGTTTTATATTAACACTATTAATGAAGGCAAGAATCTTCAATCTCTACGTAGATGGTGTAAAAAGAACTATATGAATGTTTTTGAAAAGCTCCTAATAATATCAGGGAACAATCCTGACGACGAACGATGAGAGGCATCAGTTGATTTTCTCTTTATTAAAGAAACATAGCTTATGTTACCATAGACGACTGGTTGAGTGATAGGAATTTGAGTCAGGAAACCCGAGCTTCATGCCTGGGTGGTAAGCTTATACCAATGGGTTTTTCCAAACATTTATTCACGATTTATTTTATAAGTTTGAACATAAAGACTGGGACAGTGCCCTAGACAGCAAGTTCTAAAAAAGGTCTACGGTGGAAGGTGGGTCGAGAGGACTTACCTCTGTCTAGTCCTCTGTAAAGTAACGATAGCCGAATGGTTGGGTGATCAGAATTCGAGTCGAGAGACCCGAGTTCGATCCCTAGGTTGCAGGCTCGTACTAATGGGTTTTTCAAAATCTTAGGTACGAATTATATCGTTGTCTAGGACATTGACACGGTTGCGGGCTCACCACCCATCATGTTGTCCCAAAAATATCTTCGGTGGAAGGTGGGTCAAAGGGACTTAATTGTCTAGACTAGACTAGACCAATGGGTTTTCCAAAAATCTATGTACGATTCATATCATTGGCTTGGACATAAAGACGGCGATGGGCTCACCACCTGTCACGTTAGCCCAAAAATATCTTCGGTGGAAGGTTGGTCGAAACGACTTGATTGTCGAGACCTCTGTCTACCCCTGTATTGGCAATGCCGTGAAGATATTTTTTTTGTCTAGTCAACGTGGCCATGATAATTTAAAGTTCTAACAAGTGTTCGTACCGGAGATTATGGCAATGAGAGGAAAAACTTGGACAAACTTGTCGTACGGGATTTGTACCAGTGACATAGTTACTGTATTAAGGTTGGTATTCCGCCACACTTGGCGATACTGCAATGGTAATGACGTCCGTATCGTTCCACTTTATTATTAAGTTGTGGAAAATGTGTTAGATAAATGTAAAAGAAGTTTTTGTATTTTACATACAATACAAATGTAAGGTTTCTTATAATTTATAAAATGTTTAATGTTATTATTATTATTATTTATTTATTAATTTAAAATAATGTTTAATAATTAGATAGAGATTAGATATAATATCTAAGTATTTAATATAAAAAAATGTAAATCTCGATATATCACCGTCACTGATAGTATTTAAATTAAAATCAAAAATATAAAGAAAAAATGCGACAAATTTAAGTATCCCAAAATCATATCTGTCCGTCAACCTATATCTATCCGGTTAACATTTAAGTTATTAACAAGTAATCTATGTGGTAAAACCCTAAATTGTTTAATTTTTAATTTGTAGTTTAGCGAATGAGTGAAGACCGAAAGGTGAAGAATATATATAGCGCGAAAGTAAATATTAATAGGTCTGGGTAGGCTGAGAATAACTTTCCATGATCTTGTGAGCTGATAGCTTAAAGAAGAGGGTCAAGAGTACTCGGATACTTAGACGTGCGTGTATGAAGGAAATTGAATGAATTTGAAAGAAGCGAAAGAGGTATGCAAGGATCGTGATACTTGGCGATGCTTTGGTTTCCTCGTTTGGGTACTACGCGTGAAGACATTTATTTATTATTTAAAATAAAAAAAATATCTTCACGCAATTCCCAATACAGGGGTAGACAGAGGTATAGTTTAGACAATTAAGTCCATTTGACCCACCTTCAACCAAAGATATTTTTGGGACAACGTGATAGGTGGTGCGCCTGTCGCCGTCTTTATGTCTAAGCCAACGAGTATAGTAATTCTGATATAAGTTTTTTAAAAACCCATTGGTACGAGCCTGCCAACTGGTGATCAAAATCGGGTCTCTTGACTCGAAATTCCGACCACCCAATCACTCGGCTATCGTGTAACGTGAAAGACTTTTGAAAGGCTTTCATGTACAAAACTAAACAATGAAGACTGCAGCTTACCTCGTAAAACGTACCCCTCGGCACAGTCGTTTAAAAAGTAAGTTGGTCGCCGGCAATTAAGGAGGTACCGGTTCGAGAACAGAATAAACTTCTCACGCGCATCGTAACAGCGATCACACACGGGGCGCCTAACGATTATGGGCATCTACCATAAAGATACAATCTATGTATCACAACATGACCTGATTTTGTGTTAATGAAAGTGCACTTTAAGATATCGCCTTTTTATTTAGTACCGTCGTTCATCGGAGTTCTCTGAGCTGGCAGGTCTTGAGCTGTTCTTAGAAATAAATATCTATGGGAATTGTTTGTGATTCCTTATTGCTGTCGTAAATTTATTACTTTTTATCGACAGTAATGATCGTGATCATTCATTCAGTCTTGTTGTTTCATCAAATTAAACTATTTATTCTTGATATCTATACATATAAACAGGAGTGTCTGTTTGTAATATTTAAATGACCGTTTTTACTATATGTATATGAATATATACGGTACATACACCAAAATAACATTTTTTTTACAATTTTTGTCTGTCTGTTTGTTCTGGCTAATCTCTGAAACGGCTGGAACGATTTTGACAAATTTTAACAGATAGGCAGATAGACAGACTTTCACTGACAGATAGCTAATGTTATAAGGAGTAACATAGGCTACTTTTATTTTAAAAACATAATTAGGGTTCCGCGTTAAGTGTTAAACTGCGGGCAAAGTCGCGGGGGGCAGCTAGAAAGTAATATATATAATATAAATATCTTCACGCAATTCCCAATACAGGGGTAGACAGAGGTCTAGTCTAGAAAATTAAGTCCCTTTGACCCACCTTCCACCGAAGATATTTTCGGGACAACGTGACAGGTGGTGAGCCCGTCGCCGTCTTTATGTCCAAGCCAACGATGTAACTCGAATATAAGTTTTTGAAAAACTCATTGGTACTGCCATCTGGGGATCGAACTCGGGTCTCTTGACTCGAAATTACGACCAGCCAACCACTCGGCTATCGTGACTTCAATCCAGCTAGAAAGTAATAACCATTATTAACCACCATCCATTATTAATTTGTTTGATCTAACTTCCTTTTGTAATGAAAGGAAAATTAAGAGATATCCACTTTCTTAACATTCTGAAGTCATGGATTAAGTTTCAAGATTAAATTAAAAAAAATCCTTATATCAATCCCCATTAAAATGAATTTGAAATAATCAGAACATTTTGAAAATAGTAAAATAAGACTTGAAAAATCTTGTTACAATTTAAATTTTTGTTCATAATATAAAACGATTTACCTCTACAAAATCAACTACAAAACAAAACTAAAAATTCGCTTTATTTTGAGCAACTTTACAATGCTATTTCGGGATTTATTACTTCCATTAATACAAGCTGTTAGTGCTTAATAGGTACGAAGTATTTTTTTGCTTGGAATGTGAATTCTAGAAATAAAACGCTTATCCCACAGTCACGGCAGCTTGGGCAGTCAAGTTTGTCCTTGGCTTTTCTTTTTTTATTACAGAGTTATAAATAGGGCTTTTAGTAAAAGGACAGTACTCGTAAAATTGTAAATGCGAAAGTAAGTGACTATGTATAATTGTTATTTTTCACTCTGAAAACGTTCAATAGATTTAAGTGAGATCTTGAATTAACATATAAGTTCACTTTTATTAAAATTTTTAGGATTACCAAATAACCTGCATAAAGTAGTGAATAGGAGGTAGTGCCGAGATTGTATTTCGATGGTTGATTCTCCCATTTCGTCTCAGCCTGGCTATCATGTGTACGAATTATGGCAGTAAACAAGTCTTGTTTTATGAATAAAATAAAATTGCTCAGTAATTAATTATTTTGTCTTTTGAAAAAGTTAAATCGGGAAAAATATTCGTTAATTATCTAGATAATTAACGAATATTTTTCCCGATTTAACTTTTGTTGTTGTTGTTTTCCCGATTTAACTTTTGATGTTTCTTAAAAAATTTTAAAATTATCTAATACATGATTATCAACCATTGTGGTTGTGTGTTAATGTAAATAGTTAATCCTAACTAACTTCTACTGGCCAATATAACTGAATAAAGGAGAAGTCTATGTATTAATATACCTATCTATATACATATATAGAAAATACATTCTTTATAATATTATCTTTTCAATAACGAGTTTAAAGATATCAAAATTGCGTATAATTTATTGTTTTGAAGGGGTGCCCCTTAACTGCACAAGACAGTAAGTTTTGCAGTGTAGGCGGGGCTTAACTTTAGTGACCGGTGACCGCGTGACCTCGACTCACAGGTCAGACCCAGAAGGTCAACGCACCGTGCGATGCAATGTCGCATAATTCCAAACCCTCAAACCATGGACGTTTTGCAGCTATTTTAGTTTTTATTCTAGAATAAATTGTTTCTTTATTCAGTTTTATTTTCAGGTTTAAAACCTATTTGAGAGGTAAATAAATGTGATCTATGATTATTTTACTATAAATTATTAAAATATTTAATTTTTATCCACAAACTGTTCTGCAAAAATATTTTTAAGCCTCTATTAAGGGTTCACTGGTCTATAATTCGCATAATGGTGTACTTTGATGACTTGAGACGAAAAGCGAAAA
Source organism: Sericinus montela (assembly GCA_029286605.1). Taxonomy (NCBI): domain Eukaryota; kingdom Metazoa; phylum Arthropoda; class Insecta; order Lepidoptera; family Papilionidae; genus Sericinus; species Sericinus montela. The sequence continues at coordinate 2,157,399 of JAGSMR010000017.1, read as the reverse complement.
TGATAAATTCATGAGCGCTGTGAGGAGAGTGAGAGTGAGAGTCTTTTTTCAGAGGATATGCATAAATGTTTCCATCATAACGAAATCACAAGACATCTACGGCAAGAAACGGGGTGGTACATTGTTGGTAACCCTCCCGGAATTCTTGTACGGCATATATCCTATTCACCATGAATTTAAAATAACTCTGTTGTAGTTGCAAAGAGATAAAAAATAAAGTTACCAATCTTCAAGTTTGCTGAAAAACTTCATATCATTGTTAATCTTATTATTCGTAGTGTTTATAAACCACTTAGAAAAATTGCAAATATGTACTAGTTCGCAATTCTGTTCATTTTAAATCCAGAGGAGTAATTACATTCCTTTTTTAACCATAATTGTGTGGAGTATTTGTACTGTTGATAGAAATGTCACCGTATGTGGAAGGATAATTTAAAGAATCTATTTTTATTCTGCGGTTCTAGAATAGTTAAGCATTACACGCTTATTATAATCGTTCCTTGCGATTTCGCCGTCGTTTTTTTTGACGCATTCTTCTTCAGTATGAAAATTCTTGAGACTCATGCAGGGTTTGTTTTTTTTTTTAATTTTAAAACTCGGCGGCTGTGGTATTTCGCTTATACGCCATTTATAACCACTACAAAAATAGGTGTACGCACGAGTAGTCTTAACACCGAGCGTAGAAACTTGATGTATAAGGTTAATATGTCCAGTAGTATAGACAGTACAGTTAGAGTAGTAGTAGTATGCAATTTATATATATACAAAAATAGAGCATTCACTCAAAAGTTTTTTGTACCCTGAAGTTCCCACGGGAAACAAATAGCATGAAATTTATGTAGAAATAATGATAACTAGTAACCACTGTAATTGTCTGACAAATGTCTTCCCTTCCATTGCTATCTACAAAGGTAACTAATTTTAATAAATGATTGAACCACAGCTAAGTGCGGCTCAGTCAGGCTACAAGGAATCTTCAGAGCATTCCCAATACAGGTAGATAGAGGTCTAGACAATTAAGTCCATCCGACCCACCATCCACCGAAGTCATTTTTGGGATATCGTGGTTTGTGTCTTAATGTTCAAGTTATCGATATAAATCGTACATAAGTTTTTTGAAAAAAAAAAAAAACCATTGGCAATAGCCTTGGGGATCGAGCTCGGGTCTCTTGACTCGATTTCCGATCACCTAACCACTCGACTATCGTAACTGTTTGCTTATTTGTAAATGAATAACGCATTGCAAAAATACGTAAATTTCCTATTGCAGCTGCATTTATATTCAAGAGGAAGCTACGTCAAGGCGGTGGTATTTTGCATTTCATTACACAAAAGCCATACCCTGACTATATCGCTTGTATTTTTTGTTGTTGTAACCGCATGACGGTCAATGTTCCTCGCCAACCGCAAACTCTTCATTTGCGTTATTCCATGTTCCGACATAAATAACCTAGTCAAGTGAATTTGACGTAATTTCCTCTGTACTTACAAGAGCTTTTTATAAAGGAAGAGTATAGCCGCTGGAGTGAAATCGCAGTAAAACTATTGAAGGATTTGCAGAATCGTTGTATTTACTGTACAATTACATCGAACACAATAGTAATACAGTAAAGTTATACGTTAGCAGATTGCGCCCATAGTATAGAATACAATTGAGATTATTCGTTGCCCTTCTACCACTTTATATACTATTTTTTGGATTCAAAATCGCTACGCGCGTCATTTACACTATTACGTAATTGACATATACAATACAGATTATATAATGAAGAAATAAGAGATAATTATAATTATAAAATAATTATAAAATTGAATCAAAAAATGTTGAAGTATGATGTCTAATTATAAAACGTTACAAGAATTTATTATTATTAATTTTGCATTTTCTCATTAAACTATACCGAAAAATGTCGTATTAAAAATTGAGTTCCAATGTAAATGGCAGATTTCAATCCGTAATTCTACACTTATATAGTTTCCACAAATACGTTCAGGCTTTCTTTTCTAACGATGCCAGGAAGAGAAGGTATTCTGTTATTACCCATGTGTAAACAATATTGTATATTTAACTTAAAATTTATATAAAAATAAAAAAGTATATATGTTCATTCCCCCTGTCAGTAGTGGCAAAATGCGTGAAGAAATTTAATTAATTTTATAACAGCGTTTAAGAAATTAATTCAATTAACGTGTATTAAACCATTAATTCTGATTAATAATTAAACTGTAATGTGATTATCGGTGATTTTACAAGCGTTCAACATGAAAGTCGTGCAAAAACATATCGAGACATTGTAAGTAATTGTGTAATTTGTGGCGATTATGCCTTATCCGGTTTGTAATTAATTGAGATATGCCGCGGCCGTTGAGCACCTTTACTTTTTATATTTTTTATTATTCAACTCAAACTATACCTATATCTGATGTCGAAGTATCTCAGTGGTAATTGTATCGGTAATGCGTTCAGTTTCGTATTCGAAACCAGGCAAGAACTCATTAGAATCATCATCACGGCGTGGAAATGTCCAATGCGGGGCATACGGGATCTGTCTGCTAATACTCCCGTGCTTGGCAAGCGGATTGGCGTACGCTGTACCGGAAACCCTGCCCCTTAGACGCTGATGCCCGTGACTGGTCTATTGAATTTTTGTCGTGTATTTCCGAAATAATTATCCCGCCATCTGTCGGTGGCCAGAAAAGGTGACTAAGGAAACGCCTCAAAAACGCGTTGCCATAGTCAACTCTTACGATACTCACGGGAATAAATGTGATATATTTTTGCGTTATAAAGAGACGGAAGAATCTATTACAGAAATACGGAATTTGTTGTACGTTTTCCTCAACGTGTCAGTTTTGCGAGAACAGACCGGTATATTGTTCCTTTGCCTTTCTGGTACATGGAAAACAGTTTCGGACGACTCTGTGGGATATGCATTGCATTGTTCTACGGGAAGTCGATGGAAGCCGGAGTCAGGACCGTGGTTTATGGAATATTTATGGTTAGCCGTAGTTCAGGCGAGCATGAGTAACGTCATGCTATATTTACCCGATCACGGTAACCAAAATGAAAAGTTATGATTTCAGCAGTCTATGTATGTATGTTTGTGTGTAAAATACACACAAACATACATATAGTCCTCCGTTGCGCCTAAACTATTCGTCCGATTTTGATAAATAATGTGTCAATAGATTCGTTATAATGTCCCGGGTAACGTTTTAAACGACTTTAGCAATAGGAGTCAATTTTACCACGTAAACCCAAAATCAAATTTAATTATAATTGAAATACTTTTTAGCAACATTTTTTTAAAATAAATACATATGTAGATATATAAATAGAGACAACATTACATACATTGCTCCGATCCGAATATAAGATCCTAAAGCACTTGTGGTATGGGAATCGGAAACAAAGAAATCACCAAACATCCAGATCCGAGAAAACCTAGAAAAAGAGGTTTTTCTACATTTACCCGACCGGAAATCGAACCCGGGACTCCGGGACCTCACCTTGAAAACCTGTGTTCACGCCACTCGTCCACGGTCAAATGTCAAAATTAGGTATTAAGTTGCTATAATTGTCCCCTGAATGTCCTTTTATCATTACCCTAGTACTTTTTTCCGTATATGCATATAAAGAAACAAAAAATTTTTGTTGCGAATAGAATTTATTTACTGGTGATAATAAGCCTCTCCACTTCGCAGTCGAGGTGTGCAAGTTAATGATAATATCATAAAACAATTAAATGAAACCTAACACTGTTTATTTTAAAATATAAACATTGAATGCAATTTTGTCGTTCAATTAAATGAGACAAAAACCACTAGACATCTCAAGCAATCGGTATTTACAAGCTGTTTGTGAAGGAATCAGATTACTCGGCTCCTTAGACTATGTATAGTGATGTGCTTGCAAAATAAAAACTCAATTTAAATTAAAAAAAATATAATAAGATTATTTTTGATGATATTTAGTGTTTATAAAAAATTAAATGGCCCTTCTCGATGCTTGCGTTAAAAATGCTATACAATGCAGTTTTTATCCGTGCTATATATTTTTCTGAAATACAAAAACAAAATTATGTTAATATTTACAATACTTATTAACTAAAAACAGTAATAAGTGGCATGGTACCTTTAGAAATAACCAAGAACGCTGGCTGCGTTTCTATGACGAATGTTTAGACTTAACCATTGAGCGAGAAAAGAACCAGCCATTTTGTCACTAGCGTCTACCGAAAAATTAATTAATACTTTGAAAGCGAAAGTAACTTTGTCAGTCGCTATCTTAGGCAAGGAATACAGTAACAGGAAACTTATTCTTTTTCGAAATTTGCTATACCTTTTTGTTATAAAATTTTGATAAAAAAATCGAAAATAATTCGTGAACAACGTCACGGGTAACACATGGGCTGAAACAATATAAAAACGGATTATTTAAATTCTGATTTTCGAAAATTAAATTGATGATCAAAATTCGAACCAGAGGTGACCCAAGTTCGATCACTAGGAGGGAAGACTATTATTGAACTACTATACAGCACAATAGCTTTTTTTTCGAAACTTATGTATGAATTGTATCGTAAGCTTGGACACTAGGTGCTCGGACAAGCACCCGCCTTCTTGAGACTCCTGGCCTCCGGGTGGCGGACTCAGGAGATGTTCGTCACCTACGTGGGTTTGGGGACCAAGGAGGTGTGCGTGGCTGTGTGCCGGCGCGTCTAGACTGGCGGGGGCAGGAGAGAATGTATTCTCTCCCGAGGAGGGGTTGCCATGTGCGTTCCCGTGGCCTTGCCAACATGCGGCGTAGACGGCGTACCGTGTGGCTTTAGTCGGCGCGAGTCCAACATTGCCTGTGCTTGCCCCCGTGTGGGCGTACACGTAAGGTATTTCCCTAATTATAAAAAAAGCTTGGACAATAAGACGGCGAAAGGCTTGTCAGGTGTCTCTAATATGCTTGTGAAATATGAGTCGGAGAGAAGAAACTAAATTGTATAAATCTCTAAACACACATTTAATGTGAAATTCGTCAAGATATAAAAATTAAAATATTCAACAATGTATCGATATACATTGCGATGAACACTAGTGCGAAATGCGTCGTTTCTCCTGGAGCGTTTCTTTTCTTCTTTACGCGTTCAGAATCTTGACAAGTACTGCGAATTTTTTCTACGAGACGGCTTTTAGGTCGCTTTTTTGTTAATCGCACGCGACAATTGGCCGGCACGCAAACAAAATTTGTGACAAAGACGCCGCTCGGCTTGTTATCTTGTTATTCAGAGTAAGATAATGGGTGAACGGGCTTCAGTCAAATAATATCTTCACGCACATACTGTATACGCAATACTGGAGTAGACAGAGGTCAAGACAATTTAGTCCTGACGTCTCCTATTCATAATTAGTTAGTCCTTACTAAATTTTATATTCAGGTCAAGTAGTTATAGAGATTTAGTTATTAGTAAATATATAAATGAGCAACATACGAATGTATAACCACTTACTTTTTAAATCTGATAAACAAAACAAAAAACTTTATATTTTTACGGAATGTGAAAATATGAAGCATTTTTCCAACCAGGGCTGTGGTGTTTTCTTAATAAAGTTAACAAAGGAAAAAATAATAATGAAAAAAATAATAGTTGCACAAATGAGTGTAACAGTTCATGCAAACTGTTACACTCATTTGTGCAACATAGATTACACAAAGGACTATAATTATGCCGACAAATTAACGTACGTAGCATGGTTACAAATTAAAATTTTTAAAATGTTAAATATCTTTTATGCAGTGATGAATATGATGGTTATAAAAATGAAACAAAACCATGGCTAGACATAAAAAAATGTAGACGACCGTCCCGCTTAAATAAGAAAAAACTATTTAAGTAATGTCACTGCATCATTAAGTGTTTACAATCTTCTCGAGACTAAAGCGATCTTTTAAAATTACCTCAATTAAGTTGAATTCAAACTAAAAATAAAGATATATTACTTACTTACTTAACGGCCCATAAAAGTTACATTATTGGACTCAGGCCTTCCTCTTATGTAAGATTTGCTACGTATGGCAAGCAGATTGGCGGATTAACGATAACAGTCACAGCCAGACACTTCGCACTATAAACGTTGATTGATTTTGGTTTAGAATTTTTGATATCCTCATCCCGCTATTTACCGGTTGGCCACTTACGACATCCGTGGGATAAAAGTGGATAGTATTATTTTATGGCGATAACTCACGGCTTAATGAGAGAAAGCTTATATTCTTTTTCTTCAACACAGCTTATCAAGAGTTCACTGCTGATAGGCCTCCCCCGAAATTCCTACAAAATAACGGTCCTCAGCCACCTGCATCCATCACCTTCCCGCAACATTTTGCAAGTCTCTATCTTGTGTGGGGTTCGTCCTTTATTGAGTTTACTTAAACAATGTTGCCACTCGAGAACATGTGGACAGTTTGTTTCTCGTCCGAATGAAATAAAAAGGTTTACATATTACTTTCGGACCAGAAACAAACTGTCCACATGGTCATAAGTGATTACTACGACCCATAATGCGTTATCAGCCCTGTGGACTGAGATGGAACATTGGAGGTGGAGTTACATGGAGCTTAGAGGTCACGTTGCTTGCTTCATAAGTGCATTCACTTATAACACTAATTTGATCTTCAGGTCGGCACTACTAAAATTATTGATAACGATTTTAAGTGCTGAATTTACCATAAACACGACGGTGGAGGAATCATCTCTAGGAAACCTGCCAGTTTAAAAAACATTATGTCTAAGACTTGTGAAGTCCGCCAACACGTTTAGGAACAGCGTTACGGACGTTCCACTGCTTTAATATCTTTCAAACATTTTCAATAATTACGATAGGCTTTTACACGGCACTGAATTCACAAGCTACTTCATTTTAATACCTAACTATACCTAGATACCAGATGCAGGCACTACCTACCTCTACCTACGTGTAGGTAGGTAGTATCCATACCGTCTATATTTCACTGACGGAATAGAGCACGGTCAGTGGATTAAGACTATTTTTGAACCCTTATGAGAAATTTTAAATTTACGGAGTTGTTATTACAAGAAAAATTTTTCTTGTGGACGAATTATATAGACGTGATATTGAGTCTCGTCTGCAGTATATTTACCCAAGAGGAACAGATACGCTATTGTCTCAGTTAATTGAAAAGAGCTTTCAAGTTAATTGAAAAGAGATACTGCGGAAATTGGAGATGTTCTTTGATGTTTACCTTTGTGAGCAATTCTGATATTAAGTTTTATATGACAAGAGTGACAATCCGATAGCCTAATTGGTAGTGTATCGGCCTGGGAAGCTAAGGGTTACGGGTTCAAATCTCGCTAGGCTCATTGGAATAATGAATATGAATGTTAGTACTTAATGTATGAATATTTACATGCATATATGATTATTATCAATGTATATTTATATAAGCATATTGTACTCTTGGCTTGGACATAAAGATGGTGATAAGCTCACCACCAGTCACGTTCCCAAATAAGTTTCGTTATATAGTGGCCCACAAGGAATTTATTGTTTATACCTCTATCTAGCCTTGTCTTGGGACATAAAAATAGCAAGAGTAAATGAAGAGATAGAAACGAGAAGAAGAAGTAAGAGAAAACGATACGGATTAACTAATGATGACAAATATTATTTAGTTTTTAATCAGTTTAAAAATTAATTTTAAAAAGTTGGATTCCTCTTAGAATTGTATTAATTTCTAGACTAGACAATTCTATTGTCTTAATTTCACATAGGCGCTTTCCCATACAATAACAACTTCTATTTAATATCAGTTAAGACTTGGAACCTAAACGATCCCCCACGCAATACTTTGCCTCTTTAGATGGAGTGACTACAGACAAAATGTTCCTGTATGTCGATGGCTGCAGGTGGCTGCTAACCTTTCGGCAGTGATCGCAGTACCAGATTAGTCACGCCTAAGACACTGCTGCCCATCTGTCTAATTATTTTGATCTGGTATTTTTAGAAATTGTTATACATGCATGTGTCGGATGCCATAACGATATACAAGGCTTTTCCCTTAGTCGCCTCTTACGACATCCACGGGAGGAAATTAGGTGGCAATATTCTAAGGCCGTTACCACGATATATATACGCCATTATAATATCGTAATATATACATAGTATAAATATATATCTAATGTATAAATATATATCTAATGTATAAGTATATATCTAATTAGGTTTGAGCGGTTTGTCTGAACGTAATATACTCGTATGTTTCGGTATCATGTTTCCCTGATGCTTAAATTAAATACAAACTCAACATGTAATCAGCCACGTTTACACTTCCACCTTATCTTTACAGGTTAAGTTGTATTTTTATGTAGTAATAAACAATGTAATTGCATTTTTACGACGCACGCGAGATGTTTGAAATCTTTTTTCTTGACGAAAGCAATAAATCGCTAGAGATATTGGCGTGAATTAAATAACGCTGTGATTAAACTGTAAGAACCGACACGAATTAGATGTAAAAACGTGAATAAATATTTTTAGTTTGTTCTAAATCCTGTTTCCACTTGCTCTGACATTGATTTACATTTATAGGCAAATGTCGAATCCAGGACTCTGAAAAGCTTTAGGAATTTGAAAAAGACGAAACCGTGATACTGGAACCTGTCTACAAATAGTTTACCATATTTATGTTGTTTGAATATAATTGAAACGTTTATATATTATAATAATATGATTCACTCATTACAATTTTACAATAAGATTAAATTGTAACATAAATATGTTCAAATTAGAAGGGTGACTTTCTTCTTTCCTTATTCATTTATTTTGGATTGTACATGCTAATAAAAACATTAAAAAAACCTACGTCTATAAATTAAAACTAATTAAAAAAATATTAAAAGTATCGTTTGTATCGTCTAACGGGATTTGTACCTGCCTTCACTTTGGCGTGGGGACGTTCTTATCAACCAAGTTACCATAGCGAATGGTAGAAGCTTCAAATACAGTAAGAATTGATTTTGAACAATTCTCATATATTAGAAAAGAGGAATAAAGGACGATTTATTCCCAAAACAGAGTATTTAGAATATACAAATACAAAGAATTAAAAAAAACTTATAATTACATTATAAAATATTAACAAATACGTTTCAAGCTAATAAGAAAAATACCCCAGTATTCGTATGTGTCGAAGCGTTGCTTTAGGAACTGGAGCTAATGCATAATGCCATGCCGTTTATCTTTCTTTGGCGCTGGTATTTTAAAATAATTTTTTAAACCTCGTCCCGAATTTGACTCCATTTTAGATACATCTTCATGTTGTGACATCAAAATTTTTCAGTGTGTTGATATAATCTTTTTCTCAATAAAGATTATTCTGAAGAACTATTCTTTAAAAAAAAGTAGACAATCAACACTGTTGACTAAAAACCACGTCATATTTTTTAACACAATTTCGTAACGACGAAAGCCATTGATTCGAAGTCTGCAACATTGTGCAGATCATCTGTCCTACTTAGGGTCGTTCGACACTGTGTTTGTCTGTACGAGGTTGCCACGAGAACCATTATTCCTTAATAGTTGTCAATTCTGATATCTATATAACCAGACTATTGCCAAATCGGTTTTCTAATGCTTACGATTGGCTGTACCAGGCAGTTGGTTGTCCTGATACAGCTAAAGATGTATGTTGCAGATTTTATACCGAAAAACCCTTAACACAGCTCGATGAGTAATTTTGAACGACCTCCATAAAAATACCACTGCACATTTCTGAATGGAATGAGACATGAGTCATAACTGCAAGAGGTAAAAACTTTAAAGGGCTTTTATTTATTCTAAGAACTGTGCCTACTAATAAGTTGTTATAATATAATGCTTTCTTTTATGGTTGAGCTTGTGGTAATTAAAACGAGGTGTGGTATTTAGAACGTAGGTGCTACACAATTTTAAGAGATTACACGTAGGTTCAGAATTTTATTACGATGTTACATTGTTACTTCTCGTAGTCCGGAAAGCGGTGGAATGTATGGATCATTGCTATTCCCTATTATTTATGAAGTAATAAACGCCGGATATTAATTTAGGTATATATATATGTATATAATTCTTCTGTACGTGTATATTGAAAAAAGAAAGAAAGAAACATTTACTGGGCACTTAAAATTAAGTATAAAAGTAGAAAAAAAAACTTAAATATAAACTAAAATTTAAAAACAATCGTCATTTTGCAGGAGTGCAATGTGCCAAAAAAGGAAAGCCATTCAGGTATATTGCTGGAATAAAACCTGCAGCCAGCAGGTGCCAGCCCTGATTTTCAGTGAGAAAATATAAAGAATTTGCAAATAAAAAGAGCGAGACAATATAAAGAAACGACGGCTTGGCAGTACGAAATTCGCCAGTTCAGTTAGTATTTGACAAAATTACTAACTAGTTTATTTAATAATAAATACCGTCACTATTGTATTTTCAGTCATTTAGTAGTTTTACAGTCGTAAATTGCGCGTAGACAAAACTTTGAGGCAAGGTAATATTATTTTATAAGCAATTCGCCAAGCCTTTATGCCATCCAAACCATTAATTTAGAAAATTAGAGGTTTATTTCTTTGATTACGTTGCGTCGTACACGGAAAACTTGGAATCTTAACGGTTGAAGGAAAATAATTGGAAGTAATTAAAAAGTTTATTAGTTGTTTAATATAGGGTCATAAAAACAGTAAAACGGTACATTTCTTATCATGTTAATAGGGCTTACAGTTATCTGTGTGATAATAATGATAATAAACATCTAAACTCCGTATTGAAAATTAAAATTCTGTATAAATTCTTCAACAATTTCCCAATACATAGAGGTTACATACATACATATCGGCCCGTTAAAGTCCACTGCAGGACATAGGTCTCTCCAACAGGGAGGATTTGCAATTATCGCCACGCTTGGCAATCGGATTGGCGATCGCAGTACCAAACCACTCGCACCTCAGACGCTGCTGCCCATCTTCGGTTTGATTATTTTGATCTGACATATTTAAGAGATGGTTATCCCGCCATCTATCGGTTGTCATACTACTATCCCTTAGTCGCCTTATGAGATCCTCGGGAAAAAAGGGAGTGGAAATATTCTTACGCCGTTACCACACGGAACTGAGGTTAGAGGTTGATAATATAGGGTACACACTTCTACTATTTTTAGTCAGACTGGTTTAGACTATTAAGTTCCTTCGACCCACCTTTCACCGTAGCCTATTTGGTACAACGTGAAATATAGTATGCCTATTATTGTCTAAGTATCCTTTTTTATACGTGGGGTAATACCGAAGTATACCCTGTCCCGTGGGTCCAAGGACAGATGATGTCGGGCTAGCACCGACTAAAACGGGACACGGTAACGCTCTCGCACACATCCGCGACCCAATCCGCGCAGGTCGACCAATGCAGCTACTGCTCGGTAGAGAATTATTCCTCACCCTTTCCCACTAGGCTAGACGCGCCGGAACACAGACACGTCTACCTCCTTGGTCTCCAAACCCACGTGGGTTTGGAGACCACTGAGACCGAGCACCAGCCCATCCGTCACCTCGGGGCGGATCTGGAACTTAGCTCCACTGCCGACCACATTCCAGCCGTGGACGGCAGAGACACTCCTCTCTCCCGGCGGCGCCACCTCAGCCGCACCAACGGTGTAGCCCCAGCCAGAATTGCGGTGGATAGGGAGCATGGTGAAACGCCATACGAAAACTCCACCGCACAGACAAAGGCAACGATGCAATAATTTACACATGATGCAAGACCCGGATATTAAGCCCCACCGCCACGACCTGGCAAGAACGCGTTCGGGGGGCGTCTAAGTATCGTTGGCAGTTGGCTTCATAACTTGTAAGGCAGATACACCACCTTTCGCCTTGTGCCAAAATAAGCTCCGATGAAATGCAGGTCGAGAGGATTAAACTTCTAACTTCCCTAATACTGGAAAGACGTAACTTGTTTTTTATGTCTTTTTTTGTATTAAGAACATTCTCAATTTATTTTTTTTCAAGTTATTCACATATTATGAATGAGCGGTTGTCTGTTGACAGAAATTTTACGCGCCCCACGATTTTATTTTTTTGTCTGCTCAATGGCCTACGAGGAGAGTGGTGCGATGGTTGGTAACTAGGACCTAACGAATTATTTTTTAGCTTTTTAAGATAATTTGCTAAATATTAATAAATTGTATTCATCATTAGTATCTTTATTTTCAATAAAACCGTTTAACTTATTTAATTAAATAAATAATGGAGTAGTTAAAATGCTGGCAGTTAATAAAAAAAAATTAGATCGTAAAAATACTGTTCGTTGTATACAACAGTTTGAACATAAACGAATATTAATTAAAAATAATTTTCACTGCGTAAAATGTTTTAAAAAGTGAGATATATTGCAAGGGTAAGAAGTTCGCTAAAGGTTTTATTTTTACTAAATTTAAAATGTTACCTGGTTTGAGTGTAGTGGTGGTGGTGCATACAGTGGAATTAGTGCACTCATCTGTGGGAGGGAGGGTGGTGCTCTTCTTCTCTTCGGACCAGGTAACATATACCTCTTTGTATTTGCATGCGGAGTGTTGCGAAGTAATTTTTTCAATAACAACTTTAACTATATGATTCTTATAAATACATGCTTTCAGTTACACAAAAACAGTGGTTTTTCTACATTGACCCGACCGGGAATCGAATCCGGGACCTCGAGATGGCGATATCTTGAAAACCGGTGTTTACGCCAGTCGTCCACGGAGGTCGTCAGATTAAATACATCCGGACGGGAAAATGTAAGATATGGTTTCCACATTTTTCCAATTTACATTCTATTTTTTATTTCTGTGATTCGAGCAACATCCGTATTTTAAACGTAAAGAGAATTGTTTCAATCAACTCCACGATACCTGATTAAACCTGAGCACGAAATTTGTGACACGCGACATTTTATGGTAATTTAAATTTCAACTACAGCAAATTCATTCACGATATGTTGCTAAGAATAATTAATGCCAATATGGCGGAATGGTTTTCACTCGATTTTTTCTTCCAATTGATTTAATCAACATGTTTGTAAGTAGTTCAATAGACGGTAAATGTTGGATGGTCCGTTTTTAGCGTTATCCTGTTCGTACTCTCTTCATCTGTTCGTGTCTATGGCAAAATTAATTGTCATAGACACTGACAGCTGATTGTCATCGGTCTGGTATTTCTCATAACGGTTATCCTGCCATCTGCAGGTAACTATTCAATAAAATTTTAAAGGTAACCTTTGTCGCCTCTTAGGGACGGAAGGTGATATACTCTTACGAAGTAACCACACGGTTAAAAATATGATTTCGTATATTGATTTTGAACAGATTTGAGATACTATGGTCCCTGTTGTAATTGTACTAAGACACAAAATATAATAAGATAATTAGAAATATACTGAGATATATAAAAGACTAATGTAAAATTTACAAATTAGGCAACTTAAATTACTAATCGGCATTTAAAAGGCATTGTGTCAAAATAATTTATATTAAAAAATTTTCTTAATCTAAAAATATGATATATATTTTTCAAAAATATGTAAGAATTTATATTATATTATATAACAATTTATATTATAAATATATTCAAAAATATATATCAAAGCTTCAAAAATATATATAGCAGTGCTTAGAAGTATTTACATAAACAGAATACGTACAAGCCGTAGTAGTTCTTGTCTCCCGCAATGATTATATGGGTCATTCCTTACAAGGCACGCACAGGAGTGGCAGTGCAAAAGGTGCGCAATTAATTAAGTGGCATGGGACAAGGCTTGGAACCGGCGACCCCGAGGTCGGCGACCGCGGCTAGCGGGAAACGCACCTATATTCAACTTATACTGCCACTTAGCGCGTGCGCATGCATGAGACATTTGACAATACGTGACATTTGAATTTCCCGTAAATATGTTACGAAAATAACATGTATGTTACTTACAAGATAACCCGGTGAACTTCTTACCACGTCGTTATTTACGTATACATGTATATTTCTATGGCATAAAGTTTTCAGAAGAAAGAAATACATAACCAACAACCAGTTTGAAACCACAAATTAAAAGGAGTAATGTTGGATTCGGCTAGCAGACACTCAAAAGACAGGAGAAGAAGAACAAACGAAGGGGACTAAATGCATATTTTTACCGTTTGGTCTGCATAATACAAATTTTTAGAAAGAAATAGAAGTGCAGAAAATAGGAGAATAAGGAGAGTGGAAGAGACAGACCTATTTCATCGGACACAACCCGAAAGCGCTAGATGTCTATAAAATATCAGACAACAAGTACTTGCTTTAATAATACCAGCTAAACCCAGCCACGCTACGATGTGGATCAGACTTTTATTAAAAAAAATATTAAACATTAAAACAAATATTAAATATTCATCTTCACGTGGGAATTTCGGCATATTTACCTCCTACTCTTGGGAAAAAATGCAACGACTCGTCAATATATCAATTATATCTACTCAATCACATGAAAATCAGTAGCTTTATTGATACTATCAATCCATCTACTGCTTTTCATGTTTTTCGACTGCCAACATACGAATTCTGTAATTTGTATATAGAATATAAAAACAATTATTCGTATTATAAGATTATCCCACGTTTGTCGTTTTCGTAGTAGTCATCACAAAAAGCTTTGTTTAGAACACTCACGAATTGTAAGAAATACTCAAAGGTGTACCATTAATGTCTTATTAGTGGCATGCGATGTTGTTAAATTGCATACTTAAAGAAGGTGTTAGATAAAAACTTATAATACGGCATAATAGCTCCAACACAAGCAGCCGCCATGTGTATATGGACGCGTCGAATTAGATTCCACGGCATTGCGGTTAATAGCTTTATAGGTTTTATTCTAGTTATAGCACTGGCCATACGATAAAGATAAACGTTTCTTTTAAGAATAAATAGCGATCAGCCCCGGCTTCGTATGTATGTTTTCCTATTCTACCCGGGTTTTCATTGGCGTTAGCCGTTATTGTGAATTCACTATAATAGTTTAGAATTAAGATTAGTAGATTTTTTTAGAAATCACACCAATCTAGAGAAACTTAGAACACTGTTAAAATAGAAAGTTTTGTCCAAATTGTTTGCTTACTTTCAGAGATATAAATGTAATAAATATTAGTTT
Organism: Sericinus montela; assembly: GCA_029286605.1. Lineage (NCBI taxonomy): Eukaryota > Metazoa > Arthropoda > Insecta > Lepidoptera > Papilionidae > Sericinus > Sericinus montela. The sequence continues at coordinate 2,142,204 of JAGSMR010000017.1, read as the reverse complement.
GTTAATATTAATAAGATTACCAAATTTAGTATTCATTTTAACATTAAATTCGAATAAATTTCACACCGACAAATAATATCTTTTTATTTGGTCTTGTTTAAAAGTTGTATTAAAAGCAAATTTCTAATGTAATAAATAAATATCACATCTTTCTCCGCGAGCGCGATTCCTCGTACGTGCAAAGAAGGCAAAGGAGATATTTTCTTTCTCCAAGTTGTTTTAACTCGTTGCTCGAATGATCGGAAACTCTTTTCTTTAGTCCTATCAAGCGACCATTAATTCTAAAACGAGTTCAGTCACGTAAACATCATTGATTAGATCGGTCCATAGACGTAAGTTATCAATTAGAGCGTTCTGTATTAGTTAAGATTTTCTATAACGTACGAGTATTATGACTTTCACTATAGTCACTTAAATAGTCTCACACATCTGATGATAACCCACGAGTTAAGAAGTAAGTTATTAAAAAGGATTCTCTCACTACGCGACCATGGAAATGCTCATTAGATATAAAAATACTTAAAGAATTTCAGCATAATTTATATGCTTTAAAATCAATAAAAAAAAACAGCATACTACTAAAAGAAATTAAAAATGGACGAGGCTGGTGGGAAAAATTGATTTATTTATTATTTCATTGAAGCTAGGGGTTGCGGTTCGAATCTCGCTAGAGGCATATATTTGAGTGATGAATATGAATGTTTGTACTCTAGAAATGGGAGGCAAACGAGCAGGTGGCTCACGTGATGGTAAGTGATTACCGCCGCCCATGAACACCCGCAATACCAGAGGCATAGCAGATGCGTTGCCTCCCTTAGAGTGCCCCAGAATTGGGGGAGGGAGTGTATGGACCACCGGTTACCTGCACTCACCGGACGAAACGCAGAAGTTTGTTAGAGTTCTACTTCACGCCGGTATTCTGTGAGGTCGTGGTACTTCTCCGGTCGAGCCGGCCCATTCATGCAACAACAAAAGCTGATGCGTGGCTCTACCACTGTTATCAATATGTAAGAGTAATGTACCAATGGCTTACTAAGAAAGCGATAATCTTACCACATGTCAAGTTGTCTCTAATTAGCTTCGATGAAAGGTCAATCGTATGGATTTAATTGTAAAGATCTCTGTCTATCATAGTATTGTGAATATAGGTGTAGACATTTATAAATTAAAAATCGTTCTAAAACAAAATTTATGCTCTAATGACTCAGTAACGTATTCTTGGAAAAAATGAGCATTGCTTACGGGGCTGCAATGTTTTATTGCTTATCATACGTTTTATGCTGCCCTATCCACGTCACGTACGAAAGTCACGACGGCCGAGTGCCTGGGTGGTCGGAATTTCGAGTCAAGAGAACCGAGTTCCATCCCCAGGTGGCAGGCTCGTACCAATGGGTTTTTTAAGAACTTTTGTACGAATTATATCGTTGGCTTGGACATAAAGACGGCAACGGGCTCACCACCTGTCACGTTGTCCCGAAAATATCTTCGGTGGAAGGTGGGTGGGTCTAAGGGACTTAATTGTCTAGACTAAACCTCTGTGTACCTCTGCATTGGGAACTGCGTGAAAATATTTATTTATTTTATTTATCCGTACTACGAATGCTATAAATGTGAAATTTCTGAGGAGACAAAATTACTTTGCCGACAGTTTTACTTCAAAATTATGTAGTATACATGTGTTCCTTATTTTGTTAACCAAACTTTCGTCCTGTCTGTTTTTCTGCGTCCTCACCTGAAACAAAGAAATATATAATTAACATATTTTAATTAAAAATTAAGGTTATTATGAGTTTCTAACAAAAGGTTCTAAAAATTTTAAATATCTTCATGCCATTTTCAATACAGGGGTAGACAGAGGTCTAGACACTTAAGACATTTTTTGGGACAAGGTGACAGGTGGTGAACCTGTCGCCGTGTTTATGTTTAAGCCAACGATATAAATCGTACATAATTTTGAAAAACCCACTGCTACCTGTGGAGACAGAACTCGAGCCTCAAGAGGCTCGAATTCCAACACACACTCAACTCAACAAATACTCGGCAATCGTGACTATAACTCATGAACTCCACTAAATTAATCACTTTTTCCTTAATCTATAATAAAGTGAGTATTTAAGCTAACACTTCCACGAGGTAAGAATAGGAAATTGTCATCCTGATATCGTCCTGCTAACTTATGATTGTCTAGTAGCCAATAACTGAAGAAGGTTCGTACCAATGACCTTTTTCAAGACTTATGTACGGCGACTTATAATGATCGAGATTATCCCATAATCAGCCGGTTGTGGTACCGTATTCGAGGCCATTTCAGAAATTTCCCCACGATGTCTAATGACACTCACGGGAAGAGAAGAGCTAAATATTCTTAAGCCGCATTCTTGTGTAGTTTTATGCTAATGAAATTAAGCAGGGCAGCTTTGATATACTTATTAATTGTACTATCATGTAATATAGCTATTCAAAACAACAGTTACTTTGTTGAAAATGTTCAATATACTAATAAAACTTGTTTATAACTTAATTGACTTTGTTAGAAGTTCGAAAAGCGGCGGGTTCAAAGAGACTGTATTTTACAAACAACCTTATTATATCCTTTTAGACCATTACAATAAATATATGATTGTTAAAGTATTTATTCTATTGTAACAATCCATTGAGAATGCATAATTGAGAATCTTAAAGCGTCAATAGCCTATAGGATTAGGGTTCGTTTTGCGAACTATGAGGTCGTAGGTTCGAGCCTGTCATTTGGCTATTGTAAACACAAGTATTACTGCTTAGTAGAAGTAGTTAACACAAATGTTACTAATGTTTTTATTATTGCTTGTATTCTTTCTTTAAAATAAAACCGTTAAAAATTATAAATAATAAATAAATAAATAACATCTTCACGCAATTTCCAATACAGGGGTAGACAGAGGTCTAGTCTAGACAATTAAGTCCCTTTGACCCACCTTCCACTGAAGATATTTTCGGGACAACGCGACAGGTGGTGAGCCCGTCGTCGTCTTTATGTCCAAGCCAACGATATAATTCGTACATAAGTTTTTGAAAAACCCTTTGGTACGAGCCTGCCACCTTGGGATCGAACTCGGGTCTCGCGACTCGTAATTCCGACCATCCAACCACTCGACTATCGTGACTTTTTAGTTTAAAATTAGATTTAAAAATAAGACTCCATCAGATAAATTCAAGTAAATTTCAATTAATGTCACAAAACACCTGGAATATGAGCTAGTTTATTATAAAAATATAAACTTTTTCTTTATGTGTAACACTTAAATGCATTTTATAGCTTATCCACGGTATGGGCCTTATCTTATCTCTTATAATAGCGTTTATCCTGCGGATCCTTTTATTAGGACAACACCAGATGGTCATATCACCGCAAGTTCCTGCTCCGGCCGTTCAACCATTTGACTGGGACAGCGTACTCCTAAGTAAACTGGCCATCGTAAAATACTTTATGCCTTCAACGCAAAGAACTTTAGAACCACAAAGGGTATTTATCACCGACATGTTGTCATTGTTTTAATCATGCGAGGTCGTGCCTCCTTACGACTCTACAATAATAAAAAAAAGAAATACTACGTTTATGTTTATTGAAAAACATAGTGCAATTATGTAGTTTTAAATTTCGTATTTCAGGTGATCGATTTTTTGATCTCGATAAGAACACATTAACACAATATTATTTTATAAATAATAAAAAATAGTGTATAAAAGCTTCACAATCCATAGAGAATACACAAAGTCGAGAATGCGCAATACGAGTTTTTCAATATTCCCACGAGTGTAACACTGTAATGTAATTCAAAACACGTATCGTTCAATCCGCGAATTGTATTCTAAATGACTTAAATTTCGCCAAAATATTCTTTAAATAATCGTGTGAATAAAAAAAACGTAACAAGCTTTTTTTTGTATCTAAATCAGCATACATAAAAGACTTCAACGTCGTGAAAGCATCGCGGAAGTAGCATGTAATGCATATCAACAGACATTTTACTTTGTCTTTAGTGTATTTATTTTTAGATTACAGTTACAGGTTCAAAGACTCGTTCGATACTTTGTTTTTCCATATCAATTGGAAAGAAATGTGAAGAAATACGAGTATTTATTGAGATATTTTATACACTAGTTTTTGTTGTGACGCAGTTGTTAGAAGTCAAGTGAAAGTAGCAGTGTATAAATAACTTACTACTACGAACTTGCTATTACTACTACGAAGATCAATGACTTTGACTCAAAGTTATTATATTTAATTGTAGACATGCCGGTTTCGAGACTACATTCTTTTACCATTGAACAACAGATTATACAAACACCAGTTATATCACTATCTTTCGGGAGCATGATATTTCCAAAGCTTATTCGCCTCAAAAAGGGGCTTGTATATTCTTGCGATGTAATTACAGTGCACGACAAGACATGACTTAAAACTTTATTATTATCAGAAATATTTTCTTAGGGTTTCGCATATTTATTACCATATATATATTATAAATATGTCTTACTTTTTCTAATTTTAAATGGCTAATAAACATTAACATTAACATAAACATAAACAACATCGCGAAATAATATCTGTCCAATATCTCGTTTAATTAATTGGAGTTTAATTAAAACGCCATCAGCATAGCAGCTGGTTTAACATGTTCGTAAAATAATGAAGATAGACGCAATTTAGATGTATACTATGGACTCTGTTATGTTTTCCTAGTACTCTGGCCGGTTTTGTAGACCATTGTTAAGAGGATTGGTATTTTAATGTTACGCGCACAAAAAAATCACGTCGTGTGGTAGCAGTGTAATGATTTCCAATCCCTTTCTTCTAGTGGCTGTTTTAAGAGGCGACTAAGGAAAAAGCTTTGAACATTGAAACGGCTAGCAATAGATGGCGATGGATAACTGCCACTTGTCGCTAGGTGGATGTGGTTAAGAAATATTAGTGATGTTATAAAAAATTTTGTGATAAATGCTACAAATGTTATCATTTTGAATGATAGAAATGTTGAAATTTCGTTTTTAGAAATGTAAGTGCGACAATTCAGAAACAGTATTTACAAACTGCTTTTGAATACAGTCTCCAGGATCAACGATTCACATCAACGATTGAAACTAAGCTATTATTTAATTTAATAATAAAAACAGTAAAAATTGATACTTTGCTAGAGATATTTCAATGCTACTTCGTTGTCTATGAGTTTGCTCAGATGGCAATTCTATACCATAAAATGCATCGGGCAACTGTATTCATTGTAAAATAAACGATTTGTGTCTGCGGATCTTTTTAATTATTATTTTATTCTGCTTTTTCTTCCAGTTTTGAACAGGAATATCTTGTTTACTGAGACGGCCAACTTGTTACATTGCAGTAAATAGTTGTATATTTTAAATAGGAGATACCATCGAGTTTCTAAAAGAGGTAAATATATAAATTAACTATTTTTAAACATTAATAGCAATGCAATTTATTAATAATTCTTTCAACCACTAGCTTAGCCTCGATGCATATGTCTTATGGTTCACGAAAATATTCGAATGGCGAGTTCGAACCTTCTTGGCAAGATATCCTATATATGTATAGAGTTTGAGAAGAACGAAGATGGATTGATAAATTAAATGAATTTTTTATATGCACATAACTTACTTATTTGTAGGAAATGTAAGGGCTAAGACGACGGGTTAGCATTATTATTTTATATACATTTCAGTCCCGTCGTTTAAGTGCCTATTAAAAAGATATGGATTTAAATAACATATCAATAGTTATTTTCATTACTTCGACAAAATTGAATATTTTAGATAATCTTTTAGATTTGACTTTTAGTTGGTTTAATTTAATTTTACGGCTTTGCTAAATTAATTTCTTTGCATACATGTACTGATTGTCATAATAATAATGTATTGAGAATAATTTGTAGTATAAACTAAATACTTAGAGAATACGTATCAAGTCAAATAAATTCTAGAATTCCAATATATATTTATGGAAAAAAGTAGAAAACGAGCAAAGTGGAAAAAGATCGGTTTACCTGATGGTAAGTGAATACCAATGCCTATGCACTTGCAATACCGAATCGCGCGACGGAGCGGCAGTTTTGCCTACCTTTGAGAAAAATATAGGGTAAGGAAAAGAGGGAAAGGGAAAGGGACAGCTTGCTTAGCTCTCACTGTGAGAGATGTCTCTACTTCAAGTAGGTTCTGTTATGCGGTCTACCGCGGTCGTGCCGGCTCATTTATACAGCAGAAGCTTCTTGTCTCTAACACTTATAAAACATTAACCGCTAACTTCTCTTTCAAGTGCGATATATACGCTTGTACAAAAACCACCAGTATTTAGTTATGAATGGTCAAATTATACAAATAAAATGCATTAGTAGATGCTTTTGTGATTGCAATGAACTGTTAATGTGAACGAATGAGTGAAATTATTGAACGCCACTCTCGGTAGTATTGTAATTGTAACTGGAACTACGTGTTCTGTCATCTAACTAGATTAGACTTTCACCGTGTTATCATGAATTGGTTTTCAATTATGGAACGTGCCATTTGCGTGTATCCAAGCGGTTTGCAAAATGTTTATTTCAGAGCCTCGAAATTCGCATATTAATATTTCAGTGCTATTGAATTATATAACATTTATTAAGTTAATTATATCGTTGGCTTGGACATAAAGACGGCAACGGGCTCACCACCTGTCAGGTTGTCCCGAAAATATCTTCGGTGGAAGGTGGGTCAAAAGTGGTTGCTTGAAAGAGATCGCTGTGCAGCGATAAAGCCACCAAATTGTCCCTACTTTTCAATTTTCTTTGTTTTATTTCCATTAATTAATTCAAGGAAACATAAATTCCAAGCCTCGAGATTCGCTTAAAACATCTTCATACTTTGTTAATATTTTGGAGCGATAAAATTTTATGAAATTTATTAAGTGGTTGCTTGGAAGATATCGCTATGCAGTGATAAGGCCGCCAAATTGCAATTATTTTTTTTCATGTTCATTCATTCATTCATTCTCTCAAGTAAACTTATAGTTTCAGTGCCTGTAAAGTATTAAAAAAGACAACTATATTACGACGGTACTATTCATCGACATTTCATAGGATAACATAATTATATCCTACAACATGACGTGTTGGATAAAAATAGTCTCTAGAAGAGAAAATCGTAGCAATAGAACTGGGCAGCTGGCACAGACCGCAAAGAAAGGTTTCAATTTAAACTTGATAAAAAACAGAAGCGTGATGTAAACTGTGAAATCGATCGTCTCTCTCAGCGGGACACTGATTTTTTGTTCATGTTACTGTTCAACAACACGCCTCAGTGTTTGCTTAATAAGCAGCAATCATTTTTTAAGTTAATAAATAACAATTTCACTTAATAAATTCCCAGATGAAATGTTTTCCGAACGTCCACCACGTTAACGCAATTAGAGTGAATATTGGAGTCACAGCTTAATTTAGAATTTTAGTTAAAAAAGCGAATTCCCGTTATCAGGATAGTTGAGTCTAAACAAATAAAGACCTTTTGAACATTTCGTCGGAGATTATTTTGAACAAAACGACAGGTGGCGAACCCGCCACCGTCTTAGTGTAAAGCCAAATAGTACATACATTTTGAACAAAACTAATTTTAAGGAGCCTTCTTCTTTGAAATCGAAATCGGATCTCCTGATTTGAATTCCGATCAACCAATCACTCAGTTGTCATGGCTATAATTGCGAACCGCTGGTGTTTTTTTAATTGAATACATTGAAAGTGGGTATGGTTACAACATAAAGAAAACACGAGATTATTTTCGTATATTAGAGAAACAGTTGGGCTAGAGAAACAATTTTAAACTGACTTTTGACAAATGTATGAATTCATTATTGTCATAAAAGTGCTAATGCAAATAAATATTTTCACGCCATTCCCAATACAGGGGTAGACAGAGGTCTAGACTATTACGTCTTTTCGACCCACCTTCCAACAAAGATATTTTTGGGACAACGTGACAGCTGATGAGCCCGTCGCCGTCTTTACGTCCAAGCCAACGATAATAATCGTAGATAAGTTTAAAAAAAAACCATTGGTACGAGCCTTATGGATCGAAGTCGGGTCTCAGGACTCGAATTCGGATCACCCAACCACTCTATCGCCATCGTGACTAGCTAGTGCTTAGGTTTAGTTATTATTATTGTATCTTCACGCATAGTCCTTGACCGGTTAGCCGAAATTGGATCGCTAAGAGTCACAGCTCATACAAAAAATTAATCATTTTCTTCATACATTCACGTTTAGGTATCCGAATGCTAAAAATTTAGCATTTGCGAAATAAACAGGATCATAAAACACTATACACACAAACAAGAGACTGTACATATAACTATATACAAAACCGTTGTTTCCTTAAAATGTAGATGTCTATCACGGTGATTGCGTGAAAAAACTGAATGGTAACAACTAGGGTGGGATCGCCCACACGATCGCCATCTTGTGTGGTCACTCAACTTTGTTTTTCCACTTAGATAACTCGCTCAAACAAAGCTAACACTTTATTCTGCCTCAATGAATTTCTCAAGGGTTCCTGGTTTAGTAAAAGTTTTTTGAACCTTTTTAAAAGTTCGAGTGATTCGCATCGTTGAAATTTTAAAAATGGTTTTGCGCATTTCATTAGCCGATTAAGATTTGTCATCATTTTGACACTTGACGAACGTGTGGACGTTCGTAGTATATATCTACATAGTATGTAAGGAAGAAAGATAAAACAGAATAAAAGTATGAATTAAACATTGGGAATATACAAAAAGCTAGAAAGCATAAGAAGGCAGATGAAAAGCATTCATATGTATATTAGAAAATTATTTTTGTAACGCAATATTTAATGAATTTTAAAGTATGTAAGTCATACTGGACTTTTTGTTATAAAATTGAGGAATGTTTTGTTATAAAATGGAAAGAGGAATTTAAAATATCATCTGACACGAGCGGGATTGATTTTATAAATTTCTCATTAATTTAATATTAAAAATGTCATTAAATTTATAGAATCTTTATGATTTTTTGGTCAAAATATAAAATGTATGTATTTGTGATCGTTTTAATAAAGAAATAATTATTGGCGGCGGATCATAAAATAAGTGATGGGGATTGAAAAATACCAGACCAAAATTAAATAGTCTGGTTACTGGCAGCAAAGTCTAGGGTGCAAGGTATGTGGTACTACAATAAATGCAATTGTCAAGTGAGGCAGTAATAGATGTGTGACTTCCATGTTACACACATGCAGTACAATATCCAAGATAAACGAGAGTAGCTACATTAGTAATAAAGTTTTTCTGTGGCGAGCATTAATCATAAGGATTAAAAAAGACAATTTAATAGTGGTCAGTAAGAATAAATTATATACGAAATACATTTATCTACGTCTTGACACCACACGCCTACAACTACTGTGGAATAGTATATATTAAGTGTAATGCATTGCACGCGATAGTAAACACGACTTTTCGTGTACATTTTATGTTATTAAAGTATTGTACAATTAGAATAAATGCCATCGATTTCTTAGTGTAATGGTTTGTTCACTTTGCGTTTTTGACAGTAATTTGTTAAGCGACTCAAATTTTAATATCCTTTCTTTTTTATGAAATAAGTCTTGTTGTGTAAAATAAATTATGAATTAAAAAGAATAACTTTTTGGATCGAGGTGTTCTCCTTTTTTTCTTAAAAAAAACTAAATGTGTAAATGAAATCAAGTGTAGACACTTCTAGTAATGCAGGTTTACCAATTAAAACCATTTTTACTAGGATATAAATGGAAGTGTGTTATAATTTTTCGACTTTGATTTTAAAATGATTATTATATTATTTGCATCATGAATTGACTACATTTTTCTATTAAAAACAAACATCCTATACCTATATATCTTTTCGTTTCCATTATCCAACAAAAACACTTAAAAAAATTTAGATTTTTGTTTTCAAGAAAATAAGGTTGTTTTAGAACAAAAAAATAAACATCATATAATTAAATAAATACAAAAAAAGCACGGTTAGAAAATTTCAACACCCTTTCAAGAATATAATAAAACTTATTCAATATTAATGAAGTAGTGTAGTTAATCATAAGTGAAAGTATAAACTTTACACTTATATTTAATAGGAATACAGAACAAATTTAAGGTCACGACAATTGTAACAAAAATACGCATTATCGTGTCGTAAAATTGGAAAAAGAGGCTAAAAGTTAACTGTAAGACTAAGCTTCCATCCATTAAGTTGATTCCATTCATCCAATATTTCACAGAATTACGCTTCTCCTACACTTCATTACATTTCTTGCCTTTTTTCCCAGTTCATTGTAAACGTTTTATATACAAAAGTACGTGAGAACAAGGTGTTAAAATTCAAACCAACAGTCCGACCAATGTCAATACATACAAATGAACGCCGACTGCCGTCTCGATACAACGTCAATGGATAAATACTCGTACAACGAATTTAAATAGATTTAATTTCGCTATAAACTTGCGGCTTGTTCTTCGTGGAACCGCAAACAATTTAAAAAGGACACAGTTATACAGAATTTAGTGTGAAGTGTCATATCTAGTTTATTAGTTGTATTACATGTTACTAAAATCTTGTAATAATATGTTTGTATTATAGTATAACCCATTGGTTAAATTATTAAATTATATATAATTTATTATATTATTTTCAAGGTGTCGCCAGCTGTGTGGTTCCAGGTTCGAACCCGTCGTCGCGGCTGCCACTACGACGTATTAAAAATTTATCACCCTTAGTTACCTCTTACGTCCTCTACCAGCTAGTTGCACTGTATTAATACATTTAATTAAAAAAAACTGACCGGTTTGCCTATAAAGGTCTTCTATAGATACCTAGCACTTGTCTTTGACTTTGTCTATGGTCTAACATACGTGTATAGCGAAAAAAATTGACGCTATTTATAAGATTAAAGCAGAATTACACATTTCTATTCCACTGAGAGAGGGAGATAGCATAATTTATCAATTCTGTCGGATTAATTATGATCGATTACAAAATATAGTACTGTTATATTACCGCAAACGATGTGGCTCCATGCTCATGTCATTGTGTCATATCCGAGATTATAAAGTAAAAAATATTCCTGTTCTGTACCGCTTCTCACCTAATCTGGTCGTTAGCCTATGACCTAAATAACATAATAAGCAAGTTATGCATTATGTCAAGAAATGGAAGAAATATTATGATTAAATTTAAATCATGCTATTTATAACACGATTTGAATATTTTTTATTTATTTAATTACATACTACATTTCAAATATCATAGAACATCGGTATAATAAATCTACAGATAATTGGACGACTTATTCATAATCCAGGTTTTACTCAATAATGATGTAAAAACTTAATTGAGTATTAGATTATCAGTAAAATTAATAAGAGAAATTTGGGCTTTTTTCGTAAGGTGTATCGTTCGTAATACCAGAAACTTTTTTCCGTAGACACTGCTGCTTATTACCGATCTAGTTACATTAGGTCTTGTATGGTTTTGACATCGTTGTCACACCATCTCGACATGCATAGTTCGTAGTGAAGTCAAGTCAAGGAAGAAAAGTAAATGGTTTATATAATGGTATACATATTCGTACGTAGTTATCTTGCGTCAAATGTATCTAATTGGATACTTAAATGATATCATAGAGACAGTCCGGTATTTTTTTTTTAACAGCAATGTTTGGTAACTCTTCTCCAGGTGGTCTCAACGGTTTCGTGCTGTGATTTGACAAAGCGTGTAATCGTGGAGCCCCGTGCGAGTTTGCTCTGAATGCGTAACGTAAATTGCTCTGTGGTCGCATTAATTTAATGCAGTTTATAAAAATAACTTCTATTTATACTTTAGTTATGTAACATTACATTAACAAATTGTTTAATTTTGTGCCTCTTTTTTTGATAACAACATAATAAATATAAGACCTCCGTAGATACGTGGCGTAAACACCGGTTTTCAAGGTGTCCCCGTCTCGAGGCCCGGGTTCGATTCCCGGACGAGTCAATGTAGAAAAACCACTTTTTCTATATTTTCTCGGGTCTGGGTGTTTATGGTACCTTTGTTGTATCCGATTCCCATACCACAAGTGCTTTAGCTTGCCACATTGGGATCGGAGTAATGTTTGTGATGTTGTCCCTATCAATATATGTATAAATCTAAAAAAATATTAAATAAATATTGTATTGCTTGTTTCAAATTATATATTGTATTAAAACATAAAAAAATGTGAATATTATTTTATAATTTGATTATAAAAAAGTTTCGAATGGCTTCCATGTTTAAATTAATATGCATATTAATAAGATTTGTCCCGTTAGATAAGCTAATTAGCGATCCATATTAAGTTATTAAATTATAAATTCATACATGATATGAATTAATTGCTTTCTAAGTTGTAAACAAATTCACCGTTTATTTGATTTTAGACATAATTACTTTTCTATTTTACTATTGCAAGTAAAATACACAAAATGTGTTACTAATTGAGTACGCCACCCTTCTATAAGAAACAGTTGTTCAAGACAACAAATAAAAAGATGATTCTGGTCGTAACGCACGACATCATAACCGCTCTTCATTACGGATAATTCATACGGATAATTTAAAAACACGATTTAGTTTTTCTAGTATTCAATTGGCAACTTCTATGGATCTCTCTCATAAAAAGATTTTGCAGGCAGGCTTCATAGGCCTATTTATATTATTATAGTTACTTCACAATTAACATGCAACTGTGTAAATGTGTAATATGAATGCGAAACGAAGTTCCAATATGTAAATATCAGCGGTCAGCTTCCTACACACTTAAATTAATATATTTGTATGTATAATAGCATCAGCGGTTTCTATTTATTTGAAAAATAATGACAATATAATTTTATTTACTATCTAATGATAATGATTATGATATTTAAAGACATCAACGCGAGCGAAGCCGTGGTTAAAATCTAGTATATGTTAATGCTGCTGTTTATCACTTGTCTATAAGGTTCGGAATATTTGTATAAGTATAAGTTAAGGAATATTTGTTTAAATTGTCTCCTATCAGCCGATTGCCCTATACCTATGCGTTAGTTAGCGAGGTGAAGTTTTACTGCCGTGGTTAAAAGCCCGTTAAGATTTTACTGCAAATGAGCGGATGGCACTGAGCTTTATTTAGCATTCATTGTTGTACGGTCGGCGAAATAGTTTCAATAGTCAATTAAACGCCTGCTTTACTTACTGTTTATTTAGACCGTGACGAAACACCCGAAACTGTTTCACATTTCTTTAGTTATAATAATTTAGTAATATAAAAAGGCGTACCGCCGATTCCACCAGAAGATTACAATCCGAGCGTCCTCCTTCAGTTACCGTTAACTTGGTTTAAATATACTTCGGTACTGTACTTTTGTTTAAATTAGTTAAACTACAGACTAACACACAACTAAACAAATTTCACCATATAATGACGCCGAGAGAATCTTTAATAAAATACTAATCTAAAGAATCTACTTATAAACTGTGCGACGTTATCTCCTAATGAGAAAATTTATTGTTAAAGATAAAATTACGATAGCTGAGTGACTAAGTGATCGGAATACGTATCAAGAGATCCGATTCGATCCTCAGGCGGAGGGTTCGTACCAATGAGTTTATTTCGAAACCTATTGAAATTATCTATCGTATGGTATTATTAGATTACACGAGGTTATAATTTTATAGTTAAATCTTTATGCTCAGTAAGAGGATCGGCAATCGAATTTTAGACGTTTCTGCACTTTACTGGCACCGGCAGGTCTACAACCATGCTCATAAGCAACCCCTTGTAAAGGTAGACGGGAATAAGGTATCGTTGTAGGTACACTGATTTTTAAATAAATACTCCTGCAATTTCTTAAGCTTACTCGACATAAATATGACACCGGTTTACATTGTGTTGCCATCTAAAAAGCCCCGGTACGATTTCCGGATTCAATGCAGAAAAAACACTTTTAGAAAAGATTTTTGATTGTTAATAATTTAATTTGTTCTGTTTGTTAATCAATTAGCTAGATCCTTTTATTGTTAGATGAAATTGTCAATTATAAAGATCATGTTCTTTCTAGTTCATACTACTCCAACACACATGCACATTTTAATTTATTTTTTACGCATACTTATATCGTAGACAGTTTACGTTAACACTTGCTTTTTCGACCTAAAATTATATGCTTGACTAAATTGTATAAATTTCAAAATGTCTGGGACCGCGCGAGGCGTGGACTTCATAGTGCTGTGCTGATGCAGTATTGTACTAACAATTACAGTACTACTAAAGCTTATTGCTTAGTAGGATGCAATTTCATAGCTGCAGTTCAATAATAGACTTTAACTATGTTCTAGTCAGGGGTACTACGAGTAACTTGGTTAAATTTATTGTTTAGTAGCAATGAATAAACTTGCATGCTTTCTTTCATTGTGTTAGTTATTACTTATATTATAATTTGTTAAAGTATCAATATGAACTAGACATTTCGTAATAACGTCGATAGTTTCTTGACCTTTTATACGTTTTCTTGTTATGTGTCTGGCGAACGTCGCGCAGACGACCGGCGGCGTATAATATGATACTCTCGAAACGGGAAGCTGGGAGAGGCGCTTAACAAAAAATTAAAAATATTATCATTGAACTGATGCGTATAGGACACGGTTGCTTGAGGTAAGAGTGTTGCCACGGTACGGCAGAGGTCGCGGGTTCGGATCTCGCCCCTGTCAGTTGATGTTTTAAATTTCTCCTTAATTTAATAAAAAGTTCAGCATGACTTGCATGCTTTAAAGATGCAATAAAAATTGCATCAAAAATAATGTCAATGAATAATGCAAGTCATAATTCATCAATTTTCAATAATCTAAAAAATAACAAAATTATATTTATTTTCCAAAAATTACTAACTGAAAACTACAATAATTTTACAGCCCTACATATTGTGACATGGTACCAAGAACAAAATAATAACAATGTAGTAACAAAATTATGATCTGAATAAAATAGACTTGCGGTTGCTATTTAGTTATGGTTATGACGCATAGTTTAATTTCTTTGTACTCCCCATTGAACCGTAAATAGCAGCCATACCAATTTTTTCTAGAATTTCGAGGAACTTAGGTTGTTTACATTTTCTTTTCGCACATTCGGCCCTTACTTTTATCAATGTTACTACTTACTGTAGTTGGCTAATAGCAATAGCGAAGAAAAGTTCGTTTCTACGTCACATTTAAAAGCAAACTATTGTTATCTCTAAGTGAACAACTTTAAATCGTAAAATAAATAAATATCTTCACGCAATTCCCAATACAGGGGTAGACGGAGATCTAGTCTAAACACTTAAGTCACTTTGACCCACATTCCACCGAAGATATTTTCGGAACAACGCGACATGTTGTGAGCCCGTCGCCGTCTTTATGTCCAAGCCAACGATATAATTCGTACATAAGTTTTTGAAAAACCCATTGGTACGAGCGTTCCAGCCTGTGGATCGAACTCGGGTCTCTTGACTCGTAATTCCAACCACTTGGCTATCGTGACATTACTTACTTTAAATCGTGAATGCAGTTTTCGACTTCCGTGGGCGAGTAGTGTACCGTTGTGTACGTGTTTTCATGGTGTCGACAGTTTCGACTTCCAGGGTATTTGTGTGTAAGTATATTGTATCGTTGGTTTGGACAATATAAAGACGGCTGGCACTTTGTCCAAAATAAGCGACAGTCTGCCTACCCCAGTATGGGAAATCACGTGAAGTTATATTAAAGAAATGAGTCGTATGGTTTTGCTCACATTGCTTATAACTTCATCGGCCGTTTCCTTCAACCTTCCAGTGACATGACCAAGAAACAAACCTGTTTCATTGACACCGATGCCAGGGTTTTTATCAAAGCTCCCCAACTGTAGAAGGTGATTCATCTTTCCCACAATCCGAATACGACCGTTAGACGTGTCACTGTGTTCGCTCTGCTAGTTTGTTGATCTAGGTCGAACTGGTGTTTACCTCTCAACGTTTGTTGGGCGGAGTGTTAGGTGGTATGACCTACGCTGGAATTCGTATGTAGGCACGTTGAACTTCTCACATTTTATACAACTCGAAGTTCAAATGGACGATAAGACGGATAGAATTTATTGCTAAAACGGATAGTTACGGGGGGACGTTTAATCAATAGCATAACATCTTCACGCCATTCCCAATACTGGGGTAGACAGAGATCTAGACAACGAAGTCTTTTCGATCCACTTTTAACCAAAGCTTATTTGAGTCACCTGGAAAGACTACATGTCTTTCGCCGTCTTAGAGTCCGACAACGGTACAAAATAGTTACCTTAATATTCATATATACATATTAATCCATAACATTAGTACATTCGAATTCATCACCCATATTTTGATTTGAAGTCTAGCGGGATTCGAACCCACAACCCTTAGCTTCGAAGGTAGGTTTACTACTAACTAGGTACTATCTAAGTTTAGTCGTAAATAAATAAGTGCAAAATTCTTTGCATTTCTCAATTTTATAAGTGTTATTCTTAAACTAATTTAAAAACTCATGCTTCAATTCTATTACCATCTTTAAACAATGGACAGTCGTCTAGTCTCGATGCTGAATAATTTAATCGTAACTTGCCGTACTCCAGTCGTAGCATCTACAATTTTCGACATTAAACACCAAAGTATTGCCATACGACTGTCTGCGAATAAATTATATAGTTTTACATTGTTCGTAATTTGCTTTAAACTCTGCAACGTACTATTAGGAAAGCTATTTTAACATAAGATACACACTATAAAATAATTAAGCGTCAATAGCCAATTATTTATCTATATTTGGTATTGATAAATTATTGTTTTAAATCAAATTGTCATTTCTTTTATAAAAAAAATAGTAAAAACTAAATAAACAAAAAATATTGACCAAAAAAAAAGAGGATACCTACGGAGTTTCTTTTGCCTGTTTCTTCTCCATTAGAGGAACCTCATTATGAAACAGTGGTAGATTAAAAATGACTATCGATAAACGAATGTATGTGCTTATGTCGATGAATGAATGATTTGATTTGATTTAATATAAACAGATACATAATATCGTTTTAGCTGTATCGAAATACATATTATTCTATTACACATATTCTATTTTAATTTTTTTTAACTTATAATAAGGTAAGTACATATATGCATAGATAAATACATATATAGATAGGGACAACATCACGTACATAGCTCTGATCCCAATGTAAGATGCTATAGCACTTGAGGTATGGGAATCGGACGAACACACCACAAACACCGAGACCCGAGAAAATGTAGAAAAAGTGGTTTTTTTACATTGACCTGACCGGGAATCGAACCCGGGACCTCCACATTGCATCCACGGAACCATATTATTGAACTTTCCACATGAAAATATTTGATACTAACTGAATATTTTGAACATGTCCCCAATCTCTACGCACACGATTTATCACAAATTATTTGAGCGGAAAATTTTAATTATATGCTTATCAAAAATGTTAATGATTAAATTAAATAATATACATGAGTGTTGGCATAATTACACAAAGACCAGAGACAAAATTCTCTTTACAAAAAAAAAGAAAAAAAACTGTTACGACATTCGGAAGCTTATGTTAATGACGTTCGGAAATGCTTGTCGGTCATTGCTCCCGTCAAAAAAAAATCAATGTACTTCTACTATTCATAATTACGAAGCAAATACATCCATCTTAAGATTAACATTGATAAAATGCCAACGCTGGTGATAAAGATGTAATTAGATGAGAGGCCTGTGACTAACAACACGTCTAAAGTGCAGTTAATTGCTTGAGCTTTAATCTGAATGATCTTACGAGTGGTGTTACGAGCTGATCCAGGAAGACGGATCTAGGTTACAATGCTTTATGACGGTTAAGCAGGAGTGGAATAAAATATACGAGTGAACGCTAGCTATTACTAGTGACTACGTACGTATGGTATTTAAGGTTAGTTTTCTCAATTTCATGAGAAAAAAGTTTCTTATTCCAAAAAGAATAGCATATCCTGGTAAGAGGGTTTAACCGCCACTCTTGGACTACCAGACAGCAGACACTAGTTCTTTAGACCAGATCCAAGTACTCTTTGCATAATCGGTCGGTTTAATATACCATATAAAATAATTGTTATTTTCTAAGGTAATACAAAAGTCTGGTATTTTTAGATGGTTCCTATCTGTTCTAAAACATTGCGATTCATGAAGTTTTTCCCTTAGTCTCCACTTACAAGACTTACCCTCTGAGAAGAATAAGTTAGGAGGGGGAAGGAGCATATTATGGAAATATAAAATGACTTACTATCTTTTTAAATTCACGTTGCTTTGACACCACTATGCAGCTGGTATCCAAAGATGTGACACATGTGAGAAATATGGAATGACTCACTTTTCTTGAGTATATCTAAAATACCGATTGTGAATTCCGAAGTGAAACGTTTCAGAGTAACGGACCACGCTTCAATATTATAAATAATGGTCACAAAATTTAACCACATTCTTAATAAAGAGATTATTATTCTCTATACAGGACCACCAATTGTCCCGTTATCCTAAAATAAACTACGGTGGAATGTGGGTCGGAAAGCCTAATATTGTCGAGATCTCTGGCTACCATTTTATTAGGAAATGCGTGAAAATACAAATAAATAAAAAAATATTAAACACTTTATTACAACATAATCTGTTGACATCAGCATGTAAATGTCCAAAAATAGTCTTTGTTACAAAATTTTATTACTTAAAGATGGAATAATCTGAACTCTTGATAGCGCTAAACAAAATCCTTCCAATTCAAGGCAAGGAGTTGTTGTTCCTAATCTACTTGATAAGATAAACTTCTTATTTAATTTACAACAAACATTTATATCTGGAAATCAAGGACCTAATGACCTATGATTCGAACTTATGCCTAATACCACTAAGACAAACTTAGCATACTTACAGGTGCTTTAATTACAGCCTTCAATTAATTCTCCCTGTGATGGACTATTTAAAATTATTAGAAGAATATTTTTCTTTCTTTTCATATCTTCACGCCATTCCCAATAAAGGGTTAACGCCTCGTAGGCAGAGGTCTAGACAATTAATTCTTTTCGATTCACTTTCCACCGGAGATATTTTTAGGACAACATGAGAAGTCATGAGCCCTTCGTATATAAGTTTTTTGAAAGAACCCATTGGTACGAGCCTTCCACCTGGTGGAACGAACTGCGTCCCTTGACTCGAATTTCGATCACTCAACCATTCGGCTATCGTGACTAAATTGTTATTAAAGTTAAAAAAAAAGGGGCGGCAACATGGCGCTCAGCATATAATCTCGCGAGGTAATCTGCATGTCTAAGAATCATAACTAATTGGAAATACCGTTGACGGTAGATTGTCATGGTGGATTACGCTCAATTACCCTTTTGTAATGAGCGGTGAACAATACTAGAACGTTCGGCTAATGTGTTATTATCAGCTGATATGCCAGTCGTTGTCCTGGTTATTTTATTGAAAAAAAGAAAACAATTTAATAACCCATCAATGAGTAACTTACGACACGATAGCCGAGTGGTAGAGTGGCCGGAATTTCGAATAGAGAGATCTAAGCTCGATCCCCAGGTGGCAGGCTCATACCAATGGGTTTTTTAACAACTTATGTACGAATTATATCATTGGCTTGGATATAAAGACGGCGATGAGCTTACTACCTGTCACGTTCCTTCGAAAATATCTTCGGTGGACAGTGGGTCGAAACGAATTAATTGTAGACCGAATTAATTCTAGACCTCTGTCTTCAAAGATAGATAGACAGAATTTGTTTGAGAACGCTCGTAACAGTAGAACGGGGTTGTTAGAGGTCGGTTACCGGAGCTTATTTCTGACAGCCTGACAGGTGATGAGGCCGTCGCAGTCCGAGTTCCTAAACCTACCTAAACCAATTACTGAATAGAATTCAAAGATTAGTTTCAAAAAGAACTCATTGGTACGAGCTTTCCTGTAGAGAATCGGAAATCAGGTGTTCTGATTTGAATTCCGATCATTACCGTGGCTATTTTAAAATCTTCTAAAGAAAGTCAGCTTGGACACTAAGACGGCTCACCACATATCCCGTTGTTCTAAACAAGCATTGGAGAGAAGTAAGACGCAAAGACTTCATAGTTTAATCCTCTGTCTAACCCAGTATGGAAAATTGCGTGAAGATAAAAACAAATATTTCTGGGAAGTAAACAAATGAAGCCTGTGCGATCAATTACAAAAACAATATCAAACTTTGTACACAATATCGATTCACATTACGACACACCGTGGGTAGTCGCGCGAATGAATTATAACTTCCGGCGAATGAGTTTGTGAGAGAATTTAACTCGCAAACTTTAAAGAACAAGTACCGAGCAATCCATCCGATCGTCATTTATAATGGGCACAACCAGGGAGCGGAATGCTCTTCCGGCGTCTGTGTTACCGAACGCAGACACTGTAGACCTCATATACAGAAAGAAAGAAACATATTTGACAATCACACATCAGGAAATATAAAAGTAAAGAAAGATAAAATCAAAACATGAACAGAGGAGTTGTGCAACGTCAAAAAGGGTCCAGTCTCAGTGATCACCTGTGGAAATTCACTGATTTTCAGTCAGAACCTTTATTGGCTTCACGAACCTCCGGACAAACAAATTCTTTAAACAATAATTAAAACTATACTCATTTCTGAGTATTTGAAAGACACAAACAGAGGTAAAGTTTTATCTATTACGGATTGGCGAGCACATTCTTCAAGTTGCAGTAGCGCAAAAGGGGCGAGGAACGCGCGAGAGAGAAAAGAGCGAGAGTATTTTATTTTTATATATTATAAATACATACATAGATTGGGACCACAACACGTACAATGCTCTGATCGTAAATTAAGCAGCTTAAGCACTTTTGTTAAGGAATCATCAGTAACAACAAAGGTACCTCAAATCCCCAGATCCGAGAATATGTAGAAAAAATGTTTTCAACATTGACCGGAGCAGGAATTGAACCCGGACCCTCTGAAATGAGGACAACATAAAAATCGGTGTGTTTGCCAATCATCCACGGAAGTCTTACTAAGAAGTCTAACTAACTAAGGAGAAAACTAAGGAGTCTAACTAATTAATTTAACTAGTCAGAGTCTAGTCAGAGAATAAATCTATATAATCTAACATAAACGCACAAGATTGAGCCTAATGTCTCGATCAACTGTGAACAACGGTTTCATTCGAGTGCCGAAATGTTTTCTGTCATTGCTCGTCAACGTCACAAACGTGACAAGATCGTCAATACGTACGTTAAACATTACCAGCGCCCGAGAAATTCACCTAACGGTCATTCTAGCAAATGGACAAACGGCCATTTGCCTATGTCGCGCCAGTAAAATGGCTCATTGTACCCGGATTCCGGTTTTCCACGATTTTACGGCCCCTTCGGTGATAACTCAGAGACTTTACGCCACAAACTGACGTACAATAATAGTGCAAGCATTTGAAATTATGCGTTTTCAAATTAAACTACTTTAACTTTCAATAGAAATCACCTTCCTTCCTCTGTTCACCTTTCCTACATAATAATGTAGGAAAGGTGAACAGAGATCTAAAAGAGTATTTATACACGCATTAAATTTAAATAGAAATAAAATTGAAATAGATATTCCTGTTAATGTTAAGTTATAGGTAATCGAGTATTAATATTTAATAAATTGCATTTAAGATTACATACGCCGTTTCAACTTGACTATGATCGTATCACAAAAGTTGTATAATTTCGGACACCATTAATACATACATATAGTATACATATAGTATATGTTAATTAATCACGATAGCTGAGTAGTTGCGTAATTGGAATTCGAGTTAAGAGACCCGAGTTCAATTCCCAGGTGATAGTCTCGCACCAAAGGATTATTTTTAAAATCTTGTATACGAATTTTATCGTTGGCTTGGATATAAAGGTGGCGAGGGACGCTCCACCAAAACATCGAAGCACGTACATATATTAAATAATTTCAATAGAGTACGTATATAACGAAAGGAATTAATTGCCTAGACCTCTGTTTACCCCCGTATTGGGAATGGCGTATAATTTATTTATTATTTTATATATCTGTTAACGTGTACAGTACGTATATTTACTCAGTCAGAGACACGCGGGACGATCCCGGGTTCATGGAATATGGAACCACACGCATCATTCGCTCTGCGGATTGTTTTCCTAATGTAGTAAAGCCGAGAGCTTTCATGATGCCGATTGACTAATCACTTCTAAAGACTTTTTTATGGAAATTATTTTAAGACAGATTCAATTCACCTATTTTTTGAAATTGTAATAAATAAAAATAAAATAAATAAATATCTTCACGGAATTCCTAATACAGCGGAAGACGGAAATTTAGTCTAAACAATTAAGTCCCTTTGACCCACCTTCCGCCGAAGATATTTTCGGGACAACTTGACAGGTGGTGCATAAGTTTTTTTTTTCGAAAACACCATTGGTACGAGCCTGCAACCTCGAGTCTCTTGACTGGAAATTCCGACCACTCAAACTCGGCTATCATAACTTTTTCGAAATTGTAAACTTATTTTTTATTTATAACGGTTTCTCCATACGAACTTTTTAAAGTATTGAACTAGACTTTTTTTTTTAAATATTTGATTGGAGTTGAAAAACTTGTAAGGTATGTGAATGTTTGTTGACGAATAAGTTTGTACAGGAAATAACGGTGGTTAAAAAATTTAACATAGAATAAATAAATAAATAAATATTTTCACGCAATTCCCAATACTGGGGTAGACAGAGGCCTAGTCTGGACATTTAAGTCCCTTCTACCCACCTCACACCGAAGATATTTTCGGGACAACGTGACAGGTGGTGGGCCCGTCGCCGTCTTTATGTCCAAGCCAACGATATAATTCGTACTTGAGTTTTTTGAAAAACCCATTGGTACGGCCACTTGAGGATCGAACTCGGGTCTCTTGACGCGAAATTCCGACCCCTCAACCACTCGGCTATTGTGACTTCTCTGGACAAGAGAACATGGTGGAACATAGAGGTTAGTTAATTAAGAACGTATATTTTAATAATAAAAATAAATATTGGAAAGCCTGGATTGTATAGTGGTTTGTAAACTCGAGTTCGTTCCTCAGGAGAAAGGTTCATACTGATAACATTTTAGAAGCTTATCTACGAATTAGTATCATATAGTTTTCGAAATTGTAAACTTATTTTTTATTTATAACGGTTTCACCATACGAACTCTTTAAAGTATTGAACTAGACTTTTTTTTAATATTTGATTGGAGTTGAAAAACTTGTAAGGTATGTGAATGTTTGTTGACGAATAAGTTTGTACAGGAAATAACGATGGATAAAAAATGAACATAGAGATTAGATAATTAGGAACGTATATTTTAATAATAAAAATAAATATTGGAAAGCCTGGATTCTGTAGTGGTTTGTAAACTCGAGTTCGTTCCTCAGGAGAAAGGTTCATATTGATAACATTTTCGAAGCTTATCTACGAATTAGTATGATATAGTTTTTTTCTTTCAATTATATCGATGACTTCGGGACTAATACGGCGACAGGTCCACTACTTGTAACATTTTCCGAAATAATATCCGGTGAATTATGGACGGACTAAAAATTGTTTCTATCTCTGAATATCACCGGACGTTAATACATATGTTTCGAACTCATTGGTTCGAGGCTTCTTACCTTTTTCTCGATCTTGAGTCTCCTGCCC
The DNA here is from genome assembly GCA_029286605.1 of Sericinus montela. Taxonomy (NCBI): domain Eukaryota; kingdom Metazoa; phylum Arthropoda; class Insecta; order Lepidoptera; family Papilionidae; genus Sericinus; species Sericinus montela. The sequence goes on along the minus strand of JAGSMR010000017.1, from coordinate 2,118,379 downwards.
CATTTCTCCTATCTAATTTTAATTTAGATCACCCAACCATTCGGATATTCGTATATCGTACCTCTACTTCTTGCTTTTAAAGTTATTAAAATTGTATTCGAACTACGGTATTAACTGTGACTTGCATCTCATAAATAATTAACGAAATAATTACAAAACACGCGCCTATCTCATGTTGCTTTTGTACAAATTCAATATTGCAAAAGGGTGCCCAATACTGATAGCATCTCTTTAGGCCAACGTCGGGGACTGGGCGGACTCGGGTGTACTCGAATCGATATTGTTCTATACTGGCCATTACAGAATATAGATCATATGTGGTGTGTTAAAAAAAAACACGTTTATGTAACTAGTTGCCAGGCTTTTATATGATGTTATAATATTTTTTCCTAACCACTTCATTTATTTTTAATTTACAGATTATAACTTTCTAAGTGTGTTTGTAGAACTATTATTTATTAATAAATAATTTATTCATATTTGATCAAATTATTGTATTGTCATCGGTCCTGATTAATATGCGAAGTTTTGATTTAATCGGATTTTTTAAAGTGGGTGGAAATCACATTCAAAGATTCCGTAACACAGATATAGATTTTTTTTTATTTATTTATATTCAGAAAAAAAAAACAAATTACATATGAAAACAACAATACACTGTACTATAAAACCAAGTGGTTTGGCTATATTAGCTATCATTGCTAATATAAAAGCGAGAGTGATATAGGTTTTTTCTATAAATCTTTACCTGTCATAACTAAAACCTTTTTCTTGGCGATTTTTTTACTAAAACCGAGATACGATCTGTATTAAAATAAAGCTTTACACAATATGCTCTACTTTTTTTACTTCTGATGTCTCTAGATCTTCTGTAATTATTTAAACAGTGGTAAATATAAAAAGAAACTTCGAGAGTTTTTATTCCTACGCGTGATATTCAAAAAGTAAAATGTTTGTGAACAAACATTTCATTCGAGCTTTTACACATATACATATACCCTATTAATACGGCGCACAAGTTTTTAAAGTCTGCAAAAATTGCACTAACATTCACCTTGAAATTTTGTTCTCATCGAGTTCAAAGAAGTTTCACTATAAAATCGTTTTTTTTTTATTGTTTGAAACAATTTATTTTATTATATCGGGTGGTATCGGCTTAAAACATCTCTTTTCTTCCTGTGGGTGTAGAAGGCGACTAGAGAGTAGAGGCGAGTAGACCCTACAATATAACGATGGTTACTGACAGTGGGCTGAAGGGGGTTTTGGTCTTTTTCGATATCAAAACTATTGTGAAATTTAGATTTTTAAATCGCTGTTGGATTACCTAATAAATAAATAACCATCTGGGAATATTCTAGATCAAAATTCAGCAGGCCGGTGACGATAAGCAGCGTCTAAGGTCCAAGTTGTCTGGTACTGTGATTGCCAATGCACTTGCCAATCGTGGCAATTCTAACAAACCATACGGTAGAGGCCTAGACCCTGCAGACTTTTGCAGTTCGTTTAGTATGTATTTATCATTATTAACTTTTATAGCACACATATTCGAAAACTTCGCGACATGTTTAATATAACGTTGTGAGTATATGGGACCTTCTTTATCTTCACACATTTTCCCGTACTGGGGTAGGCAGAGGACTTACGCAATGAAGCCCTTTCGACCGTATCTTGTTTTGACAATAAGACAGGTGGGGAGGTAATCGCTATCTTAATGTCGAAGCTACGGTGGGCTTCCGAATTTCTATCTATATGTTTATGTATATGATACATATGTACTATATGTACATAAATATCGATACTTGAATCCAGTAGAAACATTCATATTCATCATATAAATGTTTGCCCCTCGGGGGATTCGGACCCGTAACCTTTAGCTTCGAAGGCAGGGTCTATAACAACTAGGTCATCACGGCTATGCTGAGTGACCAAGATTCACCTGGTTAGAAACACACACACACACACACACACACACACACACACACACACACACACACACACACACACACACACACACACACACACACACACACACACACACACACACACACACACACACACACACACACACACACACACACACACACACACACTATAAGCCGTCCCAGTCCACACCTGTAGAAATTCCGCATTTTATGAAACATATAGACATGATAAGCATTTAAATTAATCAGATTATAATTGTTGTGTATCTGTAATAGCCATTTTAAAAATGGAATATTAAATCCACTCGAAAACTATAATCAAACGAAGGCAATTAAGGGCGTTAATACGCATTCGTGTTCACATGAGCGGTATGTTCATCTTTCTTTACGAAGCCGTGTTCTAAGCGAGACGATTAGGGCCATGGCTTTGAGGTGTATAATCAAATAATAAAAGTAATCTATATTACGCCATGCCATCAGAATCGTAGTCTCATGAATAAGTCACGATAGCTGAGCGGTTGGGTGATTTGAATTCGAGTTACAAGATCCCAGTTCGACCCTTAAATGGTAGGTTCGTACCAAATGAGTTTTACCAAAACCTATGTACGATTTATGTAGTTGGATTGGGCATGAAGACTGCGACATGCTCACCATCTGTCACTTTTCATAAAAATTATCTTCGGTGAAAGGTATACGAACTGACTTAATTGCCTACTGTTTACCCCCGTATTTACTGAAATGACGGGAAACAGAGGAGAGTGGAAGAAGGCATGTTGTGCCGACCCCACATAGCAAGGGATAAGGACAACAAGAAGAAGAAGAAGTCCCCTGTTTACCCCAGTATTTGGAATGGCATTAAGATATTTTTTCTTATGTAAATACGTAAAAGTATTCTTCTAGTGCAAGTCACGTAGGGTAGTTTCATGGTGAAAATGATAGCGTCAGTGATGTAGTTTTTGAACAAGATGATCTTGTTGTACAGAAAGCACACTTACTGTGGGTGTCTTAAGAAGACTGACGGAGCTTTGAAAATGCAACCGGCTATCGACTAATGGCGGGATAACGATCCAGATATCTAAAGATACTAGTATTGGGAATAGCGTGAAGATATATAAAAAAGGAGACCGGTGACGGACAGCAACGGCTAAGATGCTAGGTGTCGGATACTGCGATCGCCAATCCGTTTGCCAAGCGTGGCGATTGTATCAAACCCCACTAAAGACTTCCACAGGCTGTTATGGTGATCCATGAGGAATAATATCCATTAAGATTTTTTTATAAATACTATAGAATAATTTTGCACCTGATCTTATACGTAATTATACGAATGTAAGAAACATTTTTCATTCATGCACATATTTATATTTAAAAAGAAAACATTGTTTTTAAAATATTTGTTCGCCTCGTGGGAACTTCGGGAAACAAAGTATATACAAACACTCATGATTAAAAATGAAATAAGATGTCAAAAATGATATAATGTATATTTTAAAAAATCTTCACGCCACTCCCAACACTAATATTTTCAATACTGAGGTGAAGAGAGACTATTAAGTCCTTTCGATTCACTTTACTTACATTTTTTGAGACAACGTGACAGGTGGTGAGCCCATCTCTCCCATTATCATTCAAACATCCGTCTTATGGTGAATTAAAAAAGAATAACTACACACCATTTCCAATATTAGGATGGACAGAGGTAAGATGATGGAAGAGATTCGCCTTTAACCGAAGATATTTTTTGGAACAAAATGACAGGTGATGAGCCTGTCGCAGTTTTTATATCCAAGCTAAGGATAAAAATCGTATGTATCTTTTGAACCAATTAGTACGTGCCTACCACCTGAGGACCGAACTTGGGTCTCTTGATTCGAATTCCGATCACCCAACCACTCAGCTATCGTGACATTTTATTTCAAACTTTTAATAATTATTAATTGATTTTTGCGACTTATTGTATTATATAAAATAATTTTACCTGTTGTTTATTTAAATTTGTTACATTTATATTCGTTATATGACTCTATGGTACTAGTACGCAGATGATCATAGTTATGATTGTAACCGACATAAAAAAAACGAAAGATCACAAAACCATATGGTTACGGTTTAAAGTAATATATCTCAAAAACGCAAATATTATCGACAATACTTTTCTTTAAATATTGAAAATAATCCGATTTCAATTTATTTAAATATACTATGAGGGTTGCCAAAAATTACGCGAGTAACTCACCGTATGAAGTTCTGCATCGTTGACTGGCCGACGAACTGGCGGCAAAAACCTTATAGTTCAGAAGAAAAAAAAACACTTCGCCTTCAGAATTCAAATCGCTTGGAATACGACAACACTGCGCTTCGTGATCGGAAAATTTATTCCGTGGACGTGCGCTCCGCGTAAAGGTTGAGACGTTTCTGCTGTACGTCGCCTCGCGTGCCTGCTCTTGAACTTGTGACTTGAGCAGGTTGCACTGGCCTGCAGACCGTTGCATTTTTGTTTGTGGATCGTCTCTATGTAAGCAAAATACCCCTTTCACGTCCGTAAGTCAAAAACGCGCGGGAGGATGGGTGAAGCAAACTAAGTCGGTCATCACATATGGGGAAAGTGTACACAGTGTCACGCATACAATAGCTCGAATTCACGGGAGGTAGCTTTTATTTGCAGACCAATTAAACGAATGGCACAGGTAATTAGTGCATTAGATCCAACGAAACGATAGTAATGATTTTTTTCTCTTGCGAATTTCGAAAGTATTGTAGGTTGACAGTCTTTTTCGTCGAATCTTTTTTCATTTAGCTATTTGTTAAATTAGGTTCCATTAGAATTTATTTATTGTTGATTAAAGGAAACTAAACTTAGTTAGGTGTTAAAAAGTTAATTTTATTTTTTCTTGTGGAAGCTGGCTGTTTAGAAAAGTATTTTTTTAAAAGCATACTAGAAATGCCAAAGAATGTTACTAAGCTACAATACTTGCTTGCTTGCAATGCTGTTGTGCCTATAGTTATTTTAGGACAATAGTCGAATGGTGGGTCGGAACCTGCGACGTTATGTCCAGCAGTCCGCACCCTGGTTACCGAATGGCGTGAAAACTATTTCGAAAAATTAACCAGACACTAATAATCCAAAGTAATGTATAATTTCAGCCTCTAAGGCGAGAGTTTGCCATGCGTGGTGATTTTGTTAAAACTTATTATGGGAGAGGCCTATGTCCTACATCTTTACAGACAGTTAAAAAGAGAAGAAGAATAAGGTAAGAAGTCTAGTATACATAGAAGTTGATATACAGGTATTTCGCATTTAATCTACAAACTTCAGTGCCAATTTATAGGTCAATCGATGTATTCAACCTGCTAGGATGTCTATAATTACTGATAAATTGCAAAACATCTTAAACACTCATTCAATGGAAGGTATATGTAAAGGAAATAAACGAGAAAAAGAAAGTTAAAATCAAAGTACTTTAAAAATCAATGAAAATGCGTCAGAACTACAGCTTTCTGTGTTATCGTATTGATGTTTATATAACTGTAAAGTTGTGGACATAGAGTTAAAAGTTAACCTAGTTTCTAACAGATGGCGCCAATGTCCGGGGCGTAAGAAAAGACTTATTTAAAAAAATCATCAGAGGAGTAAAAAAAACATAAACATCTTCTCGCAATTCCCAATACAGGGGTAGACAGAGGTCTAGTCTAGACAAATATGTCCCTTTGATCCACCTTCTACCGAATATATTTTCGGGACAACGTGACAGGTGGTGAGCCCGTCGTTGTCTTTATGTCCAAGCCATCGATATACTCGTAATTCGTTAGTTTAAGTAAGTTTTTGAAAACCCATTGCTACGTGCCTGCCACCTTGGGATCCAACTCGGGTCTCTAGACTCGAAATTCCGACCAACCGCTCCGCTATCGTGATTCTATATGTAGTAGATGAGTGTGTACGGATATGGATATATAATATGGAGTGTACGCAATGGTTCGGACGAGTCTATCGCCACGGTACGGTAGAGGTCGCGGCTTGGAATGCTGCCATTATCAATTTATTTTTTCAAATTAAAGTTAAAATTTTCAGTACTAATAGCTTTCTTAATACTTCGACATGTGCTGGTTTTTCTATACCGATGTGAATTATTTCAAATACAAAATGTTCTCACAAAAATATTGGTAAATGTTATCCACAAATTGGTTCGCGAGGTATTTTCCATTTCATTCTTACATATCCCAGATGTAACGATGTGTCATAAAAGTTCCGGCGAAATATAGATTCAAAAGTCGAAATTATCTAGACCTCTGTTCTCCCCATTATTGGGAAAATACGTGTAATAAAAAAAATCATGTCTCGTTTTATCATGAAAGTTCCGGCGAAATATAGATTCAAAAGACTAAATTGTCAAGACTTCTGTCCTCCCTAGTATTAGGAAAATCAAAGGTATCCTCTGGTCATCAGTTTCACTAATAGTATCTCCTTATCAAAATGTATAAACGTCCATTCGGCTACAAGCCGTGAAATCGCTACTAACAGACACGCAGATGGAGTTACTTTCGCTTTTATAATATTTATTAAGACTACGGCTGAATGGGGAACGAAATCTTTGCTGATATTAGCATGGAATGAAGTAATTTCTTGACAGTCAAAGTAATGAAGCTTAATGACTGAGTGACTAAGCTTCCTAATACTTTGGCATGGCCTAATGCCAGCGAGAGAACTTCGCTCGGTGCGCTAGACCGAAACTGAAAAAAAAAACAGACATTCGAGTACATTCGACGCCCGTAATTAAAACAGCTCTTCAAACTTTCGATTGTTATCTTAACACTTTAAGGTATTTAGATGCGTAAAATAATTAATTTAGTCTCTTCTTTTGGTTTTCATAGTAACTTAACAATAAAAATTTTGAGATTTCGCCGCATTTATAAAACGCGATTGTGACTTATACAATGCCGATTATTAGAGAACAGGAAAACAGACTGAAAACATAACAATAAAATTACTTTTGTTGGCAGCAACACAAAACTTTGGTACACAAATACAACTCTACACAACTCTTATGTATGGACTATTTACCACAATCACTACGCTTTGCAAGCGGATTAGCGATCGCACTACCAAACAATTTAAACGCTAACGTTACCGTAATCGGTGTTTTTAATTTTAGTCAGGTATTTTTTTGAGATAACTTCATTGCCATCTATGATAATCATTACAATTTTCAAAGAACAAACTGTTTTTTTCCTTACGGAAGCAGAAACCCAATTTTCCTGAAAAAAATCATTGAATTTTTTATTCAATATTCGAATATCAACAGTAGTCTACATGGTCCGAAGAGAAGATGGTCACCTTCCCTTCTAGAAATGCGTGCACTAATTCTACGGACTGCACCGCAAATCAAATCAAATCATTTTTTCATCGACATAAGAACATACATTCGTTTATCTATAGTCATTTTAATCTACCACCGTTTCGTAATGAGGTTCCTCTAACGGAGAAGAAACAGGCGAATGAAACTCCGTAGGTATCCTCTTTTTGGGCAATATTTTTTACAATATAATGCATTATACAAATGTATCGCAAACACTACATATAACAAAATTGAAGAAAAATTAGTGATGAATAAATTTCCTGATAATCCTCTTACTTGACTAGTGTATTACTTCTGACTACTTCCTACATGGTTTACTTCTTTACTAATAAATCAAAAGCACTCTATGTGTCTATGGAAGTGCAAAGCTCATCTACAAAGTAGCTAGGCTTATTGTTTTATCATACAAACTCGTACTCAATCCATAAGAAAATAACCTTTGTTCGTCTTTAATGTTTTGTACGCTATAGACGGACGCTTTAGCATTGTTATTAATTCACACAACATTACCATAAATAACATTGTAATCACGGTGTATTTTTCAACATTTTCACACACGAAGTAGGAGAATTAAGTTGTAGGTACGCGACGTAGGATAGAGGATACGTGACGGACGTATGTATGTACGATGAGTTAGACCCCGTTGTATATTAATATTTATAGAATCACTAACGTTGCCATATTTGCAAATTTTTCTGGACTTTTTTTTTTAAAAAATGAGCGTAAGTGTTCTTTAAAACACGGTACAGCCAAGAGGTAGCTTCGGCTGTTATATGAAAGCGCGAGCATGAAGAAGGCAGCACCAAGGCTTTGCAGAATATCGGCATGAAATAGAAATCTTATGCTTCTGCTTTTCGTCTGCTGAGGGAGGTAGCCGTAGGTCAGCACCCCTATCTCGCCCCTTTAGCCTTTCCTAATTCTTTACTTAAACATACGCACGCGCAGCATCGCTATTGTTGTGAGTGTACTGCTATTTTGCCAACTTCTCCCATGAATATATAGGCCTTAATCAAAAGTGTTACGTTTTGTGTCTACCTCAAAATGTTCATATGTGTGACCACTAAATCTCGGGTAAAATTTGTGATGTAAAAATTATGATTTATACATCGTCTCATTATAAATTTAAATTTAAAAAAAATTGTCTGGATTGTTAGATAGTTTTTGCACCAAGATATCCTGTCAAATCCAAATCAATGCCTGGCCAACGCCGTATAAAGTTGACTTGACTGACAGCTCCTGTCTCTTTGCGAATTACATTGTCCTTATTTGTGGTTAGACACAGCCATAAGATGTTAGATTAAATGACAGACTGCATGTTTAAGATGGAGAATATCCTAGGCAGTCATAAGTAATAGGATAACTACATAACAAAAAGTGTAAAAATATATCGAGAGTCGCCTGCTCCACAATTATGAAATTAATAAACTAAAAGCATGTTATAAGTAGGGTTTCATTTCTTCCCAAGAATTAGTTCCCGCCTTGTCATGAAGGTGGGGCTTAGTAACCGTGGCTTGTACACCAACGGTGATAGAATAGGAACCTACAGGACCAGCTGAACTTCGTGAGGAATGTCAGGCCGGAGGTGGCTGCTCCAAGTGGGCTTAGCCAGCCCTTATCAAAAGGCTTTGGTGAACCCTGAAGAGCGTTTGTGTAGTTGTATTGAACCGCTCTCCTTGCACTCCACGCTCGTGATAGTGTCGCTTTTTTCCATGCTCCTTTCCTTCTGGACCGGCGATTACAACATCGATGGTACAGCGGGGGTGGAGTGCCGTTCTCTCTGTCCGCGGCCGAAACATGGTTGGCGGCAGAGACAAAGTCCAGATCCGCCGCAAGATGTCAGATAGGCTGGTGCTTAAATTACATTGGGTTCTGAAGCATAATGTTATACTTCCGTTTTGCTCTACAGGGACGTTCAGGGCGTACGTAATGTATGACTAATTTAATTATTTTGGTTTCATGGGTCTTCGTTATTTTTTACAGGCCGTTTGCCTGTTTGATGTACATAAATACATTACAATATACATTTGCACAAAAAAAATCTCATTTTTTTTTCGTTGTAAGCTAATGATCAGGATGTTCGCTATAGTAAGCGTATGACCCTAATTCGATCCCGGGCCGGCACAATTAAAAATTGTGAGTAGCAATTTTAAGTGTAGAAATTTTTAGTGTAGAAACATCCCTATTAACATCGACAAACGTTTGAGGCATTTCCCAGCAGCCCAATACAGGGTTAATCGGAGTCATCTCGACCCACATTTCACCATAGCCTGTTTTGGGACAACATGACAGGTTGCGAGCCCGTCGCAATCTTAGCCACTGATATAAATCGTACATAAGTTTTGAAAAAATCATTGGTATGAGCCAACCTCCTGGGTACCGAACTCGGGTCTCTTAACTCGAATTCTGATCACCACTCGGCTACCGACTACCAACTCCCAGCAGCCCAACTTACTCAACTTATAATTTTCATTGTACTTAAACGCCAGTTAAACTCTCAGCGTTAGAAAGTGGACCACATCTTCAAATCTGGAGCACAAAGACTTAAAAAGACTTTAGCAGTAATTTTCTAAACAAATGCTGATTATAATAACAACGTTTTAAACTTTTAAATATACCTGATATTAAGAACATACTGTAATTTATAACACTTTACTCAAATTAGGCGCACTCATGAATACTCATTACAGCCTTTATATAAACGTTTTATTGCACTATTATTTCTACATTAACACAGTTTTAAATGAACATTTAAGTCTAAAACATGTTAAAAAAAGAATGAATAGATTTTTTTTCACATGCAACGCTTTAAAAAGACATTGCGTGATAACAAATATATTTAATTCTATTATTTTTCACTTCTATGTTTCAAGCCTTTCAAAAGTCAGCTACTGAAAAGAGACTTTCTCGAAATAATGCGACAGAGATTGGTGCAGTGCCACCTGCATCCAACGACTCCTCGCAATATAGTGCAGTTCGTCACTTCACGTCACGTCTTGTGTGCGATCGTGCTACATCGTGTTCCTGGCTCCAACTCGAGAACCTTTCTTCCTCAACGGTTATCAGTAAGAGTTACACGTAACTCTTACTGATAAAAAATAACAGCATGCGGAAGTGGCAATAGACCACGGTCTATTGCCACTTCCGCATGCTGTTATTTTTGATTATATCAGTTACCTTACTCTGAAGATACAAGGTATATTTAATACTTATGGGATAATAAGTAATAGTTGAGGGTGGCAGGCTGCGATGCACAAGCCGCAAGTCTCTTCAATTATAGTGGCCTAATAAACTGACACTATAGTTGACATTGTCTTTCTGTTGTCTTGGTCTTTGTCATTAGCAATTTTTTTTTATATTTTCTCACCTTTCTAATATTCGTTGGATTTAACAATTTTTTCAAAATTAGGCAAAATGATTCAGCCTTTTAATAAGTGTCAATTAATTTTTATATATGTACTAGCGGGCACGGCAGACATTTTTACTGCTTGAGTGATAAAAACTATCCTATCGTAGGTACGCTAAGAAAACACATATTTATAAAATATCGTGAAAATCGGTAGATAATTTCGGAGTTCTCCGTGAGCTACAACGCGACACAAGAATTATATACAACGGATATATAGAAGATAATTTTTGATCGAAATATCACAACGTGACATAGTAGTGATACCATGGTACCGTACTTTCTTTCACCAACGTGTGGGCGTCGGAGCCGTTATGTTCTATGATTTACATCAGAAATCACTCGGAAACCGGCTATTAACCAATTTATTACATCCATGTATTCGCCGCTTTATGCATACGTATTACGTATTAGACGATCGTAATAATAGTATTTCTTTATACTGACGAAAACCAATCAGAACATTATTCAAGGCTCATAAAACGTATATTGACACGTATGCAAAAATTTACCGGAACGAATGTTCAATTTAAAGTCTACCAACCTGTTTCTGAATAGCTACACTGCTCCATTTTTATGTCTTGCACAATCGCTTGAATTCTAGCTCTTGAGCTGTAAAGTCTCAAAAATGTCGTCTTTATGCGACCTGGCCTGAATAAGTTCTTCGCAGGACAAAAGTAAGGATTTTTTTGCAAAAATCATCACGTTTTACCTAAATCGCCACATTGGCGATCGCCATACCAGACACTTCGCACCTTAGACCTGTTACCTTTTAATCTGTTACCACTTAACCTGTTTGCTGTATTTAGCCAGGTAGCCATTGACGTTCTCAACGATTTACCAAAATAGAATTATACCATGCCGAGAAAGAATGAGGTGTAACATGGGAACAGCAAGTTTCTTCAACTTTTGAGGATAAAGGGATTATGAATAGCCCAAAGTTTAATTATCTTCCTGAGTTTAGTTACTAACGTAGAGCCTCCGCCATTCTATTCATCATCACCTCAGTCACATCAGCGGCGTTAACATCCCCAGTATCGCGGAAGATTGTCCCTACAATAAAGAATAGCAATACCAAAAATCCTCTTCCTCTGCCTCCCCACCACGTTGGCTGTGGAGAGAGAGAGAGAGCACAAAGGCTACAGTACAAACAATCCTTCCCCAGTCTACGTGTACCAACGCCCATCAAAATTGGGCTGAGCAAGCTTATTTGGAGTGGCTAACTCAAACCGGTAATTTCCGCAAAATTGGACCAACCATGGGTTCACGTTCCTAGCCTCGCTAACTAAGGGGCCTTGTTATCTTTCGCACCGACACGATTCAAATCCCGCTAAGGACAAACATTTGTTTCATGATGATATATATGCAGATTTGAGCTCGACTTATGGAGTATTCACAATTATTATGCAATTTTTATTGATTTTAAAGATCGCAGGTTCAAGTTCGAGAGTGTAATTTTAAACATTTTTTCTCTTAGCATATTCATAATTAACTATCTATTGTCTACGCTGTACAAACTATCTTATCAATCTTGACACAGATTTTCAAACTAGGGTTCACTTTGAAATCGAATGGCGTGGCTACATACATATATACCCACGCCATTCAGTTTCAAACTAAACTCATAAAACGGTCCTGTAATTGTCCACTGCTGAATATAGGCTTCTCCCGTGGGAGCGTTTAGCATAATCGATAAGTCGATAAGCCGAATAAGCCGATACTTGGCTTAAGAAATAATCGGCTTACGAATACCACAATAACGTGTGTGATTAAAAGAAAACAAATTTTCCCTCCATAAATAATGCGAAACCTTTTTCAACACTATAACTACACTGTAACATTATTTATTATGGCTTACAACATTAGCATAAAATGATACCTTTAAATTAAACCTATACTTTGTTACTTGAATCATAAAGTTGATAACATCGAGCAGTCTCTCTTCTGCCTAGTGTAAAATAGACGTCGCCTGTAATTAAAACATAACTCTGTCTCATACGAACAGGTACGGAGTGAATTCCACGTTAAGTTGCTACAGTCGCCACGCTGCGCTAGAGGATTGGCGATTGCATTACCAGACACTTTGCATCTTAAACGTGCATCACCGGTCTGCAACGCCATCTTTCATTACTCCGCAAGAAGCTTAACAGAAGTAAATTTATTGAAATTCCATCACAAAAGTTTCTTTAGAAAAAATGGCAAATATATATCGAAATAAATATCGTATCTTCAAAATGTGGTTTTCTTGCGGCCTTGCTTTTTGTACAAAAATTGTAAAGCAAGTTAATGTATAAATATATATAAAAGTTAATGTATAAATAAATATATATAATAGTATATACACTTAGAACGTAAAGAATCAATATTAATGTATCTAATGTAAATATACGTTAATTTTTATTAAGTGAAATATTTCGATAACCAAGTTACGCTTGCGAGAAAATAATTGGTGCCTTACAAGAAAATATTTGTTATTACATTAATTACAATACATTGTAATGAATGATTATTTTGTCTAGTATAAACCTCTCTATTTTAAAGATAATACTTATGTATATAAATTTAGAATGCAAAACATTAAAATACCACATAAATCAATTTTACTGATTCGTTAGAATACTTGCTCGAAGAGAGGAGAATCAAGATTACTCGGATACCAAGACGCGTGTGTATGAAGAAAATTATGATTTTGAAATAAGCGAAAGAAGTATGTCAGGATCGTGAGACTTGGCTATCTGTTCTCCCTGGTTACCCCGTTCGGGACTGCGCGTGAATATAAGTGAGAAAGTATAAAATAGGTATTTTAATTTATGAAAATACGTAACATCAATTGTTATTGACTAACATAGAATTATATATAAATATCTAGATATTTACATTTTCATAAAAGAAAAGGATTATATTGCGTTGTGGTGGTGTACTCGTAGGTGTAAGAAGTCACCCCTATCTCTCTCTTCTCCTCGTAAGTGACGTCAAATACAACCATGAGAAACTAGCTGTGGCTACTGATAAACGGCAGTTTAACCGTCTCACAAAATATCAGCCAGTAGTTAATCAATAACGAGCAGCGACGTCTAAAGTACAAGGCGCTACCAACCAGCTCATAAAGTGTGGGGATTATAGAAAACCCAACTTACAGTAGAGGCCTTTGTACTTTTTCAGGCCGTTCAACATAAAGAATTATTCAATTGACATGGGATGTTAAGAAGTATATATTATCAATGTATGATGTAATTATATTTAATAATTATATTAATTAGAAAGTTTTAAAAAATCAACTGTCCCTGGCGACATCTGCCAGAAGTTACATGCCGTACTGTGGCAGAGGTCGTGGGTTGGTTTATTTTACTTTTTTCATTATTTTAATAATATAGTCACGATAGCCGAGTGGTTGAGTGTTCGGAATTTCGAGTCAAAAAACCCGAGTTAAATCCCCAGGCAGCAGACTCGTACCAATAGGTTTAACAAAAACTTATGTACGAATTTATAGTTGGCTTGGACATTGAGACGGCGACAGGTTCACCACCTGTCACGTTGTTTGTCGCCGTCTTTCTGACCAAGCCAACGATTTAATTCGTACATAAGTTTTTTTTTGAAAAAACCCATTGGTACGAGCCTGCCACCTGGGGATCGAACTCGGGTCTCTCGACTCGAAATTCCGACCACTCAACCACTCGGCTATCGTGACTTAATAGGTTAGTCAAAAGGCAATGTGTAGTGAAAAGTGCACGCACGCCTTACAAATTTGTTATATGGCAGCCTAACCTCTGAGTCTGCCAGAAGAAGCATAAAAGTAAGTTGAATGTAGTAGATGTGTCTTCGTAAAATGTGTGGCGTTACTTTGTCCAACCGAAAGCGATACGAAGAGATTCGCAATATGGCAGGTTTGAAAGATGACCTTATCACTAAAATCGATAAGTGCATGGACTGTGCGTGGAGATAAATAATAAATATACATTAGCATCTCTCAACTCTCCATCTATTCATCCGTTTCATTTCACCCTACGTGTAACTTATATGCATGACTGTTGTTTTGTCTAGAAGATTCCGCTATCATAAGAATGTCGCTTATAATTTTCTCATGCTAATATTCCCACAGTAATTTTTCCTCTGACCTATCAGTTGCGTACACCCCGGTACGTAATCAGTTAGCGATAAGACGCGCAATGCACGTTGACGTGAGTAAATTGATTCGCGGATGCAATCCAGCGGGTCATAAATCAACGGTTTTGCATTAGGGTTGCCCTATGTGTTTTAGAGGTGAAATAATAATAAGGAATAAATAATTTTTACAGTGGTAGAGCCACGCATCAGCTTTTGTTGTTGCATGAATGGGCCGTCTCGACCGGAGAAGTACCACGACCTCACAGAATACCGGCGTAAAGTAGAAGTCTAACAAACTTCTGCGTTTCGTCTGGTGAGTGCAGGTAACCGGAGGCCCACAAACCCCACCCCAATTTTTTGGGAGGGAACTCTAAGGCCGGCAACACATCTGCTATGCCTCTGGTATTGCGGGTGTTCATGGGCGGCGGTAATCACTTACCATCACGTGAGCCGCCTGCTCGTTTGCCGGCCTTTTCTATAAAAAAATAAATAAATAAATAAAATAAAGACAGAGGTCCAGTCTAGACAATTAGGTCCCAACAATATTATTCGTACATAAGTTTTGAATAACTTATTGGTACGAGCCTGCCACCTGGGGATCGAACTCGGGTCTCTCCACTCGAAATTCCCTACCACGACGAACCACCCTACCACTCGGCTATCGTGACTTAATAGGTTAGTCAAAAGGCAATGTGTAGTGAAAAGTGCACGCACGCCTTACAATTTGTTATATGGCAGCCTAACCTCTGAGTCTGCCAGAAGAAGCATAAAAGTAAGTTGAATGTAGTAGATGTGTCTTCGTAAAATGTGTGGCGTTACTTTGTCCAACCGAAAGCGATACGAAGAGATTCGCAATATGGCAGGTTTGAAAGATGTCCTTATCACTAAAATCGATAAGTGCATGGACTGTGCGTGGAGATAAATAATAAATATACATAAGCATCTCTCAACTCTCCATCTATTCATCCGTTTCATTTCACCCTACGTGTAACTTATATGCATGACTGTTGTTTTGTCTAGAAGATTCCGCTATCATAAGAATGTCGCTTATAATTTTCTCATGCTAATATTCCCACAGTAATTTTTCCTCTGACCTATCAGTTGCATACACCCCGGTACGTAATCAGTTAGCGATAAGACGCGCAATGCACGTTGACGTGAGTAAATTGATTCGCGGATGCAATCCAGCGGGTCATAAATCAACGGTTTTGCATTAGGGTTGCCCCATGTGTTTTAGAGGTGAAATAATAATAAGGAATAAATAATTTTTACAGTGGTAGAGCCACGCATCAGCTTTTGTTGTTGCATGAATGGGCCGGCTCGACCGGAGAAGTACCACGACCTCACAGAATACCGGCGTAAAGTAGAAGTCTAACAAACTTCTGCGTTTCGTCTGGTGAGTGCAGGTAACCGGAGGCCCACAAACCCCCCACCCCCAATTTTTTTTGGGGGGGAGGGAACTCTAAGGCCGGCAACACATCTGCTATGCCTCTGGTATTGCGGGTGTTCATGGGCGGCGGTAATCACTTACCATCACGTGAGCCGCCTGCTCGTTTGCCGGCCTTTTCTGTAAAAAAATAAATAAAATAAAGACAGAGGTCCAGTCTAGACAATTAGGTCCCAACAGTATTATTCGTACATAAGTTTTTGAATAACTTATTGGTACGAGCCTGCCACCAGGTGATCGAACTCGGGTCTCTCCACTCGAAATTCCCTACCACGACGAACCACCCTACCACTCGGCTATCGTGACTATATTTAGAGGTGAAGTAAGTCGAATTCAAATACAAACCGAAGGATGTGGTTTTTAAAAATAGAATAGAATTTAAAAGAGAAATCTTTCTATTTAGCAGCGTATACTATCGTTTATAATATATTCATAATAATCATAGCAATTTTCAATCTTAAATAATAAAGACAGCGACACGTTTACCACCTGTCACGTTGTCCCAAAAATAACTGCGGTGGAACGTGGGTCGAAACAACTTATTGTCCAGACCTTTTCCTGCCCCAAGTATGGTAATGGCCTGAAGATATTTTTTTTAAATCATGGCGCAGTGGAATCAATGATTATACGTCGGATATATTTAGAAAACCACTTTTCCTACATTGTCTCAGGTCTGGGTCTTTGTAGTACATTCTTTGTTTCTGATTCTATAACACGAGTGCTATAGCTTCTTACTTTGGGATCAGAGCAATGTATTTGATGTTGTCTTATCTAATATTTATGTATTGATTTATTATTTTGAAATCATTCAAAAATTTAGTAAATATTAGCTTCATTTACAACCCTATAACGTGGTATTGCTTGCTAATCTACAGAGATATCAGGTGTTACAAATGGTTCGACGTTATATATACACATGAGGCTGTAGTAAAATATTACAATAAGTTGTTACAGCTAACATACAATTTTGGTTTGCGGTGGTACTCGAGAAACGATCGAATTTAGGACCATTAGACACCTGAATCACTACGGAATAGTCAATTAGCATAAAATATCATTTCGGATTGATAACATATAGAAGTGCATTATGCAAAGTCAAAGTACAGACAGACTAACAATTTATTTTAATTTAGATTGTTTAAACCTTTATTTGAATTGTTACGAACATGAAAGTTCTGCAACGCATCAAGAGACGGCAACTTTTGGAGACTATTAAGAAAAGAAAAATTGCACGTCTCGGACAAGTGCTTAGGCAAAAAAGATATGGACTTTGTCAAGTATTTTATTATGGCTTACCTTTCGCCAACCATGGCAAATATATATATATATATATATATATATATATATATATATATATATATATATATATATATATATATATATATATATATATAAACTCACGATAGCCGAGTGGCTGGGTGGTCGGAATTTTGAGTCGAGGGACCCGAGTTCGATCCCCAGGAGGCAGGCTCGTACCAATGGGTTTTTCAAAAACCTATGTCCGATATATTATATCGTTGGCTTGGACATAAAGGCGGCGACGGGCTCACCACCTGTCACGTTGTCCCGAAAATATCTTCGGTGGAAGGTGGGTCGAAGGGACTTAATTGTCTTGACTGGACCTCTGTCTACCCCTGTATTGGGAATTGCGTGAAGATATTTATATTTATTTATTTGATTTATTTTATTTATACATATTATATATATACTACGTTTACGGTTAAACAAGTGTGTAGTTTCATGTTAATTCAATCGCTGACTATCAGGAAAGGACTTCCAGCAGACAAGAACTTCAAATTTGTTCGTCGTTGTCAAGTCATCGGAAGTGCAAGTAATTTATAATAAAAATAATATATTATTTAAATTCCCTTTATTACATTTACACTAGGAAGACCGACGTTTGTTTTTACCTAAAAGATCAACGTTGTTGTCTTGACGCAAAGATTTGTTAACGTTAACTATAAGTTCTATCTTTGCTTTTATTGTTATAAACTGTATGTATATACTCGTACTTAGGTAGTTGACTAATAAGAAAATTTTAACTCAATACATTTAGTACGAAGTCACGATAAAGAGACGATAAAGAAATTTCGACCACCCAACCACTCGGCGGTCGACCCGAGTTCGATCCCCAGGTGGCAGGCTCGTACCAATGAATTGAAACTTATGTACGAATATCGTTTTTTTTCGTTTGCTTGGACATAGATACGGCGGCGGGCTCACCACCTGCCACGTTGTCCCGTAAATAACTGCGGTGGAAGGTGAGTCGAAGGTTTGTCTAGACTAGACTTCTGTCTACCGCTGTATTGGGAATTGCGTAAAGATATTTTTTTTTCAATACATTTATGATCACCAGAAGTTTTCTTTCAAATGTTTAAATATAATTTATAAATTTATTTTAATATGTTATATATTATTAGAGTATTATTACTAAATATTACTTAGTATTCAGAATCGACAAGCTATCGATTTTTTTACAACTCAGCACCATCAGGATTTCAATCTCTCTCGAAGCTTGCGCGCATGAGTGATCTGTCAATGCGGTACTGTCATATAGCAAAGCCGACT
The DNA here is from genome assembly GCA_029286605.1 of Sericinus montela. Taxonomy (NCBI): domain Eukaryota; kingdom Metazoa; phylum Arthropoda; class Insecta; order Lepidoptera; family Papilionidae; genus Sericinus; species Sericinus montela. The sequence continues at coordinate 2,099,581 of JAGSMR010000017.1, read as the reverse complement.
GTTTTTGTATTCTTTTAAAATAAAACTTATGATTCAACTGTTTAAATTATATTATTTAAAATAATAAATAAATAAATATCTTCACGAAATTCCCAATACAGGGGTAGACAGAGGTCAAGTCTAGGCCCAACCACTCAGCTATCGTGACTTTTATCGTTAATTATAGTATTTAAATTGTATTATTTATAATCATATACATACTAACAACTGGTATAGCTATGTGGACAACATTTTGAATTTAGTTAGTAATTTATATTTCAATTTTATATACATTAAGACGCCGACCTGCTCACCACCGTTGTTCCGAAAATAACTTTGGTGGAAGGTGGGTCAAAGGAACTTAATTGTCTAGACTAGACCTCTGTCTACCCCTATATTGGGAGTTGCGTAAAGATATATAATAATAATTTACATACTAAATAAGCTTATTTATTTTAAATGCTTTAAAATTCCATTCCAAAGCTTAACTTTGTCAACCAGGTACTTTGTATTTATACAATAAGGCCCACTCGTATAGGGTGTACTTAACCGGTCAACGAACCATTAAAAAAAGTAGATAGTAATTTTAAAAAAATATTTTTTTCTGACTGTACACATTAGGTTAATTTAATGACAGCGTTGTTGCATTCAGCGTATCAATCGAACCGTGAAAGATAACGAAGTGGGGTCCGCGTCATAGGCCCTTTAACGCGTAAGGGTGAGTACACACTGGGTGCCACTGGTTTGAATCGTTCAACATTCTGCTTCGTTTTATTTTGAGCAAAAATAACGACTGGCATTCTTTCTGGTACAAAATATAAATAAATAAATACATATGTAGATAGGGACAACATCACTTATACTGCTCCGATCCCAATGTAAGAAAAATCAATGCTAAAGCACTTGTAGTATGGGAATCCGAAAGAACAAAGGCACCACAAACACCCAGACACGAGAAAATGTAGAAAAAGTGCTTTTTCTACACTGCCTTGACCCGGAATCAAACCCAGGACCGAAGTCGTGATAGCGACTCCTTGAAAATCGGTGTTTACGCCACTAGTCCACGGAGATCGACAAAATAAAAAACTTTTTTTTACGAAACGACATTGTTTTTATAATTTGCACATGCATGAAAGGAATACAATTTCTTTCTTTATTGGAATATAAAACCACTAGTCTTATTATTAAAAAATATATATACATACTTTAGCATTTTAAGTGATTTTTTTTATATATAAAAAGGGAGGCAAACGAGCAGGTGGCTCACGTGATGGTAAGTGATTACCGCCGCCCATGAACACCCGCAATACCAGTGGTATAGCAGATGCGTTGCCGGCTTTTGAGAAAGGTATAGACTATTTTCTTGAAGGTCTCTAAGTCGTAAGTTGGCAGCACATTCCATAAATTGCAAGTGCGTGGCAGAAAATCCTGCAAAAAACGCTCTGTGTTAGAATGCCAAGCTTCTAGATGTTGTTGATGGAATTTTTGACTATGCCGTAAGGTACGATGGATTAATGGATTAATCCGAAGAATTCCTCGGATCACTCTCCGTAGTACATGTAAAAAATGCAAAGACGTCTCTTCGTAAAGCCAGGGTATGTAGCCAATCAGATAGAACAAGTTCGTCGACGATTCGAGCCGCTCTTCGTTGGATACGGTCAAATGGAAGGAGCTGAAACTGGGGTGCCCCCGCCCAGAGATGCGAACAGTACTCCATGTGCGGCCGACCTGCGCCTTATAAAGTTATAAGCGGTGGGCACGCCAAGCTTTTTAGAGGCCAATTTGGCCTTCCCTTCCAAATGACCGCGAATTTGAACGTTGTTCGATATGTCGACACCAAGGAAAAAAGACGTGAAAAATTATCATCACAGACAAAACAATGATAATTATCACGTCTTTTTTTCCTTGAATTTTGAAAACAGGATTTTGAGGACATTAGATGTGGAAAAAAGATAATAAAAAGTATATTAGATTTTTTATTACCATATAGTGAAAACTAAAACCTTCTGAACAATTGCTTGAAGAAAGAAAAGGCGAGCAAAACTCAAAGACGCTCTCGTCTTTCCTTCTCCAATTCACTATCTGATTTGAAATAGGGTTGCCACCCTGGAAATTAGAGTAATATTTTTGTTTTGTGTATGAGTTCTTTATAATCTACGACATTTTTTCTATTCTTTCTTGGTTTTAGGTGTTTGTGGTACCTACATTGGTTTTTTCTGTTTCCATAACATAAGTGCTTAAGCTACTTACTTGAGATCACAGTAATGAATGTGATGTTGTCCCTATCCATGCAAGTATTTATTTTCTTATAATTATGATAACAATTTTCACGCTATTCCCAATACTGGGGCAGACAGAGTTCTAGACAATTAAGTCCTTTCGACTTTCTTTTCTTTCTTCGAAGTCTTTTCGCCGTCTTTAGTCCCAATCCAACAATACATAAATCGTACATAAGATTTTCCATCAATACGAGCCTGTCGCCAGGGGATCGAACTCGGGTCTCCTGACTAGAATTCCGATCACCCAACCACTCGGCTATCGTCACTCAATAAGTAAATAGTCCTATAAAAACATTTGAGCGTAAAAACTCTGTAACATCTAATTTCTTTAATGGTTAACGATCTACGTTTCATTAGACTAGCGCCACATAATGATAGTAATTTGGATCCTGTTATGACACGGGCATACCAAACGTTCTGGCAATGCTCCACTGTTCTGAAGCATTGGTTAGGTGCCAAGTTTCTGTAAACTTCATTTACTTGGGTTGGCACAATTTAAAACATGAATTGCCTTATTTAGTAAATCCGCGTAGTTAATTCTATAACGTATTTATAAACTCTAACTAAAAACTTTACCATGTGGTATCGGCGTAGAATTTACCTATTTTTCTATGTTCTTTTATCTTTCTGTGCGTCTCGTAAGAGGCGACTACGGTACAATGAAAGAGTTACTGCCCATAGAAATTTTTTTTTCCATATTATGTATAACTTCTCATCTTTTTTTATTAAAATGTATTAAAAATGTTAAAGTACATCTTCACGCAATTCCCAATATAGGGGTAGACAGAGATCTAGTCTAGACAAGTAAGTCCCTTTGACCCACCTTCCACCGAAGATATTTTCGGGACAACGTGACAGGTGGTGAACCCGTCGCCGTCTTTATGTCGAAGCTAACGATATAATTCGTACATAAATTTTTGAAAAACCCATTGGTACGAGTCTGCTACCTGGGGATCGAACCACGAACACCCAACCCCTCGGCTATCGTGACTATAATGTATTATTATTAAATTTTTTTTTCTTTACTATTATGTATAATCCTTCCGCTTTCTTTACATAATCTTTTTCACTAAGGTTGCCTGGAAGAGATCGCATCACCTGTTGTAATCATATCTCATAAGTAATCATAATTATCCTATGTCTCTTGGTGTACAGTAAAGTATATTTTATTTAACTTTATATATAATATCTTCACGCCATTCCCAATGCAGGGGTAGGTGGAGATCTAGATTATTAAATCGTTTCGATCCACCTTCCACCGAAGAATTTTTTGAGTCAACTTGACAGGTTGATAGCCTGTCACAGTCTTTATGTCCAAGCCAACGATATATAAAACGTACTTACGGGCCTGCCACCATGGGATCGAACTCGGGACTATTGACTCTAATTCCGATCTCCCAACCCCTCGGCTATCGTAAGGTAATTTATTAATTAATCTGACCACAAAGATGGAGCATTTCATGAAATTATAACTTTTTCATTCATTTAACGACGTGGCCGACACAAAGATCGGACTCCAATATGCATAAACAAACAAACTAAGAGAACTACTAGTGATTTGCTGTTATAATATAAACTTTAAACTTAAACTAACGGAATGGTTTTCACACCTAGCGTGTAACTTGGATGATGTTAGATTGGATGTGGTCAGGTTGGTTCGCAGACAGCGTAGCAATATCACATGCCAAATGAGATAACTCTGGAACATTACATGCTTATTTCGCATAATTATTGCTTTCCTCTATGCGAATTCCGTCAGTTTCCATTGTGAAATAATCAAAGCAGTTATTACCAGTAATAATAACTTTACTAAGTGTTTATTTTTGAGGATATCTATTGACTATGTCATAAACTTACCTATGTAAATACATTAAAGATATAAATCTGAACAATATAATTGTTCCACTTTTTTGTGTTTGAATTAATTTGAAAGAAGCAAATGGATCTATGAAAGGATCGTGACGTATATCTAGAACGTCCAGTCTGGGCCTAGACGTCAAGATATACAGTCAATATTTGTGAAATGGCTATTATCAGCAGTGCACCTTGATAGGCAGTTAAGAACAATAAAATACCTACGTTAGTTGTTGGTCTCATCATCTTCATCTTCGTCATCATCATTACAGCCTATAAAAGTCCTGCAAGACTTAGGCCTCTCCCGCATCAGAGGGTTTGCCATAATAGCCACGCTTGACAAACGGATTGTCGAACGCAGTACCAAACACTTCGCACCATACCCGTTGCCCATCACCGGTGAGGTATTTTTGAGATGGTTACCAAACCATCTGTCGGTAGCAATTACACCGTAATAGTCGCGAGGCAGACATCCCGCATCTGTGTCACACACGTGAGAATAATCCCAATCAGCGTTTCAAATCAATCAACTAAGAAAGCGATGCGATTAAACACAACATTGCTTTTAAAAATCACTAGCGCCCTAAAAACCTAATGGCTTATCATCAAAGCTAATTACAGTCACTTAGACACCATGCATGTAAAGACGCTCTCTCTCTCTCACCAAAGGGCATGTGTTTCACTTGGCTTAATTGCTTTTCAATTACTGTACTTAGAAAGTGACGTGAACTTCATCTTAAGCAGATCGAGACAAAGAAGGGACGTCATATAAATATATCTACATACAAACATACGTACATAACGGCCCATTAAATTCCACTGCAGGACATAGGCCTCACCCATAGGGAAGATTGCCATAATCACCATGGTGACATGCCATAGTCATCACGCTTGGCATGCATGGATTGGCGAACGCAGTATCAAACATCTCTCACCTTAGACGCTGCTGCCCATCTTCGGTCTGATTATTTTGATCTGATATTTTTAGAGATGGTTATCCCGCCATCTGTCGGTCACCATTACGGTGTTAAACGCTGTTTCCCTCAGTTGCCTCTTACGACACCCACGGAAAGAAAGGTAGGGGCAATTTTCTTACATCGTTACCACACGGCTAATATTAATATATCTAGTCCGGCAATAAGTTCTGTTCCAAATGAAAATGCATTTATTTTAATGAAGTAATGTAACATTAATAAAATTTATACTAACATATTTATAATTCTCAGCAAACAATAAAATAAAATACTATTCGAAATGGCCACTTTTGGCTTTTACACATTTTGGCCTTTAATCTGTTTGGCCACGAATCTATGAATAAGCCCTATTTCCAAGGGAAATTTCGCCACTGCTTGCTCCAAACATTTTTTAAGGGACTCATTTTCGACGTGTCGTTTAGATCAGGCCATCGTGTCCTCTAAAAGTCACCATAATTTGAAGTGTAAAGGGTTGAGGTCTAGGCTAGATGAGGGCCAGTTCTCAGCTTTTCAAATCCGGACGAAACTTCCGTTCCGGACTTGCGGAACTTTGATATCAAGCTAGGCTTGTGTAGTTTGTTCCTTGTGCCCAGGTATAACGTCCTGCTGGAAATTTCATGGTAATTTTTTAAAATTATATTGCTGAGAGGTTTCACAACATGATCCAAGACTCTATCTTGGTATACTTTGGCTGAAGTATTCACTTCTTTTTCTCAAAAATGTAGTTTTGTGACTCCTTGATAAAACACGCCCCATCAAACCATCACAGGCTGAATGTTTTATTATTAAATTTAAATAAAATAAAACTACGTTTTAAAACCGACTTCAAAAACTAAAAAGTGTAAGATAACTAATGTGACATTTAGTTTAATACAGCTATACAACCTACCTTAATATTATCTAGACCCAATCATCGGGACACGAGTTAATAATAATATATAATAAACGTAGTCGAAAACTCCTAAAAAAGCTACTAAAATCTGATCTTGCACGTAAACCTCGTGTTCCTAAATAAAAAAGAAATGTTCATAAAATGAATATAAATAAAAAGGGGGTGGTACATTCTTGCAAGCGCATTGCAACGCCTGCTATAAATTAATAGCACTGGTCGTCTGCTCAGATATATGGGAGGCTAATCTAACCACACATTTATATCCACCACAGTTACTAATTGCCATCGTCAGTGGACGAGTGACGTAAACACCGGTGTTCAATGTGTCGCCATCTCGAGGTACCGATTTCGATTCCCGGTCAAGTCAATGTAGAGAAACCAGTTTTCCTACATTTTCTCGGGTCTAAGTGCTTGTGCTGCCTTCGTTGTTTCCGATTCCAATACCAAAAGTGCTTTAGGATCTTACATTGGGATTGGAGCAATGTATGTGATGCTATCCTTATCTATTCATATATCTATACACCAGTTATATATTAGTTTATTGTTGACACAAATCCCACATGAAATAAATAATAATTAGTAGAATTATACTAACTTATTTATCTTTAAGCACAGTGTTTGAAAAGGGCACCCAGAAATAATAGTTCGCCAAGTGTCCCGATCTTTACATATCTCTTTGGCTTCTTTCAGATTTATCATTTTCTTCAGACATGCAAGTCTAGGTATCCAAGTACTCTTGCCCTTCCTCTCTTTGAGCAATTTTCCAATATTCTCGATGTCTAATAATATAGTGATATTTAATTAACAGATCTCAATCATTTCAAAGAGAAATGGTTGGTTAATTCAATAGTACATTTTATTGTGGGTTCTTTTCTAATATATTTTTGATTAAAGACACATTAACTAACTTTTTAATTTAATGTATGACGGCAGGCAGTGGGTGAAACTAAACATGAACTGGATACTTACAAACTTATTTTAACGTAGATAATTATTCTAAAGTACAAAAAACAGTGACCAATTATAAAATTTTTATCAAATACACATTGTGTCAAGTACACCTTGTTCTTAATGATTATTACACAGAACGTAATGAATTAAGTCTCCGTTGAACATTGTTTAATGACACATAAACTCCTTAATGTATTTTAAATTAATAATAATATATAATAAACGTAGTCGAAAACTCCTAAAAAGCTACTAAAATCTGATCTTGCACGTAAACCTCGCGTTCCTAAATAAAAAGAAATGTTCATAAAATGAATATAAATAAAAAGAAATGTTCATAAAATGAATATAAATAAAAAGAAATGTTCATAAAATGAATATAAATAAAAAGAAATGTTCATAAAATGAATATAAATAAAAAGAAATGTTCATAAAATGAATATAAATAAAAAGGGTGGTACATTCTTGCAAGCGCATTGCAACGCCTGCTATAAATTAATAGCATTATACGTTAGCGTTAATCGTTTATTCGTCGGTTAATTGCTTATTGATATCAATCACTAAATATTACTACATCACTTCAATTTGTAAATTAAATCGTTTCGTAAATTACGACTTAGATCGTTAGAAAACATTTATAATATTAATATCATAAACACTTCGATGTATGCTATTCGATATATATATACCTAAGACATTTTTCGAGATCGGTAAACTAAACCGCCATCTGTCGATCTGTTCCAAAGCTTTTATCCCTGAGTCGTGTCTTTCTGTACACGGGAAGAAAGGTGGATGGTGAATTCTTACGTCGATACCAAATATGGTGAACGCCGATACCAAACATGATTTACTCTCTTCCTTCGATATACATTATCGTCGTATACCCTTCTTTAAACTGATGTAAATAGCCACAAATTTTCCAATATTCTCGATGTCTAATAATATAGTGATATTTAATTAACAGATCTCAATCATTTCAAAGAGAAATGGTTGGTTAATTCAATAATAAAATTTATACTAACATATTTATAATTCTCAGCAAACAATAAAATAAAATACTATTCGAAATGGCCACTTTGGCTTTTACACATTTTGGCCTTTAATCTGTTTGGCCACGAATCTATGAATAAGCCCTATTTCCAAGGGAAATTTCGCCACTGCTTGCTCCAAACATTTTTAAGGACTCATTTTCGACGTGTCGTTTAGATCAGGCCATCGTGTCCTCTAAAAGTCACCATAATTTGAAGTGTAAAGGGTTGAGGTCTAGGCTAGATGAGGGCCAGTTCTCAGCTTTTCAAATCCGGACGAAACTTCCGTTCCGGACTTGCGGAACGTTGATATCAAGCTAGGCTTGTGTAGTTTGTTCCTTGTGCCCAGGTATAACGTCCTGCTGGAAATTTCATGGTAATTTTTTAAAATTATATTGCTGAGAGGTTTCACAACATGATCCAAGACTCTATCTTGGTATACTTTGGCTGAAGTATTCACTTTTCTCAAAATGTAGTTTTGTGACTCCTTGATAAAACACGCCCCATCAAACCATCACAGGCTGAATGTTTTATTATTAAATTTAAATAAAATAAAACTACGTTTTAAAACCGACTTCAAAACTAAAAAGTGTAAGATAACTAATGTGACATTTAGTTTAATACAGCTATATAACCTACCTTAATATTATCTAGACCCAATCATCGGGACACGAGTTAATAATAATATATAATAAACGTAGTCGAAAACTCCTAAAAAAGCTACTAAAATCTGATCTTGCACGTAAACCTCGCGTTCCTAAATAAAAAGAAATGTTCATAAAATGAATATAAATAAAAAGAAATGTTCATAAAATGAATATAAATAAAAAGAAATGTTCATAAAATGAATATAAATAAAAAGAAATGTTCATAAAATGAATATAAATAAAAAGAAATGTTCATAAAATGAATATAAATAAAAAGAAATGTTCATAAAATGAATATAAATAAAAAGGGTGGTACATTCTTGCAAGCGCATTGCAACGCCTGCTATAAATTAATAGCACTGGTCGTCTGCCTCAGAATCGTCTAGGTGAATAGTCATCAGATATATGGGAGGCTAATCTAACCACACATTTATATCCACCACAGTTACTAATTGCCATCGTCAGTGGACGAGTGACGTAGCCACCGGTATTTCAACCACATCCTTTAAAGATAGCACCGCCAGGCAGCAACGCACAAGGTAACCCATTGACGCAACAATCAGCCCAACCAATTACGTTGCAATCACCAAATCTCCCCAATCCGTTGATGCCGTACCCTTTCTTTGAAACACCAAAAGCACCACAATTTCAGCCACAGTTCACACTAGTAAATCACCAGAAAACCCCATCGGGTACAGTATTAGGACAGTCCTCCGTTTACGTTGCTCAACCGAACCAAAATGAAGACTACATTATTATTAGAACGGGATAAGAAATTTAATAGGAAACTTTTTGAAGATTTATTTTGTTTGTCTTTGTATGTGTATTTATTGTATGTGTATGTATTTTTGTATGTGTTTATCTTTCGGCATAAGAAGGTAGAAAACGGACTCTGTGAGCTGTTGTGAATCGTATGTAAACTGTAAAGTGTAAATAAAATGTAATTTTAAGTTAATGTTGTTTTTATATTGCTGTATATTATTGTTTTACAAAAAATCTAACATTTTAAAAATAAATCCTTTCCGACCCATCATCCACCGAAGATATTTTTGGGACAAGGAGACAGGTGGTGAGCCCGTTGTCGTCTTTATTTCCAAGCCTACGATATAAATCGTACATAAAAGTGGTTTGACGACCTCCATGGACGAGTGGCGTACACACCGGTTTTCAAAATGTCACGCTCTGAGGTTTGATTCCCGATCAGGCCAATGTTGAAAACACTTTTCCTACATTTCATTCCTCAGTTCTGAGTGTGTGTGTGGTCTTACAGATTGTTAAGCTTTTCTTTCCAAAAAAATTAAATCATTACAGAGCCGCCATCTATAGGAAATCTCTGATAACGTTTAAAATTACTATCAAAGAAAGAATAGTGGTCGCAATTAGTTTATACTAAGAAAAAAAGAGGGCGCTGAAGTATAATGTGACTGTTTTACTTACAAAGCAAATCAGCACATGCGCGGCAGTCTGCGCGATTTATAAAAATCGCACCAAATGTTATCCGACACAAATCTATAATAGTCGCCCCTTGTATATATGTCAGCAGGGTCTGGAATAAATGTAATTAATATGTCGGTGAACACGAAACCTGAATGTAACACAATTGAAAGAACGATTATAAATGATAATATGAAAAGTGTAATTGATAAAAACAATAAGAGAAGTGTAAATGATAATGATACTATTATTAAAGTTAAAAGCGTAATTCCTAGAAGAAGGTGAGTTTGTTGAATTTAGTATTTATTTTTATTCCATTGTTCAGAATCAATAACATTTATTATTAATAAACAATAACTGTAAAATACGTTATTAGAGCTGAAAAATAATTTCAGCTAATTACCAAACACATGAAGTGAACCGCTCCAGTTTTCTGGATATAATTAACTAGGCGAGGATCTAAAAATACTATGTAAAGCATTTCATTACAAAGATAAGTTTATAACTGAAATGAAAATAATGCACTTTCCAGCCAAAGCTCATTGAGATTTTCCTGATTATTCAAATCTTCAATTAGAGTCATTATTGTATTGTCAATCCGATGTTGTACACATCTGTCGATTACATTGTCACAAAATTACTGATTACTTCTGAATTTAAATAGATTTAACGATATAAAACATAATATAGGAGCCGCAGTTCGCGCCTTTCCGTATATAAAATATGTTCCGTATATTAGCGTATTTACCATCAATGCTGCCGTTTATGCCATTTGCGCAACCGATGATGTTCCAGCCACCGGTATTTCAACCACATCCTTTAAAGATAGCACCGCCAGGCAGCAACGCACAAGGTAACCCATTGACGCAACAATCAGCCCAACCAATTACGTTGCAATCACCAAATCTCCCCAATCCGTTGATGCCGTACCCTTTCTTTGAAACACCAAAAGCACCACAATTTCAGCCACAGTTCACACTAGTAAATCACCAGAAAACCCCATCGGGTACAGTATTAGGACAGTCCTCCGTTTACGTTGCTCAACCGAACCAAAATGAAGACTACATTATTATTAGAACGGGATAAGAAATTTAATAGGAAACTTTTTGAAGATTTATTTTGTTTGTCTTTGTATGTGTATTTATTGTATGTGTATGTATTTTTGTATGTGTTTATCTTTCGGCATAAGAAGGTAGAAAACGGACTCTATGAGCTGTTGTGAATCGTATGTAAGCTGTAAAGTGTAAATAAAATTTAATTTTAAGTTAATGTTGTTTTTATATTGCTGTATATTATTGTTTTACAAAAAATCTAACATTTTAAAAATAAATCCTTTCCGACCCATCATCCACCGAAGATATTTTTGGGACAAGGAGACAGGTGGTGAGCGCGTTGTCGTCTTTATTTCTAAGCCTACGATATAAATCGTACATTTTTCCTACATTTTATCAGTTCTGAGTGTGTGTGTGGTCTTATAGATTGTTAAGCTTTTTCTTTCCAAAAAAATTAAATCATTACAGAGCCGCCATCTATAGGAAATCTCTGATAACGTTTAAAATTACTATCAAAGAAAGAATAGTGGTCGTAATTAGTTTATACTAAGAAAAAAAGAGGGCGCTGAAGTATATTGTGACTGTTTTACTTACAAAGCAAATCAGCACATGCGCGGCAGTCTGCGCGATTTATAAAAATCGCACCAAATGTTATCCGACACAAATCTATAATAGTCGCCCCTTGTATATATGTCAGCTGGGTCTGGAATAAATGTAATTAATATGTCGGTGAAGACGAAACCTGAATGTAACACAATTGAAAGAACGATTATAAATGATAATATGAAAAGTGTAATTGATAAAAACAATAAGAGAAGTGTAAATGATAATGATACTATTATTAAAGTTAAAAGCGTAATTCCTAGAAGAAGGTGAGTTTGTTGAATTTAGTATTTATTTTTATTCCATTGTTCAGAATCAATAACATTTATTATTAATAAACAATAACTGTAAAATACGTTATTAGAGCTGAAAAATAATTTCAGCTAATTACCAAACACATGAAGTGAACCGCTCCAGTTTTCTGGATATAATTAACTAGGCGAGGATCTAAAAATACTATGTAAAGCATTTCATTACAAAGATAAGTTTATAACTGAAATGAAAATAATGCACTTTCCAGCCAAAGCTCATTGAGATTTTCCTGATTATTCAAATCTTCAATAAGTGTCATTATTGTATTGTCAATCCGATGTTGTACACATCTGTCGATTACATTGTCACAAAATTACTGATTACTTCTGAATTTAAATAGATTTAACGATATAAAACATAATATAGGAGCCGCAGTTCGCGCCTTTCCGTATATAAAATATGTTCCGTATATTAGCGTATTTACCATCACCTATTCAATGTAATTTCAAAAACGACCTAAAATATTTTTAAGGTACTTTTTTAATAAAATAAAAAACATAGGTAATTCTATTCAAGTTCTGAGAAAATGTATTTCGTATTTCATAGACAAAAAGCTGCAGTATATATCTTTGATGGAACTGTTTGTAACTGGCTGGTGTACATGTACCAACCTTTATATTACTGTAGATGATATTTTTAAAAGTTGTACAATTAAAACAATTTCCCGCCATTTTTCCCATTGTTTTCTGTCCGTCGAAACGAGTGTTGCACAATATATTGGTGGACAGTAGTCAAGATAATGTAGTCCTTTTTCGAGTCCATATATCACCGGAGCTTATTTAGTATAAGACGACAGGTAGTGGGCCAATATAAGATATTACGCATTTTTGTTAATATAAGTAAAATAAATATTTTTATGTATAAACATTCTCTCTTACTTTTTATGACTGATGTACTAACATATTCATCACACAAATTGTTTGCCCCTAGTGGATTTATATATAGTTACTATATAGATACCAGCTTTTGCACGGAATTTGTTCGCCTGTAAATAATAGATTCCTGCGTATAGTTTTCTTTATTACTTTTACTTTAAATCGTTTCTATATTATTTTCTTTTTTTTTCACCCAGTACTTAAGACTTTTACCTATGAGGAAAATTAAGAAGGGTTTTGGGAAATTTCCACGAAATTGGTTACGATGTACTTTGTAGCGGCTGCTTTTGTTATAATAAATATTTTCACGCCGTTCCCAACACAGAGGTATACAGAGGTCTAGACAATAAAGTCGTTTCGAAACACCTTCCACCGAAGATATTTATGGGACAACGTGACAGGTGGTGAGCCCGTCGCTGCTTTTGTTGATGTATGAACAGGCCGACTTGAGTTGCTGGACGAATTAACGTGAAGCAGAGGCCATTGCTTCTACTTTTCGTCTTGTGAGTAAGGTAACATGAGACCATCCCCAACATAAACCTCTTTTACATTTCTTTTTTCCTATCCCTTCCCCAATTTGTTTCTTAAAGTTCGACAACGCGGTATTTAAACAGATAAATATTTGGTAAGCAAACATATTGACTTATAGAGTCAGTGAAAAACTAGTGGAGTTAATTCAATATTATACCTCCATACTTTTGTTTTAATAACTTAATGAGCTCTTATATTGTCTTAAATTCTTTACTCAAATCGCACCTCAAAGAAGGTAAAAAAAGGAATTAACGACTGTTCGTTTTCAAAGTCAAAATACGAAATTTCTTGCACGTTTCTATTTAAAAATACACATACCTAAACCGGCAATTCGTGGCTTTTAAAGGAAAAAGCACGAAGCTTATGTAGAGAGTGTAATGCTATGCATAAGCTGCGGGTTGATGGGGAGGGGAGGGGGAGGAGCATCCCACAGAAACCTTTACTCTTTGGGAAAGACGTACTGCAGTTTTTAATATTTGTAAACATCACATACATTGCTCTGATCCTAAACTAAGCAGCTTAAGCACTTGTATTATGGAACCAGAAACAAGTTACCTCAAACACGCGGACCCGAGAAAATGAAGAAGTGCTTTCTACATTGATCCGACCCGGAAGTTCTAGTCCATAGTTATTCTATTAATAGTCGTCTATATCATGTTTATATCATGACTCGGTCTAAAAAGAGCTGAAGCTATATCTTTTTTTATTTATGAACCGATTTCAATCATTCTTGCAAGAATTTTAAGTTGAAAACTAAAACATTGAATAATGAAAACACAACCAAAATCCGTTCAGTGGCTTTAACGTCAACCTTAAACAAATAGAGAAACAGACAAGAATTCGAAAAACGGTTGTTTTGGGCTCACATGCATCCTTCTAACCTATTCCAATTAGTTTCACTCAAATATCATCAATGTACAAACATGACTTTTTACAATTTTATAATAGAAGAGATTTTTAAGTAAAAAATTCCAACTCAAATAAAAAATCGTGATTTTGTGAACGCAATAATGACGCAATGCCGGTAAAAATTAAACAAAATTGTTGTAAATGTTTTTAGTCCCGAAATTTAGATCTTTATTAAGCAGATCGTTCTGTTCGTAAATTCGAATTCATCTCTCAAACGGGATCTATATCGTCATGTTGTTCGTTATGATATAGCTGAGAAGCTAAGGGTTTAACTACTTTAATGGGCACAGAACCGTTAAGAACTTGCGCAACTCGCAAACATTTATTTATTTGCAGACATAACACCCTAACCCACTAATTTATAGCTAGCATTGCTTCGAAGTATTTAAACATCCTCATTATTCTTTCGGATATTACGCAATAGTTATCCTGCCACCTAACGGTGGCTAGTTTCAAAGCTCTTAATTATTCTTTTACTCTCACATCCACGAGTATACATTTTAATGAATGGAATTACAATTTATATAATCTAGAGTTCTTAAAATATCAAAGATCACTTTACGTTAACATTTTGATAAAATATACCAATTAATTTTTATGCGTAACAATAGAATATTAATTGTTTGCCATAAACAAAACACAAGGTGATGGAATTTTCTGCATTGTTTTTATTTAATAAAGGTGTTGCAATATGCTCGGGGCGTTATAATATGCCACCCTTTTTCTTCCAGGAAGAATAATATAAATATATTATTCTCTTATAAAATCCTCTCTTATTGTATTGGTATACCTTATAATGAAAGATGTAACAAATATTAATATAGACACGATAGCCGAGTGGTTGGGTGATCGGAATTCGACCCAAGAGACCCAGGCCTGATCCCCAAGACTCGTTCGTACCAATAGGGTTTCGGCGTCTGGCTCACCACCTGTCTCATGTTGTCCCAAAAAATGTCTTCAGTGGAAGGTTGATCGAAAGGACTTAATTGTCTAGATATCTGTCTACCCATGTATTGGGAATGATTTGAAGATGCTTATGCTTATGCTTTGCAGTGGCAATCTAACTATGTTTTAACTAATCAATTTTCTTGTAAGTATTTTCGAGCTTATAGATATTTTGAATGTATTTAAAATTAGACGGTGACGGGCTCACCACCTGTCACGTTGTCCCGAAAATATCTACGGTGGAAGATGGGTCTAAGGGACTTAATTGTCTAGACTAGACATCTGTCTACCCCTGTATTGGGAATTGCGTGAAGATATTTATTTATTTATAATAAGAATTAATATTACCACTCTTAATGTATAAATGAATGTTTGATTTTAATATTACGAAACTACGTATCTTACTAATCTAGGTTCTATAGAATAATAAAATTATTTAAATCTATGTTATTACTACAGCAGTCTTGAACTTTATCTCGGTATTTTGAACCCTTTGTTACGAACGAAATGAGAACAATAATAATAATGTTTATTGTCATAAAATTTTATCACAAATTTGTATGAAGTCCCTGACTTCCGTACTAGAGTAAAACCTGTATTACAGAGGTCAGTGTCTTCTCCCAGGCTAATTTTACAACAAACAATAACAACAAATCATAACTTATAACAACTTAAACAAATAAGTGTACACTAAAAAAGCTACTTGAATACAATAAAAGAAGGTTTATCTTGAAGGATGGTAGTTCGTGTGTGTGTGTGTGTTTGTGTGTGTGTGTGTGTGCGTGTGTGTGTGTGTGTGTGTGTGTGTGTGTGTGTGTGTGTGTGTGTGTGTGTGTGTGTGTGTGTGTGTGTGTGTGTGTGTGTGTGTGTGTGTGTGTGTGCGCGCGTGTGGGTGTGCGCGTGTGTGCACGTATTTGTGAATGTTAGAATAATAATTAGTGTTTATCAAGTACGACAGTAATAAAGAGTTGTATCTATTTCTAAATTATAATATGAACATAAATAATAATGTTACGATACCAAATTTTCTGTTTGCTCATAGTCCATTGAAAGAAGCCACGGTATAATTTTCTTTTTAATTTATAAGTTGTGAGAGGGTATATATATAATATTCGATTTATTTTATTATATATATACTTAAATAAGGGCTTTTTCTGCCGCCTGGCAGTTGCGGTATAATACTTAACAGGTGTATGAATGTTTGGTACTGTGCGCGTATTAATATTTTAATTATGAAGAATGTTTTAATATTTTTCGCTTTATAAATGCTAGAAAAAAATATTGGACATTATCGTATTGTTAAATGCTATGTGGATAGTAATAGATAGAGGTAAAGAGTTTACAGAGGTAAAGATTTATGAAAAAAATTAAGAGGATCGAATAGAATCATTTAATTCCTTTTATTACAAATTTATAAAAGTCACGATAGCCGAGTGGTTGGGTGGTCGGAACTTCGAGTCAAGAAACCCGAGTTCAATCCCCAGTTAGACTCGTACCAATCAAAAAACTTGTCCAAACCAACGATGTACGAATTATATCGTTGGTTGAACATAAAGACGGCGATGCGAGACGACTGGTGGTGAGCCACCTGTCACGTCGTCCCAAAAATATCTTTTTTGTCTTAACTGTCTAGACTTAATTGTCTAGTCTAGACCTCTGTCGACCCTTGTATTGGGTATTGCGTGAAGATATTTATTTATTATTTATGACGCATATTTAAGGATAGAAAAAAAAGAAGGTATTTTTTAGGAAAGTAGACAAGACCAAGTTAAGAATTTGCCTACCCATCAGAGCCTGTTTCCAGTACTTCCATGCGAAGCAAGCGCAGTAAATTAAATAACTACGAATAATATTTATTATTTCGTAGTTTTTAGATGTTTTGAATTTAGCTACGTTTCTTTCTGCATAGATACAACCTCAAATGTTTTCTTTTGGGAATGTTAAACGGTTTATTAACATTGGTTTGGCATTTGCATCTTTAGGTTCTTTGTTGGCTTTGTTGCATGAATAGATTGTTGTAAGATTATTTTGGTTATCTCTTTTAACAGTGGTAGAGCCACGCATCAATTTTGTTGTTGCATGAATTGCTCGACCGGGGAAGTACCACGACCTCACATAATACCGGCGTGAAATAGAAGTCTAACAAACTTCTGCGTTTCGTCTGGAGAGTGCAGGTAACCGGAGGCCCACACACCCTCCTCCCCGAATTCTGGGGGGGGGGGGCACTCTAAGGCTGGCAACGCATCTGCTATGCCTCTGTTATTGCGGGTGTTCATGGGCGGCGGTAATCACTTACCATCACGTGAGCCGCCTGCTCGTTTGCCTCCCTTTTCCATAAAAAAATAAAAACATTAAAATTCAATTTTACTTATTCCACATTTTCGTTTACAATGTAAAATAATAGACCCCAGGGTTTCTTGTTGCAAGAAACCCTGGGGTTCTTGTTGCCTCTTGGTTCGTCTCTGACGACTTTGTTTTTCGGAATCGGAAAAAGTTTTGACTTTGACTTTTAAACTATTCAAGGTATTAAGAATATTCAAATGTTGTTGAATTTTGAGGTACTATGTACCTTAAGATCCAATTTGACATAGATATATTATTATATTTAGATAAAAATATTATGCTCCTTTGTCTTTCTCTTTCACCAATCTTTTTAAAATTTATAAAATTCCTTTACGCTTACTTTTCACTACTCTTAACTAAACAAGAAAATAATAATCCTTATAAATAATAATGCTTATAAGTAACAAAAAAAACTCAACAAAACCCTTAGGAAGTTATACGTGCCTTTTTCTAGCGACTGTTTTCAGCCTTATGAATAATTTTCAAATGAAAAACAAATCATTAGTTATGCAAGTATGTTCTGATTCTTATCTATTATAGAGATTACTGGTTACGCATTGAATTACTGGACGAGATTATCTTATCTTATATAAAAATTTGAGATATACCTTATGTAAACAATTCCCTTCATCACATGCAGGTCATTGACATTTCAAATTTGGTAACTTCCACACAACGGTTTATTCTTACGTCCCTTACCTTAGCAGCTTATGATTAATCATTCCAGGACATATAATGCAGAGGCATAGAGATGCCTTATGGAAAACATAATTGTGATAATCATCATAATTGCTCACGAGGTCTGAGGGTGGACGACCCGATAGCCTAGTTGGTAGAGACCTAAGCTAAGGGACGCGAGTTCGTATCCCGCTAGGGACTAACACTTATATGATGAATATGAAAGTTTGTACTCGTGTCATGTACGTTCATATGTATGTTAAATATACTATACCGTGCGGAATTTTCTGCCACGCACTAGCACTTTATGGAATGTGCTGTTGTAAGCGGTTTTTCCTAAGCGATACGACTTAGGGACCTTCAAGAAAAGAGCCTATACTTTTCTCAAAGGCCGGCAACGCAACTGCTATTCCTGTGGTATTGCAGGTGTTCTTGGGCGGTGGTAATCACTTAGCATCACGTGAGCCACCTACTCGTTTGCCTCCCTACTCTATAAAAAAGTGCTGGTACACTAAGTCTCGGTACACTGCACACCTAAATAAGCCTCTGCTTACCCCTGTATGGAAAATTGCGTGAAGATATATAAGATATAATGTATTAAGATTTTTATACCACGCGCTACGAACGAGACGCAGGTCGAAATGATAGTTCTCTAAAAAATAAAACATCTAATAAATTGTTTGGTCTTACCTTACCTTAACCTGCAAGCTACGTACATTCCTTATTTACTTAAGTCTGTTTAAATACTACGTTAACAGATATGTTTGCAGTGCTCTAAGTAAAAATATAAACACACACATGAATAGGGATAACGTCACATGCATTGCTCTGATCCCAAAGTAAGCAGCTTAAGCATTTGTAATATGGTATCAGAAACAACGAAGGAGCCACAAACACCCAAACCATAAAACAATGTAAAAAGTGTTTTCTATATTGACCCGACCGGGAATCCGGGACCTCAGAGCTCGCGACACCTACAAAACCGGTGTGTATGCCACTCATCCACTGAGGCCGTTAATATAAAACCATAAAGTATAGGGTATACATAGGTATGCCATGAATTGAAGAATATTAGAACAGAATTAAACAGACCGATCACGGGCAGCTTCGTCTGAAGTGCGTTTTGTGCGATACTGCAATCGCCAATGCCATGTCGAGCGTGGCGATTGTTAAAATTACTACACACGGAATAATTATATATCCTGCTCTAAACATATACCGTCTGATAGGTTACTAAGAATTCCTTAGTGATGATATACATACGTACATAACGGCCTGTTGAAGTCCACTGCTGGACATAGGCTTCTCCCATAGGATAGAGGATTTTCCACAATCGCCACGCTTGGCAAGCGGATTGGCGATCGCAATACCAGACAACTCGCACCTCAGACGCTGCTGCCCATCTTCGGTTTGATTATTTTGATCTGACATATTTAGGAGGTGGTTATCCAGCCATCTGTCGGTTGCCATAACGATAATCAATGTCGTTTCCCTTAGTCGCCTCTTACGACACTCTGGGGAAGAAAGGGAGTGGCAATATTCTTACATCGTTACCACATGGCTAATATCTAATAATATATCTAGTCCGGCCATAAGTTCTAATACAAATGAAAATGCATTTTTTTAATGAAGTAATGTAATAATATTAAAATTTAAAAAAAATGTCTTCACGCAATTCCCAATACAGGGGTAGACATAGGTCTAGTCTAGACATTTAAGTCCCTTCGACCCACCTTCCACCGAAGATATTTTCGGGACAACGTGACAGGTGGTGAGCCCGTCGCCGTCTTTATGTCCAAGCCAACGATGTAATTTGTACATAGAGTTTTAGAAAAACCCATTGGTACAGCCACTTGAAGATCGAACTCGGGTCTCTTGACTCGAAATTCCTACCACCCAACCACTCGGTTATCTAGAAAACTAGATATATAATATACTGTACTACAACTAATTCTTTACCAGCTTTACATTAGATTACACTTGATACCACGTAATATACGCCACCACGCCACGTACGGACGTTGTAAAAATAAATTGTGTAGAATTACACTATTCCCCATGCAGTTGTTGGAGAGATGATGCTCTACTTTTAAGTAAATACGTTATCTGAGAAGAAAGGTTTTGAAGCATTTACACCTTTTATTGTTTTTTGCATTTGAAGCAGTTTTATTTGTTTTTCTTTTATGCTTACTTTTTTATAACAATAAATTTCCGCAAAGTTACGTCAGGGTCTATCTATTGACATTTATTTAAGATTATAATAAGTTATAAAATTAATTCTGAAAACAAACTGTATGTAATTTGTCCATTGAACATGTAAATGATTTATGTAATTACGAAACAACAGGAAATCCTTTATTATTACGTACGGTTATTGTAATAATAATAACTGTGTTACCATATTGCCATCCAAAGATTTTGTAAGATAAGGTTAACACGGTATCAACTATTAACATGAAGTGGCGAATGCAATCTATAAGTCTATCAAAACAGAACTTAACGTACTCGTATCACGAATATTATGCAATTTTATTGATTTTTAAAGCATATTTATGCTGAAATTTTATGTGATTAAATTAAAGTGAAAGATTTAAAATTGAAACTTTTTTTTTTCTTTAATTGAATCATATCACGAATAGTTACAGTTATGCATTTGATGATGATCCCTTAGGATGGATGAAATGGTCCTTTGCAGATAATACTTGGATAGGTACTGATTGAAAAACAAACTAACGGCTCACGGTATATAACACCATAACTCCTACAAACCGTTTCAAAGGAAGAAGACTACAGTGTAGTCCGTAGTAGATTAAAGCACCTAAACTTATCACAGCGTAAGTGTAATTATTACAATAGAAGAGGAGAGCGTCAAGAGTACTCGGATACCTAGACGAGCATGTATGAAGAAAATGATGAATCTGAACGAAGCGAAAGGGGTAGAGGGCGTAACATTTGGCGATCTTTTCTCTCTCGCTACCCCGTCAGGAACTGTGTGTGAAGATAAATAATAAATAAATTCATCCATGAGTCGAGTATTAATATTCTTATTTATCGCACTGATATTTGCACCTAATGGGATTCGAACCTGCAACCCTTAACTTCGTTTTCAGGGTCACTATCAAGTAGGCTATCAATCGATCGATCAATGGGAGTTAAATGGTGTGATAGCCCTCTAATAAAGAAAGTTCTCTAACATTGCGTTGAACATTGTGGACCATTCGACTTTTTGTTTGTGTCGAACTACTTTGTTGAGGTCTATAAGGCAAGTTATTTTAAAAATTGTATACAATCCGTCCGAAGTCAGAGCGGATTGCAATTAATTTATAATGTACATGTACAATTTATGTTTGTATACCTGTGTAGAGGATATTAAGTTGTTTAGCCTACCTTACCGTTGTTCACAGACTTGAACGCAGAGTACATGACTCTGGATCCGATATACTGCAGCACGGACGTTGGTGTAAATTGTGCTAATTAATTTAACAAGTACCTTGTGTATGTGTCACAACACATGCGACACTGCGATATTGTGCTTGTCTCTATGGGGCTTAAGCGTTTGCCTCCAATCCTGTTGATCGACATTCCTAATGTAAAATACTAGTAGTAGAAATAAAGTGTATATAGGATGTTTGGAGTTGCCTTTTGTCGCGTTTTAGCGAATAATTTTGGGAATTATTCGCGTAACGCGGACTGGATTAATAACTTTATTTTTTTTTAATTATTTGTCGTCATCTTTACGGAGAAGACAAATCACCTAATTTGTTATGAACTTTAAATACCCCATCTTCTTCTTTTTTTCTTCATACACACAAGTCTAGGTATCAGAGTACTCTTAAGTCCAACGCCTTCACACATACACAGATAGGGACAACATTACATACATTACTCTGATAGCAAATTAAGTAGCTAAAGCACTTATGTTTTAGAATCAGAAACAACGTAGGTGGTTTTCTTTATTGACCCATTCGGGAATCGAAATCGGGACCTCAGACCTGGCTACAACATGAATACCAGTGTGTATGGCACCCGTCCACCGTCCCGTCAAAGTTGTAATTACATAATTAAACATATATTAACAGTATTGAATGCTGATAATTTTTTATACGAGGAAGCGTTTTGTCTTGATAGGGGAACCAAATTGCAATCGAACTCGGGTCTCATGAGTCTAGATTTATATAATCTAGACTCATGAGACCCGAGTTCGATTGCCAAGTAGGCAGATCGTACCAATTGATTTTCTCAAAAAACTTATGAACAATTTATATATCGTTAGTTTGCACATAAAACGGCGATGGGCTTACCACCTGTTACGCTGTCCCAAAAATGTTTTTGATTGAATGTGTATGGAAAGAGTTTAATTTTCTAAATCTCTGTCTACTCGGGTATTGGGAATCGCGTAAAGTTATTTATTTATTTTAAATATATGAAAATATTGATTTAGGAATGCAAACTTAATAATTACTAGATTAATTTACATGGTAGAACATCATCTAAATAAAATGGGATGATAAACATGGGATAATATGTATATACATCATCATTATCACCATATGTAAATAAAGTTATAAAATTGCTTTTTAATTATAAAATTGTTTTCATGGTGTTATATATATATATATATATATATATATATATATATATATATATATATATATATATATATATATATATATATATATATATATATATATATATATATCTTCACGCAATTCCCAATACAGGGGTAGACAGAGGCCGAGTCTAGACAATTAAGTCCCTTCGACCCACCTTTCACCGAAGATATTTTCGGGACAACGTGACAACGTTCATGGTGTTAATATTAATTATATGGTAATTTACAGTAAAATTGTCCAATAATGTACTGCAGTTTTACCTTTGTTCTAGAAGGTCTATCATTTCATGGTAATTAACTGCTTTAACAAAGTTTAGTTTGTTGTTTTACTGTAATTATTTTCATAATAATTATTGAAAATTATAATAATTTAGTATTAGGATATTATAATTATTCTAATCGTGTTTTTAATTTAAGTTTTGTTAAGTATTTCATATTTTTTTTAACTTCCTTAAATTATACATGGCTAGGCATATAAAAAATTTGTCGTCTGTCTGTCGACGTCTTTAAAAACACGCCTATATGACTTTACGATGTAATGGCTAATAAAGACTTTTGGCCAACACTTTGTCGGCCCACTTTTCCAAATCATATGGCCGATGAGAGTTTGCGTAACAGCAGCGTTAGTCAAAACCTTTCCTCCATGTTGGAAAACATTATTTTTTTAATGCATTTGTGGGTTAGTTTTGCTATTAAAGAGAATGAGATTGACAAGCGATTCACCTGATGGTAAATTATTACCAACGCACTAAAATTATAGACGCTTTGCCACTGTTTGAGTAAGGGCGTTTTTATTGTAAGGGGACAAAGATGAAGAGGAATTGGTTGCATAAGAGAATTGTTGTTTTCATTTCGAAATATTTAATTTTTATAATGTTTTTACTTACAAATTATGAAAAACTTAGCATGATCACTTGTTATGATTATATTACAATTGTATATTTACTTTTTCATAGTCACCACAGCGGAGTGGTTGGGTGGTTGGAATTTCGAGTTAAGAGATCCGAGTTCGATCCCCAGGTGGCAGGCGCGTACCTATGTGTTTTTTCAAAAACTTATGTACGAATTATATCGTTGGCTTGGACATAAAGACGACGACGGGCTCACCACCTGCCACGTTGTCCCGAAAATTTCTTCGATAGAAGGTGGGTCGAAGGGACTTAATTGTCTAGATCAGACCTCTATGTACCCCTGTATTGGAATTGCGTATATTTACTTTTTCAATGAAGAAAATCTGTATTTTTTTTGTAACCCGATAATATGTTGTATATTTCTTATATAGGTATAGTTTCTTGCCTTTGCGAGCCTCTTCAAACTATATATCCCATTTTCCATATAGAGTTCGAATTTTAGTTAAATAAAATTATTTTTTCTTGTATAATCTTTGTAGCTTTTTTTAATGCACCTCGTGTGTGTATTTTACTTGTAAATATTATTGTAATAAAAGATATGTTGAGTAAGGTTATTTATTTAATTTTTGCTGGTTGCATAGTTTTGTCTGATAAACATCAGACCTCTGATAAAGTTAAACATAATTAAGGATTCGATCTTCTGATCTCGTGATGTTTTCTTTCCCGGCTTACTTATATTTTTTAAGGATTGTAGACTCTGTATCGTCTTATCGAGTCGTCAGTACCACTTCTGGTCCATTTTTGTTACGAAATAGCAGACTATGAAGTGCTGTGAACCGTTTTGTAAGGTGTACGAGTACAGAGCCTGTATATCCTTGAGCTATGAGGCGTTATAGTCACTTGGGGTTGAAAAGCGCCATTTCTTTTGAAATTGTTTATAGTTGTTATAACCCATAACCGATGCAGTTGTAGCTGCTGTAGCTACTGCTACACTGTTAGCTCGCTTTTCACCCTACTCCCATACCACCACGCTTCTGATAATCTACTAAAGTTTTAGTAGTGCTGGCTTGGGGATCAAACTAAATAAGGCGAACGCACTGACTACTAGACTCCGACTTTACACTACGACTACGGAAATTTGAAATTTGTGTATAATATGTAATTATTTTCAGACAGGAGCTTCTAAAATGGTACGGCTGGGGATACAAGGATTCCAAGTTCACGCTGAACCAAGGCAAAGCCACGTTCACAGGCAACAGGTATGTGTAGAATTTAATAATACCACAAATATTTTTTAATTTAATATAAATTTAATATTAGATCTATATTGTAGTAAACAATACACTTACAAAAATGTTTAATTGTTGTTATATCATCCAAATAATTGGCGCTCATTTCATTAAAATGAAATTAATTTGTATTTTTTTTTTTCATTTTAGGCGGTTTGTTGTAGACTTTTATTTTCGTAGGCTTTACTTTTGGTTTTACTTATACATTTGTTTGACTTATACAACGGATAATATATTGAAAAAGTTAATGCAATTTTGCCTCATATAAAGCACTCATGACTCAAATTAAATATATTAGTAAAATCGTCTAAAATACCTCAAAATCTAAAGACGAAAGTTTACAACCAGTGCGTGTTGCCAGTGATGAAATATGGATCTGAGAAGTGGTCTTTCACTGCAAGCCGTATGAGGAAACTCAAAGTTGCTCAGCGTTCAATGGAAAGAACTATGCTCGGTGTTTCTCTGCGTGATAGAATTCTTAATGAAGAAATCCGCATCAGAACCAGAGTAACCGACGTCGCCGTAAGGATCAACACAATGAAGTGGCATTGGGCCGGCCACATAGCTCGTAGAACTGTCAAGCGTTGGATAAGAAAGGTTCTCGAGTGGCAACCTCGTACAGGCAAACGCAATGTTGGACGATATCTTAAAAAAGAGTAAAGAACTTAAGTTTATACATACATTGAGTTATTCCAAAATAATTATTTTTGTTTTTATACTGCGCAAAATAACATAAGTCTAAAGATACTCGGCCACACGAGCTTTGTAAACTTTACTTCACCTCAATTATTGCCTTTTTTTACATAGATGCAATACATCTGAAATGAAATTACTCACAGATGTCCATCTGCAGTAGTTAGTAACCACTAAATTGTAACAACGTGTGTAACCAACTTTGTAACCATTAGTTCTTTGAAGTACTCATGCGGTGTACAGGCAAAGGAAAATTATTTGACGGCCTGTAAGTGTAGTAGACCTACCTACTAGGTATGTAGGCATGTACCCTTCGAAGGTATATGTAACGTCGAAGGATGATGATAAAAATATCGAGTTATGAACATTTATTTACGTAAATGTTTACATGTGTGAATTCCTACTTTTGTTCTCGTCGACGTGTGTGACTCAAATTTCATGGTTATAATTATAGGTATCTCTGTGAAGGTGTATGTAAGGTCTTACGATGATAATGAAAATATTGAGTTGTGGACATTTGTTTATTTACGCAAAAGTTTATATGTGTGAATTCCTACTTTTGTTCTCGTTGACGTGTGTGACTCAAATTTCATTGTTATAATTATAGGTATCTCTGTGAAGGTGTATGTAAGGTCTTACGATGATAATGAAAACATTGAGTTGTGGACATTTGTTTATTTACACAAAAGTTTACATGTGTCAATTCCTACTTTTGTTCTCGTCGATGTGTGTGACTCAATTTTTATTGTTATAATTATAGGTATCTCTGTGAAGGTGTATGTAAGGTCTTACGATGATAATGAAAACATTGAGTTGTGGACATTTGTTTATTTACACAAAAGTTTACATGTGTCAATTCCTACTTTTGTTCTCGTCGACGTGTGTGACTCAATTTTTATTGTTATAATTATAGGTATCTCTGTGAAGGTGTATGTAAGGTCTTACGATGATAATGAAAACATTGAGTTGTGGACATTTGTTTATTTACACAAAAGTTTACATGTGTCAATTCCTACTTTTGTTCTCGTCGACGTGTGTGACTCAATTTTTATTGTTATAATTATAGGTATCTCTGTGAAGGTGTATGTAAGGTCTTACGATGATAATGAAAACATTGAGTTGTGGACATTTGTTTATTTACACAAAAGTTTACATGTGTCAATTCCTACTTTTGTTCTCGTCGACGTGTGTGACTCAAATTTCATTGTTATAATTATAGGTATCTCTGTGAAGGTGTATGTAAGGTCTTACGATGATAATGAAAACATTGAGTTGTGGACATTTGTTTATTTACACAAAAGTTTACATGTGTCAATTCCTACTTTTGTTCTCGTCGACGTGTGTGACTCAATTTTTATTGTTATAATTATAGGTATCTCTGTGAAGGTGTATGTAAGGTCTTACGATGATAATGAAAACATTGAGTTGTGGACATTTGTTTATTTACACAAAAGTTTACATGTGTCAATTCCTACTTTTGTTCTCGTCGACGTGTGTGACTCAATTTTTATTGTTATAATTATAGGTATCTCTGTGAAGGTGTATGTAAGGTCTTACGATGATAATGAAAACATTGAGTTGTGGACATTTGTTTATTTACGCAAAAGTTTATATGTGTGAATTCCTACTTTTGTTCTCGTCGACGTGTGTGACTCAATTTTTATTGTTATAATTATAGGTATCTCTGTGAAGGTGTATGTAAGGTCTTACGATGATAATGAAAACATTGAGTTGTGGACATTTGTTTATTTACACAAAAGTTTACATGTGTCAATTCCTACTTTTGTTCTCGTCGACGTGTGTGACTCAAATTTCATTGTTATAATTATAGGTATCTCTGTGAAGGTGTATGTAAGGTCTTACGATGATAATGAAAACATTGAGTTGTGGACATTTGTTTATTTACACAAAAGTTTACATGTGTCAATTCCTACTTTTGTTCTCGTCGACGTGTGTGACTCAAATTTCATTGTTATAATTATAGGTATCTCTGTGAAGGTGTATGTAAGGTCTTACGATGATAATGAAAACATTGAGTTGTGGACATTTGTTTATTTACACAAAAGTTTACATGTGTCAATTCCTACTTTTGTTCTCGTCGACGTGTGTGACTCAATTTTTATTGTTATAATTATAGGTATCTCTGTGAAGGTGTATGTAAGGTCTTACGATGATAATGAAAACATTGAGTTGTGGACATTTGTTTATTTACACAAAAGTTTACATGTGTCAATTCCTACTTTTGTTCTCGTCGACGTGTGTGACTCAATTTTTATTGTTATAATTATAGGTATCTCTGTGAAGGTGTATGTAAGGTCTTACGATGATAATGAAAACATTGAGTTGTGGACATTTGTTTATTTACACAAAAGTTTACATGTGTCAATTCCTACTTTTGTTCTCGTCGACGTGTGTGACTCAATTTTTATTGTTATAATTATAGGTATCTCTGTGAAGGTGTATGTAAGGTCTTACGATGATAATGAAAACATTGAGTTGTGGACATTTGTTTATTTACACAAAAGTTTACATGTGTCAATTCCTACTTTTGTTCTCGTCGACGTGTGTGACTCAAATTTCATTGTTATAATTATAGGTATCTCTGTGAAGGTGTATGTAAGGTCTTACGATGATAATGAAAACATTGAGTTGTGGACATTTGTTTATTTACACAAAAGTTTACATGTGTCAATTCCTACTTTTGTTCTCGTCGACGTGTGTGACTCAATTTTTATTGTTATAATTATAGGTATCTCTGTGAAGGTGTATGTAAGGTCTTACGATGATAATGAAAACATTGA
This sequence comes from Sericinus montela, assembly GCA_029286605.1. NCBI lineage: Eukaryota > Metazoa > Arthropoda > Insecta > Lepidoptera > Papilionidae > Sericinus > Sericinus montela. The sequence continues at coordinate 2,071,052 of JAGSMR010000017.1, read as the reverse complement.
GTTGTGGACATTTGTTTATTTACACAAAAGTTTACATGTGTCAATTCCTACTTTTGTTCTCGTCGACGTGTGTGACTCAAATTTCATTGTTATAATTATAGGTATCTCTGTGAAGGTGTATGTAAGGTCTTACGATGATAATGAAAACATTGAGTTGTGGACATTTGTTTATTTACACAACAGTTTACATGTGTCAATTCCTACTTTTGTTCTCGTCGACGTGTGTGACTCAAATTTCATTGTTATAATTATAGGTATCTCTGTGAAGGTGTATGTAAGGTCTTACGATGATAATGAAAACATTGAGTTGTGGACATTTGTTTATTTACACAACAGTTTACATGTGTCAATTCCTACTTTTGTTCTCGTCGACGTGTGTGACTCAATTTTTATTGTTATAATTATGGGTATCTCTGTCTTTCCGTACGACGCGTGTAATGTGCTAATGGGGTCACAGCACCGAGCGGTGTCATCGAGACCGGACCGGTGCATTCCACACGACGCCTAGGCCGTGGGCGGCGTTTTCGCTAAATTGACGCTTCCGTTCGTTACAACGCGCACGTGGCAGCTGACAGGATTATTCTAGCGGCGAGCGTACACGATATGTGAATCCTCCGCGCTGCTCTAATCCACTTTGACGTGCCTCGTGTGTTCGAAATATAACGTATAATATAATATCTTTACGCCACTCCCCAATACAGGGGTAGACAGAGGTCTTCCCCAGGTCGAGTTTGATCCCCAGGTGGCAGGTTTGTACCAATGGGTTTTTTCAAAACCAATGTACGATTCATATCGTTGGCTTGGACATAAAGACGGCGATGGACACACCACCTGTCACGTTGTCCCAATATATCTTCGGTGGAAGGAGGGTCTGAAGGACTTAATTGTCTAGACCTGTCTACCCTGTATTGGGAATGGCGTGAAGATATTTTTTTTCGATGTAAAAGGGTGTCGGCAAAACCCAGTCCTAATCTGTCGACTGTAGTTACATTTTCACTAACCGTACATTTGCTTTGAACTATTAAAATGTAGTAGGATGTACGAGTATTGTAGTAAGGCTTATTCTCCTCTCATAAGAGGGATTTGCCTCTATCATCTCGCTTCACAAGCAGATTGACGATTGTATAGTAATATATATTCACGCCATTGTCAATTCAAAGGTAGACATATGTCTAGACAAATAAGTCGCTTCGACCCACCTTCCTCCAAAGATATTTTTGGGACAACGTGACAGGTGGTGAGCCCGTCGCCGTCTCAATGTCCAAACCAACGATATAATTCGTACATAAGTTTTTGAAAAATAAACCTTGGTAAGCGCATACCACCTGGGGATCGAACTCGGGTCTCTCGACTCGAAATTCCGACCACCCTACCACTCAGCTATCGTGTTTTCATGTATAGTACTAATCCTATGTAACACTAGTAGCTACTGGATCGTGGTTTCGTCGCACCATAGACCAGAGTCTACGATGCTAAATAGATCTGCCTAATCATTTTGCTCTGGTATTTTTCCAAACGTATCTTTCTGTGTGGAGACGGCGTAAGAATATCACCACTCCCTTTCTTCCAAAGGATCCGTAAGAGGCGACTAAGGGAAACAGCCTTTAATATCGTTATGGCAATCGATAGATGGCGGGATAACCATCTCTAAAAATGTCAGACCGAAGATCGGCGGCAGCGTCTGAGGTGCAAGTGGTCTGGTACTGCGATCGCCAATCCGCTTGCGAAGCGTGGCGATTATGGAAAATCCTCCCGAGGCCTATGTCCTGCAGTGGACTTTATCAGGCCGTTGTGTATGTATATATGTATTTTTCCAAACGGTTACCCGTCATCAGTTTTTCTCTGAATCGCAACCCATGACACCACGAAAAGAAAGAATATAGTAATTTTTGCAACGGCGCCACACGGCTAACGTTCACATAATTCGGGATTAATGGTTTCGAATAGTGGTGTTGGCTTTGAACATTAATAAATAACATTAGTAGTTTGAAGTCGGTTATATTTCAGAAACTTTCAAATGACATTATATCGAACTTTTTATTTTGTCTACGTAAATACATCTTTGCTATGTGCTCACATACATGTTACATTATGTTTAAGGTTTAACTAACTTTTAAGCTTGCATTGTGAACTTTTATTTTTGTTATTTATTGGTTCTCTTTTAGTACTTTTTCGAAATAATTATTTCTAGATTTTACTTTAATTTCTTACGCGACTACTTTTTTGCACGCCGTCATCACCTATAAGTATAGTAACATTTTATTTCATAATTGTAAAATGTCTTTTTTACGATTGTATAAGTTTTAACTATGTTGGTGATCAAATAAATAAATAAATAAATTATTTCGCCTTCTTTTTTTTAAATAAGTGGAATGACATTATTTATTATTTGACACTAACATTACACATTTCCACATATCAAACTTTCCTTAATGTTTAGATATAGTTACCAAGAAGAGAATGCAACACTTTAAAATTAGTAGTAACAGTATATGCTGTATAAGTTAGATAAGCCAAATTATAGCCGTCACGTCACGATAGCCGAGTTGTTGGGTGGTCGGAATTTCGAGTCGAGAGACCCGAGTTCGATCCCCAGGTGGCAGTACCAATGAGTTTTTCAAAAACTTATGTACGAATTTCATCGTTGGCTTGGACATAAAGGCGGCGACGGGCTCACCACCTGTCACGTTGTCCCGAAAATATCTTCGGTGAAAGGTGGGTCAAAGGGACTTAATTGTCTAGACTTGACCTCTGTCTACCCCTGTATTGGGAATTGCGTGAAGATATTTATTATTATTTATTTATAGCCGTCACGTCACTGACATAACAATTGGGTTTATGTCATCCGTCATGATCGTTCATGGCTGGTGCTTGTCGAGATGACTTTAGCATTCCTGGATTGTTGTTATTTAAAACATACTTAACATTTTTACTATATAAAGCGAAACAATCTGAAAACGTCACTATAGCCGAGTGATTAGGTGGTCGGAATGCCGACTCAAGAGACCGAGTTCGATCTCCAGGTGGCAGGCTTGTACCAATGGGTTTTTCAAAAAGTTATGTACGAATCATATCGTTGGCTTGGACATAAAGACGGCGACGGGCTCACCACCTGCACGTTGTCCCGAAAATATCTTCGGTGGAAAGCGGGTAAAGGGTCTTAATTGTCTAGACTAGACCTCTGTCTACCCCTGTATTAGGAATTGCGTGAAGATATTATTTTTTTTAATCAACCTGAAAGTTCAAATGTCACAACTTCTTCTCTTTAAGGTTCAATTCCATCTTTAAAATCTTCTTTATATTTGCAATATTTTTAATACTAGTTGAAGATATTCCAAAAAAAATGAAAATGAAAATATTTTAACGTAACCAATACAGAGGTAGACAGAGGTCCTGTCTAGACTTCTCTAGTCTTTATGTCCAAGCCAAAGATATAATTCGTACAAAGTTCTTTTTAAAAAAACTCATTGGTTGGAGATCGAACTCGGGTCTCTTGATTCGATTTCCGACCACCCGACCACTCGGTTATCGTGACTTTAGGTTTACATTTTATATACATTACTAATTTCATTACATAGCTAGACAAGCGTCACGTTTGAAATCGATACTATTGGGTTCACATTATTTATTCATTTGCGTTGTACAATTGAAAAGCTATTTCTAATAGATACGGTACAACCTCAATGTAACGAAACTGAAGGGAATTATAATATATTATTCATACCAATTAATTTTTTATAGTAAGGTTTGTTAAGCGTCAATAGCCTAATGGTTTAGAGTGCGGTCTGCAAAACAACGTCACAGGTTCAGGCCCGCTATTTAACTATTGTCGTAAATCGCTCCTGTCACAAGCATTGCAGCTTAGTTGGAGTGGTTAACAGTAATACTAATAATGTTATTTCACAAAAAATAAAAGTCAGATTGGAGCTTCTTTTTAACATGGTAAGAAAACTTGTTTATTGACCTCTCAACATTATAAAAATCACAGGCCTACTGAAAACCAGCGCTATAGTCTCGTATGGGCTATAGCATTTAGCTGAGTATGGTCTGTTTGCCATGTGCGCCACACAGCACACCAACTTATGCGTGATGGACCTGTGTGCGTTTCACAACAGTTGTCCTCGTTAGTCTTTTATTTTTATTTTTGTTGATTTTGTAAAATATACACACAAGATTTTCATACTGTTTGATCACGGTGTGGTGCATTAGTGCAATAAATTTTTCTTTCTTAGTTTCTATCTTTCTCAAATACTAATCTCCTTATAAAGGGGAACGATTTCCACTAATGAAGGAGAACACACTAATGAAAATGCAGTACAGCAGTGTTTACACTTCCAAGCATCAAACAACAATGTCTGTCTTAGGAAGAGTTTAACTCGTTTGAACCTGCCGAGAAATGAATTATAGTGGAATTATCTGGAGATGATATGATGATGACAGGATACGTATTTTAAAGGTTATAAATTGAAAAAAAAAAACATGACAAGGAGGTTTTTGAAAAATTAATTCGTGATATAAAGGTATATTTTAGATTAGCTCTAAGTAAAGGCTAGAAATAGCATTTCGCGGCCAATGCATTCAGTAAACACTACGACATTATATCAACATCGGCTGATGCACAAATACTGCACCTGATATGTCGTCCTCATAGCATTGAGATTTATGTAAATGCACTTATAAATACATGGGTATTATGTTTTTCAAGAATATGTTGATAATTCGTATCGTAACGTTAAAAATAAAAATTGCATTGTCACGACAAGATCGTCAAAGGTAGGAATAGGGCTGAACGGTCTACCTAATTAAAAATTTCATGTAAGTAAAAGAGGCCATCCTATAATCAAGCTAGTTTCAAATAGGAGGGAGTGGGAGCATTAGATCAGATAATTAAAAATTAATAACGATGGGCGATATGATGTCGTGATAATCGCTAGTATTTCTTTCGTTAATACAAGTCATTTAAGAAAATAAAATTCTGCATCATTTACTTAATCGTTGTTAACAAGTGTGAAAACTAGTGAGCTGTTGATATATTTTTTTCTCGAATTCGAAACCACAATCATGGTCCATCAATATTTGCCTAAATATGACTCTGTTTATATCCTCAGCCTTAAAGGTCGTAGATATCATCAAAATTAGATAATTATTAACAACTAAACGTTACGTGGCCAGATAAAAGTGACACATATATTAGCACAATCCCATGCCGGTCAACATTTCGTGTTGAACTATAATGACTCCGCTAATTGGTAAATCAAACTTAAAAGAGTAGTTATGTATACTGAGTCCGCTTCTATAAATTGTATACATGTTGTGATTAGTGATGTGCGGTTATACTTCTGTCGATATGTACCATCATAGTGTTGTGCAAGAGAATACTTATTTCCGCCATACAGATATGTGGATTACATAGATGTAAGGCAATCCAATACTTTGCGTACTGTCAAAAAATTTTAACTCTAATGCAATGTCAATAGTCTTATGTGTCATCCATCTTTTTCTACGTCACCTTTACAGTATCATGTTAAACTAATTACTTGAAAAAAATCTTTCGTATCCATTAAATTGGCATCCTATGGCAACACGTAAAGTATTTTGCCGTTATGTATGGTAGCTACTAAGCCTTGTCCCTATAATAATTGAAAAATAATGTTAAACAAAACGATTTTCTGATTTTATCGCGTTTTTTATCAGCTTTTAGCAAACTATTTTTACTTCCTGACGTTTCGGATGCTTTACATACGTTGTTTTTGAAATAATATCAATTTCTTTTTATACTCTTCCTTGTATATTCCCATCACTATGATATTTATGTCTTCCCATCTCTAAGCCAAGATGAGTTAATGTAACGTAAGTATAACGTTGTCATCGCAAGCAGGCGTTACAAAAGCACATTACGAGTACATAGATTACATGGATGTTTCCAGAACATAAGTTTGCATTGCTAAGTATTCAATTTTCCTGACTTTGTTCAAATTTGTACAGTCGGATGGAGTTTTTCACGTATGAACAGTCGTACAGGGTCAACAAGGCATTTAATATTGCGACATTCATTTACACGAAGTGTTTGTAGCGCTATTGTAGCTTGAACGGCAATGGCCTAGTGGTTTAGGGCCTGGACTTGCGTCGTCGCAGGTTCGGGCCCGCCATTCGACTATTGTCGTAAACCAACTCCAGGGACATGCATTGCAGCTTTGTGGGAGTGGTTAACAGGAATACTAGTAATGTTATTGGCATTGGCATTGCTAGTGTTCATAAAAAGAATCTTATATACGTCATCCTAATAATTGTAAATCCTAATAATCGTTTAGAAGTCACGATACTAGTTGTCGTCTTAAATTTTTTTATATTTTATTATGTACATAAATAAATAATAATAAATATAAATATCTTCACGGAATTCCCAATACAGGGGTAGGTAGAGGTCTAGTCTAGGCAATTAAGTCCCTTCGACCCACCTTGCACCGAAGATATTTTCGGGACAACGTCACAGGTGGTGAGCCTGTCGCCGTCTTTATGTCCATGGCAACGATATAATTCGTACATAAGTTTTTGAAAAACCCTTCGGTACGAGCCTGCCACCTGGGGATCGAACTCTGGTCTCTTGACTCGAAATTACAACCACCAAACCACTCGGCTATCTGAGAAGATCTAAATTAACATATTTATTATTAATTTAGTTTTACTTTTAGATACTTAATTGGAGGTAAGATCCTTCCGTACTTCATAAAATGGGTCAATGAAAACTTTAATGTTGACATAACGAAGCCACCGAAGGTTCCTCCCCTGCCGACCTGCTATGCACAGAGTAGATTACCGGAGAATATTAAGGTGGAATTGGAAATCATTGCACCATTGAGCGTGGAAGGGATAGACAGACTTATCAGGGCGCACGGACAGACGCTCAAAGATATATCGCTGTTGAGGAGTAACAGTTTCCCGAGGATACCTGACGCTGTTATTTGGCCGGAGAGTCACGAACAGGTAAGAGTACAAAAGTACATATATAGGTATTTCGAATATTGAGAGAGTATTTTGCCGGGGTATGTATTTTCTAAGCATATCTGGCACGCCACGCATTCATTGTGTGAAATCCATCAAACCATATAAACACATGCGTCAGTATGGTTTGATGGATTTCAATCAACATGGAAATAATCTGGTACAGCAATCGTCAAACCCTTGGCAGGCATGGTATTTTTCTAATCCGGATTACGGTAGATTCCCGCAGTGGACTTACTTAACGCATCATAATAAGAAACTTTCGATAATTCCTTTTTGGCCGACTTTAATGGTCAAATGGCATGCACACCGGTTTTAAAGATGATGCCCGCTAGGAGGTCTCAAGTTTTCTTTCCGTACAGGTCAATCTCTCTTAAGTAGTATATTCCTTTTTTCCGATTCGATATCACAAGTACTTTAGCTTCTTACTTTGGGATCGGAGCAATATATGTGATGTTCCAATGCCATGTATTTATATTTTGAACATTGAAATGATCTGGGCTTCTAGCCTTCTTATAACACCCACCATATTAAATTTTGTATGCATATTTGATAGTCTCTTACGCATCAGTAATTAATAGAACTCGTAACTAACACTGTGTCAAGGAAGGTGCAAAAATTGTTTATATATCTTACCAACATCATGAGAAATACCGTATCAAAATCAATCAAGGGAGGATCAAACTGTTTTCTACTTGTGTTGCGTGCACACGCGCTCTTTAGTTACTTACTTAAGGATCAGAGCAATATATCTGATGCTGTCCCTATCTATTGTACAATCTTTATCTACACAAATATATACATTAAAGTGTCTGACATAAAAATTTTAGGTTGTGCAAATAGTGCAATGCGCGTCGCAACACAACTTCGTGATAATCCCCTTTGGCGGCGGCACGTCGGTGTCCGGGGCCATCACGTGCCCAGCCAACGAAACACGCCCGATTGTCGCTCTGGACACCAGCGACATGAACTCAATCCTCTGGATAGACAAGGAACAACTGCTGGCCCGGATTCAGGTATGCAATCGTCTTCATGGTGTCCCGCTTTTACCTTACATAGAAGTACACACATACATACGTATCGGCCTGTAAAGTCCACTGCAGGACGCAGGCCTCTCCCATAGGGAGAAAGGAAGTGGTAATATTCTTACGCCGTTTCAACACCTTGTGCACACGGGGTGGTTTAACCATAAAATAGTAAAATTTATTTTAACTGGTCAAACTAAACTTATAGTGCTTGTGTCTGGAGCTGTTCAAGACAATAGATTGCGGACTCGAACCTACGATGAACATTTCAAATTCCACACGCTAATCCTTTCGACTATTGAAATTAAAAAGTTACTATCACGCTGTTGATTTACTCAAAATCTATCACGCAGCAATACACATATAAAACTATTTCTTAGAGGTGTAAAAGAGAGACTTAAAATACTCAACTGAAGCCATGGTTTCCACCGTACCGTTATAATAAATAACAAAAAGCTTTGCTTTGCTTATGTACTAAAAGAATCACAAATACACAGCACACACGGCATGATTTTATTAAGGTATGTTTATACGGAATATTCTTGGAATGTCATAAAAGTAAGTTTCCACTATTTATATATTACCTGAAACTGTCCAAACCGAGTAACACAAGTAATATTATGTTTTGGTCAGAAATTATCTCGAGATAACATTGCACATATTCCTGTATGGAATGTAAATATGCGACAGTATTTTCCCATGTTTCCCATCAGTCAATGTTGATTTACATAAAAACCTATTTTAATAATGGGGTTTTCTCAACTCAAGCTACAGATTCTAACAAATATTGATGTGAGATCCTTCTTAGACATCCTCTATATTCCATTAAGCAACACTATTTAGTATAAAGGCAATAGGCTACATAGTAAAAGTATGTAATTTTACTAACACTGCACTCTACGGGAGCAAATAAATGTTTACATTTTATTACTATTATTTCCTTAGATTTTTATTTAATCAACTGAATTAATTTTGTACGTGAATTATCTTCAAAAAATAAAAACATCATTTTTTTTTTGTTTTTTTATATAACTACTCAAAATTTACATTCATTTAGTGTACAATATAGGCAGGCTGTTGTTTTTTGCTTGTTGATTAAAAATTATTAGTTTTAAAACAATTAATTTGGATATTATGTAAATAAATCATAATGTTACTAAAGTAAAATAAATATCTTCACGCAATTTCTAATATAGGGTAGTCTAGTCTAGACAATCCAGTCCCTTTAACCCACCTTCCACCGAAGATATTTTCACGACAAAGTGACAGGTGGTGAGCCCGTTGCCATCTTTATGTCCAAGCCATGATATGAATCGTGCATAGGTTTTGAAAAAACCCATTGGTATGAGCATGCCACCTGGGGATCGAACTCAGGTCTCTTGACTCGAAATTCCGACCACCCAACCAATCTGTACTGTGACTTCGTGGTGCTACATATAGAAAATATTAATATTACTGGTATGTACATAGAATTAGATTTAACTTTTAGTTTAGGATACATTTGAACTTAGCTTTAATAAATTTGTAATAAAAGGAATTAAATAATTCTATTCGATCCTCTAATTTTTATCATAAATCTTTTCCAGCTGTTGCTGTTAAGCTTTGGAACTCTTTACCTCTATCTCTTAAACTTGCTCAGAACCAAGATTCGTTTAAAAACAGGTCAAAGAATATTATCTATCTCTCTAGCTCCTCTCTATCTCAATTTCCCTTTTCCTCAGATCCTAATGACCACCACAGGAGGTATGTTTCACTTATATATATATTTTTATATTTATATTTTTTTTTGTTTTAATTTTTCTGTTGATTATATGTGTACATCCTACCCGTCATTATTTCTTGTTGGTAATTTTCTTAGGTTGCCTGGAAGAATTTGCTATGTAGCAATAAGGTTTCCTTTTGATACCAATATTTGATTTATGAAGAAAAACAAAATAGTTTTTCTTTTGTATTGATCCTTCATTGGTGTACAATAAAGTATATTATTATTATTAAATAATAAAAAGTTAGCCGTTGAATACTTTGATGACTAAGCGTAAGCAATTAAAATTATATTTCTTAGTTATTATGCTAATGGATGTAGGACAGTAGGTGAATAGTTGCTCGTTATGTATAAAAAGGCCTAATTAACTAAACCTCTCTCTCAACTATTCGTAAGGATTTTTATCATCTATGAATAATAATAAAAATTAATAATGTGATCTGTCTGAATATCAATTTTGTTTTCTTAATGTTAAGTTAATGTCATACTTTTTTCGTCTTATTTTTATTTATTTATTTATTTTATACATAGATTAACATTGACTGAGAGGATCCCGCAAAATATATCCACTTTTGAAAATAATAAGACGGCGACGGGCTCACCACCTGTCTCGCTCTCCTGAAAACATCTTCAGTGGAAGGTGGGTCGAAGGAACTTGATTGTCTAGACTAGACGTCTGTCTATCCCTGTATTAGGAATTACGTGAAGATATTTACATATTTATTTTATTTTTTTACTATGTACTGCAGTGCACTATTACGCATCGTTAAGTAAATTAAGTCATTGCTTTGATTTTTTACGAAAGAGAAATGATAAGCGTGTTTAGATGGTTTGGGCATATTGAGCGAATGAGTGAAGAAAAAATATAGTGCGAAAGTTAATCTGAATGGGAGTCGAGGTAGACTGAGACTAACTTTTGAAGACCATGTGAGCAAATTGCTCTTAGACTAGAGGGTCGGGAGGACATATGTCGGGGATATCTAGACTTGTATGTATAAAAATATGAATTTGATAGAAGCGAAATACTTATTTAGGACCGTGGTACTTGGCGAACTGTTCTCTCTGTGTATCCTGTCAATGACTACATACAGAAATACATAACGGCCTATTAAAGTTCACTGCAGGACATTGTCCTCTCCCATAGGGTGGATTTTCCATCGATTGGCAATCGCAATATCTGACACCTCGTACCTTAGACGCTGCTGCCCGTCTTCAGTCTGATTATTTTGGTCTCATATTTTTAGAGATGGTCTTCCCGCCATCTACAGGTTGCCATTACATTATTCAAGGCTGTTTCCCTTAGTTGCCCCTTACGACACCCACGGGAAGAAAGGGAGTGGCAATATTATTACACCGTTACCACACGTCAAATACTATATGTGCAAATATTTATTTTATTTTTATTGACGAAAGTTGGGTTATTCGTTTCAAAACCACGGCCAACTAATGTCCTCTTTAAATTAATAAAAAAAAACAAAATGTGTGTTTTTTAGTTGATATGGGGATTAAGATAACAATTGAGATTTTTAGCGTAGTGTTAATTAAATACGGTGTATGAATATTAAAAGTTTTTGTTTTAATTTTGCTCTAACGAACCGAGAAATATTCCATCCCGCTAAACAATAAATCACAATGCCCTAATGGCCGAGCGACAAAGCCTCCTCGTTATTTTTTAGACGTAAACAACCGAGCATTCGGTATACTGGATGTTAAGTCATTACCGAAGTTATGAACATCTTGATGATGACGATGATGACCATGGACAAGCTGCTGGTGCGTTTCCTGCTTTTAAATAAAAAATGAGCTCTCTTTTCGAAATTCCCTAATTTTCTAAAAATCCCTAAGTGGTAACTACTCCGAAATATATCTGGCATATATGAGTATACATACGAACGACGAATCGGCGTTAAATTTTCACCAACAGATTTATGTATCTTCACGCAATTCCCAATACAGGGGTAGACAGACGTCTTTATTTATTTACTTATACATTTATTTATCAACTGATGCTTTCACTGTTACTTTTACCCCTACCTTTTGCTGCTGATTATGGTATTGTAAAAGTCAAAGTAATTAACAGCTTTTGTTATACAATTTAATTGATTTTTAAAGCATATTTATGCTGAACTTTTATGTTATTAAACTAAAGAGAAAAAAATAGCTAAACTTGTTGTATACTAATTTAAACAATATATGCTAATTGGCACTATTAATAAGTCACGATAGCCGAGTGGTTGGGTGGTCGGAATTTCGAGTCAAGAGAACCGAGTTCGATCCCCAGTTGGCAGGCTTGTACTAATAGGTTTTTAAAAACTTATGTACGAATGATATCGTTGGCTTGGACATAAAGACGGCGACGGGCTCACCACCTGTCACGTTGTCCCGAAAATATCTGCGATGGAAGGTGGGGTCGAAGGGACTTATTTGTCTAAACTAGACCTATGTCTACCCCTGTATTGGGAATTGCGTGAAGATATTTTTTTTATATTTATTTATTATGTACACTATTAATGATGGGGCTGAATTCGGCGCCGAGTATTCGTAAACTTGTGTTACATGACAATTACAATTAGCTGATATAGTAATTTTGATTTTTTTTTTTAATTGAAAGAATAGTTTTTTACCATTTGATGTAGTAAAAAGTGCAGTAAAACTTCGATTCATTCGGTGGAAACTATTAAACGCCCACTTGTCTCTTATCATCCAATACCCATGTACCGGGCTGGTATATGGTAGTATAATCCTGAAAAATATCTTCGGTGGAAGGTGGGTCGAAGGTACTTAATTGTCCAAACTAGACCTCTGTCTACCCCTGTATTGGGAATTGCGTGGTATAAACCAATATCCAATAACCTTAAAAACTAAAAAAATATTTCAAAATCGGTTCACATACGAGGGGGGTAATGAGGTAACAAAGTAAAAAACATTTACATTTACTGCTCCATTTTTTAAGTCATTTAAAAAGGAAACATTTACACACCTTAGCATATTGTTTCAAGATAAATTGTCGCCTGCCATTGTAAAGTAAGTCTACGTCCTTAGTTGTATGGGATCTCTTTTAACTTGTACTTAAGTTTTTACTTGTATGGGATAGTAAAAGTATAAGTAAAAATAAGTTCTTTAACCGATACTTTTGCTTGCTCATGAAGACACTGGCCGTTCAAATTTAACGGCCTTCTGAAAGAACACAAAAAAGGCAAAAAATCTTAACATTTCATTAAAAAAATTTCTTTTAGTATTGTTTTTCACTAAACTTATTTTTTATCAACTAAAACGAAATATTCAAATAAGCACAACTTAATGATGCGTTAGAATGCGGTGGCAAGACCGTACAATATTAGCAATATTACAATATTATTATATATATATATATATATATATATATATATATATATATATATATATATATATATATATATATAAGTAAAGAATAATACAAATTTATCTACACTTTTATCCTGATAATATTCCAATCCCAACATAAAACATATTTTGGTACATTAGGTTTGGTTTTCAAAAACATATTTTGGTACAGGATAAACACAAATTACTATTAAATCATACAATTTGCGCAATAATTACATTACTATGCTTACGCATTTTCTCTCTTACACACGAATGTGTGACAATCACGTTACTTGTCATAAAGTATGGGGTGTGCTAGTATGGGGTAGCTAGTAATCTTATTTAAATAGATGTACTATATGTTGACCGTCAATAACTTTACTTGGGAGTATTTTATATTCTACTGCTTACGTTTGTGGGAACTTACCTTAGTGTAAGCATCTGTGGCTTACTAAAACTTTGGAAAATCGTTTCATATAATCTGTACGTAATAACTTTTTTTGTAAGAATACTTGCTATGCCAATTAAAATAATATTGAATAGTCAATAGACAATAGTGGAATGGGGGGCCGCTATGTTTTGCAATCTGCATGCTAAACCATTAGACTATTGACGCCTAATTAAGCTTAATTAATATATTGGCCGTGTGAAAACGGCCTTAGAATATTGCCACACCTTTTCTTCCCGTGCGTGTCGTAAGAAGCGACTAAGGGAAACAGCCTTGTGGCAACCGAAAGATGGCGGGATAACCATCTCTAAAAATATCAGATCAAATCAAATCATTTATTCATCGACTTAAGAACATACATTCGTTTATCGAAAGTCCTTTTTAATCTACCACCGATCAGACCGAAGATGGGCAGCAGCGTCTGAGGTGCGAGTGATCTGGTACTGCGATCGCCAATCCGCTTGCCAAGCGTGGCGATGATGGCAAATCCTCCCTATGGGAGAGGCCTATTTCCTGCATTGGACTTTAACTGGCCGTTATGTATGTATGTATGTAATATATTTATAAAATATATGATCAATTCAAACGTTCGATTTTTTTTTAATATCAGCGATTGGACGATACTCCTTTTTATTAAAATACATGTCTCACCTCTTTTCATATCTCATAGCTCAATCCATACGCTTCATTTTCCCTCACCAGGCCGGTATCATAGGCCAGGACTTGGAACGTGAAATGAGAGCTCGCGGCTTCACCGTGGGCCACGAGCCTGATTCATATGAGTTCTCCACACTAGGAGGGTGGGTGGCCACGCGGGCCAGCGGCATGAAGAAGAACACATATGGAAACATTGAAGAACTAGTGGTGCAGACAAAGGTACCATTTCTTCTCAGGAAATTGTGGAGTGCTTATTTTTATATTGAATTGCACAAAGTTTGACACATTCAACGTATCTCTCTCTTTTTCTTGGAGCCTTGAAGGTATAAATAATTTCAAATATAGCGGTTTTGTCTAACCCTTACATACGGAAGAAGCCTGCAGTGGATAGACAGACCATGTCCCCTCTATATAATTTTAAACCATTATTTTAGGAAATAAAGTTTTAAATTTATATTCCTTGACGGAGGGTGCACGAGTTTACCGGCGTACACACCGGTTTTCAGGGTGATGCCAGCTTTAAGTTTTGGTCCTAAGGTCGATTCTGGGACAGGTCAATGTAAACCCACCTACTTTTTCTATTTCTACATTTTGACATTGCCTCGGATCTGAGTGTTTGTGATACGTTCGTCACATCCAATGCCATAACTCAAGTACTTTAGCTACTTGTTTTGAGATCAAATCAAATCATTTATTCATCGACTTAAGAACATACATTCGTTTATCGAAAGTCCTTTTAATCTACCACCGATCAGACCGAAGATGGCGGGATAACCATCTCTAAAAATATCAGATCAAATCAAATCATTTATTCATCGACTTAAGAACATACATTCGTTTATCGAAAGTCCTTTTAATCTACCACCGATCAGACCGAAGATGGCGGGATAACCATCTCTAAAAATATCAGATCAAATCAAATCATTTATTCATCGACTTAAGAACATACATTCGTTTATCGAAAGTCCTTTTAATCTACCACCGATCAGACCGAAGATGGCGGGATAACCATCTCTAAAAATATCAGATCAAATCAAATCATTTATTCATCGACTTAAGAACATACATTCGTTTATCGAAAGTCCTTTTAATCTACCACCGATCAGACCGAAGATGGCGGGATAACCATCTCTAAAAATATCAGATCAAATCAAATCATTTATTCATCGACTTAAGAACATACATTCGTTTATCGAAAGTCCTTTTAATCTACCACCGATCAGACCGAAGATGGCGGGATAACCATCTCTAAAAATATCAGATCAAATCAAATCATTTATTCATCGACTTAAGAACATACATTCGTTTATCGAAAGTCCTTTTAATCTACCACCGATCAGACCGAAGATGGCGGGATAACCATCTCTAAAAATATCAGATCAAATCAAATCATTTATTCATCGACTTAAGAACATACATTCGTTTATCGAAAGTCCTTTTAATCTACCACCGATCAGACCGAAGATGGCGGGATAACCATCTCTAAAAATATCAGATCAAATCAAATCATTTATTCATCGACTTAAGAACATACATTCGTTTATCGAAAGTCCTTTTAATCTACCACCGATCAGACCGAAGATGGCGGGATAACCATCTCTAAAAATATCAGATCAAATCAAATCATTTATTCATCGACTTAAGAACATACATTCGTTTATCGAAAGTCCTTTTAATCTACCACCGATCAGACCGAAGATGGCGGGATAACCATCTCTAAAAATATCAGATCAAATCAAATCATTTATTCATCGACTTAAGAACATACATTCGTTTATCGAAAGTCCTTTTAATCTACCACCGATCAGACCGAAGATGGCGGGATAACCATCTCTAAAAATATCAGATCAAATCAAATCATTTATTCATCGACTTAAGAACATACATTCGTTTATCGAAAGTCCTTTTAATCTACCACCGATCAGACCGAAGATGGCGGGATAACCATCTCTAAAAATATCAGATCAAATCAAATCATTTATTCATCGACTTAAGAACATACATTCGTTTATCGAAAGTCCTTTTAATCTACCACCGATCAGACCGAAGATGGCGGGATAACCATCTCTAAAAATATCAGATCAAATCAAATCATTTATTCATCGACTTAAGAACATACATTCGTTTATCGAAAGTCCTTTTAATCTACCACCGATCAGACCGAAGATGGCGGGATAACCATCTCTAAAAATATCAGATCAAATCAAATCATTTATTCATCGACTTAAGAACATACATTCGTTTATCGAAAGTCCTTTTAATCTACCACCGATCAGACCGAAGATGGCGGGATAACCATCTCTAAAAATATCAGATCAAATCAAATCATTTATTCATCGACTTAAGAACATACATTCGTTTATCGAAAGTCCTTTTTAATCTACCACCGATCAGACCGAAGATGGGCAGCAGCGTCTGAGGTGCGAGTGATCTGGTACTGCGATCGCCAATCCGCTTGCCAAGCGTGGCGATGATGGCAAATCCTCCCTATGGGAGAGGCCTATTTCCTGCATTGGACTTTAACTGGCCGTTATGTATGTATGTATGTAATATATTTATAAAATATATGATCAATTCAAACGTTCGATTTTTTTTTAATATCAGCGATTGGACGATACTCCTTTTATTAAAATACATGTCTCACCTCTTTTCATATCTCATAGCTCAATCCATACGCTTCATTTTCCCTCACCAGGCCGGTATCATAGGCCAGGACTTGGAACGTGAAATGAGAGCTCGCGGCTTCACCGTGGGCCACGAGCCTGATTCATATGAGTTCTCCACACTAGGAGGGTGGGTGGCCACGCGGGCCAGCGGCATGAAGAAGAACACATATGGAAACATTGAAGAACTAGTGGTGCAGACAAAGGTACCATTTCTTCTCAGGAAATTGTGGAGTGCTTATTTTTATATTGAATTGCACAAAGTTTGACACATTCAACGTATCTCTCTCTTTTTCTTGGAGCCTTGAAGGTATAAATAATTTCAAATATAGCGGTTTTGTCTAACCCTTACATACGGAAGAAGCCTGCAGTGGATAGACAGACCATGTCCCCTCTATATAATTTTAAACCATTATTTTAGGAAATAAAGTTTTAAATTTATATTCCTTGACGGAGGGTGCACGAGTTTACCGGCGTACACACCGGTTTTCAGGGTGATGCCAGCTTTAAGTTTTGGTCCTAAGGTCGATTCTGGGACAGGTCAATGTAAACCCACCTACTTTTTCTATTTCTACATTTTGACATTGCCTCGGATCTGAGTGTTTGTGATACGTTCGTCACATCCAATGCCATAACTCAAGTACTTTAGCTACTTGTTTTGAGATCAGAGCAATGCATGCGATGTTATCGCAAATTTCAATTAACACGGGCGGGATTCGAACCCGCGTCCTTTGCCGAACCGTGGCAAGGCAAGGTCGCGGGTTCGAATTCCGCCCGTATCAGTTGAAATTTTAAAGACATTTTTCTTCCTTAACTTAATAAAAAATTGCGTAATGTATTTTCTGTATCATTAAATTGGATGAATAATAAAGGTGAATAAAACTTTATCACAAAACAATTTCGAGAATAATGTACTATATAATAAACTATACCTGCAGGTGGTGACACCTGCCGGCGTAATAGAGAAGAGCTGTCGAGTGCCGCGTATATCGTGCGGTCCTGAATGGGAGCATGTGGTTATGGGCTCCGAAGGTTGCCTGGGGGTCGTCACAGAGGTACGCCATAGACTATTCTAGAACTTATCTGTAGTTCATATGTTGTGCGGGAACTTTAAAACCGGCCTAACGACCGCACAGGTAGAAGAACTACTCAATATGCCATGCATACGAGTGGAATACGTTAAATTGCCAACCGAACCGATCGAATTAACGAACCACGTCACCACATTTTTTTTAATTTTATATTAAAAAAATGTGGTGTCGTGGGACACCGGATAAAAACAAAGTTCCTTATTATAAAAATATTAATTTTAAGTTCTATTCAAGATATACAATATAAAATAATTATTTTTATTGTGATATTTTATTGATAAAAACGAAAAAAAACTACTTTACAAAGTTATCCACTTTATTTTATTTACAATGATTTATAAAAAATATATAATAAAGATAATAACCGTCATGACGTCGACTATACATTAGACACTGTATGTATAGCCATCATAAAAAGACTATACATAAATAATAAAAATCTTACGTTACGGACGTTTTTTATTTATACGTATTATATAAAACCTAACGTCGGCTAAATTTGGTTTTACGTACACATTTCTATTTAATATAGTCATCTTCTTCTTTTTTAGGTTTATGGCTTCTCTTTTCAGAATTCTGCCAATGTCAAGTCAGTAGGGTATAGTCTATGGTATTTCGGTGTCAAAAAAAAAACTTCACACACTGTTTATAACTATAGGTGACGTTAAAAATCCGCCCCCTACCACCCGTAGTACGCTACGGGTCTCTGGTGTTCCCCAACTGGGAGGCCGGCTTCCACTTTGAGCGGGAAGTGGCCCGCCAGCGCCTGCAGCCCTCCAGCATACGGCTGATGGACAACGAACAGGTGGAATATCAGAATTTGCATTTTTAAATTTCGACCGCCGTGATCCAACCAGATTCTTCGAATTCGAGCGAGAGACCCTTGTTCGATCCTCAAAGGCGAGCTCGACTCACCGATTTTTCCAAACTTAAATTTGTATTAAATATCTTCACGCGTTTCCCAATACAGGGGAAGACAGAGGTCTAGTCTAGACAATTAAGTCCCTTCGACCCACCTTCCACCGAAGATATTTTCGGGACAACGTGACAGGTGGTGCGCCCGTCGCCGTTTTTTAATTTAATTTTAATTTGTATTACACTCCGACGATGAGATTTACAGCGCATGTGAAATGTGACTCGAAAGAACAAAATTGTATAAACTACTGACTATAGCACACTAAAAAAAGCTTGAGATAAAAAATACGTTGAAATATGAAACTGTTTCTATTCACAAGACTCTGTTATGATTTTTTGGCCAAATTGGGAATTTTCATTACGGAGCTAATGAAAGACATGAAATACTTGTTTGT
The DNA here is from genome assembly GCA_029286605.1 of Sericinus montela. NCBI lineage: Eukaryota > Metazoa > Arthropoda > Insecta > Lepidoptera > Papilionidae > Sericinus > Sericinus montela. The sequence goes on along the minus strand of JAGSMR010000017.1, from coordinate 2,051,749 downwards.
CTATTCAATTGTAATTGTTTGACATTGTTTCTTTACTGGAGTAACTCTGATGGAGATGTACTTATCTTCGTCAGAGTACAATTGAAAGCATAATCTTCTAAGTCATAAGTTAAAAAAAAATACTCATTGTTCGACCTAAATCATGACTCTTTATTTTTTTAATTAACGCTGAAGTGTCATTGCTTTTACGCTTTAACGTGCACACTCGCAACTACGTAAATAATTACGTATGACAATTATGCGTCCATTTCAGTTCCGCTTCGGCCACGCGGTCAAGACGGAGGCGTCGTGGGGCGGTGTGATGCTCGACGGGCTGAAGAAGTTCTACATAACAGTGATCAAGGGGTTCGATCCCGAGAGGCTGTGCGTGGTGACGCTGCTGCTGGAGGGCTCCTCGCGGCAGGTGGCGGAGCGCGAGGCGCAACTCAACCGCATTGCTGCGGGCTTCGGCGGAGTGCCCGGTGGCGCCGCCAACGGCGAAGTGGGATACACGCTCACTTTCGTCATTGCTTATATTAGAGTAAGTTGTTTGCAGTCTCTTTTGGCTTTGTCCACCTGTCACGCTGTCCCAAATAAGCTCTTGTAAAATGTGGATCGAAAGACTTAAATTGTGTATTGGGTAATTTGTTTCTTCTTGGGAAATATCTTTTAAGTGCTAGTTTTTTTTTTTGTAATTCAGTTTATAAATGAAATAGGTGTATAACCACATAACGTATGATAGAAATAGAGGAGCTACGGAGTTTCTTCTTTGTCATAATAATCTCTTTACGAAACGCCGTGGATACGACACGATTTCTGATGAGTGTTATTGTAAGTGTCAGTATCAAATCATAAACATTAAAATTTTATTTTTTTATTCTGCCATAGCGTAGCGCGAAGCATTTAGCGGAATAAAAAATATAAGTACATGTGTACAACATTAGCGATGCTGATGATGAGTAGCCACATAGCCTTACTTCTTAGATAAAAACTCAATATCAAACTGTGGCGACATCTATGTCTCCACATAAGAAGCTCGCTAGTGGCGGATTCAGGAAACACATTGACGTCCCACATCGCGCTATCGAAGTTCGCACGATTACATGCATATATACGATTACCGATAGCGCACACTTGTGGAGGAGACGTCCTCCCCAGGTCACGATCAGCCGACCTGGCGGGTAGTTACCCTTTTCCTGCAGCACATCATCCTCTACAAAACCAATAAAATAGCTAGCCCCTATTCTTAACGACATATTTTATCGCAGGACCTGGCACTAGAATACGACATCGTGGCCGAATCATTCGAAACGTCAGTGCCGTGGGACCGCACGCTGGCGCTGTGCAGCAACACGAAGCGGCGCGTCCGCGACGAGTGCGCGCGCCGCGGCGTCCGGCACTTCCTCGTCTCCTGCCGCCTGACGCAGACGTGAGTCCCGCAGTGCTCAGTAGAGCCAATTTGCAAGCGATTGTTCCAAATTCGTCTTTCGGGAGAGGTCTATGTCCTACACTCCTATGTACTTTAACGGGCCGTTTTATGTATATAAGCTGGTAAATATATACACAATTAATGTGTAAATGTACGATGCCGTCGCTATTGCAGGTACGACGCGGGCTGCTGCATATACTTCTACTTCGGGTTCAACAGCTCGGAGTGCAGCGACGCGGTGTCCGTGTACGAGCAGATCGAGGAGGCGGCGCGCGACGAGATCCTCGCAAACGGAGGTTGGTGCGCCGGGTGCGCTTGCCGCGGTAGGCCCGTCACCACTTCATCGCTTTGTCACATATGGAAGCCGGTGAAATATGGGTTGATTGGTCCGGCAACTTGTGGTGATCCGTAGTAGCTTATAGGTCTCAGAGTAAACTGCTTTCGATACAGGGATAGTATAACTAAATTGTTAATTGCTAATGGTGTATAAGTGCCCAATTTATAACGACCTCGGCGGTTCTAAAAACATCCTAGAGGCACCTAAGTGTCAGAGAAATAAATAACCCTCACTGGAATAGCGTGGTAATAGCAGCCGTTCCCCAGCTGTAATCTTTTTCAAAGATTATAAGGATCTGGAGCAAGATCCGTTTTTGTGAATTTTTCAAATATGTATTAAAATTTTCCAAATATGCAATCCTATCTGGGCTTTTTTTGTTATTAAATAAATGATTCATGGTAGCCGAGTGGTTGGCGATCGGAATTCGGGTCGAGAGATCCGAGTTCGATCCCAAGGCACGTACCAATTAGTTTTTTCAAAAATCTTATGTTCAATTTACATCTTTGTTTTGGACATAAAGACGAGGACAGGCTCACAACCTGTCGCCTTCAGTAAAAGGTGGGTCAAAAGGACTTTAATTGTCTAGACCTGTGTCTACTCCCGTATTGTGAACGGCGTAAAGATATTATTATATAATATATCATAATAAAACTTCAGGTTCAATATCCCACCACCACGGCGTGGGTAAACTTCGCAAGAAATGGTACAAGCAGACGGTCGGCGAGCCCGGGCGGAGACTACTTCTAGCAGCTAAAAGAGCCTTGGACCCTGAAAACATTTTCGCTTTGGGCAACATGGCGTTCGATGAATACGCAACGGAAGAAACGATTAAAAGTAAATTGTAAATGGTGGAAAATAGCCAGTGTGAATTGTGTTTTTTGTAATTACAAGTGACGGACAAAATGTAGTTAAATGTAAGGGGGGTTACGGGGAGGCGTTCCGACGAAATTGTACTTTACTGCCGTCCTCAAGCTAAAATGCCGTTGTCAGGCATCTGGCCGATTTTGACTTCTTCATGCCATCTCAATCAGAAAAAAAAATCGATCGATCGATTTCCGTAGACTTTATAATTACTATAAAGTCTCCGGAAATTCTGGTACAACAAATCGATAGAAATTTTTTTCCAGAAGTCAGATAACGGCATTTAAGCTTGAGGACAGCAATTTACAGGTTATTAAAAATATATAATACGGTACAATTTTGCTACGTCATATCGGTGTGAGAATATGCTACCATCTTTCTTTCCCTGGCTGTCGTTAGAGGCGACTTAGGGAAAAGCGTTTTAGAACATAATAGCTATATACATAGGGCGGAATAAGAAAATGTCTCGCATTATAGACGCTATGCCTTTACGAGGCTTTTACGACACCAATGAAAAGAAAGAGAATGGTATATTCTCATGCCGTTACCAACATAATAGTGTTTTGGGTGAAACTAGGGAATTTAGCTTTATTTCACTTTACTCGATAACTGCTTTGTTATGTGTTTAATATAACGTATTTAATTTTTTTAAAAAAACATTGTTTTAATAAAAAAAATATAGGATAGGTCAAAGTCCAGTAGTTATTAAAAAAAAACTATTGATAGCCGCCCGCCGAATTGTAAAAGTGCTATAGTGTGTGTCAATGTCTTTGTGCCTTAGGATGTCATCTTGGGTATATTGTTTATTTAAAAAAAAAGACTGTCTTATACGCCAGAATTATTGCTTTACATTGTTTATTCTATGACATTATATACGGTCATAGAATAAATTCCATTTAGATACATGAGCGGATATGACGTCATAATATTTACTTTGCTATTTGTTTTATAAACACTAGGACATTCGATTCGAGAATAATTTTACTACTATAATTTTTACTATAAGTTTAAGGTGCGGTCTGCGAAATATGACGTCACGGGTTCAAAGCAAAAGCCTCGACGTCTATTAAGAAGTTTGATATTATGACTTAGGTGTAACGTATTGCTCAATTGAAAATAATCACAAAATGAACTTAAATTATTAGGTTGGCACTTTAATGACGAACATTGCACGCATTTTTCAAGTGTCAAGTATTGAACATTCCCAAATTTAAATATTGTGATTTAATTAGGACAAAGAAATAAGGCGTTTGTCAAATTATTTATAAGTCCAACAGTAATATGTACCTAAGAATAAACCATTGATAAATTTGTATTAAATTATGTTTTTATTACAATGCCCTTCTTAGATGTATTTCTTTTTTGCAATAGTTCCTCCTGGAATTACTTATTATATATTTATTTTTTAAGTCATTTAGTCTTTGGACATTTAAGTCTTTGGAGGCATCTTTTACCAAAGCTTTTTAAGAAATATGACTGGTGGTGAACCAAGTCTTTCCAAGGTTTTAGTGTCCAAGGCAACGGTAAAACATGATGCAATATACTTACTATGTAATACACATATTCAAGTAGACATATATTTAGATAGGTAAATATCAGAGTCACGATAGCCGAGTGATTGGGTGGGCGGAATTTCGAGTCAAGAGACCCGAGTTCGATCCCCAGATGGCAAGCTCGTACCAATGGGTTTTTTTCACAAACTTATGTACGAATTTACGGCCGTGCGGCCGTAAAATATAACAGACTCTGTCGGATGGCTGAATAGCTATCTCGAAAAATGCCACATACACATTTTTTTTAATTGAACCGCCTTTAAAAATAACACGTGCAAATAATACATTTCTTAGCTCTATTTGTTACTTATTTATTTAAATGAAATATTATAAATGAAATAATACAAAGGGTCACGATAGCCGAGTGGTTGGTTGGTCTAAGTTTCAAGTCAATAGACCCGAGTTCAATCCCCAGGTGGCAAGCTCGTACCAAAGGGTTTTTCTAAAACTTATGTACGAATTATATCGTTGGCTTGGACATAAAGACGGCGACGGGCTCACCACCTGTCACGCTGTATCGAAAATATATTCGGTGGAAGGTGGGTCGAAGGTACATAATTGTCTAGACTAGACCTCTGTCTACCCCTGTGTTGGAAATTGCGTGAATCTATTTATTTATTTAAATGAAATATTCTAATAAGCACTACTTACTGGCACTGCGATCGTCGATCCGCTTTGCAAGCGCGTCGTTAATAGCAAATCCTTACAAAAGAGGACTATATGCTTGCTAGAGTGGTATTTTACAAGCTGTCGAGTAAGTAATTGCAACTCATATTGTAGAACACGAGAGTCGGTTATTTTTTATATCATCAGGGATGGTGATCACCCCGTCAGGAATGATGCATGCATCATCTCTGACGGCGTAGCCAGAAATAACATCCCCCAGTCACAGATCTTTACGGAACTCTTTCGTTTTTATAAAATTTATATTTTTTTATAGACGCACATCTCAGTCTCAATCCCGACCTCTTTTATTGTTTTTTTTTCTTCGCCATTTGGTGTTCAGTCATTCGATCAACATGCCTAAACTACGAAACAAACCTTTACCAATTTTAGTGATAAAATTTTCATCTATCAAACCTGCCATATTGCGAAAGTCCCTGTTTCATTTTTAGACAGTCAAGATAACACTTACAATTTACGAAATGATCGCATTTCCTCTGTATTCCGATTCTTTTGTTTCTGCTGGCAGACCCAGGTTTCGCTGCCATATTCATACATAGATTTTAATTTAGCAATGACTCATCAGTTCGAGGTAACTAACCTTAAGTTACATATATTCCATGTAACTAATAAAAGGTTTGGGGTTCGTTATGCAAAGACATGTAAATCTTCATAAGCGATCCCTATAATCCGACATGCCTCTTACTGTTGAACATTAAATGTACACAAAAACATAATTTTGGCCAATCATCATTATTTATTTATTCATCTTCACGCACATTTCCTAACGGGATAATCGCAAGATGGCAAGTTTAAAAGATGACCTTATCACTTTAATTGATAAGAGCGTGCTTCGATGGTTTGGGCACGTTAAGCGAAGCCAAATAGGGAATAATAATTATATTAATAGTATTTGCTTAAATGTGTGATATAATGTTGACACATTGAAGAAAATATATAGTGCGAAAGTTAATATTAAAAGGTGTCGAGGTAGACCGAGACTAACTTTCGAAGACCATGTAAGCAAATCTTCATTAATGTAGCAAATATATGGTTTAACAGGTTGCAAGTTGTATTATTTGGATCTGTAATTTGTCGGATTACGAGGAGTCCACTGTATACCCATATTTCTTATAAGAACGACGTAAGTTGTTTTATGTCATGTACAAATAATTATAAACAATTTGAACAAAAAAATTGTGTACAGGTAAGCTAACCCAGTGACAAAACCCTAATAATTATATTATAGTAACCTTGTGTGCAAACTACTATCTAGAGAGGTAATGCAAGGTAGGTATACAATTTCATAAAATTAAAAACATACATTTCATTTTAAAGATTTTCCGTTATAAGTTCAAAATAAAACCCTTCAACCACACCTATTTACTTTTAACATATACGTATTTTTGATTATTCAATTACAAATGAAGTTTCAAAATATGTATTGACTTTGTGTCATACACGTTCTAACTATTTTTGCTACAACTAAAAAAATTAATTAAAAAGGATCTTACAGTAATTTGGATTTAAAAATACAAAACCTGTTAATGCTGTGTTTACTTCCCTTTTTTTTATTTTAGTTTGTTAGGTACTTGACGTACTACTTGGATAGCTTAAATATATTCACGTTTGTTTTCCTAATTTATGATTCATATATTTTTATATAGAAACTTTTTCAAGGGATTGTGTAAAAATAAAAGGATTTGGGGGTATAGATAGTTTTAGTTCTCGTTTCCTTTCCGCCTGTCAAATTCTCTTTATTTTTATTAGCGGATGGCTTGTGGTTTGGCGGTTAAGTAGTATTTTGTTGACGAATGAGTTATTTGGCTAATTTTGTACGGTCCAGTGTAATGTGCGAAAAATTAACTAAAAATGATTGATCTACTAACGCCTTTCCGATCATTTTTAAAATACAAAGGTGTGAACACCGACAATAATGTATTCCGCTTGCATTATAAAATTACTGTGCTTATGTTGTTAATGTTCACTCTGATTGTTACATCGAAACAATTTTTTGGTGAACCAATACACTGCATGAGTGAATCTGAAAAAGATAATGACAAAGAAGCCATTAACAACTATTGCTGGATTTATGGAACGTACACTTTGAAGAGTCAATTAGTAGGTAAGTTACTGAGTTTCCTTTATATAACAAAGTTACTATGCTTCTTACATCTCACATATGTATATTGCATGAATTTCAGTCCACTATTCCATGAGTGTTGATATTCTTTAAATAATTACATATATAAATGGCGTAAATTACAGGTTTTTAAATAATAAAAGCTTTTGTTACATTTGCTGTGTATTTACAGCTTATGAATATCCCACCCCTTTGCTTCTCGTTCGTGGTCTCGTAAGAGGTGATTAAGGGATAAGCAATGAAAATACAACTGACTACCGACAGATGGCGGGATAACCATCTTGAAAAATACCAAACCAAAATTCAGCAGCGTCTGTGCGTCTGTGCTCAGCCTGTCTAAGCTACAATGTGTCTGATACTGCGATCGCAAATCCGCTTGCCTGTGTCGCAATTATGGCAAATACTCACAGGGGCCATGTTCCGAACTGGACTTATAGTTATGATTATTTTTCAATAATCTCTACATAACAGGGGAGATCAGGTTATTTTCATAAATAAATAAATTTAAAACAAAATTTGTTTAATTACATCTATTTCCTTTTTATGTAGGCATAGAAGGAAAACACATGGCCTATGCTGGAGTAGGGCCTAGCAAATCAGAAAACGATGAACAGATTAAGCATACATACTACCAGTGGGTATGCTTTGTACTTTTAGGTCAGGCCATTATGTTTTACATACCACATTACCTATGGAAGTCATGGGAAAGTGGCAGATTGCAAGATCTTGCTGCCAACTTAGGTAATGACCTATTTCTTATTTTATAGCATTAGACAAACATATTTGTCCCCTTATAATTACAATGAAAACTATAATGATACAAATGCCACGCCTTAAATTTAAAATAAGTTATTTTTCCAATGTTTCATCTAAACAAAAACCTCAAAGCATAATGCAGTTTGCCTAAGACTACAGTCTTTGTTCAACCAAATTTGTAACACTAATGTGACTCAATATATTTACTTAACATATTTAGTCCCTTAGTTTTGCTTAATATTTAAAATACATCCTCACTACCTTCAAGGTAGTGAAGATGTACCAGCAAAGTATATTCACTATTACACTTTGTTTGTTGTCTAAAATATTATTTACTAAGTAAATAACATTCTTGTATGTTCACAAGTAAATGCTACTTGTTGTCAATGTTACTTCATTACAATATTATTTTCAATAGGCAATCAAAGAAGGACAAAGTTTCTTTGCTGCTTTCATTTTAATATCAAAGTTATTATAATCTAAAATTTTTGTGAGCGCCAAACTTCAGCTTCAATCAGGACAGAAACAGAAAATAAGGAATTTCTTGATATGCTTGAATATTAACTACAAATATAGTTTTTGCCAAACAGTAGTAGTTTTTCTAAATGAGAAAATTTTTTGATTTCAGCTTCACCTATAGTGCCTAAAGAATGCTCAGAACAACGTTGTGAACAGCTTTTGGCTTACTTCAATGATTTAAATGCTTACACACATAATATGTATGCTCTGCGTTATGCCTTCTGTGAATTGCTGAATCTTGTGAATGTGGTTAGTATTTTAAGTTAACATATAAAATTCATCATTATTGACATAAATATATGTATTTGTGTGCAATAAAATGAGGAATAATATTAAACTTTATCATATCAGTATAATTTTTGTATCATATTACATTAATGAGTAATAGTATATTAGTAGAAATAACTTTAGGAATTCTTTACATACAGACATACATAACAGCCTATTAAAGTCCACTGCAGGACATAGGCCTCTCTCATAGGCAGGATTGGTGATCGCAGTAGCAGACCAGTTGCATCTCATATGCTGCTACCCATCTTCGGTTTGATTAATTTTGGTCTCATATTTTTAGAGATGGTTATCGCGCCATCTATCGGTTGCCATACGACACCCACGGGAAGAAAGGGAGTGACAATATTCTTACACCATTACCACATGGTATAGGAATTCTTTAGTATGAGATATTAGTTTAAAATTCTATTGCACAATTTTGCTAATGAAAATAACTGGCAATTAGCATATGCCTGGTCCATAAGAGTTTCTTCTCTAAGAAGAGATATGTATCATGTGGCCATTATAACATGTATAACATGTAACAATATTGCAAATGATATCTCTGAATTAAATTACTTATCTCTGCATTATTATTTATAATTTTTAAATTGAATGTAACCTCAAGCTATGTTGCAGAAATTTGGTTTAGGTCAAAAAAATTTATCATACTACAAGATTATATACTCTGCTCTTCAAATAAGCTAACGGATTTGCATTGTAGGATATTCTGAAATTTTAATTCTCTTTAAATGATTTTAATTATTTGTTACAGGTGGGGCAGATATTTCTGTTGGATATGTTCTTAGGTGGATCCTTTCGTAATTATGGTACTGCTGTAGCTGCTTTTACCCACTCACCTCGGCTCCCAGCTGATATGACGGATTTCATTTCAGTCAACCCCATGGATCGGTATTTTCCAAAGCTAACCAAATGCTGGTTCCGGTCATATGGACCTTCAGGGTCAATGCAGTTGAAGGATCGACTATGTGTACTGCCACTGAACATTATTAACGAGAAGATTTTCATCATTCTTTGGTTTTGGCTTGTAATTTTAGCATTTTTATCAACATTAGCAGTTTTGTTCCGTATATTGGTATTCTGCCTTCCACCATTGCGTACAGTTATGATAATGGGTCGCTTAAGGTGTGTAAAAAGAAGATCAGTGTCAAAAATTATCAAACATTTTAGTTTTGGTGACTGGTTTGTTTTGTACTTGCTGAGCAAGAATATGAATCAAATTGTCTACAAGGATTTAATTATGGAATTATCAAAAGATCTGGAGTATAAATCAGTAACTGTATAATTTGTTTATAACAGAATTTTGTGTTTGAATAATAATATTTTTTTTCATTACTAAGTCAGGGTATCAAAGAAGACTAATTTAGCTATAAGTAGTGACTGATATTGATTACAAGTACATTATAATTAAGATTACATTAGTCACTAGGTTTCTTAAGTGAAAATTGTCTATTAATGTATCTATCATATTCCAGTGCCTTAGTATTGGTAGCTAGGTTTACTTGGGTAATATTTTTTTATTTTGCAGAAAGGCCTGCTTTTTAGTTTTCCATTAAAGTGTTATTTTTCGTAAAATAATCACCACAACTTGGGGTGTTCTTAAATGCTGTGTGCCATATTTTTTTGTTAAAATATTCATAAGGTAAAATTTAAAGAAAGTTCAGTTGTTGCTGACAAATCAATAGAACTCACATAGAACTTATGCATAATAGAGGTAATAAACATTATAATGCTTATATTGTTTCATTGCTCTTTGTACTTAAGAATTGTTAAACTATTCAGAAATTTGTGATAACTGTTTTTTCTATTCTGTAAGTTTTCTTTAACTTTTATTAAATGTTGAAAATATGTGTTACCTTTTATTTATATGCTTAGTTACTATCTCTACAGTCATTTCTGGTAAATTAACAGTGGTTCTTTCAACTTACCACTCAAACTCATCTTATTTTTGTCAGGTCTGGGTGGTTAATAGTTGTGTTGTTTCTGATTCCCTTAACACTTAAGGTACTTCCTTTGGGATCAGAGCAGAGTATGTGATGTTTTCCCTATCGTTTTATGTTAACTAATTTTAAATGTCTAATTGTGACTACTTCTGAATTAAAGTAAATTGTATGTTGAATCTTCTAGTGTAGTGATGCATTTTATGGAGTTTTCTGAAAGTTACATATCTTTAATGTTCTTTATAGCCTACAAAGAGGATGAACCACAGTTGAACATAGACCTAATCCTAAAATGTGCCACAGAGAACCATCCTTGGCCATCTGCATTGATTGATGCATTGAATGTGAGAACATTTAGCAGGTAGTCCACTCATGTCTCAAACTTGTTGAATGTGTTTTTTTGTGGATGAGTGGCATTTGAGTATCAATTCCCTTGGGGGGTCCAATTTCCACTAACATCTGCAACACCAGATTGAGCAACACCTATTTACGAACTTAAACAGTCTTGTTTTTTTTTATAGGGAAGGGAGGCAAACGAGCAGGTGGCTCACTTGATGGTAAGTGATTACCGCCGCCCATGAACATCCCGCAATACCAGAGGGATATACCTTTGAGAAAGGTATAGGTTCTTTTGAAGGACCCTAAGTCATATCGGTCACTCGCCATAGTAAATCTTGTAAAAATGCAAAAAGATGCAATGTTTCTTCGCAATGTGAAGAGACAATTGAACAGAATTGTCCTCTGACCAACCCAATACTGTGGCCCAACCAAGTGACACAAAGTGAGTAAAATTTGTATCATCTAAGTATTACCTATATAATACAAAGGACAACCAAATTTGTTATAGTAGGCTAATGCTTAAATCCACCTTAGTCTATTTCATATTAATCATGTATCTAATGTTGAGAAGGACTACAATATGTATGTTAATAATTTTCAGTCTATTTAGATTAAGATTTTTATGGTCTCAGCTACTATACCCTAAGCTCAATAATACTGCCAAAAATAGTTTGTGCTTCTGTTAATATTTTTTATAATATTACAGGGTGTAGATATACATCTGTAAATAGAAATATTTGCCATGATGGGTGTCATGGATAGCCAATTATAGTTAGTGCAACTCATTACAGAGCAGACCTATATCTGGCAGAGGACTTTTAATGTCTGTAACGGCAGCAAGCCATGTATCAACAAGTAACTCCTTTTCAAGTAGAATTGAAAAAAAAGTATTATTGACCTGGACAAACATGCTATCACACCATACACGCTAAAACTGTCATAAGACTGGGAAAAATTTAAACTAAAATAAATATCTGAATTCTGTGATCATCATAGAATTACGTATAATAGAAGTATGGTGCCTCATCAATTGGCTTAGATTTAAAAAACCATTGCTGGTTAGAGTTCAGATGGAATTATACGCAAATTACGCGCTAGGACGTGGAATTGCGGAAATCAGCCCATCTAATCTAGAGTATAGATATTTGACAAAAAATAAAAAAAAAAACTACATAATTGAGGTATCTCTAAGTAGCCAAATTATGATCATGTTTAAGTACATAACCTACTCATATTTCATTTTCATTAAAGCCTGCCTGATACAAAAAATCTCAATGCTGAATAAACTGCTCTAGTGTATAAATGTGCTTTCAATAACAATATTGGCTCATAATTTTCACCTACAATAATTATGGGTACAACAACTTCAATAAAAACAACTTATGTTATAAAAGTATCTAAGTACATGTTGTTTATAAAAAGAAATCTTCACACAATTCCCAATACAGGGGTAGACAGAGGTCTAGTCTATACAATAAAGTCCCTTTGACCCACCTTCGACCGAAGATATTTTCGGAACAATGTGACAGCCGGTGAGCCCGTCGCCGTCTTTATGTCCAAGCCAACGAAATAATTTGTACAGAAGTTTTTGAAGAACCCATTGGAACGAGCCTGCCACCTGGGGATCTAACTCAGGTCTCTTGACTCGAAATTCTGACAACTTCAACGAGATCAAATCTGAATAAAATAGTAATGTATTAAAATCTGTAATAGTTAATCGTAAATTAAAATAATAAGAATAACACAAAATATGTAGAAAACTTAGTTTAATGTAGCTTTAAATAACCTATGATAAATGAAAAATAGAAATGTATTATTTTCCATAAAACCTATCATGAAACATTAACTATTATCCAGAACACCCCCTGCAACCACAATGTACACATTCTACTATTCTACCCTCTTCCAACTTGCTTTTAGGCACTCTGCAGATGCAATTAGTTGCAAAATTTGTGTCTCTCGTTTGTATACACCTCAAGCAACACAGATTTTCATACCCAGTCTTCTTCCACTTAGCAATCAAATTAGCGTCAGCAATTTTCTCATCAAGACAGTACTGATAAAGCTCTCTGCTGATCGCTTTCCGTCTGTAAAATAGGTCATAAATGTATCTGGATTTTTGATGATGTATTTTAAAAATTGGCCACAGTGATTCCTGTTTTCTCTTTCCTTCATGAGGTTCTGTTTCCGCTGTAAAATGGATAAATAGTTAGAATTAGTAATTTAAGAAAAAAATCTGTCACTACTTAATACTGAGGCAATTAAAAATATATTAACAGTGGTATAGCCAAACATCAGCTTTTGTTGTTGCATGAATGGGCCGGTGTATGGGCGGCGGTAATCACTGACCATCATGTGAGCCACCTGCTCGTTTGCCTCCCTTTTTCTATTAAAAAAAAAATACATTACAGAATGTCATATTGTGTACATTTACTACTAGCTAAGGAACAGAATATGGACACTATAATTTTGGTGGAAAGTTCAAACTGGTGGAAGCGATATTTATGATGCATTCTCACTAACTGCTGGTACAATTATTGCATTGCATTTCATTAACACACCTACATTCAAACATGAATAAAATATACTTTATTATACATAAACAACACACAGTATTATGACAGACAAAAAGATGTGCAATATGTGGCCTTATCCCTGAGACTTTCCAGGCAACCCAGAAAGAAAAAGGAAATATGAAAACAAGTATCAGGTTAGGGTGTACTAGTGTAGGTATGAATAAGTGTTAGTACAATTACGAAAAAAGTAGTACCTAATTTAAATTTATAATACAAAATTACAATAAAACATTAATAAGAATTTTATATATATACTTAATTCTAACAATTAAATTCTTCACCCAAATTCTACTCAAAAATACAGATTTTTTTATAACAGTTAATTTTAAAGATATCATACTGAGGTTATTTGCAAAAGCAACATACCCTTTGTACCTAACTGCTTATAATTACTGTTAAATAAGACGCAGATATGAATAATGAAATTCTGACAATATTATTTTACCTTCACGCATCTTCTGTTCTAACTCTTCAAGAGTAGGTTCAATTAGTTCCCATCCTTCTGGTGGCGATTTGCGACTCCGGCGTACTTTCGGCATTATTAAAAGTACTATTTTATTTTATGCAATAACAATATTTGATGTTTCGACACTAAATTAATAGTTAATAAGTAAAATATTTATATATCTGTATTGTGTACAAGCAATTCTTTAATTTGAAGTTCTTCCTTCCTTTAAGTTTTTCTTGCTCTACCAACTACTTTTGACATTGACAGTTTTAGCTTGTATTTGTATTTGATATCTATACCAGGGATGTCTTCATTGGAAATTAATCGATATCCCATAACGATAATGGTAAAACATCGATGTTACCATTATCGTTATTACATATGTAAACAAAATCATTACATATGTAAACAAAGGAGGAGGCGGGCTGAGTTTATCCAATGTAGAAAAACAGTAACTAGCTACGTGTACAGTATATTTACAGTTTTTTTTAAGTTTTTCATATTTTATCAACCTTTCAGGCTAGGTTAGCATAATTTTTTTTGTTATATTGGCAATTATTTAGCTTTTGAACAGTCAGTAGCATCTCATCAAGTAAATATTTTATCATTTATTTGTCTCGACACATACATACTTATGGATAAAGAAATAGAAATTTTGGTAATAACTAACCTCCGAATTTTTAGGCTTAGCATATTTAATTCCACAAAGGAAATTTTGCAACTGCAAAATTGCAGTTGCAAACTGCAAATTTAATGCTAGTTAGTAATAACTTATAGAAAGTATACAATAGTATGGGCTATAATCTATGACGATGTTGTTTCTCTGGGTGGTCAAATTTATAACAAAGACATGAACGAATTATAGTCACGATAGCCGAGTGGTTGGGTGGTCGGAATTTCGAGTCGAGAGACCCGGTTTCGATCCCCAGTTGGCAGACTCGTTGGATTTTTCAAAAACTTATGTACGAATTAAATCGTTGGCTTGGAGATAAAGACGACGACGGGCTCACCACCTGTTACGTTGTCCCGAAACTATCTTCGGTGAAAGGTGGGTCGAAGGAACTTAATTGTCTAGACTAGACCTTTGTCTACCCCTATATTGGGAATTACGTGAAGATTTTTTTCTTTAAAGACATGAACAGAACCAAGAGTACTGACATAACCTTAAGCATCAGCACGCTGAAGTGGCAATGGGTTAGCCACATAGCTCATGGAACTGACATAATTGAAAAAGATAGGTCGAGTAATGGCTTCGTACAAGCAAACGTTAATTAAGTTGATTCCCCAAAAGGTAGTGTGTCGACCCGCACAACATTACGGCAGTCAATGGATTCAGCATCAGCAGGATAAAAATAGGTTCTTTGTAGCAGGTCTGTAGTATAGTCTTTGTAACGATAAAATATCGATATTAAACTATCGGTGTTTTTGGTATATCTATGTACATCCCTAAGAAAAGGTGAGTTTTATTTTTATTGCCATTTATTACAAAAGCTGCCAGTAAAATAAAAGTTATTTCCACATAGCTAACTACGAAACATTGCTTTCACTGGTTTCTCAAAATCAGATAGAAGAATTAGTAAAACTTTAAAGTAATTGACGATTGTTTTTGTATGACCTTAATCTTATAATTCTAAGCGTGTTAATCTGGTATATATTAAAATTTCAAATATTTGTACAAAAATGTAAAATAATATCTCGAAAACTATTCCAACGATTTTTTAACTATTAAAAGTTCAGATGACGTTTTATGTTAAAAGTTTGTCTAGATACTCGTAAAAATTAACGAATTTTCATATGTGTATTATTATTGTAATATATGTGTAATATATTTCTTTTATATTCACGCAATTTCACACGCTGAAGTATGTAGAGGTCGTGATAATGACGTCCTTTTGACTCACTTTTCATAGAATTAGGGACAACGAGATAGGCAGTGAGCCTATCGCTGTCTTAATGTCCAGGTTAATGGTACAATACAGTTACCGCCATATATATTTACATTGATAAAAATTCATATGCTCATTCATACAGTTATGACTACAAACATTTATGTTCAACCCTTACTTAGTTTCGAAGGCAGGGTTACTAACGAAACGTGGGTTCATATCGAAACCCATCTTCGATTTTATAGACAGATAGGGACAACATCACATACAATGCTCTGGTCTGAATCAGAAATAACGAAAGTACCAGAAATACTGGAAACAATGTAGAAAAAGTGGTTTCCTATATCGAACCGTCCGGAAATCAAACCCGAGACCACAGAGCTGGCGACGCCATGAAAATCGGTGTGCCGTTCGGAGTTCACTATTTTAGGATAAATCTACTTCCAGTGTACAATTTCCTATTTTTTGTAGATATTGGTAATTCTTACCATTCTCCCATTCTCATTTTTCATGACTTTTAAACAATGAGCGACAGATCGTGATTCCAGTGAAGCATTTTAGAAGAAGAAGGTTACAGATGTGTTGTCACCTCTGAGGACTAAGATGAAATGTCTCTCCGTCCATGAATACCTTACCTTTATAACCCTCAGTACTCTTTAAACACTGTTATTTGTGGACAAAAATTGGCAAGAGTGAAGTAATGACATGTGGGCCTCCTTCGCAGGAGTCTAGCACAGTAGCTTTGTTTAGTTACATAAGCATATGAACAGAGAGTCATTTACAAATAATTCATGTTTCTACATCATACGATGATCGATGATGAAGCAGAAAGGTTTTTTTACAAACAGCTGGGAAAGCTATGCAACAAACATTGATAACAAACTGTTTTTCAGTACTGAAAATCAGTCGTAAAGTAAGTCAGTACTGAAGGACAGTTATTTTGGCAAACCAGTACTTTTCCGAATTTGTTATCCATCCTCATCATCAATATCAGCTGCAGATTGTGTATGCAGAGAGCAGTGAATGTTCAGTGAAATATTATCATGGTAATTGCTCAAGATATATGCATTTTTTATGTATGGCAATAAGTCACGATGTAAGTCACGATAGCCGAGTGGTTAATGTGTGAGTTTCGAATCAAGAGACACGAGTTCGATCCCCTGGTGGCAGGCTCGGACCAATGTGTTTTTCAAAAACTTATGTAAGAATTACATCGTTGGCTTGGACAGAGACGGTGACGGGCTCACCACCTGTCACGTTGTCCCGAAAATATCTTCAGTTGAAGGTGGATATTTATTTATTTATTTTTATTTATGTATGGCTATGATTAAATGTTACATTTACTCTAGTAACTATTTTGAAGATTTTTTATCAGCTTTCATCTTAACTGCCTCGAATCTTATTAAGTAACCTTATTCCTGGCTAACGTTAATCAACGTTATAATAACGTTATAATATACAAGAAAATCAAATTTAATGATAGTACGTCGTACACATAATAATATATAAATTTGCATGCCTATGGTTAAGTACATGATACCTCTTTTGAATTGTCAGCTAAATCTACCATACTAACGCAAATAAATCATTCATTTCATTGACTAGTGTGTTAAACAAGTGTTCACACGTATCTCCGACTCAGTGAGTTCAAGTGGGCAAGAGCTCAAATGAAAGAACTCATTCCAGTGAAGTATTCTTAGACCAAAAGAAAAGCGAATGTCCTTAGTACTTGCGATATAAACAAAAACGTAATGAAAACAAAAGACATGTATAAAAAATATATCTTCACGCCATTCCCAATACTGGGATAGACAGAGGTCTAGACAATGAAGTCTTTTCGACCCACCTTCCACCGAATACATTTTTGGGACAACGTTGCTGGTGGTGAGCCCGTCGCCGTCTTTATGTCCAAGTTAACGATATAATTCGTACTTAAGTTTATGATAAAACCCATTGGTACGACCCTGCCTCCTGGGGATCGAACTCGGATCTCTTCAATCGAATCCCGATCACTCAACTACTCGGATATCGTCACTTATCCGTAATAGGAAATATTTTAATCTAAGAGTATCTATATTAGATATTTATATGTATCAAGATAACTTTAGAACCATAAGGCCTAGAAACTTAAAATTTTGTTGGAATATTTCTATCGCCGACTAGAGCTCAGCTGAGAACGGATTTTAAGAAATTCCACCCACACTGGGTGGAGGCTTCAATTAAAAAAAATGCGTTTTCAAACTATAGCTCTTATAGGAATATTTTAAAGCGAGAATATTGATTTTTGTGTGCTCAAAATAACCAATAACGAATTTTACAAAATTCCGCTCACGAAAAGGATTTTGGGGTTTAGGCTTAAAAATAAAAAAGTAAAAAATTTAACATAGATCCTATACCCATAGCCATACCTCCTACGGATTGCAAAATTATTAAACTCAACGCCCGCAAGAGGGCCGCGAGGCTGTCAATTAATAAAATACAGTTTTATAGCTTAGTTTGATAGCTTAAAATTATAGTTAATAAGCTTAAAAAATTGTAAATGATTAAACTGAAATTCATACAGGATTAAAACTTGGCAAGATTGTTTATTTTGTCACGTTGAACTAAATCGAAAACGAATTTCAATTGTTCGAGGGCAAAGTTACGAATAAATTAGACAAAATATTCCCACAGTTAAAATAAGAAAACTATACCCCATAGGCGAGTGGTGGGGTGATCGACATTTGAATCAGGAGACGAATGATTGTTGCCGAGGAAGAAGGCTTGTACCAATAAGTTTTTCAAAACTAGCACTATCTGTATGTAAAGCTTTTACACTATGACGGCTCATAAGAAGTAAAGACTACTCGTGCCTCAGACGCTGCTGGCCATTTTCGGTCTGATTATTTTGATCTGACATTTTTAAAGATGGTTGTCCTGCCATCTATCGGTTACCATTAGGATATTCTAGGCTGTTTCCCTTAGTCGCCTCTTACGACACCCACGGGAAGAAAAGAAGAGGCAAAATTCTTACACCGTTACCACTTGGCATAAAAAACTTATTTGTTTTAATTTTTAGTGATGTATAAACGAATCCCATCCATTCGATAGCACAAATAGGGACACGATTTCAACAGTGGTAGAGCCACGCATCAGCTTTTGTTGTTGCATGAATGGGCCGGCTCGACCGGGGAAGTACCACGACCTTACAGAATACCGGCGTGAAGTAGAAGTCTAACAAACTTCTGCGTTTCGTCTGGTGAGTGCAGGTAACCGGAGGCCCACACAACGCCTCCTCCAATTCTGGGGGGAGGGGCACTCTAAGGGAGGCAACGCATTAGCTATGCCTCTGGTATTGCGGGTGAACACCCGCAATACCAGAGGCGGTAATCACTTACCATCACATGGGCGGCGGTAATCACTTACCATCACGTGAGCCACCTGCTCGTTTGCCTCCCTTTTCCATAAAAAAAGGTGCCTAAAATCTTAGCTTTTTCACTATTAAAATTCTATCATTATAAATTACATACTGTCTTCACTAGTAAAGTCTACTTTGGTCTGCTTTATAGGGATATACATTTTGCTTATAGTTTGATAACGTCTAAAAAAGCCCAAACATAAAAAGTTCAATAGGATTTTTTTAGAGATTCAACTTGATTAAAAGTTTGCAAAAAAAGTGTGTCCGCTGTATTTTCTTTTTTGCTAAATTAGCCAATATTCTTGTTTTTTCCCAATACCTCGTCACATTATACCTGTGGAGTGTGTGAATAACGGGCCTACCTAACTATACAAGTGTATGTTAAATTCCCTTCGCGCTCCCACCAACACTTTCGAGGCTGAGTGAGAGCGAGATGCGAATAGCTTCCGCGACTCGTTTACCACTTTGGAATGCGGTGTTGCGGTGTTCGAGCACCTCTGCGGCTAGTCAGTCATTTTATTCCTTTCCAACTGCGCTGTGGCAGCCGCGGAAACTTGCAAACTCTAGTGAAAAATGTGTGTATGACGCCAATTAATGAGTGTTATTTGTAAATAAGTGATAAAGTGTGACCAAAATTTGTGTTATGAAGTTAAGTTGACGGTGACTTCGAGGGAACTTCGGGTGTATCGCTTATTTACCTGTAAGTAAGTAAGGCTAATACGTGTCGATAATGTGACGTAGGGGTATAAACTTCTGTAGGTCCTTGTCTATAAGTATGACGAAGAATTCCCAGGCTAAAAAAAAAGATTTAAAATGAGATACCAAATATTATAAGCATGGGAAAAGTATGTATTGCAAAGAGGCTTCTCGTGTAATAATGTCTTGATCGCCACCCTCAGCTTACGGACTGGCGATAATAGTACCCAGCACAATATAATTTTCTTGGTAAGTAGGTTAGATGTACAGTAAAATAAACAGCCAATGTTTTTTCGGTTTTCGTGGCGTCGTCAGCTCTGAGGTCCCGGGATCGATTCCCGGTCAATGTAGAAAACACTTTTTCAACATTTTCTCGGGTCTGGGTGTTTGTGGTACCTTTGTTGTTTCTTATTCCATAAATAGAAGTGTTTCAGCTGCTTACTTTGTAATCAAACCAATGTAAGTGATGTTTTCCCTATCTATGTATTTATCTGTGTATATATCTATGTATTTCAATTACGTACACATTTTCTTCTTTGTAGCCTATGAAGTTGACATCCACTGCCGAACATAGCCCTCCCCCAAATACACATAGTCAATTGAAATCAATAACATTACGAAAATGGAAAATTTCCTAAGGCGACTTGATTTCGGATTTCATTTAATTATTAGGTTTGATTTAGAGAAGTACCAGAGACACAAAACATCGCCAAACTGCTAGTTAAATCTGGTGATAGCTAGAAATCCTCCTCATTTGGAAAAAGCCTATAGGGTTGCTAATTTTGTTTCGACTTGTTATAATTTATAACAAATTTATGAGTATAGAAATACGTAAACAACGAAAGAATGTTTGTGCTTTTAACAATATTTACAAGGTGGGTTCTTATCTATATTCATGCCCTTCTCTATTCTGGAATATTCAAAGATTTAAATAATTTAGTCCTTTCAACCCACATTTCACTAGAGCTCATTTTGGACATGATACGAGCCTGTCGCTTAAGTGTATCCGATTTATCCAACAGAAACACATATTTTTGCGAACTATGATATTATAGTACAGCTGGCAACCCTACTTATGTAAATATGCTTCCAATTTCTGATAACCAATCAAACAGTCCCATAATCCGTTATTTTATTCATATATATGTAAAACATCAAATGTCAAAATCTTAAGTTAATTATTTTGATTCATATTCTTTGTTTTTAAGTTAACGAATTTTATCTTCCTAAGTTTTTATTACCTATATAGATAAAATTGAAATTTTAAACACAAAATATCTTTTAAATCGTTAGAGTGATAGCAATTTAGTAAAATTATATCGAAAATTGGGGCTCCATTGTTTTCTGAGGACTGGCAGTCCGCTAGCCAAACTTAACGATTACAGTTAACCTGTCCTTCTTAGAATGACGATGATGATTGATTTGTTATTACTAAGAAACTGTCTACAAAACAAAAAACAATTATGTCATTTATTAATTTGATCAGAATATTCTTAATATTTGCTAATGGTAATAACCCGGTAGCTAATCATCACCGTTTGACTCGGACTTTAAAGTTCATGGTCTAGACTTGTTTTGTGCTCTGCGAACGTGACGCTGTAGAAAATAGCACTACAATAGCGGTGTGCCTCTCGGCTCCGGTAAACGGCATCAATATCTATTAAAATAATAATAAATAAATAATGGATTGGGACAGCAACACATACATTACTCGGATCACAAAGAAAGTAGCTATAGCACTTGTGTTATGAAATCAAAAACAACGACTGTACCTTAAACACCTCGAATAGAGACAATGTAGAACGAAAATGAATGAAAAACGGTGTGTACACCACGCATCAACTTCGGTCGTCAAAAACCTACCATATTATGACTCAGAAAATATAACAATATAACTGTTTGTACAGTATTCTAAGACAACACTAAAGTAAATGACCAAAGCTAGAAAAGAACCGAGAATGATCAGCTGCCCTAAATGTTTGGGCTGTAACATTTCCATCAAACCTAACGATTTAGGATATAATGTCGCTGATTCGAATCTGTCAGTCGACTATGACGTTAAACCAACCATCCATATACAAGTATCACAGTTTTGTTTGAGTTTAACATTAGAAACATTATAGCGTTTCCAATATTTTTTTATTGGAAAAATTAAAAAACAAAACGATGCTCCCTGCTAACTGCTCTATAAAAGTTAAGATTTGTATGCGTGTTAATTGATTTTGTTTTATTTATCTCTTTAATACTTAATACTTCATCTTTGTGACAGAAAAGAACATTTCAGAAAAACCAAATGGCAGACGTACGCAACAAAATAAAATGAAAAGCATTTTTTCCCTCTTCAAAATGAAACTTACTCTTTTTATTGCGCCGCAGCAGTACCTTTTTTATCTAGACAAGTGACCTAGGTTTAATTCGCCCGATATTTTCCGCAATTATTCGAGTTATAGTGCTTTTTATTACTAGTGATTTAATATTAGATGCCTATGTGATTCACGTTAATGTTACTAAGTTTATCCAAATGTGTATATATGATTAATAATATTCTATGATATGATATATATTCTATGGTATTATTCTATGACATCCCGGAAATGATTTATGTTGATTTTCCGTTTGAAATGTTTAACACAATCCTAACCTATATGACAATCTTTCTTACTAAGCGAGTAACATATATGGCCGACTATAAAACTGTCCGAGTACGATCAGTTACGGTGAATAATTTGGTAGAAAGCAGAGATCGAGCCGATAATGGACGTGAGACGCTGCTGACGGATTTCACCAGCGCTGTAGTTGACTTGACCGGTCTCTAGCAGCTCCTGAATTGGATGTCGGCACGCACATTAATTAACAACATTTGTACGAACATACCGTCTCATTTGGCTAAGTTAGTTAGTGTCACTAACTATTCGTATACTTATAAAGTGGCACTAGTACCGTCTATTTATATATATCCCATACATATAAATATAAATCCTATATGTATAAATATAAATTCAAAATGTTTATATATATAGATCCTAATCCTATCTAAACTATCCTATAGTCTAGATAAGATTAGGATTCAGATAGGATAGATTAGATAGAAGCATTTCGCAATAGAGTTGTAGCCAGAGATCTGGTCAATTTAGTCCCTTCGATTCACTTTTCACCGGAGCTTATTTTGGGACAACGTGACAAGTGGAGAACAGATTTAAGTCTGACATAATTTAGAATAAACTCATTGGTACAAGCCTACTTTGTGAAGTAGGGCTCGAGTCTCTTGTCTTGTATTACCTGAGCTTACCTAGTACACCTTATCTTATCTTGCATATTGGGTATACAAGACTCAATAATAAAATAAAGAGACTTTCTCGATTGATCATCTATGACAGATAAAAAAACAAAACTAAAAACTTACGATCAAATTCACGAACGTATTACCTAAACAGGATCGACCTAGTCTAGTCTAGAAAGTTAAGTCCTTTCAAAACAATTTCACCAAAGCTTAGTTGAGGTCATATAGTGCCTTGCGAGTATCACGCCGTTCTGGTGTATGCTACAGTACATTTGAGAGCCTGGATAAAACTAATCCTAGTACTTCCTCGCGAAAACCCAATTAGATTCTCTGGGTTCAAATTCAAATCAACCAGTCTGCTGTCGTGGTTTTAAATACTTATTAAACAGCCTGTAAAAGTTCACTGCCGGACATATGCTTCTCCCATAAGGAGGATTTGCTATAATCGCCACACTTGGCTAGAGGATTGGCGATCGCAGTACCAGGGACTTCGCACCTTATCACGCTGCATCGTGACTGTAGCACAAGAGAAACATATGTTTTGCATTATGTTTTGCATTATACGTGTTAATAGCATTAGTTAACATGAATATGGCTATTGATAAATTATTTTCTATAACTCTAAAAACAATGTGAGCTGTGTGTATGTTTGTAGCGTTTTCATGCTAACGAAGTCAAGTGTAGCGTATTTACGCTTTGTATCTGCTTCTATTAGTTACATGTTAATCGAAATGAATGTAATACCACCTGTATGTAAGTTTTTTTTTCATTAAGTACTCTGCATGACATCAGTCTTGGTAATACGGAATTAATTTAATGCTTATCATTAAAAAGAAATCAACTATTTGAAATTATGGAATTAATTAATGATTAGTTTAAATGTTCATTACTCATATTTCGTAACGTTGGTTTAGTGAGATTACCATTATTGTTACATTAACACGGACATATTTATTATTGGCAATTTCCAAGAACTTGCAATGGGTTGGATAATAAATAATTAATGTACTTATTAAGAAAGAAGAAAGAAAGAAAGAAACTTTATTCGTTGCTTTTTTTTTACCGGAACATAAACCAAAAATAAAAACAAGTTTACAAAGGCAAAAAAAAAAAACAAAAGAGTGATTCTAAATAAGCGATAATAATAATTAAGCGATTTTAATTATCACTTTTTAAGTTAACAAATGTCGATGTCTCTCACATCAAAGTTTTATGTCAACAAAAGAGAATAGTTTTCTAATAGTAATAATATTTTCTAGATTATTTAATTTTTTCCTACTTACAAAAACAATATCAATTGTGAGGACATTCAAACTCACACTATAGCAGTTTAGTGGATATTTCCCGGCTACAATCAGGTTCAAAAAATAATGTTACACGGAAGGACTTTACTTTTACGTAATAATAGCAGTGCACCGTTTTTTCTTCCAGTCGGTACTATAAGAGGCGACAATAGGAAAAATGCTCACTATTCTTTGATATTTGGTATGATATTCTTTGGTAAGGCGTTCTACTTTTAAAATACTAGAAACTTGCACATAATTTGTGTTTACGCGGTTAGTAATTGCATCGTTAATAATTGCGCAACATGAACTATTGGCGGTTGCGAAATATTTAGGAAATCTTAGCTTGTAGATTGTCGCTAGGCAAGCGTAAACCGTGTAATGATTATGAATAATTACATATTTCCTACCGTTTATTTGGCATATAATTACTTGATATTAGATTAATTTTGTTGGATTTTGAACAGTTGCATTTATATTCTTAAAAGACAAGTTTTTGATACGTTTGGTAAAGTTGAAGTGATTTTAAAGTAATTAACACTGTTGTAGCACTATCACTAAAGTGCTTTATGTGTCGATAAAGTTGTTAATTACTTATCTTAATGTTAGGTGATGAAGGTAAATATCGTGAGGAGAAACAGTGTCTGGGAAATAAATATTTTGAGGTCATATTGAACAACCTTCATACACAGATAAGAGATTTCAAATATCTGGGATCAACTTAAAGACAAATAGACGCCAACAAATTTATCACAAATAAGTGATCCATGAAATTAAAGGAAAGGTTTATGTTATCCAATTAATGCGAAATCAATTTCAGTCCATTTAATTATTATTACTCAAGTATTATCAATTATTACTCAAGTTTAAAAAAAAATAACTTTTCTTGGTTGCTTAGAGTCAGAGTTAAATTTGTCTAGTCAAAGCGTAAGATTATATGTCTATTTCTAAGACAGTCTTCAGTCTAAATTACTTAACATATTTCAACAGGAGATCCTTAGACACGTCTTCATTGTGTGTTGGATATTTGAGTTAGAATTTAAATATCACTTCTTATACTAAGAGCTATAATGTAAAGCTATAAACACATATATTGAACAGTCTCACACTTTTACTATTCCCAAAGAAGGATTCCCCGTGTCTTTGCAACTGGATGGTGATACAGTAAAGATGCTACAGTGCATACACATACACCTACACAGACAAAAACAAAAGCAAGACTATATATCGTTCAGGAATCGAGTACAAACATTTGTTTTTGCTACTTAGGTTAAGGCAGGGACAGAACCAACTAGCCACTCTTAAAATAGTGTTTTTCACTTTGAAATTGACATTTCTTTTTCTTTAAATGTCACTACTTAGTAACGTGCATAACGATGCATGGCATTTGTGTAGAGGTTATGATCAGAAATATTTAACCTTCAAACGATTTATGCGCTTATGAAAAATACATTCCTTCGCTGATACCCATTGTGTAACCTTAGACGCTGTTCGACAACCGGTCGAGATTTGTAGCCAGGCGTAAAACATAGCGACCATATACTATTTGGCCGGTGCGTGTCGTGGCTGCTTATGTATGTAAATATGATATCGCAATACATGCTTTTACTTCGTGTCATGTTTTATGAGAATGACGCGACGAGTGAAACATAGTAGATATCTTCTGCCTAGATAGAAAAGTCGTTGCTAGTTGTGTTTCGATGATGAAGAAGATCGATGAAGATGTAGAGAGCTTCTGTAACCTATTTCGTTTGCAACTCACGACAGCCGAGTGATTGGGCAATCGGAATTGTAGTCAAGAAACACGAGTTCGATCCCCAAAGCTCGTACCAATGGGTTTTTTTCAAAAACTTATGTACGATTACATCGTTGGGTTTAGATATAAAGACGGCGTCGAGCTCACCACCTGTCACGTTCTCCCAAAAAATGTCTACGGTGGAAGGTGGGTCGAAAGGATTTTGTTGTCTAAACCTATGTTTACCCCTGTATTGGGAATGGCGCGAAGATATTTATTTATTACTCTTTATTTCGTATGCAGTTGATTGCAAGTGGCCACTTACCATCAATTGGACTGTTAGGTCTTTTTTCACCCTACTCTCGTTAAGTAAAATGAGGATTTGGTCTCATAGGATCTGCAGCTACATAAACAGCCTTTTAGGAAAGAATTTTAAAGGGAAAGGGGGAGAGTAAGGGATATAACTATGGTATAATGTAATCTAATCCACATTGACGGCTCCACTAACCGTTTAAAGCCAGGGCGGGTCACAACTGTAGTTCACTTAAATTCTGCTTGCTGGCTAAAATCTAGGTGCTGGCGTAAGGCGTTAGAAAGCAATTCGTGTTGTAAGGAGTCGCATAAAGCCCAGACAATATTGAGATAAAAATTACAACATCGCATGCCGAAGTTCTTACGTACCTATGTTAATGTTGCCAGTGCCTGTCATTCGGAGGCACGACATTTTGAAAAAAAAAAAATAGCGGTGAGTCGATCACGTTCGAATTGTTCAGAATGTCACGAGTTTCTTCAGGTTCATTATGGCTATCAAACTAGTGTTTTAATTATTTTAACTTACTCTACTTAATAATTATTCTATACTTGACGATTTACTATAGGGTCAACGAATTACATTCTGCCTGTAAACTTACTTTTGCCAACCCTAACTAAATTAACTAAACATTTTTATAAATTGTTAGCGATGTAATTCAAATTAGATAGATAGATAGATAGAATTTTCTTAATTGCACACCCACATAGTTGGTTAATTAGCTTAGTAATTTAAACATTGTGAAGAATGCAATTAATATTTATGGTAAAATCCGCGTACATTTATATACTAGACGCAATATTAATATACTAAAAGCTTTGTGCCTAGTAGAAGGACATCTAATATAATATACTATATAATAAACATATATATCTTCACACCATTCCCAATACAGGGGTAGACAGAGGTCTAGTCTAGAAAATTAAGTCCCTTCGACCCACCTTCCACCCAAGATATTTTCGGGACAACGTGACAGGTGGTGAGCCCGTCGCCGTCTTTATGTCCAAGCCAACGATATAATATGTGGAATATAGGTTTTTTTGAAATAACCCATTGTTACAAGCCTGCCACCTGGGGATCGAACTCGGGTCTCTCGACTCGAATTCCGATCACCCTAGCCACTCGGCTATCGTGACTTTGTGGCTTCTTATTCTTAGTGGGTCTGAAAATTCCTCAATAATAATAAAAGTGGATAGCTAAGATCCGATGCAACCTCCCCTTGAATGATTGCTATACTCGTCAATAAGTTTGGCGACAGTCATATCAGACGGCTTGCACTTTAGACGCTATTGCCGTTATTAATCGACTTAAATTTGTTTTGGTCATAACAGTTTGATCGGGTTAGTTTGATGTGTCGAAGGGACTTAATTGTCTAGACTAGACCTCTGTCTACCCCTGTATTGGGAATTGCGTGAAGATATTTTTTTTACTAAGAATAAAAAAGAGCAAAAAGATTTAATATCCTATTGCACCGGATTGTCTGTCACGTGTCCGTTCACGTACAATCTAAGGTCACGAAAGTAAAACAAAATTTACATAGCATTTGTGATGGCATGCGCTTTAAGGTCAGTCGCCATTAGCATGCCGAACAGATTTTCTGTAGAATTTTGTGGAAAGTAAAACTTTCAATGATGGCTTTAAACTCTCCTCTCCATGAAGTTTACTAGAATAGTTAATTTTATTAATGTATATTTAATTAATTATGCTTAATTTTATTAATGCTTAAGATATTTCTTGTGTAAATAAAACAGAAAAACAGAAAAATTATATGACTAGAAAAACATTTTGAACTGGTACAAAACATGTTAATAAAGGTTACTGATATTATATAAATGTATTGAAAAAAAAACTTATATTCGATCATTCTGCCTGACAACTGATTTTTGTTGCATACTGCGAATTACATCGGTTGACCTGAACCAAAAAGTAGAGATAGACTCTATACACTTTGTTCCAAATAATTCTGACTAAAATTTGGAAGGCTTGACTTTAAAAGTTCAACTATTTCCAATATTTGCTATTTGATAATATTCTCACTTCTATATCATTTTCGAATACTTAAACCATCCTCGAAATACAGCATCATACATTATGAACAACTTGTTCTCAACGAATTAAAAAAATACATGTCATTCATGTATCGATTAAAATAAGTAGGTCCAAGCGCACTGCCTTGGGGCACCCAAAAAGTGGCGCGAATTGTCACCCAATCGTCATTGCCGGCGAAATGTCAAACGAAAGCATCAGTGGCAAGTTGCTTTCTCGTACGCAGCTTCCATTCACAATGTGCGGCCCACTTAGCGGCCTGCCCGGCGAGTTTTTAGACCCTTACAACAAATTTTCACTTGCGCCAAGTTTACCAAGAAAAAAATCCGACTCGCACCTCCGTTTTTCTTATAACTGGTATCGCACACAGAACCAGAATTACTTAAATGTTTATTTTCGGATGTGCCAATTTTTTTAAAGACTGTATAATTAAAAAGGTTAATAAATATTCATGAACACAAAAGTACACAGTTTTATGGAGAATGTGTTTAATATATAATTTTAGAGAGTTGTATATATGACCATACAGGTTTTTATTGTGGTAAATATGCAATTTTGGCGTGTTAGTTACTGATATTTAGAATCCGCTTGGTAATTCCTCGCACTTATGGAAATTCCCTCTTACAGGAAATTTCTACTATTATATCTGCAGGACTTTTACTGGCCACTTAGCAGTAATAGTATAAAAAGAAATTACTGTTGTTTCCAAACAAATTTCTATTCCTAAATAGTTTCGAGTATATTTTGAAGTACTTTCATTCCAAGCCTACATCAAATCATTCAGTCACTCATAGTTCCGATACTTTATAATTCAGATCAGTATCGGAATAATCTTATAACAACGAATGTTCTAGATACGAAATCAAACGTGGTACTAATTAGTTATGTGAAAAGTATTGTTTCTATAACTGTTTCATTAAGTTGAAGGCTAGCTGCCGGTCTGCGTTGTTTCACACGTTACACTTGCTTAAAGCGAGGGCGAGCAGTCGTTTGTAGCGATGGTCACTGTTGACTTGGGGTTATCGAGCTACTATCGAGGAATAAAAGTTTTTTATTACATTGGTTAAATAAAAATATGTAAGCAATATGCTTATACGACGACCTCCAAGGACAAGTGGCGGCTACATTAGTTTTCATGGTGTCGCCAGCTCTGAGTTTCCGGGTTCGATTCTCGGACGGTCAATGTAGGGGACAACTTTTTCTACCTTGTATAAGAAACAACGAAATTACCACAAACATTCTGAGTGGTAACTATGTTTTTTACGATTCCATAACAAAAGTGCTACATACTCTACATAGTCTCAAAACTGGAGCAATATATGTAATGTTGTCCCTAACTATGTATTTATTTATTCCTCGTTGCTAAGCTAGTCACGATAGGCCGATAGCTCGATAAACTTTACCGGGCCTCATCGAAGGAAGAATTGCCATAAACGCCTTAGAGGCTCGTAATCGGTCTGATTGATTTTGCTAAGGTATTTTTCGTATTTGTAATCCCGCCACCTATTGGTAGTTGTTGACATTTACAAGACTTTACTCTTAGTTGCCTTTTAAGACATTCGCTCGAAAAAAGGCGGCTTCTTACTTCGACTCTACACGGTGAACAAATTACCAATCGGAGAAGAAATTCATTCAGACGAATCTCGTTTGATCAACGTGAAAAATGCTCGCACAAACGAGAATCTTCGAAACTTTATATAATAATATAATACGAAATATTTCGACTCAATATTTTATTTACAGGAATATGTAGATGTTTACATCTACAATAATTATTAACTTCAAACTACAATAATCATAATCACACACATCCCCCCCCCCTCCCCAATTCGGGGAGGGGGGCACTCTAGAGTTGGCAACGCATCTGCTATACCTTTGGTATTGCGGGTGTTCATGGGCGGCGGTAATCACTTAACATCACTTGAGCCACCAGCTCGTTTGCCACCCTTTTCTATAAAAAAAAATCACACTAGTCTTGACCTGGTACCAAGAACGCTGACTGTATTTCCACGTTGAATGGTTAGACTTAACCGTCGAGCAAGAATCGAACCAGCCCTCTTGTTTCTAGCGGTTTCGATCAGTCACACATACCCAAGCCCTGCAGTACACTGCATAGCGAGAAAACCCCACGTACCGGCTTTTCCACATGGAAAATGGAGCAAAGGAACATATGACTCTTCTTTCGAAGGTTCATATTTGCGACATTTATCCGATACAGTCGATACTTTTGATACCGCCTCGGTCCTTTTATTGCAGTTGGCTGAGAGGCAGTTAATGCACCACCAGTAGCGTCCCACACAAGTACTTTGCCCCTTACCCAAGGCTCTGAAGTCAAGGCTAAATAGGCACTCCCTCTCTGAATAGCCTACCTAAAAAGGTTACAAAACCTAATATTTATGGAAATAAAGCCTTTCGGATGACCTCATTTAAGAAGCCGTGACTAGACAGTCTGCGAGAACTTTTCTGTCATGAGAACCCGTGGAGACCCAACTCGTAGATGTCGATGCCACAAGGACATCGATGTCGCCGACAAATGGATTTTTGAAATCGGATTCCATGAGCTATGTTTAAGCTTTCGCTATCATGTAATGTACCAAGGTTACTTGATTTAGGCAGCTTTGATTGTAGTCAAGTAACTGGTCATATTCTTTATAACATTAATTTTATCGACATTTTTTTTAAATCTTCGATGTTATGAGGTGTTCTTAATAGTACTTGTGGTCATCGCGTCGTAATAATCGTGAAGTAGTTGATGGTAATAAAATGTCAGCGTTCATAGTTAGCGTGGTTTGTAAACCTTAGACATTAAACCCTGGAGAAACATGCATGTAGTTATAACATACTGTGCAGCACGCTTAATTTCTTTTTTGGAATATATTGACAGTAGTATATATATCCGTAGTCGTATTACGTAGTAGTATTATATAGACTAAATTAATATTTTCCTTTTTTATGATATGGCGACTGGTGATCCCCAATTAGAATATTTATTTTATTTTATTTAATATTTAACCCGAGATACCTAAGATATGTACCTACATGTAAATCGGCCCTCGCAGATTTGTCTCCACAAGGCCACAAAAGAAACAAATATATTTATACATAGGCTGTATAGGAGGCCGACACTGATAGTCTTTAGAACTGGCCACTTTTAAAGTAATTTTGAAAATAGAACTCTTTGCTAATATTATGGAGCACTAATTTCATTCATTTGTCATTTGTTTTACGACTTGGCGGCAATTTTCAATTTGTGTGGTCACGCCAGTATGAATTTGATGCGAGAAAATTATCGTATTATGATTTTATATGACATTTAATTCAATAAGACCAAAGCGTTCTAGAGAGCCATCGAAGAGACCGCTATGGGCGAGTGGACAAAGTTCTTTTCTCGATGGTTCTATCGCATGCAGCGATGTATTGATGTGAATGGAAACTATTTTGAAAAGATATAATAAAAATAATAACTTGCTAATTTGCTCAGTTTTTCATTTTCTAAGAACTTTCAGTGTCCCTTCGTACCAACATCGTTTTCTTTATACACACATAATAAGTTCACATGGTTAAAAAAGTCAAATTATAAATTACAAACTACACTTACATATGCACTAATCAATAAAATTTTAAATTAACCGCACGTACATTATACTGTTACCATTTGCGATGAAGTGAAATAAGAAAATTGCGACATATGTTAGAGAACTTTCTTCGCGTTGATTGCGGTCTATTTTCCTATTATCATTAGCCGCTCGCAGCGCTTGGAAATATGCGGAGCGTTAAACTAAAATACCGCGTTTAGTTTAACATTCTAACTCAGATAGTAAGATGTAATAGATAGCTTCGCAGAGAACACATACAATTGTAACTTTTGTTTGTGCGTCTGTTGTTTATAACGATTATTTTTTGTGTATTATGGTTCAAAGTAATTCAGTTAGACAGTCTTTTGTTTTTTACTCGAATTAGACTTGAAAAAAAGGCTCTTATGAACTGAAAATTACTCTGGGTCGCAAAAATAAAACCTAAGAATAAAAACGGTAAGAAACTCTGAGTTTCCATTATTTTTTTCTTTTTTTTAAACTCTTCGTTGCTCATGTCAGTGACGATTTTCTAAGTACGGCAAATTTGTCTTCAATATTTATTGCGTATAGGTGTTGAAGGCATATGCATAATGTGTAGTATGATGTTTTCACTGTGCGATACCATAGTTGGTAGTAACCCTGCCTTCGAAGCTAAATCAAAACACATACCTCGGTCGCCATGACAACAGCAACGCTGTGGCCTCTGCTCACCTCCACAGAAAAGAGGCATTTAATGGATATATGTTAAACTGATATTAGTTATATGGATGGGAAACCTGGATCCGCCAGAAGAACCATGAAAGTAAACTAAATGCTGTCGAAATGCGATCTCTTCGTAATTTGTGCGGCGTTACCTTGACCCACCGGAAACGAAACGAACAGATTCGCAATATGGCAGGTTTGAAAGATAATAAAAAAATATATTATGCTTTATATATAATGAAAAATAATCTTTTCATTATATATAAGGGATAAGAGCGTGCTTTGAAGGTTTGGACAAGTTGAACGAATGAGTGAAGACCGAATGGTGAAGAAAATAAAACATACAGCGCGAAATTTAACAACAAAAAGGGTCGAGGTAGGCCGAGGACATAAAGACGGCGACGGGTGAAGTCACGTTGTCCCAAAAATGTCTTCTGTTGAAGGTGAGTATTAGTGTATTAGAGAATTAAGTCGTTTCAGACTAAATTCTCTAGACATCTGTCTACCCTGAAAAGACAATGTCATCGAAATTAGATACAAAACATTTCCAACATCACTTATGTCCGCATCAGTCGGAAACCGATATTTTATGTGACACACAAACTGAAAACAAGTAGTTTGAGCTTGCATCTTGCAACACTCGCCGTAAGCTGAGGCAATCGGTGCCTCGAGACTGGACTTTCTTCGGACCGCGAACTTCGCGAAGCTCACCGATTCAGAGAAACGCTAGAAACTTTATATGATGCCGTTTAGATTTGTTGTTGTAAACACCAGCTACATTTTTTTAAACGACCTTTTCTCGTTATTAGAACTTCTTCTGTCGAGATGGCGTATTATATTTATTTAATTGTTTTTTTTTTAAAGTGGTAGCCTGTGAGTGCCCAAAACAAACTGAACAAGATTGCTGATTAGAGCAGGATAATGTTCGTCACGCTGCACTAGTGCGGGTTTGCTAGTTACATTTTTTAAGTAGCTTCACACATTACAGATTATAGGGGTAGTCAAAGGTCTAGACAATTTTTACCTTTCGACCAACCTTTCGAAGTGGGCGTTTTTTTAGGGACGTGACAGGTTGTGAGCCCGTCGTCTTCTTTATGTCTAAGATGTTTTCTATCGTACCTAATTTACATAAGTTTTTAAAAACTCATTGGTACGAGTTTTCCTCCTGGGGATCAAACTCTTCTTCTCCCGGATCTTTTGAGCCGAATTCCTATCACACGAGTACACGGTTATCGTGATTATATTTGTGATTATTCAGCACTTAAAATTGCTATTAAACATTTTTGTAGTTTCGACCCGGTATTCAACCTGGGTCTGTGAACCTAAATTCCTGCCATGTCAATCTGTAAAAAATATCTTCAAAATGTTATTTCGATGAACTAAACGAAACCTAAAGATACCATTACTTATTTAAGCGCCCTTCATCTTAGTGTAAGGGAAATGGGTCTTGTGTGTTGCGGTCAAACAAAATGCCGTAGTTCTAAGTAAATTTTGTGCACGCTGCACACACTTGTGTCAACACTTTCTATTCCGTCTTTCAAACGCCGACAACGGTTATAAATCACGTACTTGTTATGATATACCATAAGGCTTGTTGCCTTGTTTTCACGGCGTAAAATAATGCCGCCCCCCTTTCTTTCTGTGTGGGTTCTTTTTTGAATACAGATTGGGGGCGGGTTAAGCTTTTTAAAAATATAGTAGACCAAAAATTAAGCTGATCGGTGAGGGTAAACAGCATCTAATGTGAAAGATGTGTGGTATTGAGATCGCGAATTCCAATCGTGGTGATTATAGCAAATCCTCTCAACGGAAAGCAAATTCTCTCCTCGAAAAAGATATTCGGTGGAAGATGGGTCGAAAGGACTTAATTGTCTACACCTCTGTCTACTCAAGTATTGGGAATGCATTGAAGATATTTTTTTTTCTCTCTACGGTTTAGACAATATGTATTTTTGACAGGCTTCAAAAAAGGAAGTAAATGACGGACTTTCTTCTTCATTCTTTATATTACCCCCTCAGTGGGCGATTATTCCAAAACTCTTTGCTGTATATGCTTAAAGCATAAAAGGCCGATATTTATATATTCATACTTTAAATATGTATTTTCTCTTTAAAATGTTTTGACTCTTTGATACTGATGCCCATTGTCTCTAGAAGGGGATCTTTTGGCACTAATAACAATATTTTCGCGCTCTGGGCTCTCGGGTCTGTGCTCCGCATTATTTGCAAATAGACGCCCGAGTTCAAAGCGGAAAAACGTGACACTGGATTTTTATATTTATACCAGTATATATCTACGTATACTCGAAAAACATTACTTTCCTGCAGCACAGTTGATCATATGTAATTGTGACGATTTATCAGTTTTGTAGCGTGCCTTTGACCACTTTTATCGAAGAAATATACTTTTATATATTTAAAAAAGATAATAACTTAATACCAGAAATATTGCTAAGTCTATAAACTTAAAATACCTACTTTGACTTCTTTCCGTTATTGGAAAAGTTGTTGAACGGTTGGTGACGGGCAACGACCCCGTAGTATTCTTTTTTTTTCGTTGTTCATTACAATAAGTATAATAATAGTAATGAGGACAGTTTATACCAGTATTTTACTTTTTTTAAGTTTAATTTTCGATAACTTATTTTTATTAATTCAGTTACCATGCTGAATTTTATTGCGATTTAACCGAAACCGAGACGACCCTATAGCTTAGTTGGTTCTAGCCTTCTAAGTTAAAGGGCGCGGGTTCGAATCCAGCTAGAAGTAAACATTCGTGTGATGAACATAAATATTTGCTGCTCGCTTTACTCTTAAAATTTTCGCAGAATTTTCAGTGTCTTACAGTTTCTACTACCTTCTCCACCAGATTTTAGATTGTGTCAATCACGTTTATGTAAAACATTTTGATAATCATCCGAGATAAATATGGTTTGAGTAAATTAATGTATGTTCGTTTGAAAGTGGGCCGTGTAGTAAAGTCGAACAAACCAGAGAAGAGAGGAGTTAAAAAGATCGGAGATAGAGATAAGAAACAAATTCTGCTATATACGCACTAGCATATTATCAACACACATACTTAACGTGTTAAAGTCCAACCTTAGTTATGCGTCTTCTAAGATTTGCCACCAGGCTCGTACCAATGGGTTTTTCAAAAACTTATGTACGAATTATATCGTTGGCTTGGACATAAAGACGGCGACGGGCTCACCACCTCTCACGTTGTCCCGAAAATATATTCGGTGGAAGGTGGGTCGAAGGGACTTAATTGTCTAGACTAGACCTCTGTCTACCCCTGTATTAGGAATTGCGTGAAGATATTTATTTATTTATTATTATTTAAAACGCCGAGCGCTAATACGATGACATAGTTTACTTGCAATGCTTAACAACATTACTGGTTGTTATTAACTACTCTAGCTAAGCTGCAGTGATTGTGTCTGGAGTGGTTTACGATAGTCGAATGGCGGGCTCGAACCTGCGACGCCATGTTTCGCAATCCGCACACGTCTAATAGTTTGTTAATATTATTTAATATTTCTTTTTTATTTACAAAAAACGTCACGATAGCCGTGTGGTTGGGTGATCGGAATTCGAGTCAAGAGACCCGAGTTCGATCGAGTTTTTGCTTACGTACGATTTATATCGTTGGTTTGGAAATAAAGTCAGCGACGAGACACCACCTGTCACGTTGAACCATAAATATCTTCGGCGGAAGGAGGGTTGGTTGGCTTTAATTGGCTAGACCGGGAATGGTGTAAGGATATTTATACTTTCTTTTAAACTTTATTAGATTCTAATTTTAAATATCAATGGTGGTTCGATTAAAATATTTAACAGACTTAAATCTATCACAATCGCTCTCACACTTGAGCCTGACCCTGTACTGTCTGTAACAACTTACGTTGGCAAAGCGTGCGATGTTAGTTGAAAATTGCATTATTCGCTAAATGAGGTTTTGACGTCACGAGGGCGTTAGACATGATTTACACGATTTCAGTCATTCTGCTGCAAATAGAATTGTATAATAAATTAACTAAAGAAGAATGTCGTAGCTATTATTTATTTCTAGACTAATAAATATTTGTCTATAATTGCATGTGGGAGGAAAAATAAAAAAAAACAAATAGTGTTTGTAAGTAATTAATATTATTTGTAAGTCCTTTACAAATTATAAATATATTCTAACTTAAATTATTAAATGTAAAATTGTTATTATTTTTAATAATAAATTCTTATTTAAATTACTGATCAGTTAAATACGTTCAGAATTCAGTAGTCTTAAAGTGATATCTAGACTGTAGCAGTACCTATACGTAAAAGGATTTTAGAAGTCCTACGTCTAAGGAGTTCTATGTTCCTAGAATTAAAGAGGAAGGGTATACTTTCAGTGGGAATATTTTATTTCACCATTGCATTTCTAAGAATTTTTCTTCATAGATATTGGCAGAAGGTCTTTTCTTAGGCGCAATCATTATGTGGCTTACGTTAAACCTTACTTAAACAACTTGTATTTTATTCACTTCTGCGATTGAAAGAAAGAAAGAATTTAACCTATTTTTATTCTAATCGTTAGTCTCGGTGTTTGCATAGGTTTAAACTTTCTTATAATCATAGACACGCCTCATTTATGGTTATAGAAAAACAGTGCCTGTCCATACTAAAGAAAAGTACCGGTAAACAAAGTTATGTAGTGTGTACCTAGAAACAGTTATGTAGCTAGGAGGAACATCAAACGTCACTTATAGTTTGTTATTTTGATTATTTCTTAAACTTTTGATTATTTCTTAAACTCTTTTTTTCTCTTTTAAATTACGTCATGGTTCCACGGTTAAGAGAAACATCAAGTTTATTCGGGATACAAAGTAATCTATGAAAGTAAATGTACAAATCCTAGACATGAGCTATCTCTATTAACAAATCTTCCGGCCAATCCCAATAGAGGGCTAGAGAGGTCTAGACAATTAAGCCGCTTCAGCCCATCTTCCGCAGAAGACATTTTTGGGACAACGTGACAATTTATCCTGTTTCTGTCTAATCCAACGATATAAATCTAACATAAGTTTTGACAAAAAGTAATTGGTACGGCCTAGCACCTTGGGAGCGAACTCGGATCTCTTGACTGGACTTTCCGAGCACTCAACCACTCAGCTATGACTCTTCCAAATTACACTTGTTGTGCCGTTACAACGTAACCCAATGCGAGACTCAGAGTGAGAGAGAAAGAGAGAATAACGTTAACTACTTAAATTTAATGAAAGATAAAAGACGCGCGACCACGTTATTGCTCGTCGGCTAGTTTTGCACCTACTGGAAACGTTAACGCATAGAGCGAACTGTTTAATATCGTTGTAAGCGTTAATATATGTAGCTGTGGAAATGTAAGCAATCCGTTACATAGTCATAACAGGCTCCTTTCGCAAGTGCGGTGTCGCAACCGATGCCCGGTTGACGCGTGTTGGATAACTGGTCCCGATCGCATTGACATTACTGGACATAACATGGTAGCGGTAGACCACGCACAATGCCTGGTGGTCGTTTCTCGTTAGCGAAGAATGTTCGAAAGAGAATGTTCCAGTATATATTCCTCGATTAAGTTTTGTAATTGTATGGGGATGAAAAAAAATAGATAATGCCTCAAGCATAATCATTAAGACAGCCTTAGAAGTGCACTACTGAAAATAGGTAGGAGACCTATATAGCTAAAGATAGCCCCATAGAACTATTCTGTGCCATCTGCATCCATACTCCTAGCAACATTGCGCCGTACTTCGCTCTATCTTGTGGGGGGTTATCCTATGCTACGTTTGGCTTATGTATGAAGTACAAAGTTACCACTTGAGAACCTTTTTTTAACAACAATCGTCGCAATAGTTGTCATCTAGCATAAGTGCGATAGATTACCCAATTAGTATGTGCTAAGCGTTATTAATAAGTATTATGTAAATACTACAGCATTTTATAATATACACACATTAGCTTTGGACCGCGAATTTGTTTGCATAACTTACAGAAATTGGGTATTTTAACGCATATTTAAGATGGACGCAATAAAACGTGCCGCATTTTCAAAATTAATTCGTTACTTTGTGCACAACTTACAAACAAGTAAATGCTCTGTTTCTACTTGACCTTTCAACTATATGACTATATAAAAAGGGCGACTATGTGTTTCTTCTTTAGTTTTCCGCCTGTAAAATGTAGGGAAACCGTTACATGTATGGAAGTATCAAAAAACATTTCTTCTTGTAAGGTTGGCCCAAAGCTAAATTGGTTAATCAGATTGGCGAACTCAGTCCTAGGACCGCTATTGGTTCTATTGCCAATGTATACTCTACAAAGTGAAGTGAATTAAATTCTAATTGACTTAAGTCTTCACTGCCTTGTCTTCTCCCTTAATTTCCATAAAATATAGAACATAATGTGAAGGATTAACGCATGATTATGTTTTTACGTGATTTTTGTAATCAAATTGTAAGCTTTTGTGTTTTTGGTGCCTAAATTAATAAACATGGACGAGCGCACCGCTTATCATTTGACTGAACATTATTCACTGGGTCGGAAACTTCGTTTACTCGTTTTGTCAAAGCATTGTTGGTAGGTTTTATTTATTAGGACCATTACACGCTGTTTACGTACGCCTATTGTTGTCAAATTGTTTTATGAGGAGGAGATGGTTGTTCGAAAAGAAATCGTAATATATTTTAGCTATGTGAAAGAAGGTATTAGTCTTGGTAAAGGTTTAGTCGCTGCTTCAATCAGTCAGATCTTCGGATAAACATCGTAGTTCCAGGTCGTCTCGCGCCATCAAGGTGAAAACAATAGTGAAATACCATTGGAGGGGTGCATATGTAGATAGGGACAACATCACATACAATATATGTGATCTCTGATCCCTAAGTAAGTACCTAAAGCACTCGCGGTATGGAATCGAAAACTACAAACTCACCACAAACACCTCTGTAGCCGAGATAATATAGATAATAAAAGTTTCTACATTAACCCGCCTGAGAATCTGGATTGAGCGATCAATCGCTGGTGTCACCTTGAAAAACGGTGTGCACGCTCGATCGCGGACGTCCAAACGTGACTATATCTTCACGCCATTCCCAATACAGGAGTAGACAGAGGTCTTGACAATTGAGCCTTTTCGACCCACCATCCACCGAAGACATTTTTGGGACAACGTGACAGGTGGTGAGCCCGTCGCCGTCTTTATGTCCAAGCCAACGATATGAATAGTACATAGGTTTTTTTTAAAAAAAACCCACTGTTTCGAGCCTGCCATCTGGGGATCAAACTCGGGTCTCTCGTCTCGTATTCCGATCACCCAACCACTCGGCTATCGTGATTATATCAATTTGAAAAAGACCTCGCAGTTGGTGTCATCGTATACTACAGTTTGTGGTGTATTCCCCCCTTGCCCACTCCCACGTGCACGGTGCATTGGCCCACTGACACGGATCTGTGCTGCTCTCTGCCCCCAATCCCACAGCGAACGCTTCTTATGCAACCGACGCGCCACATACCACCAGCGTTGCACACGTTTAATTACTGCATTTTATTCTCAATGTTTTTTTCTTCATCAAATGCATTGGTTTTCTTATTGTTGTTTAGGTTGCCATTTATTTATTACGAAAAAATATTTGACTAAAGTTTTGTATTTCATTGAAGGAGTTAAAAAAGAGCAATATATATTTATTATAATTTATATTTGTATATAAAAGTTGAGGGATTTTTAGTTCCGTCAAATTTATCATCGAAAAATTAAATTTGCGATAATAGTCACTTGGTGGAATCCTAGTTTTTGAACACAAACACTTGAACTTACATCCCGGTCTCTGGCCTATATAGGGTTTTTTAGTTAATCGGAAAGCATTTTAACACTTTCTACGGTTTACCTCTACAATACTCCTACTGAGTATTTATCCACCCAGAAAACACCTAAAAGAAACTGTTTAATGTTTATTAAAGAAATAAGATGTTAAACGATCCTACCTAACATGACGATCACATTATTATAACATAAGACTCGAAATGGCTTTAGAAAGACGAAAAACTAGATCGAAAATCATCTGACCAAGGCGGTCACGATAAATAAAATAAAATTTCAAATACTCTAGACAATTAAGTCTCTTCGACCCACCTTCCACCGAAGAAAATTTTCGGGACAACGTTTTTGAAAAAATCCTTTGGTACGAACCGGCCACCTGGCGCTCGAACTCCAGACTCGAAATCCGATCACTCGGTTATCGTGACTTATATATGTTTAATGTGTAGAAAGAAGCAGTTACAGTAAGATTTGTAAAAATTGAGTTAATTGAGCTATTGTGGTAACTACTTGGGAAGTTCCTGGTGCTCAACGATTTGTCTAAGCACGCACAATTCTCACGGGCGTGGCGTTTACGTAAACTGGTAAATCATAACCTCAGTCGCAACTGAAGATGTAACAGTAGCCTCATTTGTTAGGCATTCGCAACCGGCGTGACTAAACAAACTCAACTCAAATTAATTACTTGCTTCCAACAATTTGCCTAAAGTCTTTGTAATATTTGTTGCGCCTAATCTTAAATCAGTTTTAAATGATGCAGACGTAATAAAATTATACATATGTAACGGCCTGTAATAGTCCACATGGGCCTCTTCTGTAGGAGGGTTTGCCACATCCTTCACAATTGGCATTGGCATTGGCAATCGCAGTACCAGACATCTTGCATCTTAGACACTTTTGGCCGTTATCGGTCTGCTAATTTTGATCTGGTATTATTCGAGATTGGTATCCCGCCATCTGTGGGTATCCATTGTTATTGTCAAGGCTTTTCTCTTAATCGCCACTTACGACACTTATATTTAACTACTTGGCTAACTTGGAAATGACTAAAATATTAAAAAGAAATTTATATTATTATATATGCCTACTATTTATATAATCATTGTAGTAATTTCAAAATATCCGGTCTTAAACGACCGCATTAGAAAGCTAAATGGTCCCATGCAATAAAAATATTACATTCAATATTCATCAAACTACTTAATATGGTAGGCTGATAGAGTGCCCGTGTATTGTTTTGTAATGTTAGTACGACAGACATAATCTAACGTCAGACATAAGCATAAACTTTTAATCTGTGCCTTAACCTGTGACAACCCGGAAATAAACATTTTTGTCTTTTACTTCTAAGATTTTCCATGTCATATTAGGCGATCGAATAACGGCAAAAAATATCTTCACCATACTGGGGTAGACAGAGGTTGAAGACCATTAAGTCCTTTCGACCCACCTTTCACCGAAGACATTTTTCGGGACGACGTGACAGGTTGTGAGCCTATCGCCGTCTTTATGTCGAAGCCAACGACATAAATCGTACATAAGTTTTGAAAAAAAAACTCATTAGTACGCGCCTACCACCTGGGGATCGAATTTGGGTCTCTTCATCAACCAACCACTCGCCTATCGTGAGAAAAACCTAACATTTCGGTGAACCGCA
This sequence comes from Sericinus montela, assembly GCA_029286605.1. Classification (NCBI taxonomy): domain Eukaryota; kingdom Metazoa; phylum Arthropoda; class Insecta; order Lepidoptera; family Papilionidae; genus Sericinus; species Sericinus montela. The sequence continues at coordinate 2,009,517 of JAGSMR010000017.1, read as the reverse complement.
GTCACCAGTCACACACACCTGTCACGGGCTTAATGGTCTCCTTAACTTTGTTCTGGACTATTTCGTGACGATTATATCTCCTTATGCCGCATTTCTGTTTCCAAAGATTGTTCCCCTTGATTGCTTCTTATAAAACAAAAAAAAAACTCTTAAAAAAAAACTGGACTTCTCATGAAGTTGCAATTTAACCTTTAAATTTGAAGTGTATTAATTACTGGTATGGCAATCTTCATTAACAACTAACGACTTATATAAAACTATTAAACCATTACAGAAAACACGCACAGCAATAAATTCTCTATGTTTGCAAAGTTTTAAAAATAACTGCAAAAATAAAATATGTTAGCCATGATCAACACTAATACATAAAAAAAACAAAGCCTCGATATTTTCGACATATGAAGGTTATTATTACCTATGTTCAAAACTATGCTGTCGTTTGATTGCATGCTTTGATGATCCGACAGCATTGTCGGTTGGATTGGCGAGTTTCTATCCCACTTCTTCTTCTTGCCTATCAAGAGTCCACTGCTGAACATAGGCCTCTCCCAAAGGTTACCACAACGAACGTATTCTAACCCACTAGAGGTAAATATTTGTTTGATGAATATGAACATTTCTACTAGAGTCATAGATGTTTATATCTAGATTTGATTTGTATGTTAGTATATTGTATGGTTAGCTTAGACACTAAGACGGACAAATAGACTATAGGATAGGCAGATAGGCTCACCACCTGTCAAAAGAACCCAAATAGACTTCGGTGAAAAGGGAAGAAAAGAATTCATTTTGTAAATCTCTGCCTACTCCAGTATTGGAAAATTGCGCGAAGATAACAAATCTATGCTCATTATCCCTTACAATTAAAAAGTTTTTCGTTTGCAGTTCACAGTTTTTGTTTCGTTTGTCGTCAGATATTCTTTCAATATTTATCGGCGGTTTTATTGATACATGCCCCTCAATTCTACTTTCAAATAGATGATTGATTACACAGTTAACATCGTTAATATGTTCTTGTTTATTGCTTTCACTTGAATATCGTGTTAAGAGTAAATTTATTACAATATGCGCAATATCACCTTGAACGATTTAGAAAAGAAAATATTAAATGATAACCTATAAAAATCGATTCGTGATTCTCATTTTTCAATAAACAAACAAAAAAGCGAGAGTACAATGACGATATCTGTAGCCAGCTAATGACATATTGGTGTTTTGTACTTTCTTTATTTTTTATTTTCTCTCCACACGTAGATTTGGCGCCCATAACAATGGCTGCCAACGCCTCTTTAGAAAGTCATGCTTCTTGAGGCCAATGCATAACCGGCATACGCAATGTATTGAAAACCCACATTTATTTAAGTGTTATTTTCAAAACTTCCCTGTTATTGACGATTCGCTAATCTGTATGAAAAGGCAAATAATAAATTGCTGCTCGTTTGTACTATCTCACGCAAACGTAACATAGAAAATGCTAATGTTACTGTTCGAAATCAAGAAATTTAAAGATCAAAAGTCAAACTGTGAGACACCGGTGTCTATCTCTATTCATAGGTGTCATCACCTGTTTTTTTTTATATATTTGTGCTTAAATAAGCAAGAGAATAAAAATTTCAAATTTAATTTGATTATAACGGCCTCCGTGAACGTGTGGTGTACCGGTTTTCATGGTTTCTACAGCTCTGCGGTCCCGGATTTGATTCCTAGACTGGATGTAGAACTATTTTTCTGCATTGACTTGGGTATGGGTGTTTCTGGTACTTCCGTTGTTTTCGATTTCATAACACAAGTGATTTAGCTACTTAGTTTGGGATTTATGTGATGTTGACTTTACATATGCGTGTATCTATTTTTTTATACTTTTACCATTTGTAGAAAAGAACAACTTTTAACTAACATATAACATTAACCGCTGATGAAATAGACACGTTTTAAATTGAAGGTATAGTTACTAAATGGCAACAAAACCTGATGTTATTTTAAATTTAGTTTAAATTATTCCTTACTACAATAATATAATATATGAATAATATTCTTGTCAACCACTACCATTTAATCACAAGTCAAAAGACTTAAACATGCGACGTCATTTATATTTATTTATTATATTAGAGTAGTGCTTCAGTTTCAGTTGTAACAGTCCCATCTTCCCTCTTTTCCTTTTACCTTTTCGTTCCGGTGACCCCAAGCAGTGCTCCATCGGATATGCCCCGTTTGCAGGAATATGACGTGTCTGTTGCTGTGCCCCGCTTGCAGTTGTTTGGTATTCATTGGCAGTAACCAGGCCCCACATCTTCGGCGGACGGAAGTGTCTGCCGCGACGATTGTTTACCGGAATCAATGAACTTTTTGTGGGTCGCTATGGGTGCGTCAATAATTTTATGCCGTCGTGGAACGTGAGCTCTTTATAAATGCTAATCAATTTATAGTCTGCGTTCGGATGATGGCATACAAAATTTCAAGGGCGAATGTTTTCACCTCGCTTTAAAAAAACCGTTAATAGTTTTAACAACTTTTTTTAAAATAATAATTTTAATTTCTTTTTTATTTGTCTGAAATTGTTAACACTGCTATCATAAAATAGACATTTATAAGTAAAATAAGGGGATAGAAACTACTTCTTATATACTGTGACCATATGTACGGACGGGATAAAAAGTAGTGTTATTAGAAGTTGTTAAGAAGTTACTAAGTTATATCTAGTAATTCTCTCTCTCTAAAGAGAGATAAAGATCTCTCTTTAGAGATCTCTCTTTAGATCTTTTTAATAAAGAGTTTTATTAAAATAAAACTCTTTATTAAAAAGTATTGAAAGACTGACTGAAAAATTTACAAAAATACTTACACTGTAACTTTACAATGTTAGCCTAAGCAAGTTAAATTAAAACTAGCATTGTGTTTAGTAAAATGAACTAATCATAAATTCAATTAAAAATAAATCCAGCATGACCTTTTGGCAGCTTTTACAATCGCGACAGATACGAAATAATCATCGCGAAAAATACCAATTTAAAATTTAGCAAACCGATCACGGGAAGTAGCATCTAAAGGGCAAAGTGTACATATGGTACTTCAATCGCCAAGGCGATTCCCACTCGTTGAGATTCTGGCAAAGCCTTCAACGAGAGAGAAATATGTCCTAAAATAAATAAATATTTATCAAAAAAAGAGGATACCTACGGAGTTTCTTTCGCCTCCTCTTCTTTTTAGAGAAACCTCATTATGAACGGCGAAAGATTAAAAAATTACTATCGATAAACGAATACATTCTTATGTCCATGAATAAATAATTTGATTTGATTAGATTTGAATAATACTGATACTATACTATTATTATACAATTTTATTGCACCATACCTACTGTAATGCGATGTCCATTATATAATTATATAATAACATCTTTATAATAATGAATTTCTGCAAAGTAACACTTACGCAACTACTTGAGACATTAATGAAACAAAATTTAACCGAGGTGATGAACAAACTGCCGACCTCCGTGGACGAGTGGCGTACACAGCGGTTCTCATGGTGTCAGCTCTGAGGTCCTGGGTTCCATTCCCTATCGGGTCAATGAACTATACTATAAACACTTCTTTTACATTTCATCGGGTCTGCGTGTTTGTGGTAAGTTCGTTGTTTCTGAATCCATATTATAAGTGCTTAAACTGCGTACTTTGGGATCAAATCAATGTGTGTGATGTTGTCCCTTTATATCTATGTATTCAATGGAAATCACTTAAAGCGATTTCTTTCACACAATCTTTACTTAGAACACTAACATTCCTATCAGAGCACAGATAATAAAAATAAACACATTGCGTGTTGTCAAAATATGTATCCGAACGCGCTGTCCAAAGTAAAATCGCGATGTGCAATTACACAGTTAACACGTACGCGAATATTTCTCATCTGTTAACGCTTTTCACTTTCTGCAATTAAGAATCGACGAGAATGCGTCAAATACTATCATCACTGAACGCTTTAATTATATAATAACACTTTCATGGGCCCGTTTATATAGCAGTACTTGTTAGCGAAACTTTCAATGTTTTCGAATTTAGAACCTCATTTTAAACGCACTGTATCATAATGTTATATTTATAGTTTATGGTTTGATTTATTGTTGTATTAATTAGCAGTGGTTTATTCGTTGTTACACAGTTCACAGGAACAGTAAATTTCTTCTCAATAAAAACTATGTCAAGGGTGCCGGAATTTCATTAAAATTTTGCCGTTTAAAAATCAAGAACTAACTAACATGCATGTACGTACTTAAAATATTAGTTTGGTTTGATTTTTTTTTATATTATACAAATAAAATGTTTCTTCCATTTTTCATAGTCCTAAAGTAATTATTACAATGTATTTTTTTAGCTTCACGCATTTTTCCAATCCTAGGGTAGACAGAGGTCTATACAATGAAGTCTTTTCGACCTTTCGACACCTTAAAGAGAAGCGTATGTTGAACAATTTTGTTGGAAGTAGCATATCGCCAACCCCGATCCGATGCACAATGTTTTTAATAGTAAAATAAGTGACGTTATAATTCTATAAATATAGTTAAGTACTATTTTGTTGTTTTGTAATTATTTTGCAACATCAGTTTTAACATTTTTCACGGAATCGTATTAAAAATTTCTCCATTCCTAGCATTTTATTTGACGTGGTTTATCAATTCTCACATTTGTTTTGTTTCGAATATGGATCTGATATGCTATTTAACTTTCGAAGTGTAGCAATTAGTAAACGATAAGCTGTTGGTAAACTGTTTCGATATGATATTACGCTCGTGAGGTGGGACAATATGTATAGTACGTATATAACGAGTGTAAAAACTTCGGGTTTACAAGTTGTAGACAAAACACTGATGGCGGTGAACTTCGGAGTGTCCTTGCTCCTATTAGCTGCGGTAGCTCAAGTAAGTGTCCCATAAAAGTATTCCCGTCGTGTCTTATAATTAACTTATAGATTTCTATAGGTAACGATTTAAAAGAGTTTTAAGCCACGATAGCCGAGTGGTTGGGTGATCGGATCCCCCGGGTGATATGCACGTACCAATGAGTTTTTCTTTTTTCCAAACCTATCTACGGTTTATATGCCTTGGAAATAAGGTCGAGTCGTCAACGGACTCACCGCCTGTCTCGTTGTCCCAAAAAAATGTCGTTGGTGATAGGTGGGTACGAAAGAACTTAATTGTCTGGACCTCTGTCTGCACCAGTATTGGGAATAGCGTGAAGACATTATTTCTATTTTTTTATAAATAAATATCTTCACGCAATTCCCAATACAGGGGTAGAGAGAGGTGTAGTCTAGACAATTAAGTCGCTTCGAACCACCTTTCACCGAAGATATTTTATTTATTTTTTTAAAGTTTTTATTTTTTTATAACAGAAAAATTATTTATTTTCCAGTACCCAGTAAATGGCCAGTATTATGCGTTATCACCATGTCCGTCTTCTATGATTGTGGCGCCACCAGCACCATCATATCTCCCACCTTGCGGCTGTCCTGCGTTACCCTGCGGATGTCAAGCGCCACCACCAACTCCCATATACGTAACCCTCCCCGCGCCGCCTCCGCTTTGCGTACAACCACCGCCATTGCCTCCTATGTATATTGAACTACCGCTACCTCCTCCGCTGACTGTGTCACCGCCACCATCCCCACCTATGTGTATCACACCACCACCGCTCCCACCGATGACAATTGCTCTTCCACCGCCACCACCAATGACAGTTTCACCACCACCGCTACCGCCAATGTGCGTTACACCACCACCTTTACCGCCCATGAGTGTCAGTCCACCGTTACCGCCGCCATTAATCTTGGAGCTCCCGCTACCTCCGCCAATTGTGATTGAATTACCTCCGCCCCCACCGATAGTAGTTCAACCACCGCCGCTACCACGTGTGATGATCCAGCCGCCGCCACTACCACCGATGTCGGTACAACCACCCCCACCACCGCCTATGATGGTGCAGCCGCCCCCACCACCTCCGATGTGCATCCAGCCGCCCGCACCCTGTCCGGTGACAGTACAGCCGCCATGCCCTGAAGCTATATTTGTGCAGCCGCCACCGCCGTGTCCATTTAGCGTCCAGCCCCCTCCTCTGCCTCCCATATGTGTACAACCACCCCTACCTCCTCCCATGTGCATCCAACCTCCAGCTCCTGAGCCCTTCTGTATACAACCCCCTGCTCCTTCACCGGTGTGCTTCCAGCCGCCACCTCCTCCACCAATATGCTGTCTAGCTTCACCACCGGCTTGCGATTGTCTCGGTCCGCCTCCATGCTCCTTACTTTCGACAGCATTGCCATCGCCAATATATTTATAATACGAAATTTTTTATGTTAATTAGTTTGTAAGTAATGTAATATAATAGAAAAATATTAAATTGTTATTAATTGAATTTTTTATTTTGGTGTTATGATTTTTAATTGAAACAGTTTTCCCAATATGCCTTCGAAATATGCCTTCGTTTTTTTCATTCGTTTCGTATTGTTAAAGGAAGATTATTACAATTCAGTTGGGAGAAAGGTTTGGTTTAATACAATACTGAATCGTCATAATAATTTTGCCTTATCGACAGGAGAGTTGTTGAAATATTCCAATTTTGTTCGAAGTATCGCAACAAAAATGGAATATTTCGACTCCATCTAATTGCGATTTTGGGGCTCCACGTTCAAAAACTAAACCAATGATCGAATCATAGTGAGTATACATTCTAAAAGACACAACACACGTTTGAAAATTTATATAGTTGGTGTAGAATTTTATCTAAAATATTAAGTTACAAAAACAATTAAATTAATTCTTTAAGGTTGGTCATACTTATAAGAAAGATGTATCCAAAGTACTTTCTTAAACATTTTTCGCGATAACATACTTACGACACACACACACATGTTTTCTTACGATACATGGGTATTATTATTATTATATTTTAACCGCTACATACGGTTAAAAGTTGTTGTATACCTATAGAAAACAAGAAAATGTTATGTCGCGACACTAACTTACTTCCTATCCAGGTTTTTAAACACAGCGGCTCGAATTTCCGTTGTTAGTTATACGGATTATGCAATAGTTAATGCTTATTGGCCTTTGTTAGAATCGAAGACAAAACATGGCATCGTATGAAATTTATCAATTGATTTATAGAATGCCAGTTTGTTTCTGATATTGTTGTTTTAAAAAACGAAAGTGTTTGTTGCTAAATATGTATAAAAAACACCAGACCACCAGACTATTTAATAAAAACCTTGGAGCATATTTCTTCCTATATGTCGTTTTAGTTCAGTTTTTTTACTCTTTACACAATTTTGGAAGCAATTTGTGTTCTAAATAAACAAAAAACATGGAATGCGTAAAAAACGAAGGTTTGACCTTGACCTTTGTTACTCTTGCAGATATAACGTGAGGGATTCGTTTTTGACAACAAATTTGTTACTGATATTGTAAAAAAATGTCCAACTAGTTGTTGAAGTAAGATGTAGAAATGTGAATTTTAGGTATGTAGGTAACAAACGGTAATATATTTATGGTAAACAGACAGAAACATAATAATGTAGTTCAATACTTATTTTATGTACGGTTGGCAACCCTAAGACCGTAATAACTTTTATGCTTATTTCATATAAAAAATATCTACACGCCATTCCCAGTACAGAGGTAGACGGAGGTCTAGAGAAGATATTTTTGGCACAATGTGACAGGTGGTGAGCCCATCGCCGTCTCTATGTCCAAGCCAACGATAAAAAACGTGCATAAGCTCTTTTGAAAAAACTGGGGATCGAATTAAGGTCTCTTGACTCAAATTCTGATAACCTAACCACTTAAATTGGCGGTGTGGTAACGTCATAAGAATTTTGCCGCTTCCTTTCTTCTCGTGGGTGTCGTAAGAGGCGAAAAGGGAAGAGAGGGACAAAGGCCTTGAATATCATTATGGAAACCGATAGATGGCGGGATAACCATCTCTAAAAATATCAGACCAAAATAATTGTACTGAAGATGGGCAGCAGCGTATGAGTTGCGACTGGTCTGGTACTGTGATCGCCAATCCGCTTGCTAAGCGTGGCGATTATGGCAAATCCTCCCTATGGGAGAAGCCTATGTTCTGTAGTGGACTTTAACAGGCCTTTACGTATGTATGTATGTAACCACTTAGCTATCGTGGCTTGAAGTAATCTATGTTACTAGTTTTAATCTACCTTAATTTTTTAAACTGTTTATTCTCTACTAGCTACAGAGCGTAGGGGTTTAAGTAACATTGTGTGAGTGACCGATAATCTTATTTGGTATTTTAATCTATACTAGCTTTCGGCCGGTGGCTTCGCCCGCGTGCAGTACACGATTATGTAATAAAATTTTTTTTTTACAATAAAGTTTTTTAATGTAATCTATTGATTTGCCAATATACTAAGATTCCTATTTCTAAATCCATAAATGACATATTTCTTTACAAATTTACAAATTCTGTCTCTTAACGGGGGCAGTTACCAAATATCTTTCCTTAGCCGATATCTTTTACTTATAATTTATCTTCGCGAACTTTCTCTTTATCTCTTAATTCTAACAAATTTCTGCCATTCGTCTGGTGAGTGCAGGTAACCGGAGGCTCACACACGGGGGGTGTCCCCCAATTCTCTGGGCACTCTAAGGCCGGCAACGCATCTGCTATGCCTCTGGTATTGCGGGTGTTCATGGGCGGCGGTAATCACTTACCATCACGTGAGCCACATGCTCGTTTACCTCCCTTTTCTATAAAAAAAAGTGGTAATGGTGTAAGAATATTGCCACTCCCTTCCTTCCCGTGGTTGTCGTAATACGTGACTAAGGAAAACTGCCTTGAATGTCGTGCTGGCAACCGATAGACGGCGGAATAATCATCTATCAAAAATGCCTTCACGTGCCTTTTCTATAAAAAAAGATTAATTAGTGCGAACGTAACGAACGAGCAAACCTTTTTTATATATATTGAATTTTATATATATGTAATGTGTTGTCGACAGCATGGCGGGCTCTGGGGGGCTCGCGGAGTGGTCGGAGGGGGCCTCGGTGTGGTTCCAGCCAGCAGGCGCGCCGGCCCCGCTGCCGGGAGAGCTAGTGGAAGTTCACAGGGCGGCTAGGGTGCTACTCGTCAGTGCCATCGTCAATGGACAGGTACGGATTGACATTTATCAATGTTCATTTGAGATACTGTTTGCTGTTTAAATACAGATCAAAACATAGAGTAGATCAAAACACAAGTATCAAACATAGAGTAACAAGTCCCTGGGTAAGCGTCTAAACACTGTTACTGGGCATAAGGTCATCAGAGGTTATTCATTTTTATTTCTTGACGTATTTTGTGGTGTACACTGGGGCATACAGAAGCCTATTTATTTATAATTGAAGGTTTGTTTGTTCTTTGGCTGAGTGAGAAGTGCAATATAAATAATATGGTCACGTTCAATATGTAGGATATGTTAGTCAGTAGGTTTTGCGTAAAAATCGATAGAGCACGTGTGAAACCTGTGAACTAGATAATGGCGGCGTACGATAGCTGTTTATTTTAAACGACCTAGTCATGTATATGCCACGATATTGCACAATAAATTAATGTAGATTATGTTTTATTTTTAATATTTTTATGTAAAGTCACGATAGACGAGTGGTTGGGTGATCGAAATTCGAGTTAGGAGACCCGAGTTCGATCCCCAGGTGTCAGGCTCGTATCAATGGGTTTTTTCAAAACCTATGTACGATTCATATCGTTGGCTTGGACATAAAGACGGCGACGGGCTCCCACCTGTCAGGTTGCCCCAAAATATCTTCGGTGCAGGGTGGGTCGAAGGCGGGAATATATTTAAGTTACCTGCTTGGCGACTAGGCCTTGGTATCGTCTGGGCTAGTGTGCTACTAGACGTGACCCTTTCTGCCACAAAAATGCAGTGTAATTATATGTCACGTTCCAGTTTAAAAGTTTTAGAGAGCTATTGCAAGTAAATACGTATTACGGGCTTTTAAATTATTTGATTTGTTTTTAAAATAATAGTTATATTATATCAACATTGCTATTTGGTTACAGCGTACGAGTATACCACCTCCTTTCTTTCTATGGGTTTAATTTTTAGGAAACGGATTTTATTTTATTTCATTTTTATTTTTATTTCGTAGGAAAACTTATAGCTAATGTACAAGAGTTGATATACATACAATTAGAAGTAATGAAGGCCAATTACAAGTTTTCACTTATAGATATGAAAAGATTATATCAAAAAACATATTGAGAAAAGATATAAGCTTAAATATACACGTTATGAATATCAGTACACGGTAACAAATGCATAAAAAGCGAGTTACATCCTAGTGAGAAGCAATTTGAGAGTAATTTCTTAAGTTAGAGGTCACTGATGTGAAATAGATCAATCATATCTGGTGTGAAATAGACCAGTCTATAGTGCGCGATGTGTTATTGAAAGAAACGAATTAAAAAAAGAATTTTGCGTGTATGTACTTTTTACCGAATGGGAGTGTATGTAGTCCTATTTAGGTAACTCGGGGTAGTCAGTTTGCTAAGGATAAGGATAAAACATAAGAATAAAATATTAGATAAAATAACGAAAAGACAAGGAAAGTTTTTACAGTGTTAGAGCCACGCATCAGCTTTTATTGTTGCATGAATGGGCCCGCTCGACCGGGGAAGTACCACGACCTCACAGAATACCGGCGTGAAGTAGAAGTCACAAACAAAGACGAAGAAAAAACACAACAAAGAAGAAGTAACAAACTTCTGCGTTTCGTCTGGTGAGTGCAGATAACCGCAGCCCCCCCCCCCCCAATTCTGGGGGGGAGGCACACAAAGGCCGGCAACGCATCTGCTATTGCGGTATTGCGAATGTTCATGGGCGGTGGTAATCACTTATCCCTTTTCTATAAAAAAAAGGAAAAACAATCAGACAAAAATTCAGCAGACGGGTGACAAATGAAAGTGATTATGGTACAAAGTGTTTGGTGCTTCGATCGCCAATCCGGTAGCCTAGAGTGGCGGCTATTATCAGCCCTCCCTTACAGGAAAGCCCCATGTCCCCCATAAATATTTTCAGGCCATTGTGTATGTATGTATGTATATAAATAGCATCGTTATTGATTAAGCTGTAACGATATATGAGACGACAATCTCCTTGATTAATTCAATATTAATGTGTGACCGTGTGGTAACGGTGTAAGAATATTACCACTCCCTTTCTTCCCTTGGGTGTCGTAAGAGGCGACTAAGGGAAACAGCCTTGAATAATATTAGTACAACCGATAGATGGCGAGATAACCATCTCTAAAATTAGCAAACCCAAATAATTAGACCAAGATGGGCAGCATCGTCTGAGGTGCGAGTGGTCTGGTACTGCGATGGTCAATCCGCCTGCCTAGCGTGGCGGTTATGGCAAATTCTCCCTATGGGAGAGGCCTATGTCCTGCAGTGGACTTTTTAACAGGCCATTATGTATGTATGTATGTAATGTGTTACGCTTTAATGATTAATCAAAAAACGACTGTCTTTAAAAAATATTATATTTCACTGAGGAGGAGTATAATAAACATAATAAAAATAAGTATATGTTAGAGTATAATAATGTAATAATAATATTGTAATTAGAGTATAATAAAAATAAATGTTGACAACAAAACACGAATTGCCCTGATCCGAAAGTAGTTAAAGCACATGTGTTATGGAATCAGAAAAACCAAAAGCACCTCTAAAACCCAAATCTGAAACCATATAGAAAAATGATTTCCTACATTGATCCGTAGATGCGTAGTTACTTTCTTATTAATCAATTGATAACAGCCCGAAAGGCCGTTATTTTGAAATTAGGAGATTTGATGAATATTCATTGAGACGATACCGCCCATACGGCCAATAAATACCACATTATTCAATAAATATATGCGAAGCAGTAATTAATTAACGTCTATAGTTCGCTTATGAATGAGTTTTCTTTTGACTAATCAGTTAAACGTCGCCTTTCCTGGATAACTGAATGAGGTGAAAGATTTAAATTTCGAAATTCTAATTACCTACACAATTCTAAATCATTGTGAATGATAAACTCTAAGGAAATATTATAATAGAAAAATATTGTGGTCTATGGTCCATGTACTACGGAGACTTTTAAAAAGGTGATAATGCTTTTAGAGATAGAAAACATTGTCTATATTGATATTTGAGGAATGTCTTTGACTCTATATCGACATTCCTTGGACACCGCATCGCTTCGCGATTATAGCTGAGAGCGAATGCCTTTTCTCGTAGTGACGTTATACACTGTAACAATTTCTAATACCTGGGTTTACTAGTTACACTACGCATCAATAGATGGCGTTTTTATTAATTTTCAAAGGTCAGTTATTTTATTATTATTAATTAGGTGTTGTCTGAATTGCGTTATTCAGACAAATCGTAAACGTCAATTTCTATCGATGGGTAAAGAAACTCGTACGAAACGTAAGAATTATATCGTTGGCTTGAAAGACGGCGACGGGCTCACCACCTGTCACATTGTCCAGAAAATATCTTCGGTGGAAGGTGGAAAGGAATGAAATCCATGTATTTTTTACCGCCGACATGGGAAAATAAAGGAAGGCTAGGCTAGGTTAGCCTAACATACAATCCGTGCAGAATTTCACCACGTAATGGTTCGATCTTAGTTGAAGCCGGGATAACCCAACACTGATTCTTAGTCCGACCTTTTTTGTACGAGGGAGAGTATCTAATGTGTACCTGCCCACGGGGAGATGAACAGGTGATGTCGGGTTGCACCGACTAAAACCTCAGGGTGATCCGCCATTGCCACATGTTGGCCACGGGAACGTTTATGCACACATCTGCGACCTTACGCGTTCTGGTCGTTCTAGGCAGCCCGTCCCCGAGGGAGAATGAATTCCCTCGCTCTCCCTCCTGGCGAGACGCGACGGAACACTATCTCGTCCAAGCTCGTTCAAACCCACGTGGGCAATTAACGCCTTTGTTCGCTATCTGAAGGCCATGGCGCTTTGGAAGATTGAGCACCAGCCAAACACTCCCTCTTCAGCCCACCAACGCGCAACCGGAGTGGCCAGCCCTATGTTGAACCGGCCATTTTCCGCAAAGTTATATCGGCCTCTCACCGTGGGTGTCCAAGTCACAGTTACTAAGCTCCACCGCCATGACAAGGTGGGAATCGCTGCGGGGGATCGGTCCTTCGCATACCGTAAGACAACTCGGGTGGCTGCACTTATCATAAGCTGTAAATTATATATAATTTTTTTTATATTTGTCCAAAATTTTACTAGGTACTAGTTCTTCAGCTACGTCGTATCTACTGATATGCCGATTTTGCTCCACATTTTTCAAAAATGGCATCTATTTTATCCGTAATAGGCGACCAGAGCGACGTGCTTACACCACGCTTAAACCAAATTTGTGCTACTCTCACAGACACTGCACTAAGTCCATAAACATCGGAATTTTTTACGCGGATTGCGTTGCATTTTTAACTTATAGTAAAATTTTAAAAATGCATCGAATTTCTTCATTAGATTCACTCATGTTTATAGTACGAAAGATATATCAAAACTTGAATGCTACTTATATAATTACCTATTATCTACTTATTTAAACTTTTGCTATGATATTGCTATTTCTAAACATACATATATAAATAACATGCACAACGGCCTGTTAAGTCCACTGCAGGACATAGGCCTCTTTCATAGAGAGGATTTGACTTAATCGCCACGCTTGACAAGTGGATTGGCGATCGCAGTTCCTGAGATTTTTAGAGATGGTTATCCCACCATATTTCGGTTGCCATAACGATATTCATGTTTTCCCTAAGTCGCCTCTTACCCAAGAAAGGGTCATTATACAGCAGCAATTTATACTTGGCCTTAAAAACGTTAACAGGCAGTCAGCAGTTCGTAGCATCGTATTTAAGCTGCCTTGAACTCAGCTGAACGTGAAGAGGACATACTAACTTGTAATTAGATTATCCAGTATTATGTGTATTATTATAATCTTGAGACCAAATTAGTTCCATTTTTTGACTATACTAAACGAAGTGGTAGCGAAGTAAAGTAACCTGCGATAATTCATCTATAACAAATGTTTGCACGTTTCCACGTTTGCATTGAAAAATGGTGTCACGTGTGTACGCAATGGTATGTTAAAAGTGGTATGTTTCGCAGGCGTTTTGGACCGTTGTATGACTCCTTTGGTACGTGCTAATAAACGTGGACCTAATGCGTCCCGTAATTAAATTTAAAGAGGACGAATGATTCGCATAAAGTTTCTTAAAAGATGTCTTAAAATTACGAATATGATACAGTTTAAATTTTAATTTATAGAAACAATAACGCATAAATATCCAATTTTAATATTGCGATCACTTCGAACATTTCTATACCTCAACGTATTTTTCCTGAGAAAATAAATCCCTTGTCAGAGACGGAGTCCCTTTCATCCTTTTGCAGTACGGATTCCTTGAGAAGTTGATGTGCTTTTGACATTGATTTGATGGTTTTTGACGTTGCATTAACAAGTCTATTTGATATATTGATAAAAAACTGAAACTAATAATCAATATGATTATTTATTTACTATAATAAACTGTGTTAAATATGAACATTGTGTTTATATGTTTTATAAAAATTTATTTAATTATTATAATACCATCTAGTATATTAATAGCATTGACGTCATGTCTATGTTTTTTATAAGTTTCGCAAAACTCCTCGCAGAAAACTGCCGTGTTTTAATCCGTTATCTTACACACTCGGTACCTAACAGTTCTTAGGTATCACCAGTTTTCTAGACTTGCCTCTGGTCTGCGGTTAAATCAGTTATTCGCGACCCGTGGATAAACAGATACGTACATATCTCAAACATACCGGATTTGTGAATTTATATTGAAATTTTAAATTCAAATGCGCTTAGTGAAAGTAAACAGTTTCCTTAAATTTAGTGTTTTTCGAAAGTGAACATTTTGTAAATTAGTCGCGATATAAATAGTTATCTAACGTAATCCAGTTACGTATGCGATAAAAAAAAGGTTGCAGAATATTTGAATACGTTAAATCATGCAAAAATTAAACGCAAAATTATAAATGTTACTGATGAGAAAAACAACAACGATCAAAGAATTTAGTACCTATACCAAAGACCTATACAATAAAAGTATTCAAAAATGAATAATCTGAGTGAATTTTAAATTACACCAATTAATTACAAACATATAACATTCGTAGCAAACGATTTTTAACATCTGTCAGTCGATGCGAGTTCGTTTCGCGCCGACCCCTGACTCCTCACTCGAGTTTCTTGAAGAATGCAGCTCTTACAGCTCCACAGATTCTATAAATTCAACATGGATGAGACATAATCTGGTTCAAAGGCGGAGCATACGACAAAAAGCACGAATGTTGCCAAAAACCACTAACGAAGCGATAACGCTACCAATAATAAAAATGTCAGCTAAGAAAACGAGAAGACGAAGGTCAATGTCCGTTCTGAAGTTGAAGGAGTTATGTTTAAATGTTTTGTTACACAATGTACGTTTATTAAAAACCTTTATGAGTTTATATATAAAAAGGTCACGATAGTCTAGTGGTTGGGTGGTTGGAAGAGACCCGAGTTCGATCCCCAGGTGGCAGGCTCAACAATTGGTTTTTCAAAAACTTATGTAGGAATTATATCGTTGGCTTGGACATAAAGACGGCGACGGGCTCACCATCTGTCACGTTGTCCCGAAAATAATTTCGGTGGAAGGTGGGTCGAAGGGACTTAATTGTCTAGACTCTACCTGTTGATCTGTCTAATACAGCGGGTATTGCGAATTGCGTGAAGATATTTATTTATTTATTTATTTTATATATAGACTTTCACAGTAGGCGGCTGATTTTGGAAGGTGATTGATTTGATGATGATTGAGATTCTCCTCGACACCGTTAGAAAGTTTCAACCCTAACCTAGCAATTTTAAGTGTTGAAATTCTCACGAACTCAGCGTTGAAGCAAAACAGTAGAGAAAACAGTAACCGAGTGGTTACACGTAAACAGACCAAGCTTCGATCACAAAGAGCGAAGGCCTGTAACAGTAACTTTTTAAACTCATGTACTAATTGTATCGTTGGCATTGGATACAATGTTACTTTGTCCTCAGCCTAAAAACTCCGGTGAAATGAGAGTCCAAAGGACTAAATTGACTGGACCTCTGTTTACATCAGTATTCGAAAATGTTTGAAGATAATCTATGTGTCTTTTTAATATTTTTTATTACATTCACAGCCTCATACCATGTACATATCATTTCAATCATTTAATCATTTTTAAATTGTTAGTGGGTTTCGTATTGAAGTTCTTGATGTAAGCCTGTAAATGCTCACTGTTGGTCAAAAGACTCTTCTCAATTATTCTTTGAGATAATCAGAGTTTACTGCTTCAGTGCGGGTTTGCGGACTTCACTCGTCCTTGTTTTTTTTAGTAATTACTCGGACAAAGTAGTTTTACAAAGGTTACAGTACCTATCTTTCTATTCTTAGTCTTACTTAGTATTATAAATACGAAAGTTTGTGAGATTAAGCTTTAAGAAAATAAGTTAACAACATAAAACGAGTAATCTTAAATATAAACATTAGTAAGGAAACTTGGGTAATCAGGGATTTTGACCAAGCACAACGAGATGTATCTACGGCAATGGCAATGCATCTGCTATGCCTCTGGTATTGCAGATGTTCATGGGCGGCGGTAATCACTTACCGTCACGTGAGCCACCTTGCCTCCCTTTTCTATAAGAAAAAAAAAGATGTATCTAATTAAGCATCGCGCTGCTGCCCCTCACAGCCCCAGTGTCTCCACGCCAAAAGGCAAGACACACTCTTCGAGGGCTGCAAATTTGCATTGCTTGTTGACTACAGCAGCCACCAGACCACGGCTGGTTAAAATAAGAGAAGGTGCTAGGGTTTCAATGCTGGTTGCATCAAAACAAAAGAGCGTGTGTTTTTCCAAGGAATAAGCACCATTACTCGTCGTCGTCACATTTCGACCCGATTGGCCTATTCGGTGGTGAACGTTCGAAGCTAAGGGTTGCGGGTATGAATCCTGCTAAGCGCAAATATTTGAGTGATGTGCAATTGTGTCTTTGTAAATGCAACTTTGGAAGGGTGGGTTAAAGGGACTTAATGTTTAAGCCTTTGTCTAGCCCATTATGCGTATATATATAATATAAGCGTGAAGATATTTATTTATTTGCCCACACTAGTCCTAATATAGTAAGTACATTAGCACCGGTCAGGGTCAGACGAATGACGTGGTTGATAACAATTATTGAATGTCACGAACCGTGATGATCCAACAAATGAACTATTCCAATTCATCAAGTTCGTGAGTTGTATTAATAAAATATGAGCTAGATACCTATCGGGATTAACACATAGTCTACTCTTTATTGTTATACCGAAGAAAAAAGAACACGATAGCCGAGTGGTTGGGTGGTGGGAATTCCAGTTAAGAAACCCGTGTTCGATTCCTTATAGGGCAGGCTAATAATCTTGCAAAAGCATAAAATATCTTCGGTGAAAGGTGGGTCGAAACGACATAATTGTCTAGACCTCTGTCTACCCCTGTATTGGGAATGGCGTGAAGATATATATACTATACCGAAACAAATTGCTTTATAATTATACTATTAAATCGTGTGTTAAACTAGTCTATATTTCCTGGGAATGTGAAAATATATATCAGCACCTAAGTACGTTTGTACTTTGGTAGTTGTAGTCATGTATAGCGGAAGAGCGTCTTCAACAAACTCGTATATATTATTTTACATAAGCTAGTTACGTATTACTTGAGCTTGTCATGCCTTGCTCTGTATAATCTAAGTTTGTAACGCTAAACTCTTTTAAAATATTGCAAAAAATATGATCATAAAAAAAGTGGTACAAAAAAAATGGTTTAAAGTCTTTGCAATAAAAACAAATTTATTTATAAACTGGTTTTAGTAGTCGAATTATGTGATTATTATATCCGCAAATCACTTTAAAGGTTTGTTTTTACGTTCTTTTAAAAGCATTTAAAAAGCTGATAGGAAAGAAAAATTTGAAAGCGAATTTTTGCTCGTTTAAAAACCGCTCTCCGTGAAGTTTCAATGTCACGTTGGATCGGGTTCCGTTGAATTTATGAGTGAATAAATTATTTGAGTTATTTATGGATTAACGGTACCTGTATCGATGCTTCAATCGGCTCGTTTGTTGCTTAATTCTACGCCAGTTAACACATTTTATCTGTTGCATTTTAATACGACGAGATTTACAATTCATAAATAAATAAATACATATATAGATAGGGACAACATCATATACATTGCTCCGATCACAATGTACGATGTTAAAGCACTTGAGGTATGGGAATCGGAAACAGCCAAGGCACCACAAAAGCCCAGACCCAAGAAAATGTAGAAAAAGTGGTTTTTCTGCATTGACCCGTCCGGAATCGAACCTTGAAAACCAGTGGTTACGCCACTCGTACACGGAGGTCGTCTAATTCGATAACAAACAATCTGATAAAATAATACTCTCGTACTTATACTTACTTAAGGAGCTATAAAAGACCTCTTCAAGACCTAGCATTCCTGTAATTTTGATTAACGCTGAATTCGCTATTAGATTAGAGATCGCAGTACTGAGTAATATTCTCCTTCGAAGCAACATTCTGTTTGGTCTACTATTTATTTGAGGTTATCTCGCCATCTGTTTATACCCATTATCTATCTTTGTTAACTCTTAGGACACGCACAAGAAGACACACACAAGACAGACAGGGACAGATATATTCTTATATCGTTTTCACACGGCGGAAGCAAGATGATATTGTAAAATTAACCCTTACTATGTACCTAATTGAAAGTAATCTGACATAAAAAAGATGTCGCTTTTAGTAGCAATGAGTATGAAAAAATTCGAAATGATCTCGATAGCGAAATTTCTCAGCTGTTCGGGTTACGGAGATGGTACGATAGAATTGTGAGCGGCCATTACGTTATGTCACTCACAGTTGGCGGCAAGCGATAATTTTCCGTCTGGTTGCGGTTTTGCGCTGCCTCTTTATTATGCTATTGTGTAACCAATAAAACTAAGTCAGTGGGGAATCACAACGTTTAATTTGTCTAAGAAAACATAGAAATAACCTTGACTTTAATTAGTATCCTTACATTCATACATAACGGCATGTTAGAGTCCCAGCGGATTGGCGATCGCAGTACCTGACAACTCACACCTCTGACGCTGTTGCCCATAATCGGTCTGATTATTTTCATCTGATATTTTTAGCGATGGTTATACCGCCAACTATCGATTGCTATAGCGATGTTCAAGGTTGTTTCCCATAGTCGCGATGTTCAAGGTCGTTTGAAGTTTTTAAACTTACTATTTCGTTTAAACGTGTAAAAGTATTTTTTGATGGAAAAGAACACAGAAAATTTCAATAATAAATTAATAAAATAGTATCGACGATACGTAAAGTAAAAAACAATTAAAAGTTTTGAAATCATAAGTTATGTATATGTATACTGCTGTCAGTGAGACAACAATATACTTGTACATATGGCATATACAAAAGCCCTCTAAACGCCCGTGTATCAAACAAAGTCTTGATATATATGTAATACATACATTTGAATTCATCTAATAAAATGATGATTAAAATAAATGACCGGGAATCGGTTTCGATTCCCGGTCGGGACAGTGTAGAAAAATAACTTTTTCAACATTTTCGCGGGTCTGGGTGTTTGTGGATCCTTCGTTGTTTCCGATTCCCCAACCACAAGTGCTTTTGCATCTTACATTGGGTTCGGATCAGTGTATGTGAAGTTGTCCCTATCTAAATACTTGCGTACTCACTGGTATACTTCGCAATTTTTTATTTCACATTCAATTATCATATATTAAGTTTAACGTCACAACCTTTCCTTTCTTTTATTTTCTATAAAGATGGAGTTATATATCGTTGAACCGGTGGAATTCGAACCCAGGTTGGACCTTAGATATCGTACTCTTTTTCGTCCTTGTGTTATGCTATTATCACAAAGTTATCATTAACGCCAAAGGTTGTGAATGTGTGTTTATTTCTTACGATGTAAAGGGTACCTATATGAATAAATTTGGAATGAATATAGTTCATACTCTGGATTATATAACGCTAACGATAACGCCACCAGCTTTTTATTACGAATAAATTGGATTTTTAAACTGTAAATAACTTAATATTTTGCGTTTACTGTAAAACTTTATCATCCTTTACTATATCTATTTAAATATTTATGTCAACGGCGGCCTTTATTGTGTACTTTCTAATACTAAAGTGATGATGTGATAACAATTAATCTCCTAAAAATTGGGTGTTTCAGTTAATGAAACGCGGATTAAACCGTGGGGCGCATACATATATAAACTGACATCTAAACAATCGACAAGGTACCGAATGATTTAGACTAGGACCTTTCAGGGAGGTCCGAAAACGGTCCCTACACCGACTGTTTCGTCCTGTGTTTAGCCGTTTTTAATTATTTAATTATTTATCTCTAACGAAAGGTTTAATAATGTAATAGTATAACACAGTTTTTTTTTCTGTCAAAAATTTAAATAAACATTCATTTTTGTCGCAGCCACAGACCTTTGCCTTGCAAATGGGCAATGGCGAAGAGGAAGGCGATCCAGTATGGCCGCGCGAGGAGCTGGGCCCGACTGGCGTTGAAGACATGACCCGCCTCCACGACCTTCACGAAGCAGCCTTGCTCTGGAATTTGAAGCTGAGATACGAGCAGGGTCTTATTTATACATACGCTGGCTCCATATTGGTAGCAGTAAACCCCTACAGACCTGTTGATTCTCTGTATGGTCTGCAGACTGCCAGAAGGTAAGAATATCGAGTAAAGTAAAGCATAAAAGTACTTGACGACTTCTCTGCTTTGTAGTCTGGGTGATTATCACTTTCTGATCTACTTCTAAAATAAATATCTTCATGAATTTCCCAATACAGGGGTAGACAGAGGTCTTGGCAATTAAGTCTTTTCGACCCACCTTCCATCGAAGACATTTTTGGGACAACGTGACAGGTGGTGAGCCTTCCGGGCTCTTTTATGTCCAATGTAAATCATACATAAGTTTTGAAAAAAAAAAAAACCATTGGTACGAGTCATGGGGATCTAACTCGGGTCTCGGTACTCGAAATTCCGATCACACTACCACTCGGCTGTCGTGACTCCTTATCTACTTCTACTGCCAAATAGCAGTATAACATCTATAGTGTTAAGGTTTGAAGGGTAGAGAGTCGGAGTGTATGATGTTTTTAATTATGGACAAGGAGAAATCCCAGCATAGTTTTCGGGGTTGATAACGCATGATTAACAGGTTTTATGAGTCGCAGTAGTCACTTAACGTATTATGGACTGTTAGCTCGTTTCAACCCTATTACTATAAAATAATGTTCAAAGTTAGATCTGTAACCACGTGAGACCACGGATGTTGTAAAGCATCCGAAACGTCGGGAAATAAAAATAGTTTGTTAAAAATTAATTAAAAAACGCTATAAATACCGAAAATCGTTTTATTTAGGCTTTTAAATATTTGTCAAAATGTATTATTGGCCACAATAATTTCTTTCAAATGGACATGAAAATCCAATTATCGCTGAATTAATGAATGTTATCAAAAGGATGTAGATAAGCATCAAGCAATTTCGTTAATAAAATTTTAAAAATAAATATTATATTGGCTGTTCACTTTTAGCCTTTTTCTCAGTAATGGCGTCTCCGGAATCCCGCAGACTGAATTTGTCATTGACAAAAACCATTGATACTGTTTTTTTACAATCGAACCACGTTATGCAACCGAATTTACTTTGTAAGTTTACTACAAAGACCCAAAATTTTGTTTATTATGTTAAAGAAACATTTGTCAGAACATATTACAGTTATATAAAAAAATATCATTAAAAAGTATTAGTTATGATATTGATAACCGGGTAATAAAAACACATCCTTTTGAATAAAAACTTTAGCCGATGACAATCATTTCTTATAAAGTTGGCTTAAATCCAAAACCAATTATTATGAATGGAAGGTCTTCGTTATTGTATCTGTTTCTAAGCAATTACAATGTCGTTAGACATTGAGCACATAGCAGAACCTTGACACCATAAGAGTAGTGCAGTCGTTTCGCATTGTCTAAATCTATGTAATGTGGGCATTACGCATTATACAATATGTTTTAAACCAACGCATTGCAACGCTCATAACCAACGAGCATGTATGTGTAGATATATAGATGTGGAAGAGGCGAAAGAAAATGAAAGTCTCTGCCTGGCCTCCTGTGTGACTCTATATGTATCCCAATTAATAACGTCATTGTTGTACCGTGTGCTACTGAACCAGACAAATTCTAGACAGATAAGGAGTACTTAAAGGTGGTTCTTATTTAATAAATTTTCATTGACTACAGATACCACGCTGCGGAAGCATTAGGCGATTTACCGCCACATCTATTCGCCATTGCGGCCGCCGCTAGAGCATCGCTGCCCCAACCACAAGCCATCCTGATATCTGGAGAGTCTGGCGCGGGGAAAACTGAGTCTACCAAGCTCGCTGTTCAGTTCCTCGCTGCCGTTGCTCCCGCGCCACTTGGCAGAGCTCCTGTCTCCGAACAAATTTTAGAAGCGGCGCCCTTATTAGAGGCGTTCGGGAATGCGAGAACACCAAAAAACCATAATTCTAGTCGATTCGGAAAACTTTTAGAACTCTATTTCAAAGACGGCGCGCTTGCCGGCGCCAGAGTTGCTCATTACTTATTAGAAAAGTCACGAATAGTCACTCAGTCTCCAGGTGAAAGAAACTATCATGTTTTCTATGAACTGCTGGCGGGATTAGATGAAGAACAAAGACGTTCAAGAGGTCTATTGACGGCTGAGCACTATTTCTATCTAAACCAAGGAGGAGATTCGGGTGGCGCCGGGGCCGGTGCCGACTGGTCTGCTCTCTGTGGTGCTATGCAAGTTCTCGGCATCGGTGATGCAGAAAGAGAAGACATCATTAGAGTTTTGGCCTCGGTTCTCCATTTAGGAAATGTTTATTTTCATAGAAGACAGCTACGCCACGGTCAAGAAGGAGTTCAATTAGGCGGGGGAGCAGAAGTACGCTGGGCTGCGCATTTGTTAAAGGTCCCTGCCGAGGATCTAGCGCGGGCTTTAACCACGCGAGTAACAGCCGCGCGGGCGGAGCGCATGAGGTCTCCCTTGCCAATAGATCAGGCTTTGGATGCAAGAGACGCCTTCGCTAAAGCTCTGTATTCCTCATTATTCAACTGGCTAGTTCTGCGAATAAACTCAATTGTGCACCGCGCGGGTCTGCACGACGCCCAAAGAATTTCTCTTCTAGACATATTTGGATTTGAGGATTTGGAAGAGAATACGTTCGAGCAGCTTTGCATTAATTATGCGAATGAAACGCTGCAGCATTATTTCAACAAACATATTTTTAAACTAGAACAACAGGAATACCAAAAAGAGCGATTGGAGTGGTCCAATTTGACGTGGAATGATAATTCTCCAGGTAAATACACTAGCATGATCTCTTCATGATTTTAAAATAAGTTTATAAGTTTCCTTTAAATCTTTTTCTGTTTACAGTTATTCAGTTGTTAAGTAAGAAGCCTGTGGGTATCCTCCACCTTCTGGATGACGAGAGCAACTTCCCACGAGCTTCGGACGCGTCGTTCCTAGAAA
The DNA here is from genome assembly GCA_029286605.1 of Sericinus montela. Classification (NCBI taxonomy): domain Eukaryota; kingdom Metazoa; phylum Arthropoda; class Insecta; order Lepidoptera; family Papilionidae; genus Sericinus; species Sericinus montela. The sequence goes on along the minus strand of JAGSMR010000017.1, from coordinate 1,985,726 downwards.
AGTGCCATTATAATCATGCTTTGAACGAGCTATACTCGAGACCTAGGCTAGGAGCCAACGAGTTTGGTGTAAGTTCTTATTATAATCAATTTATAAAGTATTTTTTATAGGTAGAAAAGAGTTCACTGTATGGTAAAGGAGAATTTGTCGTAATTCGTCATGCTCGGCTAGCTGAGCTGAGCTCTATTATGAATATTTTATTATCTATAAAAATTATCTTCACATTATACCATACTGGTATAGACAGAAGTCTAGACAATTAAGTCCTTTTGACCCACCTTCCACCGAAGACATTTTTTGGGACAACGTGACGGGTGGTGAGCCAGTCGCCGTCTTTATGTCCAAGCCAACAACCCATTGATTATACCTACCACCTTCGAATGGAACTCTGGTCTCACGACTCCAATTCCGATCACCCAAAATTCGGCCTTCTTGACATTTATCTGTGTTATATCTATTTAAAATACTAAAAAAAGAACATGTACCCTCAGATCCGACACTACGCCGGTCAGGTGTGGTACAACGTGGAGGGATTCCTGGACAAGAACCGCGACGCTCTGCGCGGTGACGTGCTGGAACTGCTGTGCGGCAGCGGGGTGCCGCTGGTGGCGGAGATGTCTGCGCAGCTGCGGGCGCACCACGATGCCAACAAGACCCTGCCGCGCGGCGCCAACGGGCGCTTCGTCACCATGAAGCCCAGGACGCCCACGGTAGCCGCCAGGTACGCTTCTGACCTAAATTTAGCCGCTGAAGGTGCTGCTTTCTCATTTTTGAATGATGCCACTCATTAATGTATTTTTTCTAGTTATTTTTAGTGTACAAGCCACGATAGTCGAGTTCGGAATTCGGGTCAAGTGACCCGAGTTCGATCTACAGGAATTCTCGTACCCATGGCCTTTTCAAAGTACTGTACGATACAGATCGTTGGCTTGGACATAAAGATGGCGAAATGCTCAGCACCTGTCACCTTGTCTCAAAATAAAACCCTGTGAAATGTGGGTCTAAAGGACTAAATTTTCCAGACCTCTGGCTACCCCAGTATTGGAGAATGCTTGAAGATTTAAATGAACTATAGTATTTGTTGTAATTTTAACGCTCGGCAAGTATCTTAGACGTGTGATGTCTTTATTGGTTCATGGATTTTTGTCTGTTATTGATCTAGATTTCATGATAATTTTAGCACATACTATAATACCATAGCCCTATTCCATTGTATTGTACAATAATCAACAAACAAAAACAAAAAGTTTCAAGCATTATGGTCTACATATATATCCCTCTCTAGATTTATAGGAACATACAGTTCTCTATGTCATCTGATCTAATATAGGTGATCCTCTGCGACGTAGGTTCTCGGACAGCCTGCAACAACTGCTGGAGTCGATGTCGCGCTGCAACCCGTGGTTCGTGCGCTGCATCAAGCCCAACACGGACAAGTCGCCCATGAAGTTCGACCTGCCCTGCGTGCTCGCGCAGCTGCGCTACACCGGAATGCTGGACACCATCAAGATCCGGCAGACCGGTTACCCCATACGCATACCCTTCCAGAACTTCGTGGAACGGTACAGGTGAGATGTGAAATAATGAAGACAGTCGAGTCCATCGTCGCCTCACAATTAAATTATTTCTACTCTATTGAGTTCTTGATAATAACAACTTATACACGATACATAACACGATACTGTGACTAACTAAATGCAGTTATTTCAAATATTTAATAGCTTTATCAAATATTTAATGATATTAATTAAAAAATTAATGGTTGACTAAATGAAAAACTTTAAAAAAATAATAGGTTCTGTTATACTTAAGAAGAACTTAAAAAGCTGTTTTTAAACTATTTAAATTTTCTAAGTATTTTAAATTCTTAAATTACCGCTACCTTAGGTGTAGACAACAGTCCCTCCATAATTTTTATAATTCATTTGACAGGTACTTGCTGAAGTCGAATCCGTCTCGATCAACACCGTACCGCGAAATATGTAACTCCATCCTAGCTGAGATGCCGCCCACGGGCGCTGGTGAGTAGTGTCATTGAATGAATATATTGAATATTTACTGTTTACATACACACACACACATACATACCCACACTTATAACCCAGTAACAGCTTCCTAATAAATAGCTTGGGAAAGAACGCGTAACGTTTTTAGTTAGGTGGAAGTAGCTAATAATTTGCCTAATTATTTATCTTATGATGGTAAGTTAGGTAAAAGCTTACGTAAACAAATGGAATAACATAGGTATTCGTTACTTTGTGGAAATTCATTATTATAAAGAAGATACGTGGAGAAGAGAGAGAGAGAGAGAAGAGCACTTCTTTATATGTGCAATGTAATAATTGATTAGCATATTTATAATACATGGAATAACATTTATTTTAGATCTTACTTCAGTTAGCGTCACTGTTTCACAGAATAACACTACATTTATTGTAAACACAATCGCCGTCCTTGTGCTTGCTCGAAGATTGGCGATTGCAATATCAGACATCTAGAACCTTAGATGCTGGTGCCCGTTACCTGAATTAATGTCTTAGTATTTTTCGAGATGATTATCCCGCCATCTGTCGGTAGCCAAATGGAGTTTCCCTTAGTCGCCTCTTATGTTACCCAGGGGAAGAAAGAGGGAACGTATATTCTTACTATTTAATAATTTTTTTCTCATTATGTTCGGAATTGTCAGGACAATATTATGGTGATAAATTGATGACCTCTGTGGACCAGCGGTGTATACACCGGTTTTCATGTGGTACCCGTTGTTTCTGATTCCATAATACAAGCTTACTTTGGGATCAAAGCAATGTATGTGATGTTGTCCCTGTCTATGTATGTATTTATTAATATTTGAATGCAAAGAGCTTTTTCTCGAATGTATCGGAAATTAGGATGGTTTTTCGTATTAAAATCTCAATAAAAATGTTATATTCAGATAAACAGTCCTAAATTATGCTTAGTTAAAGTTATTTAATAGCTTTATCAAATATTTAATAGCTTTATCAAATATTTAATAGCTTTATCAAATATTTAATAGCTTTATCAAATATTTAATAGCTTTATCAAATATTTAATAGCTTTATCAAATATTTAATAGCTTTATCAAATATTTAATAGCTTTATCAAATATTTAATAGCTTTATCAAATATTTAATAGCTTTATCAAATATTTAATAGCTTTATCAAATATTTAATAGCTTTATCAAATATTTAATAGCTTTATCAAATATTTAATAGCTTTATCAAATATTTAATAGCTTTATCAAATATTTAATAGCTTTATCAAATATTTAATAGCTTTATCAAATATTTAATAGCTTTATCAAATATTTAATAGCTTTATCAAATATTTAATAGCTTTATCAAATATTTAATAGCTTTATCAAATATTTAATAGCTTTATCAAATATTTAATAGCTTTATCAAATATTTAATAGCTTTATCAAATATTTAATAGCTTTATCAAATATTTAATAGCTTTATCAAATATTTAATAGCTTTATCAAATATTTAATAGCTTTATCAAATATTTAATAGCTTTATCAAATATTTAATAGCTTTATCAAATATTTAATAGCTTTATCAAATATTTAATAGCTTTATCAAATATTTAATAGCTTTATCACACACACACACACACACACACACACACACACACACACACACACACACACACACACACACACACACACACACACACACACACACACACACACACACACACACACACACACACACACACACACACACACACACACACACACACACACACACACACACACACACACACACACACACACACACACACACACACACACACACACACACACACACACACACACACACACACACACACACACACACACACACACACACACACACACACACACACACACACACACACACACACACACACACACACACACACACACACACACACACACACACACACACACACACACACACACACACACACACACACACACACACACACACACACACACACACACACACACACACACACACACACACACACACACACACACACACACACACACACACACACACACACACACACACACACACACACACACACACACACACACACACACACACACACACACACACACACACACACACACACACACACACACACACACACACACACACACACACACACACACACACACACACACACACACACACACACACACACACACACACACACACACACACACACACACACACACACACACACACACACACACACACACACACACACACACACACACACACACACACACACACACACACACACACACACACACACACACACACACACACACACACACACACACACACACACACACACACACACACACACACACACACACACACACACACACACACACACACACACACACACACACACACACACACACACACACACACACACACACACACACACACACACACACACACACACACACACACACACACACACACACACACACACACACACACACACACACACACACACACACACACACACACACACACACACACACACACACACACACACACACACACACACACACACACACACACACACACACACACACACACACACACACACACACACACACACACACACACACACACACACACACACACACACACACACACACACACACACACACACACACACACACACACACACACACACACACACACACACACACACACACACACACACACACACACACACACACACACACACACACACACACACACACACACACACACACACACACACACACACACACACACACACACACACACACACACACACACACACACACACACACACACACACACACACACACACACACACACACACACACACACACACACACACACACACACACACACACACACACACACACACACACACACACACACACACACACACACACACACACACACACACACACACACACACACACACACACACACACACACACACACACACACACACACACACACACACACACACACACACACACACACACACACACACACACACACACACACACACACACACACACACACACACACACACACACACACACACACACACACACACACACACACACACACACATACATACCCACACTTATAACCCAGTAACAGCTTCCTAATAAATAGCTTGGGAAAGAACGCGTAACGTTTTTAGTTAGGTGGAAGTAGCTAATAATTTGCCTAATTATTTATCTTATGATGGTAAGTTAGGTAAAAGCTTACGTAAACAAATGGAATAACATAGGTATTCGGTACTTTGTGGAAATTCATTAATATACCTGCGACGTAGGTTCTCGGACAGCCTGCAACAACTGCTGGAGTCGATGTCGCGCTGCAACCCGTGGTTCGTGCGCTGCATCATTCAACACGGACAAGTCGCCCATGAAGTTCGACCTGCCCTGCGTGCTCGCGCAGCTGCGCTACACCGGAATGCTGGACACCATCAAGATCCGGCAGACCGGTTACCCCATACGCATACCCTTCCAGAACTTCGTGGAACGGTACAGGTGAGATGTGAAATAATGAAGACAGTCGAGTCCATCGTCGCCTCACAATTAAATTATTTCTACTCTATTGAGTTCTTGATAATAACAACTTATACACGATACATAACACGATACTGTGACTAACTAAATGCAGTTATTTCAAATATTTAATAGCTTTATCAAATATTTAATGATATTAATTAAAAAATTAATGGTTGACTAAATGAAAAACTTTAAAAAAATAATAGGTTCTGTTATACTTAAGAAGAACTTAAAAAGCTGTTTTTAAACTATTTAAATTTTCTAAGTATTTTAAATTCTTAAATTACCGCTACCTTAGGTGTAGACAACAGTCCCTCCATAATTTTTATAATTCATTTGACAGGTACTTGCTGAAGTCGAATCCGTCTCGATCAACACCGTACCGCGAAATATGTAACTCCATCCTAGCTGAGATGCCGCCCACGGGCGCTGGTGAGTAGTGTCATTGAATGAATATATTGAATATTTACTGTTTACATACACACACACACACACACACATACATACCCACACTTATAACCCAGTAACAGCTTCCTAATAAATAGCTTGGGAAAGAACGCGTAACGTTTTTAGTTAGGTGGAAGTAGCTAATAATTTGCCTAATTATTTATCTTATGATGGTAAGTTAGGTAAAAGCTTACGTAAACAAATGGAATAACATAGGTATTCGGTACTTTGTGGAAATTCATTATTATACAGAAGATACGTGGAGAAGAGAGAGAGAGAGAGAAGAGCACTTCTTTATATGTGCAATGTAATAATTGATTAGCATATTTATAATACATGGAATAACATTTATTTTAGATCTTACTTCAGTTAGCGTCACTGTTTCACAGAATAACACTACATTTATTGTAAACACAATCGCCGTCCTTGTGCTTGCTCGAAGATTGGCGATTGCAATATCAGACATCTAGAACCTTAGATGCTGGTGCCCGTTACCTGAATTAATGTCTTAGTATTTTTCGAGATGATTATCCCGCCATCTGTCGGTAGCCAAATGGAGTTTCCCTTAGTCGCCTCTTATGTTACCCAGGGGAAGAAAGAGGGAACGTATATTCTTACTATTTAGTAATTTTTTTCTCATTATGTTCGGAATTGTCAGGACAATATTATGGTGATAAATTGATGACCTCTGTGGACCAGCGGTGTATACACCGGTTTTCATGGGGTACCCGTTGTTTCTGATTCCATAATACAAGCTTACTTTGGGATCAAAGCAATGTATGTGATGTTGTCCCTGTCTATGTATGTATTTATTAATATTTGAATGCAAAGAGCTTTTTCTCGAATGTATCGGAAATTAGGATGGTTTTTCGTATTAAAATCTCAATAAAAATGTTATATTCAGATAAACAGTCCTAAATTATGCTTAGTTAAAGTTATTTAATATATTTTTCTACTTAGAGCACTACTCAGCTTCTTTGGTAAATTGTACTCGTCAAAACCGGCTAGCTTTTAAAATTAAATAAAAAATCATTAAACAATAATAGACGTACCTATTCGCAATAGTATTCTCTTGCTGTGAAGTATTGGAAAGCGTAATAACTTGCGTTATTCGAATCAATCACGCCTACGTCGTCTTTGTTCGAAGCGCGAGATATACGGCTTGCTGCATGCATAATGAAACATTAACGTATAAGGTGCGCTTATTTGCTTGTGGATATGAATGATCCCAGTTCTACTGGATCTACGTGCATTGTGTTTGCGATAGGATGCTTGCGGGGAAATGGAATTGGTAATATAAATGTTATTTATTAATAACAAAGCCTGCATCTTTATTACTTTGTTTTAGGAGGTTTATTAAAAAAACTTCATAAATAGCTTTCATCCTAACTGACGTTATTAATGCGAAAGTGAGCTTGTTTAGGTTTGTTTGTTACGCCTAAAACACTAAACTGATTTTAAAAATTCTTTCAACAATTGAAAAGCAACATTATTAAGTATACCATCAGCTGTTACTGTTTATTTGAGAAATAATCATATATATATATTAATTTTATTTACTTTCTAATGATAATGATTATGACTTTGACTGTTGTATTTAAAGGAATCAACTCGAACAAAGCGTGTATAAAGCTAGTGTTATGCATGAATATTTTACGTTCAATATCGTATTTCTAATATTAAAAATACACAAAAAAGGATACCTATAAAAAACTCCGTAGGTATCTTCTCTTTTTGGTCAATCATTTTTTATAAAGATAATACAAAACATACTGCGTTCCGTCGATATAAAAGAAGACACGCTCATAAGACAAAATATACATCAAGTTTGGCATTTGTGGTATGCAGATAACGAGTGTGAACGAAGTTTACGCACTTGTGGCGCGTACGGGAGAAAGTAACACATGCTTGTTTTTATGTACGTGTGAAATTACCTTCCGAGAAAACGCATAACATATGTAACAACAAAATGTACTGTTTAAAGTTGTTCAGTTCCACGTTACAAACAAACAGTAACTTTTTATAGATGGTTGTTACTTAAAAGACAATAAACTGTTACGTCATCTTTTAACAGTAATATAAAGTACATCATCATTCTTGGGAAGAGAAATTGATTGAGATAAGGTAGTTTATGGAGAATTGTTGTTTTTTAATTAAGCCTATACAAACTTTTTGGCTATTTTCCCATTTCCGATGTACAGTACTTGATTAAATACAAATCTAATAACCAGAAATACAATAATAAAGGGAATAATAACGAGAAATTATTGTAGAAATTTTTAATTAATTAGGTATTAAGTAGATCATACTAGGTGACATGAACTTTCAAAACTTTTAATTTCCATTGTGTTGAGACAGTGTTATTATTTATAATTTATATATGTCATCATCGTCATCATAACGGCTTGTAAAAGTCCGCTGCAGGTCATAGGCCTCTCCCGTACGGAAAGGTTTCCTTTAATCGCCACGCTTGGCAAGCGAGCGCAGTACTAGACACCTCGCACCTTATTTTCATCTGCCCGTCAACGGTCTGCTGAAATAAGGTTTAATATTTTTGTAGATGGTTTTCCCCGCCAATTACTTATCCCTTAATTCCTTCTCCCTTAATCGCCTTTTACGACACTCACGGGAAGAAAGATAAATATCCTTAGTCCGTAACCACCACACCACAATGTGGCTGGCTATACCTCCCGAAGATTATAATTTATTTGTATTATTTACTTCCCGTAAATTAAAATATTTTACTAGTTATAAATTAAGTCACGATAGTCGAGTGGTTGCGTGATCGCAATTCGAGTCGAGAAACCTAAGTTCGATGACTGGAGGCAGGCTTGTAACTATGGGTATTTTCAAAACCATGTACGATTCATATCGTTGGTTTGGACATAAAGATGGCGCCGGGCTCACCACCTGTCACGTTGTCCCAAAGTATCTTCAGTGGAAGGTAGGTCGTTAGGGACTTAGTACAGCACAGAATGTTTACTTAATACAGCACATAATAGAGCACAGAATGTTTACTTAATACAGCACATAATAGAGCACAGAATGTTTACTTAATACAGCACATAATAGAGCACAGAATGTTTACTTAATACAGCACATAATAGAGCACAGAATGTTTACTTAATACAGCACATAATAGAGCACAGAATGTTTACTTAATACAGCACATAATAGAGCACAGAATGTTTACTTAATACAGCACATAATAGAGCACAGAATGTTTACTTAATACAGCACATAATAGAGCACAGAATGTTTACTTAATACAGCACATAATAGAGCACAGAATGTTTACTTAATACAGCACATAATAGAGCACAGAATGTTTACTTAATACAGCACATAATAGAGCACAGAATGTTTACTTAATACAGCACATAATAGAGCACAGAATGTTTACTTAATACAGCACATAATAGAGCACAGAATGTTTACTTAATACAGCACATAATAGAGCACAGAATGTTTACTTAATACAGCACATAATAGAGCACAGAATGTTTACTTAATACAGCACATAATAGAGCACAGAATGTTTACTTAATACAGCACATAATAGAGCACAGAATGTTTAACAACTTTCCAGCATACAACATACCAATTAACGGTTACTATGTATACAATCGAGCTATAACATATTATGAGTCAACTTAATATAAGTTATGTATGATTTATGATGTATTTTTAAAAGTATTATATTTTTGTTGGAACATTGGAATATAAAGTATGCATAAACATTCAGCACTCTTGGATAAAAATGCAAAGACCTGATAAAATATTCAGTCAATCCATCGAGTAATTTTCGAGTTTTGCATACAGAAAATGAATTTTCGTTTATCATCTGTATTAATTACTATTAAATGCAATGGTAAAGCCATAGAACTAACGATCTTTTGAGAAAAATACACAATAAAGGGACAGTTTAATAATGTATATATTATTTATAAATATACGTATTGCCTTGGGCGGGCCTGAGAGAATAGACGTTAATATACTCGATTTCATATACCTTTTTGCTTCTTTCAAATTCATCATTTATTTTATATTCGCACTAGAAATCAGAGTACACTTAGCCATTTCTTCTTCGAGCAACTTGCACATATCGTCTTAGTCTCTGCCTACCCCGACCCCTTATATTGTCGTAATATTTATTGAAAATTGTTGTTGTAGCTGGGGCGGATTACCAGTTGGGCGCGGCGCGTGTGTTTGTACGCGAGGCGTTGCACAGAGCGCTGGAGAGGGCACGAGCTGACAAATTGCGTGCGGCCGCTACGACGCTGCAAGCGCATCTGCGCGGATATCTAGCAAGGTGAGTGATTGGTGCTCTTGTTTGTTGTTCCTTTATAGCAATGTTACCTTTAATGTATTCCTTATAGTTATAGTTTTGCGGGTCTGATTATTCTTCTTCTGGTTGCAATATATAGTGATATTCGCAACAAAAGTAAGCATTAAACTAAGTTATTATAGGCTGGTTATATAGTTTGCATGTATGCCTACCATGCGAATACCAAGAAATGTTTCCTACAACATGGGAGAATGATATGTAATGTTATGCTCAGTCGATAGATGGTTTAGATTACTTGCGGTAGGTAGTGTATTCTTTCTCTGCCAAGGAGTTCACGAAGTCCTGTTCGTATTGGTTTATCCAGTCAAGAAACAGTACATCATCTATTACGTTTTGACAGAATTATTTAGCAAGTGCTGCTTATCAAGTGGACGTCTTCCACCCAAATTCCATAACAACAAAGCGTGAAGCCAATGTTTTTTTGGGTTTGTTACGCAGGAAGCAATACTCGGAGATGCGTGCGAGCGCGGTGCGCATCCAGGCGTGGTGGCGCGGGCGGCGCGCGCGGCGCGGCGTGCTGCGCGCGCAGCGCGACACGCAGCGCCGCCGCCAGGAGGCGCACCAGGCCGCCGCCAAGTTAGTCACGCTATAACTTCTATATCCCCAATACAGGGGTAGACAGAGGTCAAGTCTAGACAGCTAAGTCCCTTTTTGACCCACCCTCCATCGAAGATATTTTCGGGACAACGTGACAGGTGGTGAGTCCGTCGCCGTCTTTATGGCCAAGCCAACGATGAAATTCGTACATAAGTTTTTGGAAAAACTCATCGGTACTGCCACCTGGCGATCGAACTCGGGTCTCTCGACTCGAAATTCCGACGACCCAACAACTCGGCTATCGTGACTTATCTTCTGTCGTTCATACTTAACGTGCGCACGTTACATATGTTATGAGGAACGTCTACGTGATTTTGTTCTTGTACATACCTATACCGTATACGTAATCTGTATATAAAATTTGTATATAAAATGTCTTAAATGCCCCAAAAAGTACAGGAAAAAAATTCTAAAAAATACGTATATGTGATAAAAGTCAGAGACGAAGTATATACTTTTTTTATTGTAAAAAATTTCCATCATCATATAAAAAAAATATAATAATGAATACTAAAATTAATTTGCAGCGAATTTACTTTTTTTTTAAACACCAAAATTACATTTCAGAAGACGCGCCGCCGAGCAGAAAGCGAAAGCGGAGAGCTTACAAGTGCTAGAAGTGCCGGCCGAGCTGGCGTTCATTTTGTCCAAAATCGACGAGTGGCAACCGCCGCACACCGAAAAGAACATCGCCAAAGTAACATTTAACTTATCATACCTTAACAGCCTTTTAAAGTCCGTCATATGACAAATACATCTAAGATGTCATAGTATGCTATAATCGCCTCGCTTAGCAAACCGATTCGCGCTCGAAGTACCAGATACCTTGCAACTTGTCACCGGTTAAATTTTGGTCTGGTATTTTTAAGCAACTGCCTTTCTAAGGGTTTCCCTTAAGACGCTTTTTACTACAATTACGAGATGAGAGGGTCATTATAACAAATACAATAGGACAATATTTTTTGACTCAATCTACACAAATCATCTAATTAATTTAATAATTGAGTAATTTAAAACATCAACAGATCCAGGAAATGAATATTTTATCTTATATAATAAGTATCTTAACCCAATACAGGGGTAGACAGAGGTCTAGTCTAGACTATTAAGTCTCTTCGACCCAACTTCCACCGAAGATATTTTCGGGACAACGTGACAGGTGTTGAGCCCGCGTCGTCTAATTCTATCAAATAATTCCACTATGTATAGATAGATAGAGACAACATCGTATACATTGTTCTGATACCAAAGTAAGTAGCTAAAGCACTTGTCTTATATATTGAAAACAATGAAAGTACCGCAAACACCCAGAACCGAGAAAATTTAGAAACAGTGGTTTTGTACATTGACGCTTATGGAAATAGAACCTAGTACCTCTGGTGACTCCATGAAAATCGGTGTGTAAACACTCGTCCACAGAGGTCATTGTATTGTATAATGCTCACGCGTTTTATTATATGTGAAATATATTTCAGGTATCGGGCGACGTTTACGCCGAAGAAGAGCGCATTCAATTGCCGAAAGATCTGCAACAATTCGCATTTTCCAAATTCAGCTCTGTGTACTTCGCGGACGGCGGTCAGCTCAGTCCTAAGAAGCATCCTATTACCAAGCCTTTCCTTTCCAAAGCGGCTGTAAGGTAAGCTTCAAGCGTGCTTCAAATTGTATAGTTTAATTTGTATGTAATATTTCAATAATGTATTCGGAAAATTCTTTCATTGCTACGTTTTTATTTTTTATTTATTTACAAGAGAAATTCTTTTTCTTTTTTTTACATTGTGCCGTGCTGTAATACAATTCAAAATTATATAAAAAAATAAAATAAATAGTAAATACCGTCATTTACATTCAACTCCACAGTGCAAATTGTGATTAATAATATAATAACTAATATTAAATGCATCTCAAAGAATAATTTTATCTGTTAAACACTAAAATATTACTTGTTTCAAAAATGAGCTCCGGTGAAATTTTGGTCAAAGTACTGATAATTGTCTAGTCTTCTAATATAGTATTGTATAAATAAATTTGACTAAAATAAAGAAATTTTATTAAATTGGTCTCATGGCATTAATTCGTTATTTTCTATTTCAGGGATCAAGACTTTAATGACGCCGTTGCTATATTCAAATTAATATTGCGATGGTGCGATGAATCCGCGGCCGGTGATGATACCAGGCAAAAGGCGAGTGTTTAAAATATGTTCATAAATATTATAATAATATATTAGTCCTTGGTTCTAGTATTCGTGGATATTCTTAGTTCATTAATGAACTGATATTTATCTGGTTGTTTAAATTTATGATCTAAAAAATATATATTTTCTTATTGATTATTGGTGAGTATTGAAATGTTCATACAATTTTTTATTAGTCCTTGGTTCTAGTATTCGTGAAAAATATTCTTAGTTCATTAACAATATTATAATAATGACTTATATTTCTATTGTTATTTCAATTTATGTTCTAAAAATATACTTTTTTATTTAAATGCTCTGTTACTACCGTGCTAACATGAACGTTAAAGAGTTCCACTCGTAGTCTACAGTAATACCTGGTTATTTAAAAATGCATTATTAGCAAGTTAACTCGTCATGTCGTAATTCAGCTTTCAAGATCCGACCCAGACTCATTAAATAAAGCTTCTAAATTATTCAGGCATTTCTTAACATCGAATCTGTGTAATACTATGAATACATTTAATTTTATGATAGGACGGTTCCTGTTTCCGTGATTACGTATATAAAAAATTCAAAGGGGTCGTCAAAATCACGATAGTCGAGTGATATATCATGATAGTGGTCGGAATTTCGAGTCGAGAGACCCGAGTTCGATCCCCAGGTGGCAGGCTCGTACCAATGGGTGTTTTCAAAAACTTATGTACGAATTGTATCGTTGGCTTGGACATAAAGACGGCGACGGGCTCACCACCTGTCACGTTGCCCCGAAAATATCTTCGGTGAGAGGTGGGTGGGTAGAAGGGACTTTTTATTATTTGAAAGGGGTCTTCATGTGGCAGGTTCTAGCCGATTACATCGCGTCTCGCGGGATAGCGTCCCGCGGGCTGCGCGACGAGATCCTGGTGCAGCTGTGCAACCAGGCCGGCGGCGAGTCCGCCGAGCGCGTCTGGAAACTGGTTGCGCACTGCCTGTCCTCTTTCCAACCCGGCCCGGCCTTGCATAAGTTGGTTTTATTTTTGTTGGAGTTTATGCTGTCGTTGCTGGTGCTTGTACAGTTTTATTATTTAGTGTGTTACGAATATTTATAACTATGAATTTTAAGGCGATCCAATAGCCTAGTAAGTTGGAATGGCAAAAGCTATAGGTTACAGGAACCACCAACACACCAGGGGAAAATATTTGTTCGATGAATATAGAACGTTTGTACTGAAGTCATAGATGTTATGTGTAGATATGAGTACTTATCTATGTAAATTTATATGTATGTGAATATATTATAAGTTGTTGTTAGTAAGCTATGGTGAAGAGTGGGTTTAGACGAATTGTCTAGACCACTGTTGTTTTAGTATTGGAATAGTGCGTGAAGGAAAAAGAACAAAATGAGAATAGCTATCTCTACACACGAAATAACTTAACTATAATGTATTAATTGGGATCACATGAATTAAAATTGCAATTGTGAAAGGACTATAACATTGATAAGATGATATAGAATTGTATAGGGACAGTGCAGCGCATGAAGGTGAGGTCGACCGCGGTGCATATTCCTCGTTAACTAAATTAATGAGGAATTCTAGCGGCTGTTGAATCTCTGCCGTGGGTGACAGGTACCTGGTGCGGCTGATCTCGGAGTCGACGTCGGGGCGGCAGCGCGCGCGGCTGCTGCGGCTGGCGTGCGGCGGCGAGGCGGGCCTGGCGCGCACTGCCGCCGCGCCGCGCCGCGCGCCGCCCACCGCGCTCGAGTGGCGCGCCGCCGACGCCGCCCGCCCCGCGCTGCCCCTGCGGCTCTACGATGGTAAATCCTTTGCCTTTGTTTTTTGTTTTGTTCATTAGCGACACCGCCCGCCTCGCATTTCTAATTATGGCTCTATGTTGGAAAATCCTTTGCCTTTGTTTTTAGAGTTTACACTAATTTGTTAGCAATTGCGCCACCTTGCCATAAAGCACGTCTTGTGCAAAGGCTTCGCTCACTATGTTATATATCAGAAGCGCACTGAAGCGACATCAATTAGGTATATTCACATTTACCTCATAATTATTGAGCAAATTTATATACCTACTGAAAAGGGGGAATGCACGAAAATTATTATTTTTTTCTTTGAGTTGTGTACTGTGAGACTTTGATGCCACACCATTTATAACTTTACTTACAAAAAGCTTTCGCTGCTTACAACTAGACTCTTCGCTTTTTTGGGAAAATAAAATAGCATGTCTCTTTTCCTATATTTGCAATGTTTTTTTTACTTTCCCTATATAGCCACCGTTATTTAAACAGCTACAGCAGTCACACCATATTTATAAAGTCATCTAATATGATGATCATAAATATAAGAGATTTTTCCAACAATCAGACAGTCATATGTCGAACAGTATTCAATTCGGTAGAGAGAAAGTCGGTACGTAAGTTTGGTGGCTAATCGCAGTGCGTGCGTGCGTGCCCGTAGAGACGGTGACGCACGTGTGCGTGGAGGCGTGGACGACGTGCGAGCGCGCCGCGGCCGCCGCGCTGGCCGCCGCCGGGCACGCGCGCGGCCTGCCCGGCTGGTCGCTCACCATGGAGCACAACGGACAGCTCACCGGTTACTTTTTAATCTTTTTTTTATCTGTTCAACGTGGAGGAAAATACTCTACGCACTGTTATTTCTTGACTGGGAGGCCACCGAAAGGAAACTCGGGCTCGGATATCAGAAGGAGAAACATACCGACTAACGAGACCGGCCAGAGCGAAGGCATGCTGGGTCGTAGGTGACACACTCATTCTCCGCTTTTGTATTTATTTTTTCGAATGCATAGAGATAAGGAAGACATCACATACATTGAATCAGAAACAATAAAGGTACCATCAAACACTCAGATGTCGTATGTATGGACCTATTTATTATAAAATAAATATTACTACTTTAAATAACGCCGTATGAAAGTGGGATAAACTACATCACCTATTAAGTTTAATTAGAAATCATGTTTAAGACTGTTTGGCATAATTACTGTGCGTGAAAGATGACGAGCGATATTACTCTTCGTACCTTACGGCACGTTGGAAGTTAATATTTACGTCTGTTGTTCAGAGAAAATTTTACATTCAAAATACAAAAATTACAAGTTACCTACAGTAGAAAAATTAACACAGTTAAAGAAGTATGTTGTATAATTACATGTCTGAGTGTATGTATGTATATATATATTTATGTATGTGTGTGTATGTATATATGTATTTATGTGAATGTAGGTATTGCGCTTTTATATATAGATATTAACATAGCGTTATATTTTTACACAATATATTTTTTTATTGTACGTAACCGCCTTTATCGTTTTCTCACTCCCTAAGGTTGACAGGTAGAGAATGCTCTTAGCATTATGTTCGCCTTTGATCTTACATTATGGTAATGTTCAATAAAGAATAAATAAATAAATAAATAAATAAATAAATAAATAAATAAATAAATAAATAAATAAATAAATAAATAAATAAATAAATAAATAAATAAATAAATAAATAAATAAATAAATAAATAAATAAATAAATAAATAAATAAATAAATAAATAAATAAATAAATGAATAAAAAATAAATAAATATCTACACGCAATTCCCTATACAGGGGTAGACAAAGGTCTAGTCTCGACAATTAAGTCCCTTCGACCCACCTTCCACCAAAGATATTTACGGGATAACCTGACAGGTGGAGAGCCCGTCGCAGTCTATGTCCAATCAACGATATAATTCGTACATAAGTTTTTTTTAAAACCCATTAGCCATCTGGGGATTGAATTCAGGATCTCTTGATTCGAAATTCCTACCACCCAACCACTCTGCTATCGTGACTTATGTATTACACTATCAATGACCTTAACATGATGTATTATATAATTTACACTTGTGGTATTCGACATTGTTATGTTAATTCTTTCCATTAGTATTTAATTTACTAAACATAATTACATCTAACAGGTGCCTCCACCAGAGCCTCCAAAGTCAAGATCGCCAAGCATGCAGCGGATGCTGGAAGACTCGACTGATGAAGGTCAATCGGAATACAATTGGAAGATGGAACAAGAAGAATCACATACTATGAACAAACACTCGAACGATTATTCTAGAAAGATATCTCATGATATCCTGTCGCGAGAGTCCGCGTTAAACGAGCGATACTTCGAACAGCCTTCGGACAAAGTTCGCAGCAGATCCTTGGACAATCTTTTAGGTGACAATCCTGTGCCTCAACCATCGAAATTGGCTGATTTAGGATTATCGCAGTCGCGTTTAAATGATCGCTATCACTCGGTGGAGAGGTTGGGCGGAGCGCCTAGTGTAGCCAGTAGCAAAGGAGCAATGGAAATGGAGTATGGAACTGGTTCGAGAGTGATGCCGTCGCGCTATATAAAATCGCAGTATGCTGGTAAGCGGGCGCCGGCTGGCTCGCAGTCCAGTCGTGCATATATTGAGAAGAGCTCTGAGTTCGGAGGTGTAAGGTAAAATTACTTATAAAACTCTTTATTATAAACATATTAAACATTTTCATTAACTTTTGGAAATATCTTGATTGAAATGAAGGTGTTTATCTATTAGGAGGAGAAGGTGAACAATCTTGAAGGTTGTGTGGAAGAAATCGCTTTTAGCGATAAGATCACGATTTGTGTTACCATTGTCTTGCTAAATCATAATGTTTAAATTAGAAAGAGTATTCTATCTATCTTTCTATCTATCAATCTTCAAAATAAATCTTAGTTTATGAGAAAAAACTATGTGTGACTAGCATAAGACTTAAATATAACACAAGTTAAAGTTCACAGAGAATGGCAATAGGCATTAAGACTGCCCTTTGCTACCTTATTTTTAAGGTGAAACAATAAAGTCTTTAAATATATAAATAAGTTCCGCGAACCTGTTTCGTGTTCATGTACGCTCGATTAAATAAATGAAAATATACACAGAAAGATTAATATTTTTTGATGTTATTTTATGATTAAACATTGCTTTACAAGAATCTTTACAAGTTACGAGGTGTTTAAGTGTTTAGAGTTTTAACAACTAATGCATATAATTTGTTTCCGTAGGTCATCAGCTATGTCGGACACTTCTGAAGCGCCGAGCCTCGCCTCCCACGTGCGCCGAGTCCGCGTGCCCAGCCAGGCCTCCGATGTGGATCAGTTCCTGGACGACTTGTTCTCGCCCGTCCTCGACCCCAACATCGACGAAATGTCCGACGCGCGGTCTTTAGCTGCCAGCATTAAAGGCGGCAAAAAATACAACGAATTCATCGATAATATGCTTAGCTGTGATTACAACGAGCAGATCCAGTCACTGAACGATGTAACAGATATTAGGCGATTGATCAAAGGTGGAGGAAAGGAAGAAAAAGAAAAAACGAGCAGAAAAGAATCTAGTGTCGAATCCGTTGACGATTATATTACAAATCTGTTCGATCCGATTTTTATGAATGATAGTCTAAAGAGACTGACTGATGGTGAAGGTCTTTCAGGTGCCATAAAGGGTGGCGGTGCTACCCCGAGAGCGTCAGCTACCACTTCAGCTCTCAGTTTTGGAGCTTTATCGCTGCCGCCCTCGATGCCAACTATGCCAGCCACCCCCGAAGCACTGGCGGCTGCTTTAGGCCTGCACTTGCCACCGCCTGGCACAGTCGATATAAATGCGTATCACCAAAATCTGCAACGCGCTTTCTTACAGAACGCAATGGCACAAAACCTACAGATCCAACAACAATTGTTAGCCCAAAATCAAGCTCTGCAAACTCTACTGGCCGGTCAAGTTGCTGAACCAACTGAGTCAGTTCCCACGTCGCCAGTTCGGTCGTCAACAGTGGTTCATGCTCAAGTACACTCCCCTCCGAGGAACGCGGTCAAATCGAGACGCGAGTCGAACGAGAGCTCGTCAGCTGGCGCGCCTCCTCCCCCTCCCCCGCCGCCGCCAATGCCTCCGCCGCTGCACGACGGCGACCCCTCGGAAGCTAGGCCGTTCCTAGACCCGTACGGCCGCGCGAAGACCGTACGGATCGGTAAATGGAGATGGCCACCCCCGAAAGACGCGGTCAATCAGGAGACTTCTCAAGATTTCACTAAATTTAAAATGCGACAAATCCAAAGGAGGCACACGCCGCAAGCACAGAGTAACGGCGTCGAACACGAACCGCCTCGTGGCAGATCCCGCTCCGAAGCGTCGCCCAGTATAGAATGGGAGGAGTTCGAAGTCGACGGCCGAAACGTGTCGCCGAGTAGAGAACCGCCGTCTCAACGGACCACGAGACGTAGCTTCGAGATTGGTGCGCAGAGACCGTCACCAGGCAGCGTTGGGAAATTAAAACTTAGCTCCGAAATGAGACAGAGGTTAGAGCGAGTAACCGCTAATCACTCGGTACGAAGCACATCTTCTGCGGCAGAAACACCGCGTACTATTAACAAGTTGGAGGATACCAGAAAGCTAATGCTAGAGCGCCAGCTTGGTGGAGGGAGATGGGATGCACCACCGCCACCTGTGCCTCCGGCTCCCCCCGGCCCCGCCCCACCGCCTCCCATGGCCCCTCCTACACCACCAGATCGTCCAGCCCCTCCCCCTCCAGTTCCTGACACGTCTTTTGCTCAATTGCGTCGAGATAGAGATACTTTCGAGTGCACCAAAACAGAGAAGCTGACGATCGCAATGCTTTCTTAGCTAATTGGAGCTCTCGTAGGAAAGAAGAGTCGGAATCAGGTCACGGTGATGACTTAGCCTCTCGTTTCTTGACAGCCGATCGCCGGGACAGACGGATAAATGAGTGGGGCGATGAGTCCGAAATTCGAGGTTACAGTGAAGAGAGACAGCAGCACAGTCGCGACGAATGGGACTCAGAGTCCGGGTTAGACGTGCCCGATCGTCGGGATATACGTGACAACTACTCTGGAAGGGAAGCGTCCGAAATATATGAGATGCATCCTACAAGAGCTGAAAGGAGAAAAGAAGAGAATGATATGGCCGCTTATGAACGCAAGCGTTCGTCGTCTTACTTCGACGAGTTTGAACGTTTCGATGGACGGAAGAACTCTAGAGATATGTTGGTCGGTCGAGCGAGAGACAGTCCTCGATCAGATGTGGTCTTTCCGCCGGAGAACAACGACATGTCAAAAAGAACGGAGCGAGCAACCTTTAAGACTCACATGGCACAGAAAGAGAGGGACAGAAAACTGGAGGCGGAAAGGAGACAATCAGTTTCCACTCATGTTACTGACAGAACTGAACACATTGAACGTGAGTATTAATAATTATTATAATTATAATTATTATATTATAAATAATATAAAGAAAAGACACGATCGCCGAGTGGTTGGGTGGTCGGATTAACGAGTCAAGAGACCCGAGTTCAATCCCCAGGTGGCAGGCTCGTACCAATGGATTTTTCAAAAACCTATGTACGATTCATGTCGGTGGCTTGGACATAAAGACGGCGACGGGCTCACCACCTGTTACGTTGTCCCGAAAATATCTTCGGTGGAAGGTGGGTCGAAAGGACTTAATTGTCTACACTAGTCCTCTGTCGGGTAGACATGATATATTGGGAATGGCGTGAAGATATTCATTTATTTTATTGATGTGAAACATCTATAGCCGCACGTAAAACCGATTTCTGGCGTGGCGACGCATGCCGTGGCGACGGGTCGCCACGCTATACAAAGGTATACTAATTTACACCCTATTACCTGAGAATTAAGGTTTATAATTAAACACTGAAATCCCTTTTTTATATTTAATTAATTATATTCATATTATTCATATTAGTGACTATGTAAATTATATTAAGGTTTCATTTTACATGAAAGGTCATTTCCTTATAGTCAAAAATGTTCAATAATTTTTAAAACGAATAAACATAAACTACCATTAAAATTAGCTGGAGATTTTAATGTAAATTTGCAAGAGCTGAATCACTGCCATTAATGACATTTCTTCAAAAAGAATTTCAATTGCAAATCAACAACAATCCAAAAGAATCTACTACCAAATATGGAACAACTATAGATGCTATAATTGTGAGATATCTTGATAATGTTTCATCCAATACTTTTGTAACGTATTTTCGGGACAACGGGACTTTACTACTACGGGACTTTTGTAACGTAGTTTAGTTATCATCGACCAATCGTCACAGTAATACCGGCAGAGGAAACATCGAATATAACTATAACTGAAGTCACAGAGAGAGAGAGCAAATATTTAAATTGTGGCCACTTGATATTAATATCGAATTTTTATATCAAATGTAAATAAATGTTTATTAAATAAAGTTACCATTTTCTGTAAGAAATTCGTATATAATAATATCGAATTCTTCATTTTTTCATTAGTATTTTGTTAGTACTTCATTTTTTCATTCCTGTAATAATATTATCTTTTATGCATTACTTGTACACACACGATGTTTCACATCTGCCAGGCGTCCCATGACGGCTCACATTTTTTTTTATATTATTTGATGCAGGTGACGTCCCAGCCCCAGCAGCATTATTACCTTCGGATCGTATATTCTTAACATATAGCCGAGTGCCTTGGAAACTGCGTGTGCGCAAAGAAGTGTTCACGCCACTAGAAACATACAACGACCCCGCCATTTTGGATTTACTTTACGCACAAGTAAGCACGTAAATTTTAATACTGAAATAAATTTCGTAATTTTATTATATTAAATGTTATGAATCTACACTTTGCTATTAGCTTTTATGGAGAATTAGAAGATTAATTTATGGAAATCAGAAAAAAAACATTTAATCCAGAAAAACAGTGGATTTCTTTTAAATTAATGTCGTAATTTCGTAACATTATGAGTGCCGCTGTTAGTAACAATGTAGAAGGTTTTGATTTAAGTTATGGACTTCGATTCTCATACAAAAAATTATAGCTAATATAACTTTTTGTATAACATGAGCTGTTAAGGTATCAATTTTTCGATAATAGCAATTTTTTTAACATTGAAGTTGTTTTTTGTGAATTATTTGGACATCAACGACAGTATCGAACATTTTTTAAACGTTGTAAGGTTTCTTTGAGTAAAAACCAAAAAAATTACTCCTGATCTCTTTTATCTTTAGTCTATTTTGGCACTTTAGTTACTATATTAGCCGATCTTCATGGACGGGTGGCGTACTTAGGTTTTCATGGTGTCGCCAGCTCTTAGGTCCCGGTTTCGATTCCGGGACGGGTCAATTAAAGAAAAAACTGACACTACATTGCCTCGAATCTGGGGCGTTTGCGGTACCTTCGTGTTTTCCCATTCCATGATACTTATGCTTTAGCTAAGAGCAATTTTGAGCTACTTTGAGATCAGAGTAGTATGTGAAGTTGTCTCCATCCATGCTTCCTCTATCTCTGTCTATGTATATATGTACTGTTTTTATTGTCGTAACGCGAATTTCGTCCTGACAGATCGTCAGCGACATAAATTCGAACGTGTCGTCGCTGCGCATTAGCGCGGCGGAGCGTCGCGCGGGGCAGGCGTGGCTGCGCGCGGGCGGGGGAGGCGCGGGGGGCGGGGGAGGCGCGGGGGGCGGGGGGCCGGCGCGCGCGCACGGCAAGCGCGCGTGCGTGGAGCTGGCGCGCGGCTGGCCGTTCTACTTCGCGCGCCTCTTCGCCGCGCGTCTGCCGCCCGGCGAGGGCGCCGTGCTCGCCGTCTCGCACGCCGCCGTTGTCGTCGGCGTCAAAGGTCAGGGAACTTTACTAAATATTTCTATTGCATTTTCACATGGCCCTTCCATGCGACACTAAAGACAGTTTCAGACTACGGTTAGAATAATCCGGCTAAATTGAATAAATGCCACAATCTCACTAAAAATATTGGCGTCATTCAGAGGGATACTGATGATTGAGCTGAGAAACTTTCATACTTTTACTAACCGAAGACAGGATGCTCTGTCATCGAACATACAGGAGGAAGCACCCTGGTGTATGCTATTTGCTGATGACATTGTGCTTGTCGGAGAAAATGCACTTGAGGTACAGAGCAAGCTGGGAAAATGGCAAGAAAAACTGGAAAGTGTCGGATTAAAAATAAGCAGAACCAAAACTGAACACATGTTCTGTGACTTCAGTAGTCCATCTAGTTTTTCTCATATTGCCTTGGATGGTGTTCTCCTACCAGTCTGCTCCGAATTCCGTTACCTTGGGTCAGTGATCCAAAATGACGGCAATGTCGACCGGGACGTAAAGAATAGAATAAATGCGGGATGGATGAAATGGTGACAGGTCTCGGGAATAACTTGCGATTCACGCATGCCTCTTAAACTTGAGGGCAAAGTTTACAAAACGATCGTGAGACCTGTCGTATTATACGGATCAGAGTGCTGGGCAACGAAAGTGACGGAAGAAAGAAGAGTGCATGCTGCCGAGATGAATGTTGAGATGGATGTGTGGAGTGACTAGGAAAGATCGCATAAAGAATGAGTATATAAGGGGATGCTTGAAAGTAGCACCAGTGACAGAGAAAATGAAGAGTGGTAGGTTAGCATGGTTCGGGCATGTAATGAGGAGGGAAGAATGTAATATAGGCAAAAGAATGTTAGAGATGAATGTGGATGGACGAAGAGCTATGGGGAGACCAAAAACACGAAGGATGGATTGTGTGAAAGAAGACATGCGAAAGAAAGGAGTGAGTATTGAGACGACGGGAAATAGAGGAGAGTGGAAGAAGAAGACATGTTGTGCCGACCCCACATAGCATGGGATAAGGGCAGGAAGAAGAAGAAGAAGACTAACCGAAGACAAAAAAACTAACTTCACGCAATTCCCAATTCTGGGGCAGATAGAAGTCTAGACAGTAAAGTCCTTTCGACCCTCCTTTCACCGAAGACATTATTTGGGACGACGTGACGTGGCGGTGATCCTTTCGCCGTCTTTATGTCCAAAACTATATAATCCGTACTTAAGTTTTGAAAAAACCTATTATTTGAGAGCCTACCACCTCAAACTCTGGTCTTTCGACTCGAATTCTAATTGGTTTAACGTGAAAAATTCAGTTAAACTTGAGTTGCTGAACCTCCACCGTCCCTCTCAGGTCCGGCCGGGCTGACCGTGCGCCGCACTTTCTCCCTGAGCGGTCTGCGCGCGTCCGCACCGTCGCCGGGCACGCTGCAACTGACGCCCGCGCGCGAGGCGCCGCTGACTCTGCACGTCCCGCTCGCACATCACGCGCACTCCCTATCGCGGAGTTCGTCTTGCAACACTCACAGGTACGTGCCTTGTGTTACTCCTTACAGGACTTAGTATAGATGATAGGTGACATGCTAGGTGAAATACGTACCGAGTCTTGCGTACAGTACGTGTAAACCTAAATACTTATTCCACAAACCTGTTCCACGAGTATTTAGAATTATGCTCAGTAAATACATCTCAGTTCTCGTTAGTATCGCTAGATGTATTTGTAAATTGCTCGGAGCTAATAGCATTACATGGTGGAGATTTTAAGACAGTAATGCGGTTGGACCCTCGTCAGTACCCCTATCTGGATTCACACCTACAGTCAGTCCATTTGTTTAAAATATGGTCAATGTAGTATTTTCATTAAGTCCTATATTTAGAAGATATTCATTGTGTTCCACATTCATCTATACATAAAAATAAAATTGAACTCTCTTTGTTATTCAAAATTAACAACTTTTCACTAAATTCAAATGAAAGTATACGGAACTTATACAATTTTTTTTTATTTTTGTCTATCTACTTCTGTCTGCTTGTTTATTCTGGCTTATCTATAAAATTGCTTTACCTATTTTAACGGGACTTTCTCTAGAAGATATTTGTAGCTATAAGGAGTAACTTAGGTTACTTTTATTTAGGACACGGTGACTTAGAGGTAAACGCCTTAGTCGCGGGTTCGTAACCCGTAAACATTTTCTCTCTTTAATTTAATAACAAAAAGTTCAGCATAACTTACATGCTTTAAAATCAATAAAACAACAGCATTTTATGCAATTTATATATAACTGATAACATTTTACTATATGATATAAATACTGTGTTAAACTATGTACAGATTAGCGAGCCGGTTATGAACAAACCAAAAGAAAGAGTTCCATCCATAAAAATTATGATGTAGATGACTATATGTTCTAACTATTGGAATGCGACCGTAGTATCGGAAATTACAGACACACATTCACTTATTATATTGTTAATGTGCCTTTATTAGCCTGGCATTGTTATCATAATAACTTTTATTCTTTATCCGCTATGATTATCAAAGTTATTAAGTTTTAGAAGGATCAAGACTAGTTGACTCCGCAAACGATGTTTTGCCATGTAAAAAAATAGGCTTAGATCGCAGAGGGGTGAAAATTTAGGGTTGTATATATTTTTTAATGCTGTATCAAAATATATCTAAAAATTAAAAATAATTTTAGGTGGGGACTACCCTTAACATT
Organism: Sericinus montela; assembly: GCA_029286605.1. Lineage (NCBI taxonomy): Eukaryota > Metazoa > Arthropoda > Insecta > Lepidoptera > Papilionidae > Sericinus > Sericinus montela. The sequence continues at coordinate 1,960,145 of JAGSMR010000017.1, read as the reverse complement.
TAGGGGGATGAAAAATACATACATACCCAATATGCACAGAAAATTTCATGAGAATAGGTCGAGCCGTTTCGGAGAAGTTTAACTACAAACATCGCGACACGAGAATTTTATATATTACATAATATATTTTTAAATTGTAAAGTTACAAATACGATATTCATTGCAATTACATCATAATCAGTAGTCTTTATCTATATATATATAAATAAAATGACTACGAACCTATTTAAAAAGAAATTAAAAGAAAGTCACGATAGCCGACTGGCTGGGCGGTCGGAATTACGAGTCAAGAGACCCGAGTTCGAACCCCTGGTGGCAGGCTCGTACCAATGGGTTTTTCAAAAACTTATGTGCGAATTACATCGTTGCCTTGGACGTTAAGACGGCGACGGGTTCACCACCTGTCACGTTGTCCTGAAAATATCTTCGGTGGAAGGTGGGTTCACGGGACTTAATTGTCTAGACTAGACCTTTGTCTACCCCTGTATTTGGAAATGCGTGAAGATATTTTTTTTTAATTTTGTCTGTTCTGGCTGCTATTCTTATACGGCTGGGCCTTGAATTTCGCTGGCAGATAACTGATGCTAAGGAATCATTAAAAATCGCTAAAAATTACATCATTATCGGTAGTCTTTCATAATATTTGTAAATTGTATTTTATGATTCATAAGTATATTGTGTATAATTCAATGAATACTTTGCTCTGGCATCATGAACATCACATATGGCTTCTCTTGAATACAGAATTAAAAAAATATTCAGAATATTATTTAACTTCATTCAGTAATTTCAGTGTTATGAAGCGTTTAATATCCACAGCGACATTAATAATATCCAAAATTAAAACTATTAACTAACAATTGTTTAAAACATACTTACTTTCCTATCTAACAGATTATGTAAGTACTTCACAAAATATTCGAAAACGCGTTACACAATAACATGTGTTAATAAAAAAAGTACGGATTCATAAATCAACACAGAAGAGAAGTAAGGCGTCCCACTTATCCAAATGTTTTATTACGTCTTTGAGAATATTCAAACAAAAGCTCGACCGACAAGCGATCTTCCCATAGAACTTAACGTGTTAAATCATTGGGAGTTTTGACAGCCGCATATACGGCATATACAATTACTTTTTGTTGCAACAACAGTGATTCTTATGATTAATCCTTTACGGCATGTAAAGGTTAACTGTCGCTTTTGTAAAACAATATTAATGTTATAAATGTAACTCTGTCTGTTATGCTTTCAATTGCTAAGCCGATTTTGATGAAATTATTGAAAATAATCTTTATAAGCCACGATATTCGAGTGGCAGGGTGATCGGAATTAGAGTCAAGAGACCCGAGTTCGATCGAACTTCATCAGTCACATTGTCTCAAAAAATGTCTTCCGCGAAAGGCGGGTTGAAAAACTTAATTGTATTGACATCTGTCTACCCCAGTTGTGGGAATGGTGTGATGATATTTTATTGTTACGGGAGAGGCCTATGTCCTGCAGTGCACTTTTTCAGTTTATTAAGTAAGTAAACAATGTATCTCTATGCTTTTGTCGCGATTACCTTATTGCTGTGGCTATCTATTTTAGTAAACATAAGTGATTCAGCATATTTGTTTGTATTTAAAAGCAAAATCAACATGTTAAGATTATGTTTCGTACTTCCGGAGTTATACAATTCCGTCTTTGGTTTATGCAATCTTGCTCGATTGCGATCAATGGAGCTTAATGTAAAATTTTGTATTTTCCTTTTATAATCTATGTTTTTGTGCTTTTTTTTGGTGAGTCATTACTCTTTGGTCATATCAGTTGTATTGTTTATGAGAATAGCTCCGAAACATTATGTATGTTACATATATAAAAAAATTAGCTGACACGGGCAGGATTAGAAGCCGCAATGTAATATTTTTCAATGATTCCATAGAGAATAATATTATTTTGATTGTACTTTAATATAATGCTAACCATATATGGCTCTCAAGATTATGCACTATAAAACTGCGTTAAACAATTTTAGTTCAACTGACACATTCATTTCTATTATGTGGTGTTGCAACCTAGGTATGTCTGAAGGGGCATAAAAACAAATTGCAGTATAAATGCGACCTTTTCGTGTAATGTGCAGTGTTTCCTGGCTGATCGAAAACTAACGAAGAGATTCGAAGTGTAATAAAAGTAAAATACTATGGTTCGGAAACGTCAAATGAATGATTTAGGATAGAATGGCAAAGAAAATGCGTTTACTCGTAAGATACTAAATAGAGTCGAAGTTGACTGTGAGCTTCGCCCTACCCACAAGAAAGGTCTGTCTAGATCTATTGTAAAGAATTTGTGAGTAAATTGTTTTTGGGAAGCCCCAGTGAATTTCAATATACCGCTATCGGTGTAGTAAATAAAATATAGTTTAAAAAAACAACGTGAATCAAACTAAAAAGTAAAATATCTTTCTTATTTATTTATTTATTTATTTACACTTTATTGCAAACCTCACAAAGAAAGGGCGCCCTTTGTATAACTTTCTTTCTTAATAAAGAAATAAAATAATGAATAAAAAATAAGAGTATTATTAGCGCGTGGTGCTCGATAAAGAAATTCTCCAAAACCATTGATCCGTACGATATGAAACAAAGCACCTTATTTTACATTTTTAGTACGAAGTTTAAATGAAATGTGGCCGTTTTAAGTAGGTCAAAATCGAGTTCATATGTTGCTAGTTCTAAGGTAGGCAACGCTTTTTCTAACACTTTTGATTTCATAACGCAAGTCCTTAAGCCACTTACTTTGGGATAAGAGCAATGTATGTGATGTTGTCCCTATGTATGTATGTATTTTTTTTAAATTGCTCGGTAATAAGTAACCCGAACTATGCGCGCGTATGCGCATCCCACTCCCACCCAGCCTATTGGTTTTAATCGTGTTACGTATATTTACCACTTCGCCGCAACCACTTAATTACCACATAAAATGGACACAATTATGTTATGTTTCAATTATTTGCGTAACTTTATTAATATAATAAAATTTTATTGCACTTTCGTTCACGACCTTGAACATACATACATACATACATATCATCACGCCTCTTTCCCGTAGGGGTAGGCAGAGACCACTTCTTTCCACTTGCTACGATCCTTACATACTTGTTTCGCTTCGTCCACTTTCATTATTCCCTTCATACATTCTCTTCGATTCAGGGTACTCTTGACCTGGCCTTTTTTCAGGACGTCCCTGATTTGGTCTTGAAACGTCCGCCTAGGTCTTCCCCTTCCTACACTTCCATTCACACTCGCCTTATATGCTTTTTTCGTCAATCGTTCTTCATTCATTCTCTCGACATGGCCAAACCATCTCAGCATACCTTTCTCAATTTTAGTCACTACATCTTCTTTCAGACCACAACGTTTCCTTATTTCACCATTCCTTATCCTGTCGCTCAGTTTAACTCCTAACATACTTCTTAATGCTCTCATCTCAACTGCATTTACTCTGCTTTCATGTTTCTTCTGCCATACCCAACTTTCACTTCCGTACATGAGTGTCGGAACCAAAACTCCCTATGCACAGCCAAACGAGCCTTGTTAGACACCATCCGACTGCTCATAAAGGAGTGCAAAGCTCCATTCACCATGTTTCCTGCATTCACTCTTCTTTCAATATCACTCTCACACTTTCCATCTCTTGTGAACTTTGAACCCAGATACACAAACTCATTCACCTGTTCAATTTGTTCATCTCCAATCACTATATTGCAGTCTGTCATGACCTCATCTCTTTCAAACACCATTACTTTCGTCTTCTTTACATTCATCTTCATCCCCTTCCTAACAAAATCTTCACTCATAGCAGTTACCATCTCCTGCATCTCCTCGGCTGAAGACGCAAGTAATACTTGATCATCAGCATAGAGAAAACATTTGACGAGTAACTCATTCATTCTCAACCCACTTTCATTCTCTTTTAAATCTGTCAAGCAATTGTCCATAAACAGATTAAACAGCCACGGTGACGCTACACATCCCTGTCTAACACATTGACCTTGAACAACTTGAAATAACTTGCTTCTGTTTTATATTGTAGGATAGGATACTATTGAGTAAATAAAAAAGAAGTTTAATTAACGCCCTTAGAAAATTATACACTTATTTTATTGAATTTAAATTTTATTTTAATATATTCTTTTTATTTTATTCTATTCGGAAAACTTATAGCTAACGAGGTTTGCTAAATGAGGAGGCCAATTAAAAGTTTTTACTGATAGTTAACTGCATAAAGTTACAAAATAAACATGTTGAAGGCACCTACAGATTATAACATATTACAATTAACAGAAGAATTTTTACTACAGCATTTTTTATGTTAGATGCACTGGTATGAAACAAGTACAATTCAATTATTAAATAAAAATCATTGTAAAATACTTTTTTTAGATAAAATTGTGTTTCCCAACATCATATAAATAACTTTTAAAATACCCAATCGAAATTTGTAGATTTCATCAGGGGTTTATTTAAGGCAACATAAAATAGATATATATGAAACTTAAGTTACTGGGATAAAATCACAAAAAAACCTTAACTCCAGCATGTAATAATAGGTATATATATATAATATAAAAAATTGTCTTCACGCCATTCCCAATACAAGGGTATACAGTGGTCAAGTCTAGACAATTAAGTCCCTTTGACCCACCTTCCACCGAAGATATTTTCGGTAATAATAGGTGCTATTTAAAATCGAAATAAAAAAAAGAAATCTTAAGAATATAGTAATCTACTATCTATACCGTTCTTATCACTCTTTTTTTCCCTCTCAGTGAGCATAATTGTTTTATTTTGTTTTATTTCCTGTTTATATAAGCGAAGCGATAAAACTTGCAAGCATTGTCTAACGACAGAAATCGATGAGAGGAAAGTACGTAAATACTCTAAGAGACGGCTCCTGTATTGTAGCTACTTGTCAAAGCGAAACCACTGTTCATGTAACCTCTAACCCGCAAGGGACTGTGCGTGAAGATGTTTATTTATAATAACGCTATGAAACAAGTTTGTCTTCGAATGAAGATTTGTTCATTTGTATATGTAAATTTTGTTAACTCGTTCGGGTCAGTATCACACTTCCGCAAGCTATATAGCAGTGTAACGTTTGTGTTCCGGTTTGAAAGGGTCCAGTGTAATTGCGAGCATCATACCATCCTAGCTTCGATGGTCACCAGCTCTTCACGGGCTACACTATTTACCATCAGACTAGTGTTTCTTATATTTCACTCTATTCGCATTTGTAAAATAGGTGCCAGTGATTATTTATTAGCACAGATATTTATAAACACAGATATATATTATATTTTGTGATGAGTTCGGAAGATACTTATAAATAAATACATAGATAAGGACAATATCACATACATTGCTCTGGTCACAAAGAAAGCTTAACTTGTATTATGGTAACAGAAACAGTCAAGGTATCACAGACTCAAGAAAATGTACAAAATGTAATTTCTACGTTGACCCGACTCGAATCGAACCGGGCACCCCAGGGCCGGCGACACCATGAAAACTGGTGTGTACGCCACTCGTCAACGGAGGTGAACTGAGTAATAATTTTATTTATAAACACGAAAAGATTAAGATATTATTATTATTATATATTAATTTGGTTCATTCATATGAATTGTTATTGCATCATATTTATAGATGTTAACTATATTTATGTACCAATTTATATACACAAGTATGTAGGCCATGTGGATAAATTTAATGAGTGCATTAATGAGAGTTTACGGAGTGGCTGGGTAAATTTAACTCGAATTAGGAAACCCAAGATCGATGTGACCCTGGAGAAAGGCACGTGTCAACGAGGCTTTAGGAGACATATGTTTGATTTATACCAGACGGCAACATATTCACCACCTGTCACGTTGTCCCAAGGACCTATCGAATTTGTCTTTCTTTTAAGATATTGTTTTAGTCACTTAAATCATCAAAAAATTAAGTACATTATATTTGATGAGTTTTACTATGCAAGCTATAGTAGTGTAAGTACTCGGCTATAGTGTCTATATACACGATAGCCGAGTGGTTGGGTAATGGCTCGACTCAAAAGACTCTAGTTCGATCCACTGGTGGCAGGCTTGTACCAGTGGTTTTTTTTCTTCAATAACTTATGTACGATATATAAGTTAGCTTGGACATTAATACGGCGACGGGCTAACCACCTGTCACGTTGTCCCAAAACATGTCTTCTGTGGAAGGTGGAACGAAAGGACTTTATTATCTAGACGTCTGCTTCAGTATCCCCCAGTATTGTGGCGTGAAGATATTTTTTAAGTTGTGTACGAGAAATCTTCAATTACTTTAAACAATCGATACTACAAATTCGTTACGGCTACTTCTTGAGAAAAATAGCCATTATATTACAGGTATTTTTACTCCCTCAGAAGTCTTTTAACATAGCCCGTTTGTAAGTGTTCTATGAGCACTAAGCAAAATGTCCCCCGTTAAAGCGTTAAGACGAGAGTGGCCCGTTACGCTGACCGGGCTACTCAGTTCCGCTACACACGGGTGCATCGGCGAGTGATGGGGCAGAGTGTGCGATCACTTCCCGATTCTTCAGAAAATCGATTTAAGCATGTATGCCTAATACATGCTTAAATCGATTTTCTATCTGGCCAGTTAGAGAATTAAAATTAAAGATAAAAAAGAATTTACTATTTTTACACAATTTATCCAATTTATAGACATACTGGTCACTACAGGTCTAGCAAAGAGTCACATTTAAAAAAAAACTAGCAATGCCAAATAATATTATTAGTATTTCTGTTGAAATGCTAAAATTTAATGCTTGTCTGTTTACGGCAATAATCGAATGGCGGGCCTGAACCTGTGAGGTTATGTTTCGCTGGCTGCTTCAGATTAGGCTATTGACACTTTTTGAAGTTCCGCGAATGCGTCACATTTCCGCCAGTGGTTCTCTAAAACTGAAATTAATGGTGTAGGTGTGGTGATGATGCTATTATTACTATGTGAAAAGTTATCGTATGTTGCCCCTTAAATTAACAGGAGTTACGAATTTTTCAAAATACTATAATAAACGTCATAATAAAAAAAGTATTTTTATATACTTTATTTAAAAATGTTTTTAAACACATTAAAATTCACGTTTACTTATTTCACATTTATTTCTATTAAAATACCTGACCGGTTTCGTCTTTATGGCATTATCTGAAATGTTTTGTTTCAATTGTTGAAATAATTTTTGAAAGATAAAAAAATACACTCACTATTCCCGATCCTAGGGTAGATAGACTTTAACCACACGGCTATCGTGTCTAATGAAAGTTTATATTTAATAGAGAAATCCTAAAAATAGGCCTCCGTATATCATCCTTCCATCATTTAAATTACTGTTACAAAGTAATACGCGGCATACCTATAACAGCAAATAACAACTAACTGTTGGTAAGTGTAATAATAGGTATGTGTTTTTGCCATCGGGCGATATAAATATAACAAATTATAGCGCTGAGGCTGTCTTATATTATCAAAGGAATATCAATGAAAATTGTTATGAGCGGTCGTCAAACGTTCACTATATTTCGTATTAAAAAAAGACCACGTTACTAATAAATTACCTTTTTAAACGACGAAAACGACAGATGTGGATGTAAATCAACCTGCTTTTTTATGTACAATCATGCATAATTTTTTACAGAGTCAATGATCGACCTTTCGTCTTAGATCCATTTATTTCCACGAATTTATGTATTGTGAATTTCACAACAATAATATAACGCAGTGCGAAAATGAATGAACATTTTCAGTTCGACACAGCCTTCAAATGTCAATGGATTAAAAAAAACTGTGTACACCATGGGATCGGCGTTAGCTGTTAGGTAAGCGTTGGCACGGGTCGTGCGCGCAGTTGTATCCGAGACGCGCACGCGCGCGCATCATGCAGAGGCCGCGACTCACGCACGCGATGCGCGACAACTGGCGTCACCTCCAGCGCATGTACGGCTTGGAACTTGATCGCGAGGATTACTCACCCCCCCGACGCGCCCCCAGTCTCGATTCACTTATCAACTCCTCGGAAGGAGCCGCCTCGAGCGCTGACGCATCCAACCCGGAAGATTCCGACTCCGGAGCGGACACGCGCGACCCCGAGCCGTCCAGGACGCGTAAAAATGATCGTGCGCCTAAAAAATGCCCGCAAAGTTTCTCGTCGTCGTCTAGTGGTCATATGGAGACGATACACGAAGAGACAACCGAACCCAAAGTGTCTGTGAAGGAGATTCTCGCCAGGTTTGAGAATTTAACTGAGAAAACCGATGTTGCACAGGTAGAGTAATACTCTTTTACAGCTCATTAAATCTATATGTCTATTATGAAATACTAAACGTTACAATCAAATAAACATAGAGTTCCAAAAAGATTTTGAATTTCGAAATAATTCCAAGAAAACAAAACTTTTAAATGTAGAACGTGTTGAAGCATAATATTTTACGCTACATTTACAAGTAGTGCTATCGTAATCGCTTCGTTGACATTATTGCAATCGTATCAGTAAATAAATATTAAGAAATGCTCAAAGTTTTCTTCGTGTGTCATCACAAAACAATCACTTTATACTGCTGATGAATGGAGTTACTTTCTTCTTCGACGTCAACGGTGTCACGTGTGAGAGTCCGTCGAGTAATTACTCATTTTAAAAGATTTATTTTTGTGTTATTTCCAGAATGAATTTATATTTTTAGTGGTAATATAAAATGTCGAGAAAGTTTTTCATTCGAAAGAGATTTCGTTGTTCTGATAAACAGCTTGTGTCGTTTATTGGTTAAAATATTACAATTGTAGCGTTCAAATTTGTATTTGTTTAGTGCATCATCGTTGTTTGAAATAGAAGAATCTTCTATATGAAAGAAATTAAAAAGGTTTAAGTGTGTTGTAATGCAATGTTACAAATAAATTATGAATAAACTTAAATAGTAATAAAGTTATTGTGTTAGTAATTGACGACTATGATAGCCAAAATAGTAGTGACTTTGCCTTCAACTAAGGGTTGCAGGTTCAAATCCTGCAAGGGCAAATATTTGTATGATGGATATGAATGTTTTTACTCGAGTCATAAATAATTAATAAATGCATATATAAAAATTAAACAACGTTAATATATATGGATGTAATTATATTTTACCGTTAGTATTTGCTGCATTAACTCTTTCGTTGTCCCAAATAAGCTTCAATGAATAGTAGGTCAGAAGTCTTAACAGTCTAGACCTCTCCTTACCCTTTGGGAAATTTAAAATTGTAAGTTTTCTTTTTCTTAGAAACAAAAACACGAAATCGTATGTTTGTACAACATTACAATACAGGAAGTTCGATAAATGTGGACATAACATGGATATCGTTGATTACAGAACGCTTATTTTTTTTTCCCCGGCGCTCGTGTGTCATCGTGAACACTTTCCAATCGCTCGATCATCTCGCTGTAATCGATCCATTGAATGCTTTGCCAGAAGCGAATCAGGAAATACTATTTTTGTCACCTTTTGTTAAACAGTTAATAAAAAGCTTAAAAAGGAATGAGAAAGATTCTTAGTCGTCTCTTTTACTAGAATTACCCACTGGAAACGTTATAAATGTGAAAGTTTGTATGTTTGGATGCTTGTTACTCGTTCATGCCAAAAACTGGATTTGAATAAAGGGTGGCATATAGGTTATAATCTAGATTTATCAAGGATAACTTTTGTGACGGAAAAATTAACAATTCCTGTAATAAGGAGCTGAAGCACGATTTTGCTTCACGGATTTTGATTTGCTTGGCGTCCGGAGAGAAAAATAAGATTACTTTTTATTCCGGAAAATTAAATGGATCCCGCGGGAACTTTGAGACACTGAACGTACGAAGTCAGTGGCAGAAGTTTGTTGAATTTGTCTATGTACTGTTTTACTGTTTCATGTTATACAGGATTTAGTTTTTCGCAAGGGCTATTATAATATAAACGAATATATTAATGTCAGTAACCCCAGGTGAGGTGATCGCTCCCAAGCTAATTCTAAAAAAAGTCACATCCTGTTTTTCATCTTCCTAAAAAAAGACTGACAAAAAAAGATGTTACCTTCTGAGTTTCTTTCGCCTGTTTCGTCTCTGTTAGAGGAACGTTGCACCAAAACGATGATAGATTAAAAAATTACTATCGATAAACGAATGTATATTCTTATTTCGATAAATTTATAAGGATTTGATTAGGATCAATCCTGGAATAACACGTACATATTTGTTCTCTCGAAAAATATAACTGTTCCAGTTTATACTTTTTTGAACCCGAGCGGAAACTGAGTGCAGTTTATCTATTATATTTATAAAAGAATATTTAATTATACAACAGTAGTCTGTAAATGGTTATTTTATACTAACGTAATTTGCATCATAAATTTACAAACCGTTAGCCGCGACTATGTTTGAGTGGTGTAATCAAGTAAAATAAAAAATTAAATTTCGAGTATTCCATTTCGAAAGAGTATCCTATGAGTTTATATTTAACTTAGACTAGTAACCTAGACGGGTATCAAGGGAAATTGGTCACATTCATCGGTAGATTACACTAATTTATTTAGACTTATCTTTAGAATATAGTATCGACAACCCACGCACTCATGCCCACATACTTCCTAAGAAGGAAAATACTGTTATTCTCACAAATGTATTATATTATTCTTGTTAATTTCTTTTTTTAATTTATGTTTGACTAGGTTTTTTCTCGGGACTTTGTCCAAGTGGCCATGTGTAGTAAGAAAAATAATTTTTAGAATCAGTAATCAATTTTGGAGATCCTGCATATTAACTTACAATTTTTAACTCTTTTTAATGTTAGTTTAGATTTAAATATTTCATATTATCATTTATTTGTTACATTGGAAAAGTGGTCGAGTGTTCGGACTACGAAAAAGCAGATCCGAGGAATACGGAAATGAGATTTTCTAATCGTATATGGAATATGAAAATATTTCTTTTAAATGCGGTAACCTTATTAGTAATAAGATTGTAGTTTATTAATCTCTTACATAAGAAAACATAGAGCTAAAAGTGAAATTACAAAAATAGTGAGGGTGACGTTCTGTTCTCCTAGCTAGACTATGTAATACTCAGTATTAGAAGCTGTCCCTTATCCCCACATTGTACGTATAAAATCGTAAAAATCAATTCAAGTAAATAAATTTAAACTTAAGTCTACAGTGTGCAGGCGTCAATACGGTGTTGGCTTGGTGTTTATAGAAATGTCTGTCTGCGTTTATGGAAGTGAGTTATGTGTGTATAAAATGATCTATCTAAGATGTGACGGTTTTAGTAGTAAAATTAATTTGTATTAAAATGAAATTCAATTAAATATAAAAATTTTATTAATAAGTAATTTGTGTGTACGACGCCTGTCATTTACCACAAATAGGTTTTATTGAAATGTGGGTAGACAGGACTAGATTCCTAATCTAGATTAAAAAAATTATGGTCGTCAGCGCTATTATACGTGTAGTAATTTTGTGTTATATTCTCATTATACTTTTTAATTTCGATAAAAGTATTTAGATTAACTGTTAGCAGCATAGCAAAAACCAATTTATTCGGCATAAAAAGTAGGCTATGCATTAATTCAGGAAATATACATACATAGGCATAAATAATATCACATACATTGTTCAAGGGCAAAAAATCCCAATTATTCTGTTAGAATGGTTAATAATAAATGGCTAAAGCACTTGTTGTCCGATCGGAAACAAAGATCAAAATCTCAAACACCCTGACATTGTCTCGGCAATGTAGAAAAAATCATTTTTCAAGATAAACCCGTCCGAGGATATAAAACTTGTGTTCTGTAACAGTAAACGGTTATTTTATACCATAGATATAAAATAACCATTTACTGTTCCAGAATCGTACCTGGGACTTCAGAGCTAGGGACAACTTAAAATCTATCTATAAGACGTCTGAATTCAAAATTTCACTCAATTATGTGTAATGTTTACAGATTAAATAAATTAAAAATATACACAAAGATACGCATTTATTATATCCTTTGCTCAAAAGCATAAAAAAAACCTCTTAATCAATCCTGCCAAATTATTTTAATTTCCGATTAAGCATTTCAAATACAAATCTAACGTAAACAACAAACATATAAAGTTGTTATTGAAAAATTACTGCAACCCTCCGCATACAACAAACATATATTCTTTCAGTTAGGTAACAGTTCAATAAGTGTCTTCAAATTCCGAATTATAAAGTCAATGTAGTGCACTTTTACGTTCCCCCGTTTTCACAATTGTACTAAAATGAGGATTTTGTAATTTTTCTTTCAATAACTGTTTCTATGTGCGTACACTTGCACCACCTTAAGAAATTCCTAACGAAATCTGCAACACGTTTTGGAATGCTATGTTGTTTAAGCATATTAAGAAGCGCATGGTCGGGCACTATACGAGTATCACGTTGGTTCCCAACACTCCACAATTTTGTCGCCTTGGCGAGCCTCGCCGAATTTGCATGGTGCACCACAAAAAGTGAGATTATTTTATACCATCAGTGGTAGAGCAACGCATCTGCTATGCCTCTGGTATTGCAGGTGTTCATGGGCGGCGGTAATCACTTGTCATCACGTGAGCCACCTGCTCGTTTGCCTCCCTTTTCTATAAAAAAAAATACTGCTTGCTTACGACGAAACGTACAGGTATTCCCGTGTCCATATCACAATACAATCTTTATATAATGGTTGCTATATGTTGATTCTTTTTGAAGGTTTGTTTTTTCATAATTTCATGTATTTAAATCTTTACGCATCATCCTTGACAGGATAGCCAGATACATCAGATCGCTAAGTGTCACGATACTTAAATACCTCTTTCGCTTCTATCATTTCCAAATATTCGTGATAATCTATTACCAAAAGGAATTTAAAAGTTCAACCAGGCTTAATCTTTGACAGAGTATAATTTTTCAACATAATCGTCTCGACATAATCATTATTTAATACTATGCCCAGAAGCGATGCATTCAACATAGATAGTACACGCACAAGCAGGTATCCGATGTTAGGCGTGAGCATGACCCTCCGCCGGTCAAGGAGGACCGGTGCCTACTGTATTTCGCTTACAGTTACTTATTTACAAGTACACGAGTAGTCAAGCCTGACAAATACCTTAATGATTTGTTATCTTAGGATATTAAACCTAAAGTGTCATTGCAAGCTCAATAAATGTTTTTATTTAGTTGAGTACTCTAGCTTAGAGTATTGCCCCAGAAAACTCCTGTGCAGAGGAGTCTACAATATGTGTAATTTTTGGGGCTTAATCTTTACATATTGGTTGGAACTTTACGTACACAAACCCTTTCATAATTTGTATATCGTTTCTTTTATTTCCGAATAATATGAACGATTTTGGTAACATTTGTTAGGTTCGTATAGTTTTGGTGTAAATTGAATATTTCTTGAATGTTTTTTTAATTTATTTTATTAGTAATGCAACACTGGCAAAAGTGAAAAAAACATGGCAACGCGTGCTCATGGAAGCGAGCTGTGTAGGGAAAGTTGATGGTACTTAAATGTACATTCTAATATCGTATAACTAGGCACCTAACTACGCATTAATGACCAGGCAGAATTGGCGGACGTTACTATATCATTTGTCAGAAATGCTAGGCTTTTCGTGTAATCTCGACCTGGTCAGTCATCGTGGCGTATGCCTTTTACAAGGTCTACTAAACCTTATGATTAAATCTTAGGAATGTTTAACACTTATTGCTATTGATAATTATTTCCTCGTCTAATTTAACAACTAAACGTTATTTACTTTAAGAACGGGATGACGATATTTTGTGTATATAATATTTAATTCATCATATGCAATTATATTTACCAAGCATTGTCAACATTATTATTTACCAACCATTGTTCGGCATCGGATTGTTTCTTGTCTTTGTGATTAATGTTCGTATGAAAGAATACTTTAAGGACTCCTCCGATCAGCTGAGAAATTTGAAAAAAAAAACTGAAATGGATTCTTTGGGATTCGAATATTGGATATCGCTAATAGGTATTATGAAATTATTTATCATAAATTTGTTTAGTTTCCATGTTCTTTGCTTACACATTTCTGATAAGTATTTTTTTAAACCTTCACGAAATGATTACGAATAAATTTATTGAAATCGCGACATGACAATGCCTGTCGAATCAAGAAGTAATCATACAGATATTTCTATCGTATAATGCATGTATGTATATCATGGCGTGTAAATTGCTAGTGCCACCATATAAGCTATGGTGTGCTGTATGGGAAACGGAAACACGGTCCAATTGGCAGGAGTCATTGTCGCACCTACCTCCGATTCGCAATCTAATTTGTTTACGTTTTATTTAATCCTTTCCTATCTCTACGTTAAAATTTTATTAATAAGTAATTTGTGTGTACGACGCCTGTCATTTACCACAAATAGGTTTTATTGAAATGTGGGTAGACAGGACTAGATTCCTAATCTAGATTAAAAAAATTATGGTCGTCAGCGCTATTATACGTGTAGTAATTTTGTGTTATATTCTCATTATACTTTTTAATTTCGATAAAAGTATTTAGATTAACTGTTAGCAGCATAGCAAAAACCAATTTATTCGGCATAAAAAGTAGGCTATGCATTAATTCAGGAAATATACATACATAGGCATAAATAATATCACATACATTGTTCAAGGGCAAAAAATCCCAATTATTCTGTTAGAATGGTTAATAATAAATGGCTAAAGCACTTGTTGTCCGATCGGAAACAAAGATCAAAATCTCAAACACCCTGACATTGTCTCGGCAATGTAGAAAAAATCATTTTTCAAGATAAACCCGTCGGAGGATATAAAACTTGTGTTCTGTAACAGTAAACGGTTATTTTATACCATAGATATAAAATAACCATTTACTGTTCCAGAATCGTACCTGGGACTTCAGAGCTAGCGACACCTTAAAATCTATCTATAAGACGTCTGAATTCAAAATTTCACTCAATTATGTGTAATGTTTACAGATTAAATAAATTAAAAATATACACAAAGATACGCATTTATTATATCCTTTGCTCAAAAGCATAAAAAAAAACCTCTTAATCAATCCTGCCAAATTATTTTAATTTCCGATTAAGCATTTCAAATACAAATCTAACGTAAACAATAAACATATAAAGTTGTTATTGAAAAAATTACTTCGCAACCCTCCGCATACAACAAACATATATTCTTTCAGTTAGGTAACAGTTCAATAAGTGTCTTCAAATTCCGAATTATAAAGTCAATGTAGTGCACTTTTACGTTCCCCCGTTTTCACAATTGTACTAAAATGAGGATTTTGTAATTTTTCTTTCAATAACTGTTTCTATGTGCGTACACTTGCACCACCTTAAGAAATTCCTAACGAAATCTGCAACACGTTTTGGAATGCTATGTTGTTTAAGCATATTAAGAAGCGCATGGTCGGGCACTATACGAGTATCACGTTGGTTCCCAACACTCCACAATTTTGTCGCCTTGGCGAGCCTCGCTCAATTTGCATGGTACACCACAAAAGTGAGATTATTATATACCATCAGTGGTAGAGCAACGCATCTGCTATGCCTCTGGTATTGCAGGTGTCTGCGGCGGCGGTAATCACTTGTCATCACGTGAGCCACCTGCTCGTTTGCCTCCCTTTTCTATAAAAAAAAATACTGCTTGCTTACGACGAAACGTACAGGTATTCCCGTGTCCATATCACAATACAATCTTTATATAATGGTTGCTATATGTTGATTCTTTTTGAAGGTTTGTTTTTTCATAATTTCATGTATTTAAATCTTTACGCATCATCCTTGACAGGATAGCCAGATACATCAGATCGCTAAGTGTCACGATACTTAAATACCTCTTTCGCTTCTATCATTTCCAAATATTCGTGATAATCTATTACCAAAAGGAATTTAAAAAGTTCAACCAGGCTTAATCTTTGACAGAGTATAATTTTTTCAACATAATCGTCTCGACATAATCGTTATTTAATACTATGCCCAGAAGCGATGCATTCAACATAGATAGTACACGCACAAGCAGGTATCCGATGTTAGGCGTGAGCATGACCCTCCGCCGGTCAAGGAGGACCGGTGCCTACTGTATTTCGCTTACAGTTACTTATTTACAAGTACACGAGTAGTCAAGCCTGACAAATACCTTAATGATTTGTTATCTTAGGATATTAAACCTAAAGTGTCATTGCAAGCTCAATAAATGTTTTTATTTAGTTGAGTACTCTAGCTTAGAGTATTGCCCCAGAAAACTCCTGTGCGGAGGAGTCTACAATATGTGTAATTTTTGGGGCTTAATCTTTACATATTGGTTGGAACTTTACGTATACAAACCCTTTCATAATTTGTATATCGTTTCTTTTTATTTCCGAATAATATGAACGATTTTGGTAACATTTGTTAGGTTCGTATAGTTTTGGTGTAAATTGAATATTTCTTGAATGTTTTTTTAATTTATTTTATTAATAATGCAACACTGGCAAAAGTGAAAAAAACATGGCAACGCGTGCTCATGGAAGCGAGCTGTGTAGGGAAAGTTGATGGTACTTAAATGTACATTCTAATATCGTATAACTAGGCACCTAACTACGCATTAATGACCAGGCAGAATTGGCGGACGTTACTATATCATTTGTCAGAAATGCTAGGCTTTTCGTGTAATCTCGACCTGGTCAGTCATCGTGGCGTATGCCTTTTACAAGGTCTACTAAACCTTATGATTAAATCTTAGGAATGTTTAACACTTATTGCTATTGATAATTATTTCCTCGTCTAATTTAACAACTAAACGTTATTTACTTTAAGAACGGATGACGATATTTTGTGTATATAATATTTAATTCATCATATGCAATTATATTTACCAAGCATTGTCAACATTATTATTTACCAACCATTGTTCGGCATCGGATTGTTTCTTGTCTTTGTGATTAAAGTTCGTATGAAAGAATACTTAAGGACTCCTCCGATCAGCTGAGAAATTTGAAAAAAAACTGAAATGGATTCTTTGGGATTCGAATATTGGATATCGCTAATAGGTATTATGAAATTATTTATCATAAATTTGTTTAGTTTCCATGTTCTTTGCTTACACATTTCTGATAAGTATTTTTTTAAACCTTCACGAAATGATTACGAATAAATTTATTGAAATCGCGACATGACAATGCCTGTCGAATCAAGAAGTAATCATACAGATATTTCTATCGTATAATGCATGTATGTATATCATGGCGTGTAAATTGCTAGTGCCACCATATAAGCTATGGTGTGCTGTATGGGAAACGGAAACACGGTCCAATTGGCAGGAGTCATTGTCGCACCTACCTCCGATTCGCAATCTAATTTGTTTACGTTTTATTTAATCCTTTCCTATCTCTACGTTAAAATTTTTTAAGTAGAATTAAAACTTTATGTTTATAGCTATTTCATAATATTAGCAAAGTATTTAAAATTAGTACTAGGATAGATTCGCTATTTACATTACGAATGTTCTGACCACTCCAACTAAGCTTAGATGGGTATATCGAGTATTTAAAAGAAACTTTATATCTTCATTGTAGTTTTCTTCCACCCTTTATTTTATTATTCCTTCAATCAAGTCATATGTCGTCGTATATAAACCTCTAATGATTCCCCTGCTATATATGTAAATTCACAATTCAATTCTTTTTGTTCTCTCTCTCTTGATTTGTACTGTAATTCAGCAAGGCCTAAGCCGTCACTTAGCTCTCTCTTCATGAAAGCACTGGACGCTTTTTCCATACGCTCCACTATGCTCAGGAAGATTGAAGCCCGCTATATTAGAAGCCTCGCACTAGTAGTTAAAAATATTTCCAATTTTAGTTCCAATTTTATTTCCAATTTAAACCCAATTCAAATTCCAATCTCAAAATCAAATCGAAAACTTTAAACGTCAGCATAGGAATTTAAATTTCACGCCACCGCCGTTCATTAGTGGTGTTCCACTGATAAAGAACAAACAGACTAGAAATTTCGTAGGTTTCCTCTATTTCTGAATTAATTATGTTTCATGATTTGTTAATTTTTTAGCTAAATGTGTTTTATACGGTGGGTTTATTTTTAACCGCTTTTTAAGCATTATAAATTATTAACGTAGCATATTCGTTTTCTGTCTCTGAATACATTAAGATTTCACAACTATATTGTTATGCGTAATAAATTCACTTTTATACATCCTTAACATCACATAAGTAGAGCGTTAACGGTGCAAGTGCCCGACAGAGTCCGTCAACGATCGAACAGTTCGGAATTCTATCTCAAAAGGAATGCGCCGTGTAATCAAGCAATTGTATTACCAATGTGAAAATCCATTATGATGGTATACATTACATATGCATTTGTGTAAATTATACTGAGGGAATATACTTAAGTAATGGCATGTAAAAGTACAAAGCAGGGTCCTGGTTCTCTATGGAGGGTTTTGCCATTGCCACGCTTGGTAAGTGAAATGGCGGTTGCAGTACCTAATACCTCGCCTGTAGCACCATAGACTTACTCACAATACATAAAAAAGATACACAGACTGCTAACATAGTAACACTTCTTACTTACGTTACATAAAGGTGTTAAATTATTAAATTAAATGTGTTATATTCTAGTAAAACTTTTTCGAAAGTTATGTATTTGTTTCGTTGACTTGAACACTAAAATGGCGACTGGCTCACCACTTGCCATGATGTCCTAAATAAGTTTCGGCGAAATATGGGTCAACAGGACCAAATTTTCGAGATCTTTGAAAATTATAATGGACGTGAGCATGGTGAATTATATCATTAGCTATATGTTAAACAGTCAACCTTTAATATTTGCTGTGGACGCGTATTACTTACGGCGAGATCTCACAACATCTTGCTACATAGTTTTTGTTCCTAATCGATGTAACGGACGGGAATGCGTTCACTAGCCCACTCGTGTAATCTCACCTAGCTAAATAAACATAAAAAGCTTCTTATTTACACATCTTGAACTCTTCACTTTTTTAAAGAATTTTTAGGACTGTATTATAGATTAGAACTGCAAACTATTTTAATGTTGAAATACTGTTGTTACTACTTTTACTGTTGTGTAAAAAACTGTGTTTTCCTTGTTACACAAATTATATTATACCATTTTTATATTATAAAATCATAATTTTATTATTTAACATGCTCTTATTTTTATTATGTTGCATATGTTTCGAAAACAATACTAAAATATAACATTTTAATGCCTTAGGAAAGACTTTCTACAAGAAAGTACATAACAATTCTTTTGTATCAAGTATTTTGTTCTTATACTTTTCTTGTGCAAAACTGCTTGATAATTTTCCATCAGCCTATTTTTAATATCATATTGTTGCAAATAAATATAAAATATAATGTGGGTTAGTAAAACGGAAAAAGATTTCCGTGCTGGCTAATGTATCTAAGCCGTGCTCTGCAGCTGTCATATTTTTATTTGTTGTGATTTTTTTGTGTTCAAATGAATCGTATCTACTAGTCCAGTATTAACAAATGTCTTTGGTACCATCAAGATTTTTATGTTACTTAAGTGTACGACGAGTATTCAATTAAAAAAGTTACTCTAAGTATCAGTAATACGCAAACTTTCAGTAATTATTTTAATATAAAATTTTCGTAGCATATTAAAGAATCTTTGACCTTATCTTTCTTTTACGGCCTGTATGGGCATAGGCCTGTATCACTTTCAGGCATACAGGCCTTTCTCGTAAGGAGAGTTTACCATGATTACCACGCTACCAGACACCTAGCTCCTTAGACGCTGTTCTCCATCTATGAGTCCGTTTTATTTTGGTATGGCTATATATCAAGATAGTTACCCCGTTATCTGTGGTTGCCAATTTAAAGTATTTTTCTTTAGTCGCCCTTTACGTCACCCGCGGGGTAACAGGAAATCTGAAATCTGGAAATATTCTTATGCCGACATCTCTAAGAATTACTAAATGAACATTTTTCAATTGTCAGCGTTTGGTGAAAAGAAATTATTAGCATTTTATAAAAAAATTACCAATGTTGTCTACTCGTATTTAGTACATCAATTCCATTTAATGATAGATACATTTTCATCCATAACTTTAGTTCTTACGGACATTGTATTAATTTCAATTGACATACCTCAGAGAGGAATTGCTCATAACCCCGATTTTTTAATCTATTAAATTACATTGTCGTGACTTTAATCGCTGCATGAATGAGACTGTGACTGTGTGATTAAATGAGGAAACAATAGAATATCGTCGCATACTCTCCAAGTATTATCAACCGCTAAGTTGGTCACCAACCAACCCCACGCCCCTTCATGTTGGAGGGTATCGTAAGAGTCCTACGACTACTAAGTATGATTACGATTATAGCTACAAATGGCGGGTCCATTTCGGAAGACTACCGGGCCAAACTTATTGATTACGAGCGAGCTGAAAAAATAATTGCTCTGATTCCATAGTAAGTAGCTAAAGCACTTGTGTTATGGAATCGGGTACAACGTAGGTACGAAACTCGTATTGTGGTTCTTCAAATGTAAGTAATGTAGTAATCGTCATGTATGTATTAAGACTTGGATCTCGCATCCTAGTAGTACCGATGTTCTTGCGTTTCGGTAATGTAAGTCATCTGGTTACCCAAATATTCATTTGGCTGCCATTGATTTAAAAAAAATATGACTAGATCATATTTTTTTCTGAACTCAAATGGCGTGAAGAACGCATAACGAATTGCTGGCTGGTTGATAGTGAACTATTCGCGGTTTTTTTTTTTTTAATTCTTTTTCTAATGTCTTATTGGTTCGACAACTGTAACATGGCCCGGCAACATTCCCTTGACCGAGTCTGTGTTTTTTCGTTAATCTATATAATGTGGTACGTTCGTCATGTGAAAATGTCCAACCGAAACATTTTAACCTTTGTATTCGAACATGGACCGACATGTCGCGAGCACTGGACCGTAAATCCTGCCCACCTGTTTTGTTGACATAATACATTGGGTCGTCTGAATTTACGCGTCATTTCTAATAACGTTCATGTTTATATTGTGTAGGTGAATTTGTAGAAATAATGATATATTTTTATAATACAAGGTATCTTTAGAACATAATAGTATATACTACTTAATTTTTAAGTATTCACAACAATATAAAAAATATATTAACGCCATTCCCACCTCTGTCTACTGAGGTAGACAGAGGTCAAGTCAATTAAGTCCTTACAATGCAACTTCCACAGAAGATTTTTTTGGACAACGTAACAAGTGGTGAGCCCTTTGCCGTCTTTCCGTCCAAGCCAACGATATGAATCGTCGATAAGTTTTTGAAAAAACCCATTAGTACGAGCCACCTGGGGGTCTAACTCGGGTCTCTTGACTCGAATTCCGATCATCCAGCCACTCGGCTATCGTAACTTCTTACAACCATAGCTATCCTATATATTTGTTATAGTGGTTATATTCTTTTCACATTTATTATTTTTACTTTTTTTATTTTATTATTTTCACATTTATTATTTATTTGTGAAGAATTTTAAAACAATATACTTGTACTAATTCTACAGTTCTGCAACGTCTAGGTACTACAGCTCTTATTGTTCAACCAACTAACATTTGGTTAACGAAAAAGATAACGAAATACATTCCGTAGGTTTTTCTTTTTTCTATGATTACATTACATTGTTATATAACATGATAGCATAGTTAAATGAAAGCATATTATACTTTTCATAATAACATAATATACATATAACTATATGAAGTCGATAGCTGGGAGTTGTTATGGTCGGAATTTTGAGTAATCTGGAGTTCGATCCCCAGGTGGCAGTAACAATGAGTTTCTTCGCGCAACTTAAGGGCCGAATTTCCATCGTTGGCTGGATATAAAAGGCGGTAAGGATGGCCTACCACCCGTCACGTTTTCCCGAAAATATCTTCGGTGGAAGGTGGGTCAAAGTGACTTAATTGCCTGACTTGACCTCTGTACCACTCCTGCATTGAATCGGTGAAGATATTATTGCTTATTTCTTTATGTTACAACTTAAAATGCAATTACTTTGATAACAGTATTTAAATATTTTTTAAATAAAGAGTGTGGACTGGTGGAAGGGAGACTTGAAGTAAGCATAGTTTATCCTTTTAGTCTCTGTTTTAGAACAAATCGATTAAGGTCGTTTAGATAAATAAATATTTACACCAATTCCCAGTAGACAGAGGTCAAGTCAATTAAGTCCTTACAATGCAACTTCCACAGAAGATTTTTTGGACAACGTAACACGTGGTGAGCCCGTTGCCGTCTTTCCGTCCAAGCCAACGATATGAATCGTCGATAAGTTTTGAAAAAACCGATGGTACAAGCCTCGTTTCAATGGGTTAATTAAGGTCGTTTTATAATTAAAAGTCGAAAACTTTAAATTGCATGAATGAGACTGTGACTGTGTGATTAAATGAGGAAACAATTGAATATCGTCGCATACTTCCAAGTATTATCAACCGCTAAGTTTCACCAACCAACCCCACGCCCCTTCATGTTGAGGGTATCGTAAGAGTCCTACGACTACTAAGTATGATTACGATTATAGCTACAAATGGCTACTATTGATTACGAGCGAGCTGAAAAAATAATTGCTCTGATTCCATAGTAAGTAGCTAAAGCACTTGTGTTATGGAATCGGGTACAACGTAGGTACGAAACTCGTATTGTGGTTCTTCAAATGTAAGTAATGTAGTAATCGTCATGTATGTATTAAGACTTGGATCTCGCAACCTAGTAGTACCGATGTTCTTGCGTTTCGGTAATGTAAGTCATCTGGTTACCCAAATATTCATTTGCCTGCCATTGATTTAAAAAAAATATGACTAGATCATATTTTTTTCTGAACTCAAATGGCGTGAAGAACGCATAACGAATTGCTGGCTGGTTGATAGTGAACTATTCGCGGTTTTTTTTTTTTTAATTCTTTTTCTAATGTCTTATTGGTTCAACAACTGTAACATGGCCCGGCAACATTCCCTTGACCGAGTCTGTGTTTTTTCGTTAATCTATATAATGTGGTACGTTCGTCATGTGAAAATGTCCAACCGAAACATTTTAACCTTTGTATTCGAACATGGACCGACATGTCGCGAGCACTGGACCGTAAATCCTGCCCACCTGTTTTGTTGACATAATACATTGGGTCGTCTGAATTTACGCGTCATTTCTAATAACGTTCATGTTTATATTGTGTAGGTGAATTTGTAGAAATAATGATATATTTTTATAATACAAGGTATCTTTAGAACATAATAGTATATACTACTTAATTTTTAAGTATTCACAACAATATAAAAAATATATTAACGCCATTCCCACCTCTGTCTACTGAGGTAGACAGAGGTCAAGTCAATTAAGTCCTTACAATGCAACTTCCACAGAAGATTTTTTTGGACAACGTAACAAGTGGTGAGCCCGTTGCCGTCTTTCCGTCCAAGCCAACGATATGAATCGTCGATAAGTTTTTTGAAAACCGATGGTACAAGCCTCGTTTCAATGGGTTAATTAAGGTCGTTTTATAATTAAAAGTCGAAAACTTTAAATTACATGATTGTAAAGATGTGACAAATAGATCAATACAGTATTCTATGATATTATGTATTGATTGATGTAAATTACGACAAAACATGATCAAAACCGACTCGGTAATCTATTGTAACGTTCATGGGTGCTATAATTGTAGATTTTAGCCCATCTAATTGGCATGGTTGTAAAGAGAGCGTGACTGCTCTCTCACTTTCCAACGTCCGACATAATCCGAAATACCAGTGTATTTTAATTAGGCACTCGGTTTTCACTACAAATAATGAAGTCGCAATAGTCGAGTGGTTTGGTGATCGAAACTCGAGTCGCCAGACCCAGGAGGTAGGCTCTGACCAATGAGTTTTTTTTTTTTTAATTCTTTTCTAATGTCTTATTGGTTCAACAACTGTAACATGGCCCGGCAACATTCCCTTGACCGAGTCTGTGTTTTTTCGTTAATCTATATAATGTGGTACGTTCGTCATGTGAAAATGTCCAACCGAAACATTTTAACCTTTGTATTCGAACATGGACCGACATGTCGCGAGCACTGGACCGTAAATCCTGCCCACCTGTTTTGTTGACATAATACATTGGGTCGTCTGAATTTACGCGTCATTTCTAATAACGTTCATGTTTATATTGTGTAGGTGAATTTGTAGAAATAATGATATATTTTTATAATACAAGGTATCTTTAGAACATAATAGTATATTCTACTTAATTTTAAGTATTCACAACAATGTAAAAATATATTAACGCCATTCCCACCTCTGTCTACTGAGGTAGACAGAGGTCTAGTCTAGACAATTAAGTCCCTTCGACACACCTTTCACCGTAGATTCGGGACAACGTGACAGGTGGTGAGCTCGTCTTCGTCATTATGTCCAAGCCAACATACATACAACCAACATAAAGCCAACATACATTCGTACATAAGTTTTTGAAAACCCATTAGTACGAGCCACCTGGGGTCTAACTCGGGTCTCTTGACTCGAATTCGATCATCCAACCACTGGCTACCGTGACTTCTTACAACCATAGCTATCCTATATATTTGTTATAGTGGTTATATTCTTTTCACATTTATTATTTTTACTTTTTTATATTTTATTATATTCACATTTATTATTTATTTGTGAAGAATTTTAAAACAATATACTTGTACTAATTCTACAGTTCTGCAACGTCTAGGTACAACAGCTCTTATTGTTCAACCAACTAACATTTGGTTAACGAAAAAGATAACGAAATACATTCCGTAGGTTTTTCTTTTTTCTATGATTACATTACATTGTTATATAACATGATAGCATAGTTAAATGAAAGCATATTATACTTTTCATAATAACATAATATACATATAACTATATGAAGTCACGATAGCCGAGTTGTTGGGTGGTCGGAATTTCGAGTCGAGAGACCCGAGTTCGATCCCCAGGTGGCAGTACCAATGAGTTTTTCATAAACTTATGTACGAATTTCATCGTTGGCTTGGACATAAAAGGCGGCGACGGGCTCACCACCTGTCACGTTTTCCCGAAAATATCTTCGGTGGAAGGTGGGTCAAAGTGACTTAATTGTCTAGACTTGACCTCTGTCTACCCCTGTATTTTGAATTGCGTGAAGATATTATTATTATTTTTACATATAACTTAAAATGCAATTACTTTGATAACAGTATTTAAATATTTTTTTAAATAAAGAGTGGGGACTATGTGAAGGAGACGGAAGTGTTAGTTTATCTCTTTTTAGTCTCTGTTTTAGAACAAATCGATTAAGGTCGTTTAGATAAATAAATATTTACACGCAATTCCCAGTAGACAGAGGTCTAGTCTAGACAATTAAGTCCCTTCGACACACCTTTCACCGTAGATTCGGGACAACGTGACAGGTGGTGAGCTCGTCTTCGTCATTATGTCCAAGCCAACATACATACAACCAACATAAAGCCAACATACATTCGTACATAAGTTTTTTTGAAAAAACCGATGGTACAAGCCTCGTTTCAATGGGTTAATTAAGGTCGTTTTATAATTAAAAGTCGAAAACTTTAAATTACATGATTGTAAAGATGTGACAAATAGATCAATACAGTATTCTATGATATTATGTATTGATTGATGTAAATTACGACAAAACATGATCAAAACCGACTCGCTAATCTATTGTAACGTTCATGGGTGCTATAATTGTAGATTTTAGCCCATCTAATTGGCATGGTTGTAAAGAGAGCGTGACTGCTCTCTCACTTTCCAACGTCCGACATAATCCAAAATACCAGTGTATTTTAATTAGGCACTCGGTTTTCACTACAAATAATGAAGTCGCAATAGTCGAGTGGTTTGGTGATCGAAACTCGAGTCGCCAGACCCAGGAGGTAGGCTCTGACCAATGAGTTTTTTTTTTTCGAAACTTATGTATGATTTGTATTGTTTGCTTGGACGAAGAGACGGCGACAGGCTCGCCTCCTGTCATGTTGTCGCAAAATAAGGTATACGTAACACCTTATTTTGGGAACTAAATTTTTTAGACCTTTGTCTGCAATACAGGGGTATTGAGAATTGCCCAAATTCTATAGAGCATGTCATGTTATTTGATGCAACTTGTATAGCATTGCTTAAACTTACAATATTCTACTCAACGCTATCCAATATCCTGCAGTGGATGTTTTGATGTTTTTATGTATATCCCGCTGTGGTATCAGAGTAAGAATACACTACCAGCTTCCTGTGAGTGTTGTAAAAGGTGAACAAGGGAAAAGCCTTCAATATTTCGCGAAAATGTTATTGGCTACAGACGGGTGGCGGGATAACAAATTCCTGACCAAAATTAAGCAAACCGTTGACGGACGCCTAAGGTGAATTATGTCTGATACTGTGATCGCCAATCCGCTTGTCAAGCGTGGCGATTATTATAAACCTCCCTTATGCAAGAGGTTTTTATGTCCTGTCCACTACAGTACACGCTCTACTTTATCTCCCTTATGGGAGAGGCCTCCATGTCCTGCAGTGGACTTTATAGGCAACATCACGTACTTTGACCAGGCTTGTATATGATGATTCTTATGAAACACAAATTATTATTTTTAATGGGTTAGCATGGTAATATATTTTGGCATTTCTGCGCGTTAAAGATGGTTATCTTGACAACTGTCAGGAACCAATGCTGTTTATTTTATTATCATGGCTCTTCCATTAGTAGCCTTTCCACATTCACGAGAAGAAAACTGTCCTCAAAAGATTAACGAATGGGAAAGTTTATGAGTATGGCTGTTTGACAATCTTAACCAAAGTTCTTACAACTTAATAGATTTGATTGAAGTCTGGATCATAGATATCATCTGGTATCTATGATCCAGATCAAAGGTATCATCTGAAGGAAAGTACATCTAAAATTAACACGTTATTAAAACTAATATTTGTTCAAAAAAAAAAAACTGTTTCTGTGAGAAGATGAACTTCACAATTTTTACATTAAGACGTGACTAAGGGCTGACATTTGCTTTACGTGTTTGTTGTAAATTATTTTCACAATGTAAATACCTTCGTTAGGAGAAAACTCTGCATGATAATATTTTGTTTAAGCAAAACTTCAATACGCAGGCATTTAATCAAGGCCCTCAACCTCTACTTGTATTAAAGAAAGGAGACAACCTTTTCAATTGTGATATACAAGTATTTGTAGCTTATGATGATTTGTTTTCAAGGTAGACAATATAATAGAATAATGATTGTTTGACATGAATATACATAATGGGGTAGATGTGGCTAAGTTGGTATATGTTATTTTTATGGTGAGAATGTCATGATAGCGGAGTGGTTGAATGATCAGAATTGGGTATCGAACTCGGGTCTCTTGACCCGAGTTCGATACCCAAGGCCGAACCAATGGGTTTTTTTCAAAAACTTCTGTGCTATTAGTGTCATATCGTTGGCTTGAACGTAAAGACGGTGACGAGCTCACCACCTATCACGCTGTCCCAAAAAAATCCCACTATGTATTAGCTATGTACTCATGTAGATGCGCCTCGCAGTTTTAAATTTATTATGAAACAGTAGAAGATACTATATTTTTTTGAACTAGTTGCAATACTCCTACTCCTACAGACGATTCCCAGAAAGGGAACCTTCATACCACATTATAGAATAAAGACCGTTTTCTAAAAACCTCTAAGGAAGAATTCCATTTCTAGATGGAGTCGTGACCATCGTAACAGTCTATCAAAAATCCTCTGCTGAACCCTGACCTCCCACAAAGATTACCACATAGAACGGTCATGTGCGATCTGCATCCATAGCTTCATCTCGTGGAGCGTCATTCTAAACTGCGTTTGCCTGCACGAAATTGCTACTCGAAACCTTTCTTTCTCAACATGTAGATACTTACTTTATTGTCTTGACCTCTGTCAACCCCCAGTATTGGGAATGGCATGAAGAAGTTTATAGATAGGTAGTACCGTGTTATAGCTTATTAAAATTACAATTATGTTATACAGATGTTTCCTATATCTTCTAGTAATTTCCAAAATCATAACCATTTTAATAAACGCTAATAATATTAAAATTTAATCAATTTAGATAAATTTAACAAACTTATGTAATAGTCGCTTGCATCGATGCAGAAAAAAAAGGATATGAATTAATTATTTTCCTTACATAATCTTAAAACGAATTGGATTAATAAACATTAAATTTATTGCAAAAATATGTATTGTGTATATATTAAATTGTGATTGTATTCACAGACAAATAATTTAACATTTTATTTAATTTAGCATTTATGCCCAACCTCCCGAAATGCATTAATGCGCTCCTTCCTTTCGTGTAATAAGTATAAATACAACAAAATTACAATGTTCCGTGATCACCTTGATTTATACAATTGTATGTATTTTAAAACTATTAAATCATTAGTGTTTTGGACCCATCATGTAACAAACAGCAGAGCGGATCTAAATTATGTACAATTCATGGGTACAAATTGTAATTAATATAATAAGTCTTTACGGTCTAAAACAAGCTCCTTTGATGTATTAGGTTTATCAGTGTTCTGAAGAAAATGGGTTTCTTACAATTAAAATCTGGTCATTCAAAAGTACATTATATTTCTACAATATAATGTCTTCACATTAGCTACAAAAAATTATATTGGTTTAAATGTTTATTTAAAACCATATCATAAATTAGGTGTCGTAAGAGGCGATTAAAAAAAGAGCCATGATAATAACATTGGCTAGCAACAGATAAAACTATAAAAAATAGACGTCAATTCATTAGATCGTCACGGATCTGTAGATTCTAAGATGCGAGGTGTGTGGTAATGCGATCGCCAATCCGCTTGCCAAGCGTGACGATTATACCGAACTCGCCCTTAGCGGAGAAGCTTCCTGTAGTGGAATATTACCGGACGTTCTGTATGAATGTTTTAAAAAGCAATCTCAAAAATTACAAAATTAATATTATTATTATATATATATATATATATATATATATATATATATATATATACATATATATATATATATATACATATATATATATATATATATATATATATATATATATATATATATATATATATATATATATATATATATATATATATATATATATATATATATATAAATATATATATATATTCACGCAATTCCCAATACAGGGGTAGACAGAGGTCAAGTCTAGACAATTAAGTCACTTTGACCCACCTTCCACCGAAGATATTTTCGGGAAAACGTGACAGGTGGTGAGCCCGTCGCCGTCTTTAAGTCCAAGCCAACGATGAAATTCGTACATAAGTTTTTGAAAACCTCATTGGCACTGCCACCTGGGAATCGAACTCGGGTCTCTCGACTCGAAATTCCGACCACCCAACAACTCGGATATCGTGACTAAATTAATGATATTTATTAATTAATTTATTTCTAAATTAAAAAATCATTTAGGTGTAGATTATTTTAATTTGTAACTAAGACTACTTGATAGGTAACTAAATAAAAGGTACGTTTTAATCTCGTAGTTGATCGTAGGAATCATCTGGTTAAACACCAACCCATTTCTATCAGTAAACAGTGACTGCTGGAGAATACTCTTGTAGTATTATGTCCGCCTATTGATTTTACATAATTAACGTAAGGTTCAAAAAAGATTAAATAATACATAAACAGATTCGGATTTATGAAGTAAAGAGATCCAGGATATTTACATTTTCGGTATTTCTACGGCATAGGGACATATAGTGTATTGGGGTATCTACCAGTTACCATGACCGCAAATATACACTCCAACAACTTACATGTAGCGGCATTTATGTCTCCATATTGAAAGCTCACTAATGGCGGTTTCAGGAAACACAAAAATCCTACATCGCGCTATCGAAGTCCGCACGGTTACACGCATATATACGATTACGGATTGCGCACACTGGAGGAGGAGATGTCCTCCCCAGGTCACGGTCACTTGGCCAGGCAGGTAGCTATCCTATTCCTGCAATAACTCGTCCACTACATACATATTTATCGAACCAATGACTTAATTAAATAAATCAATATAAACACCGATTCAAAAATTTTGTGTTTTTAAGCTTATCATTGATATCACCTCTATGCTCACTCTTACCAACATCTTACATGGTGTGAATGAGCGTCGGAATCAGGAAAATTCTATCGCTCTTTAGCATTGATTTAATGCCTGTTACATACTCGTAAAAAACTAGTCGAAGCAAAAGTGACGGTTCCGTGTGACAAGTTGTTTGAAACGGTGTTATAAATAAATAGCGGAATTTCTTCTATAAAGCATTACTTAAATACAAGAAATTAAATCCTGGAAAAGACAGAATATAAGATGTATTCCGTGTATTAAATTACCCTAAATTATTATAAAATTTTAACCGTAAACTACTAATAAAAATAGCTTCTTTAACTCGCAAACGCAAAATATCCATTCAAATCAAATCATTTATTTATTAATATAAATAACATACATTAAATCCATCGATCGTCATGTTTTAAGCGAAGAAAAGAAGAAACGGCGAAAGAAACTCAGTAGATATCCTCTTTCTTAGCTTTCATTTATAAAAGAAATTAAAAATAATTTAATTAGAAACTATATAAATAAATAAATATCTTCACGCAATTCCCAATACAGGGGTAGACAGAGGTCAAGTCTAGACAACTAAGTCCCTTTGAACCACCTTCCACCTAAGATATTTTCGGGACAACGTGACAGGTGGTGAGCCCGTCGCCGCCTTGAATTAGAAACTAATAAACAATAATTTAATTAGAAATAGCATGTGAGCGGTCAACTCATTTATTTCAACCAGGGGTTATTATCATTAATATTTTATCAACTTATGAGATAATTGATGCATGACATTTTAGACTAGAAAATAAGTACACCAAGGACTTATTCGGTAAATAAACAAATTGTCTTAATATCTGCTGACCATTACGAAACCGGTGACAATTATAAATAACGTAATTTACAAATAAACCCAACAAGTCGGGGCTCAAACCTGTGACTTAAGATCAGAAAGAAGATAGTGATCAGAGGAGAATAAATGTACATTCACTTGCCGCATTACCAAAAAGCAGTCTAGTAGCCCATGACTAGTACTAAAACCGTACCGTTTTAGGAAGGAAACTGGTTTACTTATATGTCGAGTAAAAGAAATTTATTATATAATTAGTAAGGGTTTCTCCACTTCCAGTATACACGAAGAAAATTTATTGACCATTTTATTAAACTCATTTCAGCCCCGTTGTTCATTTTAAATCTGTACATATGATAATAGTCTTTTCATATCTTCACGAAAATTACAGTACTTTGTGATAGGCAGATTACTTTTAGATTACCTTTACTACCAATTTTTTTTTTTTTGAGACGACGACCCGATAGTTGAGTTGGTGGTATATCCGAAGTTGTGGCTGCGGGTTCTCATCCTGCTAGGTATGTGTAAATGTGGCATAAATGTTTGCCACATTTATTTGATGATGTTAATGGTAGTTTTTATAAATGTATTATTTTAAACTCTGTAATGAACAAATTGATAGAGCCGGTAGCACACGCGCTAAGAATAACCGTCTACGGAAATTTCTTATTATAAAACTCTTCTTCTTATTTTCGCCTAGCTTCCGTACCGTCCGATAAAGAACTTCGCTCCAAAAAAATACAGATAATGTTGTACTTAAAACGACGTGAGTTAAGAAATTGTGAAATCTTGTTACACATTTTTTAATGTTTTATGTAGAGAACACACGCAAAAGGCCCCGCTTAAGGTACACAGCTTAGTGTTCTACTAATTTGTACCAATATTTCAGCGTCTATTACCTTAATAGATAGGGATAGGAAAAACATCAAATACATTGCTCTGATGCCAAAGTAAAGTTAGTGGCAATAGCCTAATGGTTTAGGGTGCGGACTGCGAAACATGACGTCGCAGGTTCGGGCCCCGCCATTCGACTTTTGACGTATACCAACTCCAGACACGAGCATTGCAGCTTAATTGGAGTGGTTAACAGGAATACTAGTAATGTTATTCGGCATTGCTAGTATTCTTTAAAAAAAATTTTATGGGACCAGACACAGCGATGGTACCACAAACAAACAAAACCAGAGAAAATGTAGAAAAGTGCTTTCTTCTTTGATCCGACCGGGAATCGAACCCGGGACCTCAGAGCACTCTCAGGCATTATGAAAACCGGTGTGTACGCCATTCGTCCACAGAGGTCATTATAGGTTTATAACCTGTGATAAACACACTACACTGTTATTACAAGATCTCTGAGTCGGTATGTTAAATACATGTTACTTCCATAAGCTAAGATTAACTCGCTTCTTATCTAACTTCCACGTGGGGATTACCAGGAATAGATCATAGCTAACGCATAAAGGAATTTCTTTAAGAAAGATGGATTAATATTATGGAAAAGCTATTTTCAAATAATTTAAAAAAGAGAAATTTAAAAATGCTGCGGAGGTCGCGGGTTCGAACACCGCCCTTGTCAGTTGTTTTTTAAATTTTTCTTTACTAAAAAAAACTCAGAATGACTTCATCCTAAAATTCACAAAATATGTATAATCAAATTCAATTTTGAAAATTTGGATTGCACACTTTTTTGGTTTTCAGGGAGCTCTTTACTGTAAAAATATCGTTATAAAATCAAAGCTCAAAAGGTGTAGGTGACGATGACATTAACTAGAAGCAAAATTCATGTATATTATTGTACCAATCCGACAATCAAAATATACATCGTCTAGCAGATTTTGTTGTCACTTCACTATTTTATCGTCGATTATATGGATCTATCGTATCGGAGGTTGTGTTGTGTCACGATTCCGAATTTACTCATCTACGACAACGAGATTAAAATAGTTACGGAATGCCTTCACTACCTCGCCGCGGAAATATTATTACTTAAAAAAAATCTCTATTTTGCATAACGGATTTGATTAAAGTAATTTCCCCGTAACTGATTTCATTAAATAAGACAACACTCGTGTTTACGTTTACTGCGAAAGGTTCGATGTTAAGTAGTGCAGTGACCGAGGGTGTGACGTCACAGTACTTATAAGACGCGTGTCATCTGACAGCTTAATGGACGCTGTGAGCAGTATATAAGCATCGCCATGAGTCCACTTGACACACTACCACCGTTCTTCATAATTATAATCTCATATTTACCAAGTGGTTATAATGGGTTAGAGAAAATCAGAGTAATGGACGAAGTTCTGATTTGCTTGCTTGAAATGCTTAGTGCCGCTGTACACGTGTTTCTGGGTAAATAATAGCATTCAACAACGCAACAATCACGCACGTCATTCAGCATCGAACTAGTTGGTACATGACTTAGAAATTCCTATACATTGCTAACTGTGATCTGTTCTAGATTAGATACATATATTTTTTAAAAAAGCCACGATAACCGAGTGGTCTGGTGATCGGAATTCGAGTCAAGAAACCTGAAGGGTTTTTGGCTTCGGTGAAAGGTCATCCGAAAAGGCGCCTTGTCTAGACTTCTGTCTCTGTCTCCATTGAGTATATGCGTGAAGAGAAAAAAGTGTAATTTTCCTGCCAGCATTACGAGCTACCAAATACACCTGTCAATAAATATAAAAAGCGTGGAAATAATACATAACATTATTTGACCAACATACCGCGCCGGTACATACAACGTGAAAGTGTGGCGCGCATATTATGGTGAATGTGGAGTTAACGTTCGGAACGCGGCTGTAATATGGTAATGTACCATTAATAAACATAGAGGGAATAGAGATGCAATTACATTATGTAATATACTAAAAATTTGTAAAGTAATTCTTACATATAAAAATGAGTATGAAATGTTTGTCTTTGTATACATAATAGCTTTCGTCCGGAACTTTCGGTTACATAGAGAAACAGTGCATTTAAAAAGAATCACACTGCCTCGACTAAATATTATAATTTGTAGCGTAATGTGGAGTCTTCAAATCCCAATCAGACTCAGACACAATTGATTGATTGATGAAAATTTTTATAGTTCAAAAAAATAATGCGCTGCAATGGATGGAAATAGCTATATAGCTAGAATAATGAATGGAAATAGCTATATAGCTAGAATAATGAATGGAAATAGCTAAAAAATCAGTTATGTTTAAATAAATAAATACATACATAGATAGGAACAAAAACATCACATACACTGCTCTGATTCCAAAGTAAACAGCTAAAGAACTTTTTTAAGTTATAGAATCGGAAATATAGAAAGTACCACAAACACCCAGAACTGAAAAAAATTAGAAAAAGAAGTTTTCCTACATTGGCCCGTTCGGGAATCGAACCTCAGAGATACCTTGAAAACGGTGTGTACGCCACTCGTCCATGGAGAATTATTTTTATTTAAATCATTAAACGAAAATGTGTTAAGTTAATTAAATTTTCGACTACTAAAACGAATTATAGATTCAACCCTAATCTTCTTTATATATATAAAGAAAGATTGGCAAATTGAAGAAAAAGAGATTGATTCTCTTTAAAAAAAAACATACAAAAAGTACCATACCTGCACCAACCAATAAGTACGGCCTATGTAGTTTTACTCTGTATACTGTGTTCTGTAAAATGACCTGCGGACTGAGTTACCACCTTTTTAGCACTATTATAGACTTAATGTTAAACATACGTGTCAGCTTGTCATTGGAATAAATTAGAACGCCTGTTTCTGCGGTAAATTCTTCGATATTTCTAGTTACCTCACAGTTACTTACTCCACTTTTTTCTGAATTAATAAAGTTTGCTTTAAAAAGAATTAAACACAATATTTATTCCTAAAATATCAGTCAGAAGGTCGCCGGGTGCTCAGTTGATCTCACTGCAAATTTTTTTCCTCTTTATTTTTTTTATTCTGCACACTTTTCACTTTGACAAGCGTTTAGGCAGGCATTATGAGTTAATTCCATTATTGCCCTTAGTTTAAGGTCAACAATAAAGATGAATATTGAAAGGTAAACAAGATTTACGATAAAGATATAATAATATCTTCACGCAATTCCCAATACAGGGGTAGACAGAGGTCGAGTCTAGACAATTAAGTCCCTTCGACCCACCTTTCACCGAAGATATTTTCGGGACAACGTGACAGGTGGTGAGCCCGTCGCCGCCTTTATGTCCAAGCCAACGATATTCGTACATAAGTTTTTGAAAAACCCATTGGTACGAGCCTACCAACTGGGGATCGAACTCGGGTCTATTGACTCGAAATTCCGACCACCCAACCATTCGGCTATCGTGACATTCGGTACGATAAAGATGAAGAACAGAATCTTCGATAAAATCACAAATATATTTATAAACGTCGAGCTGTATGTTAATAAAATTGCCTTTTTGATTAAAACCTAGATGGCAGCGCCATCTAGTGCAAATGACAAAATGACGTGAAAATATTCCCGTTGCTATCGCCTAGTTTTTTTTTATTTTTTAAGATCGCCTAGTTTCATCACTACCGGTAATACGGTGGAGATATGAATATGCTGCAAAGTCATCTAGTAAATAATTAAAAGTGGATGGCATAAATACCACCGTATACCACCCTCTTGTTTCCGTGGGTGTTTGTCAAAGGCGACTGAGGGAAACCATGAAAATTCCATTTACTACCGACAGATGGCAAGATTACCATCTTTAAAAATACCAGACTAAAATTGAGCAGACCCTTGACGAAGTGTCTGATACTGCGATCGCCAATTCGCTTGACAATTATAGCAAATCCTTCCTTATAGATCTATGTCCTGCAATGGACTTCAATATATATTAGTCTTAGTATTATTTTTGTTATTAGTCTGTGGTTTACGGTAACAGTCGAACGTTTTGAATTGATTTATAAATTGGCAATTGACGCTTCTATGCAAATTTTACCAAGAAAAGTCTTTATTAACAAACGTAATAGAACCACCCACGGCAGTCGTGTAGACATGCGAGACTGAACTGTGAACATATATTTTAATGAAATATTGACATATATTTTATTTTAAATATTATAAAGGGCAGAGGGGTCAGGTCTGTACATTGAAGATAATTGAGAGTGGAATAGCTTACGAGGCCGTGCCCGAACCTAAAAATATGGTTTTTAGAATTCATGTGGGATATAAAGATACACCAAATTGATATTGAAACTATACATATTAAACTAAAAATTCACGGACGGCGGTAATCATGAATGGCACTTAACAGGCTCTTTTAATTTGTATAGCGTCTTTTTCTGATAAAAAGTCAGTACCGTTTCAATTAGCACGACACGGGTATTTGTTATTGACACTCGATATGTTTTTATTTGGTATTTTCTTCTTATATATATACATTTTTTTCTATTTCTATATATTTATATTATATGCCTTTGTGTCTTTTTTTAATGAATAAATCATTCATTCATTCAATCTACAAATAACTTATGCTGCATAGAGCTACATGGGCGTTGACACCCTCGAGGAGTACTATAGAATTTCTCATACCCTGTAATAATACTAGCTTTCTGTCTCTTTTAACCGACTAGTATGGTTGTAATATATTATTTTTATAATTTAGTATAGTACCTACCTAGAAACTTCTAAACCAAAAAAGGCTTCTCGCATCCAGTTAACTAAGTAAAGTAACAATTAAGTAAAGTAGCTATAAAATAGAAGCAAACTGGTCCATAAAACAATAGCAGTTAGTTATTTCATAGTTACATCTTTCGTGTAAAGTATATTGCTAAGCTAGTCAATGCCTGTTTAGCCTTCTTGTCACAAATCCATTACACAGCCGGCCGTCGCTTCCCGGAGACGATGCTATATTTCTACGAACTGGAACGTAGTAGACGATTTCTTGATGACACATCCGTGATAAGTGACGAATAATTCAAAGCTCCTCTTATTTATCTATTAAGGAGTTTCACTATCAACTACTGCATATACTATAAGAATATAATGTTCCTTAACCATTCATAACAATTCACCCCCAGATATTGAAAAGAAATAGTTCGTGTTGCTAAGAAAACATATCTCACCTGACTCTCTAAGAAGTATTTCTTTAATGAATAAAAATAAATAATAATAATAAATAAATAAATATCTTCACGCCATTTCTAATACGGGGGTAGACAGAGGTCTAGTCTCGACAATTATGTCCCCTCGACCCACCTTCTACCGAAGATATTTTCGGACAACGTGGCAGGTGGTGAGCCCGTCGCTGTCTTTATGACCCAGGCCAACGATATTATTTGTACATCAGTTTTTGAAAAAACCTATTGGTACGAGCCGCTCTCGTGGGGATCGAACTCGGGTCTCCTGACTCAAAATTCCGATCACCCAACCAAGTGGTTATTATGACTTTTTTAAATAAAAATAATAAGAAATTAAATCAATCGTAATTTAAAAGATTATTACCCTGGGCATTTTGACACTTGACAAATCACATACCCTAATTTAACCCTTCCTAAATTATGTACGCTCATATTAGTCATTATACTTAGATGAACTTATAAAGTTTTCTGTTTTATGATACCACAATAGATTTATAATTTTATTTTGCGTTTACTAATTTGATAGTTTACGAATCGATAGGCACCAGTAACCTTTTTCATGTCAATTTTATTTTCTTCTTTTGTGAGAGTAGACTGAGAACCGAGCTAGCAGTTCATCTAACGGTGAGTGGCAACCTACACCTGTAAATAATTCCAAAGGAAAAACGTTTCTAGTGCATTATCACCCCTGAGGACTAAGATAGAATGCCTCGAACCCGTGACTACATGAACTCTCCATACCCTTCAAACCGTAACACAGTAAATATTACCCTGCTATTTGGTGGCATAAATGGATAAGAGTGAGATACTGACCCAGACTTCTAGGCAGAGGAGTCACGACCCTTTAAATATTTTTCTATCACCATTTAAATTATCGTACATGCGTACTTAATAGCCTGTAGCAGTCTATTTCGGCATACATACATACATACTTACATACATACATATATTCACGCCTCTTTCCCGTAGGGGTAGGCAGAGACCACTTCTTTCCACTTGCTACGATCCTTACATACTTGTTTCGCTTTGTCCACTTTCATTATTCCCTTCATACTTTCTCTTCGATTTATTTTTTTCAGCATACATACCTTAAAAAGTGTATTCCATGCCATATTGTGACACACACGTATACACAAACCAACGGGAAGACGCGGCATGATACGGCAAATCTTTTTCTTGCAATTACACATTGAAATAATACAATTAAACCGTGCTCGCAGTTGTAAAAAATCGTAATTTAATGAGCAATAAATGTGAATTACGAAAGGAATTAGCGGTTTATCGGAATCGGAACGTGCGCATCGAGATTGAATATTTATAAAAATATGGCGTCGAGAGTGCATAGCGCGCGCATAGTGCAACAGCGCTTCGCGTACGTAGCGCGGAATTCTTGCACATCCGTAAAAGCGAACAGTTTTTGTATAGTGAATGTGACAATAAATGTTCATAATATATGACAAAGACAAAAGTTCCGTTTTTAAATTTCATAAATAAAATTACAAATTTCTATGACGATATCAAAGAAAACATGGAGAACTTTTACGGTGTAATTAGAACATTGAGCAGGAAGACTTTGAAACTTAAACCAAAGGTATATATTTCTATTCATTTACATTGATACTACTATATTAAATATATTAATTTCTTTTTTTTATATTTAATTCCATCAAATGTCCCAAATAAGCTTCCGTGGAAATCGAGTTAAAAGGATATTTAGACTACACTGCTACCTACCTGAAAATATAAATATAAATGGAGTGAAAATATAAATAATACACAGAAAATTTGACCTAAAATAAATTTCCACGTCTTTTCCCGGATAAAAATAGCCCTTGTCTATGCTCTTCAGGTCCCATAGGTACCCTGCAAATTTTAAATTACGATCAGTTCAGTTATTTATTCATAAATCATTTGTATAGATTATATAGATAGAAATTAAGTTAATAATCTATTTATTAATAGTCTATTTATTCTAGTTAATAATATATATTTTAAGCCGGCAACGGATCTGCTATGCCTCTGGTATTGCGGATGTTCATGGGCGGCGATAATCACTTACCATCATGTGTTTGCCTTCCTTCTCTATAAAAAATAATAATCAAACTACTATTATTTTTTTTGTTTTGTGACAAATAACCTATCAAGTTTCTGCTTCCCAAACTAGATGAAACTATGGTTTAGGAATCGACGTCTCCCATGATACTAGTTAAAAAATACCTAATTTTTTCTTTTCACCAATTGTGTATT
Organism: Sericinus montela; assembly: GCA_029286605.1. Lineage (NCBI taxonomy): Eukaryota > Metazoa > Arthropoda > Insecta > Lepidoptera > Papilionidae > Sericinus > Sericinus montela. Next base: position 1,920,724 of record JAGSMR010000017.1, on the reverse strand, counting down.
TGTGCTCGTCTTCTGTGTGTGTATTTTGCGTATCTTCAACTGCTTTAAAAGTGACATCTGCAACAAACTTTCAACCTTCTGGTAATCCAATCCACTAAGCCAGCTGTTAAATATTTTTTATTTGTTCCTTCTAAGAGTGTTTTATGTTGTATGGGAAATTAACTTTATTTTACCTTTTTAGCTTTTAATTATAATTTTTATTCGGTGTCTGTTAAACGGCCACCGTTCAAAACGTTTGCTTATGTTTGGTGAATTGAGTACTATATGTTTGATGTCTTTTTAAAACTTGAAAATTTTAGGAGTATCTATTAAGGAGATAAATAATAATCTTTAGAACCACAGTTTTGGCACAATGAGGTCTGGTTTTGCAATGATTTCTCATCGGATACAGGATACAGTAATTAAATCATCCTTTGACATAAAGTTTTATATTTTTATTTATGGATGTTTGGTGTTCAAGTTTATCATGTGTTCATTAGGATACCTAAATACAATACACATCTGGGCTTTTCTAATTTTTTCTGTCTAACTGGATTATTTATCCAGAACACATTATCATCATGTTTTTTATCCATTTTTTAACTTAAAACGTTCAACGTCAACTGTCCACTGTTAGGTAGGTTAAAGCCTCACAGAAACCCTGGCGTAAATCTTGTGCATGTTTTGTCCATATTCACCACTACCGGTAAACGGGTTGCTGAGGTTGCCTTTGTCCTCAAGATTGCTTATAGCGCATACGCTCGTCGTGTCACCTGCAGAATGCAAATGTTACGGGCTTGGCGTAAATCCGTGGTATGTGATGCTCAAGCATAGACATGGGTGGCTCACTGCTAGCCTATCAAATATATGACGTGCACTGATTATTTGTTTGATAATATATATATAATATAAGCAGCTGCTCTGCTAACAGCCCCGCTATAGATTTTCTAAAGCTGGGTATACATGCTCGGAATACATAACAGTATCTACAAAGCAAACGTAACAGTACGTACTATGGTTATGTATACGATGCATCGGACGCTACCGCGATACCAAAGACAATACTTTTGCTTGTATTCAAATTATACGTCCTTAACGGAATTACAATTAAAGGTGTACGAATTACGTAAACGACAACAGAGGCTCTTTCATTGTTGATTTTCTATTGTTTATGACTCTTTACATATTTCGTCATTACAATTAAATCGGTGGCATCGAACATTTATAAACTATTTTTGTTTAATAATTTACTCAATTTATTTAATAAAATTAATTATTTTTAATTATTAATTTTTTTTATTATTTTTGTCATTAAAAACTTCTTTAGCGTCCTCGTGATTTGCATCTCGATGAAACGTTAGTGTAACTAAAAAGGGTCAACCATATGCATCTACAGGATGAAGTCTGCGAAAGAATGAAATAGAATACATAGAAGTTTATTTTTCTGATGGTTTCACTGCTACCGCGTGTCAACTAAATACTGATTGTTTTTTATCAACTTTTTATAAACTTTTTTTGTATAAACGTAACTAAACTTAAATAACAAAATACTTTTATAAAATTATACGCACTACAACTTAGAATAACTTTGTGTCAAGTACTGGTTCGAGATAATAATGAAATTAGGAGATTTTATCTAGAAATTAAATAAACAATAGTAAATGTGACCTCAGCTTAGCATTTACTAACATACTCTACTGATATACTGCTGGATAATTTACCGAGACGCCACGGACTGCGCTTTTTTCACGCTTTCCTGAGCACCCCGTCAGCGCAAACTCCTCAATACTTTTAATCGTTTATCGAGAAATGTAGAAACGTTCTTGTCCATCTCAACTTAAATCGAGACTCAACCTTATTTTGTCAACGTATTCGCTGAAATCATTGTCATAAGTAGCTGACATTAAAAAACTTATGTACCATTAATATATCGTTGGCTTGAACATAAAGACAGCGACAGGATTACCATCTTTCACGTTATTCCAAAATAAGCTCCCGTGTAATGAGGGTCGAAAGGACTTAATTGTCTAAACCTCTGGCTACTCCAGTATTGGCAAATGCGTGAAGATAAAAAAAAATAATAAATGGGATAATCTGTCAACAATTATAGTTTAAAATATTTATAAACAAATTATTTTTTTTAATTTATTTATTATTCATCAAGCGTCATTTAATGCTTGATTAAAATTAAAATCTATGTAAACAGAAAAAATATGTTGACGTCATTGCTTTTGGAAGTTTTTCTAAATTAAATAAAATTTCGAACTATCGAACAGCTTTGCCCATCACTATATTTTAATTCAAAGCAATAAAGTTATGCGGTTATTGTATTACTATTCATGAATATAAATTGTATGAAGCAGTTTATATAAATAGTTCCGGATTTACACAACACTAAAACAAAACAATTTCTTTACTCAACTTAAAAAACACTATAACAGTTACTATTATTTTTCACCGATTTAACAGAATCGGCTGAACCTATTTCAATAATGGAACTGTACATATTAAACTAAATATATAGGTTGTTTAATTTAATCATCATCATCAGCGTATTATTTGATAATATATACATATAAATAGACAGCTAACGGCAGTAAAATAGGCTAATTTTATTTTTGAAACATTATTAGGGTGCCGCGTTAAATGTTACCCGTAGCCGCGACGGCAGCTAGTATGTAATATGTGTGTACAATTATAGTAGTAATTGTTTATATTGTCATGTAAATTTCCATTTTAGTATCAAGTCAGGAAAATTATCTATGATATTATATATTCACAATTGAATTATTCTTGTTTCAGATACAACCAAAGCCCACAACAAACGGCATCACAGCAAAGGATCGAACGTCAGAACGTGAAAACCGTGATATAAGGGACACAAGAGAATTGAGAGAGTCGAGGGAATCGAGAGAAACGAGGGACTCCAGAGAAATCCGAGAGATCAGGAACTCGAGGGAGGAGACGGAACATATTGAGAGGAGGGCACAAACCAACTCACCAGTACCGCGAGAAAGAGAGAGGGAAAGGGACAGAGATAGAGAGAGGGAAAGAGACAGAGATAGGGAGAGGGACAGAGACAGGGAAAGAGACAGAGAAAAGGAGAGAGAGTTGAGAGAGGAAAGGAGAGACCAGTCGACTCCACAGCACGACGGAAGGCATCCCCTGCTTCAGTTTGCAGTCGACCACTTCAGGCAAAGTCCAGAGTTAGTATCTGTTTCATTAATATCGTCAATAGTGATGCAAAGGCAAGCCGGTTGAGTTTGCTGTTTAGTAACGGCGTAAGAATGAATCGAAAGGGGGGCGGCCCTTACGTACCGTGGTTGTCATAAAAGCACCGTGGTTGGCATGCGGAGGAAATGGGAAAGGCCTGCGTTCTGCGGTTGTAGTTTATCTTCAGTGTCTTTTCTATCAAACAGAATATTAGCCAAACTACGCTATTAAAAAGCAAAAAACACCTACTCTACTATACTCTTCTCTCCTACTCAGTTTAATTTTTTATAAAGCTTAAATGTGAAATGTTCTTAAATTTTAATTGAATTAATACCGACTTGCTACCACCCAGGGTTTTACCAGTACTCATTTTCCCAAAACTGTAGGTCTTTATGATAAAAATTTAATGACCATGCTCAACAGTGGTAGATCCACGCATCAACTTTTGTTGTTGCATGAATGGGCCGGCTCAACCGGGGAAGTACCACGACCTCACAGAATACCGGCGTGAAGTAGAAGTCTAACAAACCTCTGCGTTTCGTCTGGTGAGTGCAGATAACCGGAGGCCCACACACCCCCCTCCTCCAATTCTGGGGGGGGGGGGGGGGGGGGGCACTCTAAAGGCGGCAACGCATCTGCTATGCCTCTGGTATTGCGGGTGTTCATGGGCGGCGGTAATCACTTACCATCACGTGAGCCACCTGCTCGTTTGCCTCCCAATTCTATAAAAAAAATTACTGAATGAAATAAAACGAAATGAAAATCGACGTGTACGACACTCGTCTACGGTGGTCGACGAAATAATTGTTTTGAATTGCTTTGAGCCACCTGATCATTTGCCTCCTGCTTTCTATAAAAAAATAGCAAGCCTGTTGACAATCGGAAAATCCACCGGAAAATTCGGGAAATTAGGAGAGATTTGACACGTATTATTCTCTAACATTTTATTGCTAGTAGATGTCATGATTAGTAAAACGGTATATTACATTTTCCTTTATATATACGCATTTGCAATAATTTTTCACGAATTTTAAAACTATTTTATGCGGACAATTTTTTTTATTTATCAGGTCAATCTGGTCTAGTAATTTTGTTTGTTTCTTTTTAAGATATTAGGATTTAGCGTATGTGGCGTGCTATTTTATATAAATCCTCTTTTTAAAAGAAAAAGTTTATTTATTTTATTAAAGTATTGGTCAGGCAGCCAGCGCTGATGAACGCAAATGCGTGCGGAAATGTTTGAGTTTAGTCGGAGCGAGGCTAATATCAGTCTATGCCTCCGCAAGGACGATATACTATATCCCGATCATATTCCGGACGTCAGTTGAGCGAGATAAGGATGCTCAAACAGCTTAAATACGGCAAGGCACCGAATGAGAACAGAATTACGGCTGCGTTTCTGAAAGCGGGTGGGAAACCAATACTTTAGTACTTCAGAAGTGTGTAATGCCGTCATTCATGGCGACGCTAAGGCGTAAGTGTGAAGTTGAAGCGTGGTTGTCCTGTTCTTCAAAAAAGGAGACAACCGCCTTTTGAAGAGCTGAAAACCAATAGCTTTTCTAAGCCGCGTTAACGTACTGTTTTCGAGAGTCATCACGAATCGTCTAGCTAGCAGACTTGACGGCTTTCAGCCTCCCGAATTAGCTGGTTTCCGAAAAGGCCATAGTACCATAGACCAAATACATATTTTTAATAAGTTCGTAAATGGACTATGAGAAACCCGAAAATTAGGCGGGGCTATATACTCTTTATCGGTGCCATGTCTATGCTTTCGATCTTTCCAAGTATTCAGATGTCTATATGACGAGGCTATGTTATATCACTGAGGCAATGTTATATCACCTTTACTTGGGTTGGAAAATGTCTTCAAACTGCTGAACAGGAAGATACGGTATTAACGTCAATAGCTTGACTCACCTTTGGTTTATTAACGAAGTAGTGGCGGGATTGCTGAATAAGCTTAGGACTATGCTCTATGACCTCAACAGTGTTTCTCAACAGTTCTCAGCAGTTGGTCTCAAGACGAACATGGACAAAACAAAGATCATGTCTAACGTTCATGTCAGACGAATGCTGGTTGGGAACACTACACTCGAAGAGGTTGACGAATATATATACCTGGTACAATTTGTCAGACTAAGTCCAACTTCGGCCCAGAGGTCATACCACGAATACAAATCGGCTGACTGAACTATGCTATATCTTCTCATCGAATATACCTCAATGTCTTAAGCATAAAGTTACAACGTATTGCCGGTGATGACCTGTGTTACCGAGACGTAGCATTTCACTGCTGGACGAATGAGGAAGCTACAAGTTACTCTGCATGCTATCATCGGTATTTCTCTGCCTGACAGAATCTGCAGTGAAGACATCTGCTAGAGAATTATATTAACTAATATAGCTTGACGACCTCCTTTGACGAGTGGTGTACGTACGCATCGGCTCTCATGGCGTCGCCAGTTCTTTGTTTCAATTCCCAAACGTGTCAATGTAGAAATTTTGTCTACATTTGCTCGGATCTGGGTGCTCCGAGGCGCGATTTCGAAGACGTCGTAAAGTGCGTGTATGAAGAAAATTATGAATTTGAAAGAAACGAAAGCAGTGTGTAAGGATCGTGACAATTGGCGATCTGTTCTCTTTGGCTACCCCGTCACAGAATATGCGAGAAGATGTTTATTTATTAACATATTATTTTAAACGAACAAGCTTGTATAAATACAACTAAATGTGTATGAATTGGTGTCTCAGAAACCACTACAACTCTCTGCCCAATATTTTGTATAAATACTTTGTTTTAAATTCCAAATTTAATAAAATAGATCTCATCCAATTGTAGCAAAACTCAATCTTTCATTGTTGGCTCACAAAGTAGGAGTTGGCAACATATCTGTTCCTATTACTATTATCTGTTAACGGCTTGGTAGCCGCATATGCAAAAAAGATTATAAGCAAGTATGCAAACAAAATCATTAATGAATTAAAACTGTATTACAGCGCCATCTATTGGCACCAACCTCAGCTTCATCAACCAAGTACTAGTTAATAAAGATTTTTGTTTTAAAAGGACATTTAAAACAAAAATTGCTACTTCAAAAAAAATTTTAGTTATAATATTATTAACATTTAAATCACCTTAATTTAGATTTTGTTAAAATGTTTTGATCTATATTTATCTTTTTTAATTTCTCGTTTTTCTTAAACGTTCATTTATATATATACTCGAAATTCCGACCACTCAACAACTCGGCTATCGTGACTTAACAGTATTGGACAGGCCTATGACCTGCAGAAGACTTTTATAAAAGTTAAATAGTATAATAAATCATCAATAGAACATCACATACATAGTATAACCAGGGCATGTCAAAATTTCTGAGATGTTTCCCTCATGTGTATCGGAACCTGCTTATGCTACACTTATAAGAAGTTATGGTGGTAATACACGTCAACATAATATGCATACTTACTTATCTTACACATAATACATGTAGTATATTTTCGACAGCCTAAGCGAAGTCACGATTGCCAAGTGGTTAGGAATCGGAATTCGCGTCAAGAGACCCGAGTTCGATCCACAAGGCTTTTGCAAAAACTTACTCTCCAACCAATGGGTTTTTTCAAAAACTTATGTACGATTTATATCATTTGAACATAAAAACTGCGACGGGCTCACCACCTGTCACGTTGTTCCAAATATGTCTTCGATGGAAGGTGGGTCAAATGGTCTTAATTGTTTTTAATTTTCGACGAAAGTGAGGCAACTGAAAGATGAAATTCTATTTTGTAAATTTTTCCGAGATATTTATTAAGATAATGTCTCATGTCTCTATTACTGTGTTCAGAACGAACTCAAATTAAAGTTGCCTAAGAGTAGGAAAGAAGCGGCGGTCACTCGGCCCGTTTTACATAACCCATTGTTATAACAATCACACATAATTGTATTGTACTCGCAAACATATTACGGATACGGTGCGAAATCACTCGAAACCGAATAACGAACTTATTTCAGCCGTGCTAATTTTTATTTCGGCCTTTTTTATATTGCTGCCTGTTATAAATAAGTAAAAAAACATTATTATGTCCCTAACGGTGTATGTAAGTGTTACGATCCTTATAAACCTCTTTCGTTTCTGTCAAATTCGCCATTTTCTTCACACGCACATTAAGGCTATATGCCTGTTATAAGTATGTAATATACTCAAGTTATGTTATACTTATGTACCTGGTTTTTGAGAAATAAATCATGCTATATTAATATAATACAGCTAATTATGTTTCTAAAATAAAAGTAGCCTATGCTATATCCATATAACATTAGCTTTCTGTCAGTGAAAGTCCTGTTAAAATCGGTCCAGCCGTTTCAAAGATTTGTCGGAACAAACAGACAGACAGAGAAACATTGTAAATAAATGTTTTGGTGTATATACATGTAGAAAAAACGGTTATTTCAATATTACAAACAGACACTCCAATTTTAATTATATGTATAGATGTACAGATTTATACATATACAAGGACAACTCCACAAGATTTACAAAAATAGCAGTACTCCTCTGTCTAGTTATCATAGGGGTCAGTACCACAGTGTCACCCATTTCTCCGCCAAATACCAATGTAACATCAGCTATATTCCACTTTGAAAATAGTAGAGAGACTCTCGAGGAAAATCGTGCAGTGAAAATTATTGCTGTATAGCCAATCTTGTATCAGCCGTGGCATTCAGTTTTCATATTTATAAATAAAATAAAATAATAAATATCTTCACGCAATTCCCAATACAGGGGTAGACAGAGGCCTAGTCTAGACATTTAAGTACCTTCGACCCACCTTCCACCGAAGATATTTTCGGGACCACGTGACAGGTGGTGAGCCCGTCGCCGCCTTTATATCCAAGCCAACGATATAATTTGTACATAGGTTTTTAGAAAAACCCATTGGTACGGCCACTTGAGGATCGATCTCGGGTCTCTTGACTCGAAATTCCGACCACCCAACCACTCGGCTATCGTGACTTCATATTTATGTTCTACATATTAAAACTTAAATTGTGTTTAACAAAAGCTCGAAGTATCTTCATCTTCTATCAGACATTATCCAGTGTTCCACCAGCGAAGTTCTGGCGTGAAAAAATTTAATCGACAAATACCAAATAAAAAAATACGCAAGGCCAAATGCCTGTGTTTTTTTTTAATAATTTCCGATGTAGATAATTTTTTTATATTTAAAGATTTCCTTATAAAAATTGTCATGACCTATTACTACACTAGGGCAGTAATTACGACTGGCATTGCACCAGAGCTTACGTGGGATAACGTGTCAGAAGGTGCATCCGTCGACGTTTTGCTGTCCAAGTCAATATACAAATTGCACAAATGTATCGAAAATACTAGTACGTGCCTTTCCTATTGGAAATCGGAAACTCGAGTCTCCTGATTCCAATTCCGACCACCCAACTAACGCGTGACTAATCTAGAAAATCCATACTAAATGTATGGATCAGTGTCTTCGTCGTATCACCTCATTTTGAGAGCACTCCCCTAGTTGCCACAGCCAGCATCAGAATCCTTGGCGTCGACATATCGAGCAACGTTCAGTATCGCGGACATTTGGAAGGAAAGGCCAAATTGACCTCTAAAAAGCTTGGCGTGCTCAGTAGAGCACGACAGTACTTCATGCCGGCCTACCGCTTGCAACTTTATAAGGCGCAGGTTCGGCCGCACATGGAGTACTGTTCTCATCTCTGGGCGGGGGCACCCCAGTGTCAGCTCCTTCCATTTGACCGTACCCAAAGAAGAGCGGCTCGAATTGTCGACGACCATACTCTATTCCCTGGCTGTGCGAAGAGATGTTGCATCTCTTTGCATTTTCTATAAGATCTACTACGGGGAGTGCTCCGAGGAATTGTTCGGATTAATTCCAGCCGCTGAATTTCACCATCGCACCTTACGGCATAACCAAATATTTCATCAACACCACCTTGATGCTTGGCATTCCACCACAGTGCGTTTTTCGCGGAATTTTCTGCCACGCACTTGCACTTTGTGGAATGAGCTGCCGTCAGCGGTTTTTCCAGACCGATACGACTAAGGGACCTTCAAGAAAAGATCCTATACCTTTTTCAAGGGCCGACAACGCATCCGCTAATCTTCCGGTATTGCAAATGTTCATGGGCGGCGGTAATCGCTTGTCATCACGTGAGCCACCTGCTCGTTTGCCTCCCTCTTCTATAAAAAAAAATGTATCCATTTTGTGTATGGTATCACTACAAAATATCATATACGGACAATTTATTTACTTTTTATAACACTTAATTATTTCATTCGTTTTTGGGTTTGTAGAAATAGATGGTACATGAAATTAGTCCAAATTTTAAAATTATATGTCTAAATTTTGGAAATTTTTTATTATAGATAGTATTTTTTAGTATAGATTAGATTAGATTTGTAAAATAGTATTGTTACAAATAGTATTTAGTTTCAATAAATGACGATATAGTAAACATTTAATAAATAATTATAAAATTTTATCAAAGTTTAAAACTATGGAAATACACATCTTTATAGATGCTTTTAAGATACATTTATGTAGAATAGAAAATAATTTTTATTTTGTTAATTTTGGATTAAAAACCGATTTTTATAATATAGTATATAAATCGATATCAAAGATTACATAATGAAAGTACACAAAGGTGTTAATTTAACATAGTGTTCAAATTAACACCTTTGTGAAATGTTTACATGATTACGTTTACAGTAGTTCAACAAAGTTTTTAATTACATCTAGTGCTGTTAGCTCTTAGCATTGTTCACATCTGTCTGTCCGTAAAAAGAGGGCGCCATGTTTTACATTGAATGCAGAATAGCGCGCATTCTAAGAATTGATGTTTGCATACTTTTTAAATTACTGATTCAGGGTTACCAGTATCTATAAATTTTTGATTGGTATTTCAAATTATTTAATTTTGTTTCTGCGTTTGGTTGGTACTCAGCGATTTTTTAAAACTTAAATCTAAATTTTAAATTATTAAAAGTATGTATAATTTATAATAATTTTTAAATTATTGTAACTATATAATTTGTCTTATATTACTGTTGGATATACTATATCCAACGGTCTTTAATCTATAACCTTAATCGCTGAACTGTGTGGTTGTTCGTAAGTCTTATACACATTTGTTCTGACTGCTATAAACACTACATGAATTCATTTGGTGATCTCTCAAAGAGTAGAGCGTTAGTATGACACATACTGCAGGAAAGCTTTTATTACTGTAGTTTTTTTTAAATAAATAAATACATAGATAGGGATGACATCACATGCATTGCTCTGATCCTGAAGCACTTGTGTTATGGAATCAGAAATAAAGAAGGTACCACAAACACCCAGACCCGCGAAAATGTAGAAAAAATGTTCTGTATCCTGACCGGGAATCGAATCTGGGTCTTCAAAGCTAGCGACACCATGAACCCGGTGTGTGCGCCACTCTTCTACAGAGGACGTAAAATTGATTTTTGTACATTGTAAAGGTACCAGTAAGAGCATACCTTTGTTTTTTCAAGAACAGTTTGCAAAATATGAAAATTTTTAAGGAATTTCTCTGCAAAGTCAACTCATCAAACAATGTCGTCACTTTCGCGACTAGTTCTCATTAAAATTTTAAAAATAATAACGTAATGTCATACTGTGTTAGGCAACACCTTTGTCAGCTGCGTAGGTAAAAAAAAACAATGCAGCATTATAGCGTTTCGGAAAAATATACAATCAGCCCTAGTTAGTCGAGTGTGGAGCATCGTTGGGAACGCATCAGAGAGTTGGCGACCGTGGGACTGGGGTGTGGTAGTTGGCGGCCATGCCGTGTATTTCGATCTCGCGCTTCAAGGACCGAATGCAAGTATCCCAAAGTGTTTTAGTACTGATCAATAATATTTAAAATATATGTTCTCAATAATGACATATGCAAAAAGTGTTTTTCCTATTTTTAAAAAAAAAGTTATAACTAACGTTTCTCAGATGCGGAAGTTTCTTGAATGTTAAAATATTTTTTGTGGTTTTATGTTCAGTCTTTCTTATTTGTTGTGTGAAGTGTGATAGTTTTTAATCTTAATATTCTCTATAAATGGATTATTGACGAAATATTTGTATAACGGATTTATCTTATTTTAAATCTGATAAAAAGTTTTAGTGTTAGTGTAAGTAATTATTGACATTATGACGATCCGAAAGCCTAGCTGGTAGTGACCCTGCTTTCGATGCCAAAGGTTCGAATCCCGCCGGAATCAAACTTTTTTTGTGTGATCTATAAGAATATTTGTAGTTGATTCATGGCTGTTATATGAACATACAAATATTAATAATTTGTGTATAATAATATGTATATCTATGTAAATGTACTGTACCGTTAGCTTGGACACTAAGGCGGAGATAGGCTCTGCATCTGTCACGTTGTCCCATATTAGCTTCGTTGAAAGGAGGGTCAGAGGCACTTAAGTTACTAAAAGTCTGGCTTTCCCAGTATTTAAATTTGCGTTAATACAAAAAAAGGATTAAATAAGTTATTCATATTTTGGTAGCAGTGTCGTGCAGGTTTCATACCAGGGTGTGGGCATAAGATGGGAAGAATTTCTTTTTCATAAATAAGTTTATTAAGTTTTCTTTTGTAGCAAATTACCTTAAATTGTAATTGCCTTTTTGAGTATTTGAAAATGACACCACTGTCTGCTAGAGACTAATTGTTGCCAGCTCACGTCTTCTCAAAATTTTAAGCAGCTTTTTCGTTTTTTTTTTTTTCTTCAAATCCGTAGGCTGTTTTAGCGAACAGTAATGTAAAACTATTCTATTTAAAGAATCTATAAATCGGTTATAAAATTATGTACTATAGTAATTAAAAATAATAATATTAGAATAGAGCGGTCAAGCAGATAATGTTCTGTGGAAAAAAAAGATGTAAACAAACTAACGAAAGTCAATGAGATGCAGAAAAAAATATCCAATTCGGTAATTGCTCGATTCAACACTTTCGCTGAAGGCGCGAATCGTGTTCAGTGTTTGATTGGCGGTCAGTGATGTCGCTGTCGGTGGAGTTTGTCGGCGAAGGGGCCGATATTTCGTGCGACAGCTTGTCGGCCGACGGCGAGTGCGACGCAAGCGCCGACGACGATCAAACTAAAAATTATATCCTGTGAGCTTTCTTGGTGTGAAGTGTACATACATGAGTGTTTTTGTTTTCGCGCGTTTCACTTTTGTTTCAATATAAATATTATATTGTGTTGACGGTTGAGTTTGATATTGTTTATTGTGATGGTTATGTCACTTTAGTTTTATATGTAAGGTTACGTTTCGTGATGTAGCGATTTCCAGTAGCTTTCAATCCAGTTTCTTTTTCCTCAGCAGCTGCTGAAGAGCAACCGGCTTGAGTGATAATTGATTAGTTATTACTTTGTCTAACGGGCAATAGTCCTCTTCATTCGGCATCCCCTTCAGTGTAAATGGATAATATTCGAAAAAGGAATAATGATTCATTTACTGCACGTCATGGTGTGGCGAATTGTCTAACATTTCGATTAAAGTTTGAATATTTTATTAATTTTTATTGAATTGGTCAATCCTGGAAAAAAATTTCTGCACTATTATATATCCAATTGTAATAATATTTATAATGCGATGTTTTATTATTCCTGACTGCTATACGCTTTGAATCAATTTTTTTTTTTTCATAAAAATACACAGTTACTGTACGTAATGCGGTCGGTCACCGGTAAAATTAGTAACTCATAAAAACTATATGGTGTCCAAAATTATCCAGGGAATATTCTTAATGCATTTTCCAATCCTGGGATAGATGTTAGTTGTCTAGACAATTTCAGTCCTTTCGACCCTTTCACCGAAGCTCATTTTGGAACGACGTTTCAAGTGGTCAAGTGAGCCTATCGCCGTCTTTACGTCCAAGGAAACAATATAAATTGTACATAAGTTTTGAAAAAACATATTGGTACGAGCCTACCACCTGGGGATTGAACTCGGGTCCCTTGTCTCGTATTCTGATCACCCAACTATGCGGCTACCGCGACTATAAAGATTGTTACTTTCGTAACTTAATACATATGGTTAGTAAGGTTATAGTTGTATACAAGTAAGTTTCTGGCTGCCCCGTCAGGGATTGTGCGTGCAGATAAATAATAAAATAACAATAATAAAAAAGTTTCCGGGAATTAGATTCCTACTCTGTTCGAATTGAAAAGATTAACTTTCTAGACTTCTGTCTACCCCATTATGTGTTAAGTTAAACCAACAATTAATATCTGTCAGGTATTTTTCTCAATACTTACGGGTTCAGACGTCCTGACCATCTCCGCTTAACGTCATGTACATGATCTACAGAAACCGCTTACATCGTTTGACCGTTGTCTCGTTTCTCCAGCCAACCCAATAAAAATGTCCAATATAATTTATGTAATGGATAATAAAAGCCGTTTGTAAATGGCGTAAATTTGTAAAATTCCATTAACGTTTTAATGTTTCAACAAGAAATTTATTTTTACATAATGAGGAAAATTTTTACTTAACTTAAATTAGTACTTCACGGAAAGAAAGACAGTAGTGATGCTTCCTTCAAATTTAATTGTACATAGACATGAATCCGCTACGGTGTATGAATACCGATTGGTTATCAGCAAGGCGCGCGTATTGTTAAAATTTTGATACAAATAGTTGAAGGTCATGACAACTTTTATTTTCACACTAGGTATGCAGTTCTGAAAATCAGTCGCAAGTTGCAACGATTTGTTCATTGCCATGTTATACTTCTTCTTCATCTTTATGGCCTATTCTGAACATCTTCTTCTTCATCTTTATAGCCTATTCTGTTAACAAGTCCCCTGCTGAACATAGGCGTCCCCTGAAAATTGCACAAAGACTTTGTGGATGTGTTATACTATAATATTATATTTAGGAATTAGTTGAGAATAAATATCATTAAGCAATGCTTTTAGTACCCACAATCAAACTTTCTAAACATCGAGTCTACAGAATATTTAAAGCAAGAGCCATTTCTGGTCAACTTTTTTATTACTTAAGCTACTTAACGACCTGGCATGACCAACGTCTATTCATTTACCGTGTTTCATGGGCGTAAGAATAATACCACTCCCCTCCCCCCTCTACCCATGGGTACCCCCTATAACACACAGGACAAAAGGCAAAGAGCCTTGAAATTGGCTACCGTCAGGTGGCGGGGTAACCATCTCGATAAATGCCATATCGAAATCAGCCTGGCGGAAATCAGGCCTGATGACGTTATTTAATGGTTTCCTTTAGTCGTCTCTTACGACACCTACCTTCCTGTGAAATTTTAATTTAGAGTAGGCCCCGGAATAATTGGTTTTACCTAGCTTACAGGCAAAGCTACATCTTTTAAATGTAAGCACTATGCTCATTTATTAGGATTGCACATAGACAGTGAAGTTGAAAGTGTTGGTGAAATACATAATAATTGGTTTAGCATAATTATATTTGAAAATAAAAAAATCGCTTGTAGCTCTTGCTTATACTACTGGCCATTTAAGTTTATTGAATCTTGAAAATGCATTAAACATTTGCATGCGGACACTACCACGAAGTTTTGCGGTCAATTATAATAGTTAGTAGTTTTTTTTTATTATTATTAAATTAAGAACATACGTGGTGATAATTGAAAGATGGCTAACGAGCTATGTGTTTTATTAATGATAAGTAACAGGAAAATTAAGCATTTTTTTTAACAAATATTGAGAAAGGGGTAAAAAAGAAAGAGTAGGGTGTGGGCATCCGGATACCTCACCGATTGAAAAAGCAGAAGCACGAAATGCTTCTACTTTACTCAGGTATTACACAAAGTCCAGTTGCACAAAGTCAAGTTGACCAATTCTTGGATGAGCACTCCAAGAGAGCGCTGCCGTTTCATCCCATCCAAACCTCAATTACAATTGAGAAAAATTCTGGTGCCAACCGTCAATTCGGTTCAACCGTCGACCGGGAGAATATTTTCCGGTGATAAAAAGTAAATAAAAAAAAACTTTTAGTTTAACAATAGACTTTTTACAGTCAGAATAGGTTACTTTGGAAATAATATAGAAATGCGATGGGAAATTTCCCATCATTCTGTTATCATCTATACATTTATAATCTATGATGTTATCGTAATGATATTTGCTGAAAAGTTCATCTGAAACTGGAGATAAAGGGTAAACTTTTTATTCTGGGAAAGAGACGGCAAAATTAAGTACGCAACGCCGTGCATTTGAGATGTCAATGCATTTTAGGATTAGAATTATTTATTTCCAAAAATGTGGTTACAATTTTATCATTTATACCATAAAAGCGTTACAAATTTTGCCATAAATGGCGTAGAAATATCTTTTATACCATAAAAAGTTAGGATTTAAACTTGAGCAATGTCATATATATGAAATTAGTAAACAGTATGATTTAGTCCTTGTTGTAATTGTAAAATTTGTAAATTGTTATATTTTGTAAAATGTCAAGATAGTTTGTCTAGCACGAACATTTAATTTAACTTGGTATAAAATATAATATGTTTACATCCGAAGCTCGAAATTAATTTTAAAAGTCATCTCTCGTGTCTTAGATGATGGCGCACAACTGTTACATTGGAAAGTTGCTTATTTAATTTTGAATTATTCGTTGAATAATCTTTAATACGTGGGCCGGCGTTTTACAATATTTTTTTTCGATTACTGATAATTTCCTCAATTTCGTAAACCTGTCGTGACGACTTTCTACTCTGTTCTGATTATTATTTCTTATGGCTCGAATATTATTATAGGTTAAAAGATTTGTATTTGAAAATATGTACAATGATAAATATTACTGGCGACTTCGTTCGCAGTTTCAGAATTTCAGAATAATAAGGAATACACGAATTAAAAAAAAGTATGCTACGAGTGTCTATGTATGTCATTCATCATCATTTCATTTTATAGTAGTGATATCTAAAATTCCCTGTGCGTTAGAGATGTATGTTCCGTATAGTATCTTTTGTTCCGTATTCCCGCACCGCTAATAACAATAGTGAGAAGAATTTACGGTATGTTCTTACGCCGTCAGTACTATCAGCAACTTCTATTTACGGAAGTAGGGTAAATAACGTGCTAACAGTCCTTAAACAGTACAATAACCACTAACGGTTACTAAATAAATAAATAAATATCTTCACGCAATTCCCAATACAGGGGTAGACAGAGGTCAAGTCTAGAAAATTAAGTCCCTTTGACCCACTTTTCACCGAAGATTTTCGGGACAACGTGACAGGTGGTGAGCCCGTCGCCGCCTTAATGTCCAAGCCAACGATGAAGTATTTGAAAAACTCATTGGTACTGCCACCTGGGGATCGAACTCAGGTCTCTCGACTCGAAATTCCGACCACCCAACAACTCGGCTATCGTGACTAACGGTTACTGCAGCAAATAATACCTACAAGTAATTTCGAACGAAAAATACTACAGATGTGTTGTCACCCTTGGGACGGAAAACGGACGGGAAACGGAAAAGAACAATTTTCTATGAGAGAGTAAAATTATTTTTCTTATTTTTAAATAAATACGTACATGGGAAAATCACATCACATACTTTGCTATGATTCCAAAACAAGTACCTAGAACACTTGTGTTAAGAAACCGGAAAGAAGATACCACAAACACCCAGACCGGGACGGAACAGGCTTGTATGCGGATAGCCTTGTATTAATTGTACACATTTTTGACATTTCTTGTTTCTGTCCACAGATTAGAGATCCTTAAAGCGGATTCGTCCCTCAAAAGCAAGGCGAAACGCAACGAATGGACGTGGAAAGCGCAGACCGATGTCGTGAAATGGCAGTCGACGCCTCTACGCGCGCCGTTGCTTCGGCTTCCCGCCGCGCTGGCGCCACCAGCCCTCGAGTGCTTCACCTGCATCCGGGCGTACTGCGGGGATCTGCAACCCGCTGAGAGGGCAGTACATCAAGACCTGACTGAAGTTAAATGCGTCTACACTGTGCTCATGGTAAGGACTTTCAAATTGGCCAGCATCCATCTTTTTATGCATGTTTGTTTGAGATCTGAATTCTCCTAATTAAATATTTCAACAGAAATATATGGTGGGAGTTGCACATCTGAATCTATATGGATGCTGCACCGAGAAAGAGGGAGCTATTTATAAAACTATATTGAACTACATTACATTGTTTTATTAAATGCACCTTAAGACTCTAATATGATAATGAACTTTGTTTCAAAACTAGCAGAATCGCCTTGGATATTCTAAACTGTCTGAAGAAACAACTACTTTTTTCCTACCCAAAACAATCCAGAATTGATTTTCCGTCACTCGGAATTCGAACCCGGGACCTCAGAGCTGGTGGCACCGTGAATCTTTACTCCACTCGTCCACGGGGTCGTCAAATATTACTCTGTAGTACTATATTACACTGAAGAGCTTCACTCACATAACAATGAGCATGGCAGTTGTCAAAATGGATGTACCAATGGAACACGTCGCAAAAGCAGCGGTTCATTCCCTGTCCATTGTCCCCGCAGCACTGCCACTCGGTGCCGGAGCTGCGCGACGAGGTGTACTGCCAGCTGATGAAGCAGACCACGTCCAACCGCTCGAGCGCGCCGGACTCCTGCCAGCGCGCCTGGCGCCTCATGTCTATCCTCGCCGCCTACTTCACCTGCTCCGAAACGCTCAGGTAAACCTAAAAAACCAGTAGAATATCTTCACGCCATTCCCAATACTAGGAGTAGGCAGAGGTCCAGACAATTGAATCCTTTTAACCTACCTCTTTCACCAAAGACTTTTTTTTGGACATTGTGACAGATGGTGCGTCTGTCGCCGGTTTTATGACCAAACCAATGATGTAAATGGTATATGAGTTATTGAAAAACTCAATGGTACGAGCCTGCTACTTGAGGATCGAACTCGGGGTTTCTTGACTCGAATTTCGAACTAATTGGTACGAGCCTACTGTTTGAGGATCGAACTCGGGGTCTCTTGACTCCAATTTCGAACACCTAATGGGGATTGTAGTATCAGACAACTTGCACCTTAACGCTCTCTCTCTCTCTCTCTCTCTCTCTCTCTCTCTCTCTCTCTCTCTCTCTCTCTCTCTCTCTCTCTCTCTCTCTCTCTCTCTCTCTCTCTCTCTCTCTCTCTCTCTCTCTCTCTCTCTCTCTCTCTCTCTCTCTCTCTCTCTCTCTCTCTCTCTCTCTCTCTCTCTCTCTCTCTCTCTCTCTCTCTCTCTCTCTCTCTCTCTCTCTCTCTCTCTCTCTCTCTCTCTCTCTCTCTCTCTCTCTCTCTCTCTCTCTCTCTCTCTCTCTCTCTCTCTCTCTCTCTCTCTCTCTCTCTCTCTCTCTCTCTCTCTCTCTCTCTCTCTCTCTCTCTCTCTCTCTCTCTCTCTCTCTCTCTCTCTCTCTCTCTCTCTCTCTCTCTCTCTCTCTCTCTCTCTCTCTCTCTCTCTCTCTCTCTCTCTCTCTCTCTCTCTCTCTCTCTCTCTCTCTCTCTCTCTCTCTCTCTCTCTCTCTCTCTCTCTCTCTCTCTCTCTCTCTCTCTCTCTCTCTCTCTCTCTCTCTCTCTCTCTCTCTCTCTCTCTCTCTCTCTCTCTCTCTCTCTCTCTCTCTCTCTCTCTCTCTCTCTCTCTCTCTCTCTCTCTCTCTCTCTCTCTCTCTCTCTCTCTCTCTCTCTCTCTCTCTCTCTCTCTCTCTCTCTCTCTCTCTCTCTCTCTCTCTCTCTCTCTCTCTCTCTCTCTCTCTCTCTCTCTCTCTCTCTCTCTCTCTCTCTCTCTCTCTCTCTCTCTCTCTCTCTCTCTCTCTCTCTCTCTCTCTCTCTCTCTCTCTCTCTCTCTCTCTCTCTCTCTCTCTCTCTCTCTCTCTCTCTCTCTCTCTCTCTCTCTCTCTCTCTCTCTCTCTCTCTCTCTCTCTCTCTCTCTCTCTCTCTCTCTCTCTCTCTCTCTCTCTCTCTCTCTCTCTCTCTCTCTCTCTCTCTCTCTCTCTCTCTCTCTCTCTCTCTCTCTCTCTCTCTCTCTCTCTCTCTCTCTCTCTCTCTCTCTCTCTCTCTCTCTCTCTCTCTCTCTCTCTCTCTCTCTCTCTCTCTCTCTCTCTCTCTCTCTCTCTCTCTCTCTCTCTCTCTCTCTCTCTCTCTCTCTCTCTCTCTCTCTCTCTCTCTCTCTCTCTCTCTCTCTCTCTCTCTCTCTCTCTCTCTCTCTCTCTCTCTCTCTCTCTCTCTCTCTCTCTCTCTCTCTCTCTCTCTCTCTCTCTCTCTCTCTCTCTCTCTCTCTCTCTCTCTCTCTCTCTCTCTCTCTCTCTCTCTCTCTCTCTCTCTCTCTCTCTCTCTCTCTCTCTCTCTCTCTCTCTCTCTCTCTCTCTCTCTCTCTCTCTCTCTCTCTCTCTCTCTCTCTCTCTCTCTCTCTCTCTCTCTCTCTCTCTCTCTCTCTCTCTCTCTCTCTCTCTCTCTCTCTCTCTCTCTCTCTCTCTCTCTCTCTCTCTCTCTCTCTCTCTCTCTCTCTCTCTCTCTCTCTCTCTCTCTCTCTCTCTCTCTCTCTCTCTCTCTCTCTCTCTCTCTCTCTCTCTCTCTCTCTCTCTCTCTCTCTCTCTCTCTCTCTCTCTCTCTCTCTCTCTCTCTCTCTCTCTCTCTCTCTCTCTCTCTCTCTCTCTCTCTCTCTCTCTCTCTCTCTCTCTCTCTCTCTCTCTCTCTCTCTCTCTCTCTCTCTCTCTCTCTCTCTCTCTCTCTCTCTCTCTCTCTCTCTCTCTCTCTCTCTCTCTCTCTCTCTCTCTCTCTCTCTCTCTCTCTCTCTCTCTCTCTCTCTCTCTCTCTCTCTCTCTCTCTCTCTCTCTCTCTCTCTCTCTCTCTCTCTCTCTCTCTCTCTCTCTCTCTCTCTCTCTCTCTCTCTCTCTCTCTCTCTCTCTCTCTCTCTCTCTCTCTCTCTCTCTCTCTCTCTCTCTCTCTCTCTCTCTCTCTCTCTCTCTCTCTCTCTCTCTCTCTCTCTCTCTCTCTCTCTCTCTCTCTCTCTCTCTCTCTCTCTCTCTCTCTCTCTCTCTCTCTCTCTCTCTCTCTCTCTCTCTCTCTCTCTCTCTCTCTCTCTCTCTCTCTCTCTCTCTCTCTCTCTCTCTCTCTCTCTCTCTCTCTCTCTCTCTCTCTCTCTCTCTCTCTCTCTCTCTCTCTCTCTCTCTCTCTCTCTCTCTCTCTCTCTCTCTCTCTCTCTCTCTCTCTCTTATGTTCTGGTATTCTTAGAGAAGGATATCCCGCCATCTATCGGTAGGCAATTGCATTTTAGAGGCATTTCCCTTAGTCGCATTTTTATGTTACTCGACACATTTTTATGTTAACTTCACGCTATATATTTTCTTCTCCGTCATCATTTTTAGTGATAAGATCATCTTTCTAACCTGCCACATTGCGAATCTCTTCGTTTAATTTTCGTTCGGCCAAGGTAACGCCGTACATTTAGCCTGAAATAACATTTCAGGCCGTTCCTGGTAGAATACTTGTCAGCAGCAGCGGCGGATAGACGAAGGCCGTGCCAGGGTACTGCGTCCGTGTGTCTCGCCAACCTGAGGAAGACTCTGAGGTGTGGCGGAAGAAAGAACGTGCCGAGTGTCGAAGAGGTAAGGTCTACGAAAAGATATTTATAAGTAAAAAGAATACGTAATATTATTATATTATAATGAAAGAAAAGTTTGTCCATAAGAAGAAACTCGAATCAAAATGATAGAACCATGAAAAGGGATGGGAATATGGTTGTACATTAAAAAATGACAAACGTTGTATGTTAATTATGTCGATGAAATTAGAATAATATATAATTGATTCATACATATATAGGGAAAACATGTCATTCATTGCTCTAATCCCAAAATTAAGCAGCTAAAGCACTTGTGAAACGAAGCACGCAGACCCGAGACATTCCAGAAAAAGGGTTCAATGCACCCGTTGGGCAATCGGTCCCGGTGTGCCAATTCGTCCATGTATTTGATTTGATTTGATTTGATGTAGGTGACGGCGGTGTCCGCGGGCCGCTCGGCGCGGCGGCAGCTGTACCGGCTGCCGGGCGGCGCCGAGCGCGTCGTCAACACGCGCTGCGCCACCGTCGTGCAGGACATCGTCAACGAACTCTGCGACCTGGTGCGTACGCGCTCACACACAGCCCTCTCTCTCTCTATATATATCTCTCCCTCTCTCTCTCTCTCTCTCTCTCTCTTTCATTATTAGTATCAATACTAAGTACAATCATATATATATGATTGTACTTAGTGACGTGGTATGGTCCTATGGTATGAGTCCTAGTCATCGATGGGCCCGGCTGTCGAAATCCCACCCTAAAAACTGATTACAACGCCACCTGCCGTGCCCTAATGTGAATCTAAACCATTCTCGAATCCACTTGAACGCAAATATAAAGATATATCCTAAATCGGCGACAGTATTTTCCCTGTAGGTAGTTTTATACAGTTTTATACAGTTTCTGGGGTTTAACTAATTATCTCAAAGACTACAAGATGTTGCGGTGTCTTCATTGACCGCACGCCCTTACATGTTTCCATTAAATATTTAAATAAAATCAGACGACTTTTGAGACACATAGTCATCAACAATTGTATTAAAATTACGTGACTCCTCATTCGTTGTTATCAAACGATTTTCACAACCATGTCAGAATTGAGAACGTTGTCAGATTTTTTATATTATCGTTACTTTTACTTTCAGTGCAAGTTCAGTCACGCCTTCAGTTTTATTTTTATTAGGAAACGTTTATGAATGTAATCTGTAGCAGTTGATGCTATCGTAGTAGGCTTAATATTATGGAATTAATGTTACTATTTCAATTTTATTAGTGAAAAATATTTAGCTCAATTGTCATTTGAAATTGAATGAAACGAAAAAGCGACACTTAAAAAGACAAACATCTACATCCATTGGGTTTTAACCTGCGAGAGAATGTGACAGAATGCATGGAAGCTTATTTTTGTGACGGTTTCACTTTTATCGAGTAAACTACTCTATTTATCATGGTTTCATTTGGTAGTCTTTTTTTATGCGTGCAACAAATTTGCACCTGTCAGACATGTTTAGACAATATACCCATGGATATAAAGACCGCGACGGGCTCAACACCTGTGACGTCTCAAAAAAAAAATATGCTCCTGCGAAATGTGATTCGAAAAGACAAAAAAAAAATATTGCATGGACCTTTGACCCGTTTTAGTATATAAAAAAAATAGTAGGCGCGAGCCAGTGAGGTGTGTGTGCGAACAGATCGGCGTGACGAGCGAGGCGGAGCGCGCGGAGTTCTCGCTGTACTGCATCGTGGCGGGCGACGCGCTGACCATGCCGCTGGCGGGCGACGAGTACGTGCTGGACGTGACCACCGAGCTGCAGCGCGCGCACCACCCCTTCTACCTCATCTTCTGCCGCTCCGTGTGGCACCACCCGCTGCGCGGCGACGCGCCGCCGCTCTACACCGAGGTGCTCTTCAACCAGGTCGGTGCCGCGGTCTGCTGCCTCATCCTCTGCCTTATCCTCTGCCTTATCCTCTGCCGCTACGTGCGGCACCACGCGCCGCCGCTCTACACCGAGGTGCTCTTCAACCAGGTCGGTGCCGCGGACTGCTGCCTCATCTTCTGCCTCATCTTCTGCCTCATCTTCTGCCTCATCTTCTGCCGCTCCGTGTGGCACCACCCGCTGCGCGGCGACGCGCCGCCGCTCTACACCGAGGTGCTCTTCAACCAGGTCGGTGCCGCGGACTGCTGCCTCATCTTCTGCCTCATCTTCTGCCGCTCCGTGTGGCACCACCCGCTGCGCGGCGACGCGCCGCCGCTCTACACCGAGGTGCTCTTCAACCAGGTCGGTGCCGCGGACTGCTGCCTCATCTTCTGCCTCATCTTCTGCCGCTCCGTGTGGCACCACCCGCTGCGCGGCGACGCGCCGCCGCTCTACACCGAGCTGCTCTTCAACCAGGTCGGTGCCGCGGACTGCTGCCTCATCCTCTGCCTCATCCTCTGCCGCTCCGTGTGGCACCACCCGCTGCGCGGCGACGCGCCGCCGCTCTACACCGAGCTGCTCTTCAACCAGGTCGGTGCCGCGGACTGCTGCCTCATCTTCTGCCTCATCCTCTGCCGCTCCGTGTGGCACCACGCGCCGCCGCTCTACACCGAGCTGCTCTTCAACCAGGTCGGTGCCGCGGACTGCTGCCTCATCCTCTGCCTCATCCTCTGCCGCTCCGTGTGGCATCACGCGCTGCGCGGCGACGCGCCGCCGCTCTACACCGAGCTGCTCTTCAACCAGGTCGGTGCCGCGGACTGCTGCCTCATCTTCTGCCTCATCTTTAGATTCACATTAGGGCACCTGCCGTGCTCTAAAGTGAATCTAAACCATTCTCGAATCCATTTGAACGCAAATATAAAGATGTAACCTATAAAAGATGTAACCTATAAAAGATGTAACCTATACACCGAGGTGCTCTTCAACCAGGTCGGTGCCGCGGACTGCCGCCTCATCTTCTGCCTCATCTTCTGCCTCATCTTCTGCCTCATCTTTAGATTCACATTAGGGCACCTGCCGTGCTCTAATGTGAATCTAAACTATTCTCGAATTCATTTGAACGCAAATATAAAGATGTAACCTATAAAAGATGTAACCTATACACCGAGGTGCTCTTCAACCAGGTCGGTGCCGCGGACTGCTGCCTCATCTTCTGCCTCATCTTTAGATTCACATTAGGGCACCTGCCGTGCTCTAATGTGAATCTAAACCATTCTCGAATCCATTTGAACGCAAATATAAAGATGTAACCTATAAAAGATGTAACCTATAAAAGATGTAACCTATAAAAGATGTAACCTATAAAAGATGTAACCTATAAAAGATGTAACCTATAAAAGATGTAACCTATAAAAGATGTAACCTATACACCGAGGTGCTCTTCAACCAGGTCGGTGCCGCGGACTGCTGCCTCATCTTCTGCCTCATCTTTAGATTCACATTAGGGCACCTGCCGTGCTCTAATGTGAATCTAAACTATTCTCGAATTCATTTGAACGCAAATATAAAGATGTAACCTATAAAAGATGTAACCTATAAAAGATGTAACCTATAAAAGATGTAACCTATAAAAGATGTAACCTATAAAAGATGTAACCTATAAAAGATGTAACCTATAAAAGATGTAACCTATAAAAGATGTAACCTATAAAAGATGTAACCTATAAAAGATGTAACCTATAAAAGATGTAACCTATAAAAGATGTAACCTATAAAAGATGTAACCTATAAAAGATGTAACCTATAAAAGATGTAACCTATAAAAGATGTAACCTATAAAAGATGTAACCTATAAAAGATGTAACCTATAAAAGATGTAACCTATAAAAGATGTAACCTATAAAAGATGTAACCTATAAAAGATGTAACCTATAAAAGATGTAACCTATAAAAGATGTAACCTATACACCGAGGTGCTCTTCAACCAGGTCGGTGCCGCGGACTGCTGCCTCATCTTCTGCCTCATCTTTAGATTCACATTAGGGCACCTGCCGTGCTCTAATGTGAATCTAAACCATTCTCGAATCCATTTGAACGCAAATATAAAGATGTAACCTATAAAAGATGTAACCTATACACCGAGGTGCTCTTCAACCAGGTCGGTGCGCCGTGCGTCGCGGACTCCGCCACCTCTCTGCTCTTCTCATTAACACTAACTCAAAGTTAGAGGGCTCGTAAAAAGCCTGTTAGAAGTGTGGCCCTCGTTGTCAAATTTGGTGACAATTGTAAAAAAAGTTACATGAATATGTGTAGCATTAAAATTACGCTACAAATTTACATTATGGGGTAGACAGAGGTCAAGTCTAGACAATTGTCCCTTTGACCCACCTTCCACCGAAGATATTTTCGGGACAACGTGACAGGTGGTGAGCCTTTATGTCCAAGCCAACGATGAAATTCGTACATAAGTTTTGAAAACTCATTGGTACTGCCACTTGGGATCGAACTCGGGTCTATTGACTCGAAATCCGACCACCCAACAACTCGGCTATCGTGACTTCAAACTTACATTATGGAAGGTTATTATAGAAGCGGTTTCATAAACAACTAAATACGTTTGTATAAATTAGTAAACATGATACATTTAATAAATATCATACTGTGAAGATACTTCACAATGTATTGTTTTAAGATAGTGTGGACACACCACCTATGTGTTGCATCAAATATGCTCCGGTGAAATATGGTTTGAAAAGGCTAAATTGTCTATATCTTCAATTACACTAATACTGTTAAATTGTGATAAAAAAAAAACTTCCTTTGAACCGATGTAGTTTTAAACCAAAAATAACGACAGAGCCTAAAGGGGAGAAACTCATTCAGAAAGAAAGAAAGAAAGAAAGAAACATTTATTGCACATTGCATATAATACACCACGAAATTAGTGAATTAATAAAGATAAAAAAAAATTAACAAACTTAAAGACGAAACTAAAGTAACTTATAAACATAAAATGACACAAAAAATAACGGTTGTTTAGCATTGTCGCATGAGTCGTGTTGCAATGGGCAAAAGATTCACAAGATATAGTCTGCGAGAGAATGAGACAGAATGTTAAAAGCGGGTGGTGCAGGTGGCGCCGGACTACCTGGAGGGGCTGCTGCTGGTGCTGCCGGGCGGCGCGGCGCCGGGCGGCGGCGCGCTGCGCGACGCGGCGCGCGTGGCCGCGCTGCTGCACCGCGCCGCCGCGCTCTACACCGAGGTGCTCTTCAACCAGGTCGGTGCCGCGGACTGCTGCCTCATCTTCTGCCTCATCTTCTGCCGCTCCGTGTGGCACCACCCGCTGCGCGGCGACGCGCCGCCGCTCTACACCGAGGTGCTCTTCAACCAGGTCGGTGCCGCGGACTGCTGCCTCATCTTCTGCCGCTCCGTGTGGCACCACCCGCTGCGCGGCGACGCGCCGCCGCCCGCCGCCAAGGCCGCCGTGCTGCAGGTGCGCCGCAATGTCTACTTAGTTACACCAAAAAATATCTTCACGCAATTTCCAATACCGGGGTAGACAGAGGTCGAGTCTAGACAATTAAGTCCCTTCGACCCACCTTCCACCGAAGATATTTTCGGGACAACGTGACAGGTGGTGAGCCTTTATGTCCAAGCCAACGATGAAATTCGTACATAAGTTTTTGAAAAACTCATTGGTACTGCCACTTGGGGATCGAACTCGGGTCTCTCGACTCGAAATTCCGACCACCCAACAACTCGGCTATCGTGACTTCAAACTAACATTATGGAAGTTTATTATAAAAGCGGTTTCATAAACAACTAAATACGTTTATGTAAATTAATAAACATGATACATTTAATAAATATAATACTGTGAAGAAACTTCACAATGTATTGTTTTAAGACAGTGTAGACACCACCTATGTGTTGCATCAAATATGCTCCGGAGAAATATGGTTCGAAAAGGCCAAATTGTCTATATCTTCAATTACTCTGATACTTTTAAATTGTGACAAAAAAAACTTCCTTTACACCGATATAGTTTTATACTAAAAAAAACGACAGAGCCACTCCAAAAGGGGAGAAACTCATTCAGAAAGAAAGAAAGAAAGAAACATTTATTGCACATTGCATATAATACACCACGAAATTAGTGAATTAATAAAGATAAAAAAAAAATTAACAAACTTAAAGACGAAACTAAAGTAACTTATAAACATAAAAATGACACAAAAAAATAACGGTTGTTTAGCATTGTCGCATGAGTCGTGTTGCAATGGGCAAAAAGATTCACAAGACATAGTCTGCGAGAGAATGAGACAGAATGTTAAAAGCGGGTGGTGCAGGTGGCGCCGGACTACCTGGAGGGGCTGCTGCTGGTGCTGCCGGGCGGCGCGGCGCCGGGCGGCGGCGCGCTGCGCGACGCGGCGCGCGTGGCCGCGCTGCTGCACCGCGCCGCCGCGCTGCCTGACGCGCCGCTCGCGCGCGACCTCAGGTTCCTGCTGCCCAAGCCGCTGCTGGCGCTGCGCGAGCCGCGCCCCGCCAAGTGGGCCGCCGCCGTCGCCGCCGAGTGGCCCGCCGCGCGCGCGCTGCCGCCGCCCGCCGCCAAGGCCGCCGTGCTGCAGGTGCGCCGCAATGTCTACTTAGTTACACCAAAAAAAAATATCTTCACGCAATTTCCAATACCGGGGTAGACAGAGGTCGAGTCTAGACAATTAAGTCCCTTCGACCCACCTTCCACCGAAGATATTTTTCGGGACAACGTGACAGATGGTGAGCCTTTATGTCCAAGCCAACGATATTCGTACATAAGTTTTTGAGAAACCCATTGATACGAGCCTACCAACTGGGGATCGAACTCGGGTCTATTGACTCGAAATTCCGACCACCCAACCACTCGGCTATCGTGACTTTGTTGTGACCACATAACGTAAATACCACTGGATAGACAAGGATTTACCATAACCACAAGTGGATTTGCCAACAGACTCGTTGCTGCCCGACAGCAGCCTGATACATTTCTTCTTCTGCTTTACAGTCCAGTGTTGAACTTAAATCTTCTCTAAAGACCTTGTGGTGGTTCGATTTGCCTAGGTTGGAATCCACTCTGGAATCTTTATTCCCCAGTTCATCTAGCTTTGTTACTGGTATTAAAGTGAATAAGCCGATCGTACAGATCGTACAGATCGGCTTATTAAAGTGGCTATGTCCAGTAACAGTAATTCTAATGCGGATGTCTTAATTTATGTGATTATCTATAAATTATATGATACACCATTACTTAAGCCCTGAAAACTTTCTCCTTAGTCATATGTAAGTCATCCAAGACCAGGCACTTGAACTCCAGACCCCTAAGTCCCTAGTTTCTATCCGACCCAAAGGACCAAACTGTAACTCAAAATTTAAGATAACGCAACACAAAAGCCTAAACTAATGCAATGTGCGCAGGTGTTGTCCCGTTGGCCGCTGTTCGGGTCGTCGTTCTTCGCGGTGCGGCGCGTGAGCGGCGCGGGCGAGTGGCGCGAGCACGTGCTGGCGCTGAACCGGCGCGGCGTGCACCTGCTGCACCCCGCCACGCACGAGACCGACACGCACTGGCCCTACGCCGAGCTCATCTCCACCAGGAAGGTACGTCGCGTCACGTCGCGTCACGTCACGTCACGCGAGCACGTGCTGGCGCTGAACCGGCGCGGCGTGCACCTGCTGCACCCCGCCACGCACGAGACCGACACGCACTGGCCCTACGCCGAGCTCATCTCCACCAGGAAGGTACGTCGCGTCACGTCACGTCACGTCACGCGAGCACGTGCTGGCGCTGAACCGGCGCGGCGTGCACCTGCTGCACCCCGCCACGCACGAGACCGACACGCACTGGCCCTACGCCGAGCTCATCTCCACCAGGAAGGTACGTCGCGTCACGTCGCTTCACGTCACGTCATGTCACGTGAGCACGTGCTGGCGTTGAACCGGCGCGGCGTGCACCTGCTGCACCCCGCCACGCATGAGACCGACACGCACTGGCCCTACGCCGAGCTCATTCCACCAGGAAGGTACGTCGCGTCACGTCGCGTCACGTCGCGTCACGTCGCTTCACGTCACGTCACGTCACGTCACGTCACGTCACGTCACGTCACGTCACGTCACGTCGCTTCACGTCACGTCACGTCACGTGAGCACGTGCTGGCGCTGAACCGGCGCGGCGTGCACCTGCTGCACCCCGCCACGCATGAGACCGACACGCACTGGCCCTACGCCGAGCTCATTCCACCAGGAAGGTACGTCGCGTCACGTCGCGTCACGTCGCGTCACGTCGCTTCACGTCACGTCACGTCACGTGAGCACGTGCTGGCGTTGAACCGGCGCGGCGTGCACCTGCTGCACCCCGCCACGCATGAGACCGACACGCACTGGCCCTACGCCGAGCTCATTCCACCAGGAAGGTACGTCGCGTCACGTCGCGTCACGTCGCGTCACGTCGCTTCACGTCACGTCACGTCACGTGAGCACGTGCTGGCGTTGAACCGGCGCGGCGTGCACCTGCTGCACCCCGCCACGCATGAGACCGACACGCACTGGCCCTACGCCGAGCTCATTCCACCAGGAAGGTACGTCGCGTCACGTCGCGTCACGTCGCGTCACGTCGCTTCACGTCACGTCACGTCACGTGAGCACGTGCTGGCGCTGAACCGGCGCGGCGTGCACCTGCTGCACCCCGCCACGCATGAGACCGACACGCACTGGCCCTACGCCGAGCTCATTCCACCAGGAAGGTACGTCGCGTCACGTCGCGTCACGTCGCGTCACGTCGCTTCACGTCACGTCACGTCACGTGAGCACGTGCTGGCGTTGAACCGGCGCGGCGTGCACCTGCTGCACCCCGCCACGCATGAGACCGACACGCACTGGCCCTACGCCGAGCTCATTCCACCAGGAAGGTACGTCGCGTCACGTCGCGTCACGTCGCGTCACGTCGCTTCACGTCACGTCACGTCACGTGAGCACGTGCTGGCGCTGAACCGGCGCGGCGTGCACCTGCTGCACCCCGCCACGCATGAGACCGACACGCACTGGCCCTACGCCGAGCTCATTCCACCAGGAAGGTACGTCGCGTCACGTCGCGTCACGTCGCGTCACGTCGCTTCACGTCACGTCACGTCACGTGAGCACGTGCTGGCGCTGAACCGGCGCGGCGTGCACCTGCTGCACCCCGCCACGCATGAGACCGACACGCACTGGCCCTACGCCGAGCTCATTCCACCAGGAAGGTACGTCGCGTCACGTCGCGTCACGTCGCGTCACGTCGCTTCACGTCACGTCACGTCACGTGAGCACGTGCTGGCGTTGAACCGGCGCGGCGTGCACCTGCTGCACCCCGCCACGCATGAGACCGACACGCACTGGCCCTACGCCGAGCTCATTCCACCAGGAAGGTACGTCGCGTCACGTCGCGTCACGTCGCGTCACGTCGCTTCACGTCACGTCACGTCACGTGAGCACGTGCTGGCGCTGAACCGGCGCGGCGTGCACCTGCTGCACCCCGCCACGCACGAGACCGACACGCACTGGCCCTACGCCGATCTCATCTCCACCAGGAAGGTACGTCGCGTCACGTCGCTTCACGTCACGTCGCTTCACGTCACGTCACGTCGCGTCACGTCGCTTCACGTCACGTCGCTTCACGTCACGTCATGTCACGCGAGGCGTTCAACCGGCGCTACGTGTACCTGCTTCCCTGCACTTCTTAACAGCTCGTAAAATAAGATTTAAATAAATCTTTTTCCAGTCAAAAGTAATAAAATGTTTCAATAAAGTTTACTTAACGAGCTTAGATTATCATGTCGGTTTATTTTTAATGTATTTAGGTGTATTAGTGAGTCTGCTCAGAATATCCTGAGGTTCCGGTTACGTTACCAGTCGGGTCAATGTAAACAAAACACTATCTACTCGGGTCTTAAT
Source organism: Sericinus montela (assembly GCA_029286605.1). Lineage (NCBI taxonomy): Eukaryota > Metazoa > Arthropoda > Insecta > Lepidoptera > Papilionidae > Sericinus > Sericinus montela. The sequence goes on along the minus strand of JAGSMR010000017.1, from coordinate 1,890,058 downwards.
ATTTGTGATGTCTTCGTTGTTTCTGATTCCACAACTCAACTACTTAAGCTAACTCTGGGATCAGAGCAATAATATATGTGAAGTTGCCCCTATCTGTCTATCGTATATATTGATTTACATTAACTATGTGAAGTTGTCCCTATCTGTCTATCGTATATATTGATTTACATTAACTATGTGAAGTTGTCCCTATCTGTCTATCGTATATATTGATTTACATTAACTATGTGAAGTTGTCCCTATCTGTCTATCGTATATATTGATTTACATTAACTATGTGAAGTTGTCCCTATCTGTCTATCGTATATATTGATTTACATTAACTATGTGAAGTTGTCCCTATCTGTCTATCGTATATATTGATTTACATTAACTATGTGAAGTTGTCCCTATCTGTCTATCGTATATATTGATTTACATTAACTATGTGAAGTTGTCCCTATCTGTCTATCGTATATATTGATTTACATTAACTATGTGAAGTTGTCCCTATCTGTCTATCGTATATATTGATTTACATTAACTATGTGAAGTTGTCCCTATCTGTCTATCGTATATATTGATTTACATTAACTATGTGAAGTTGTCCCTATCTGTCTATCGTATATATTGATTTACATTAACTATGTGAAGTTGTCCCTATCTGTCTATCGTATATATTGATTTACATTAACTATGTGAAGTTGTCCCTATCTGTCTATCGTATATATTGATTTACATTAACTATGTGAAGTTGTCCCTATCTGTCTATCGTATATATTGATTTACATTAACTATGTGAAGTTGTCCCTATCTGTCTATCGTATATATTGATTTACATTAACTATGTGAAGTTGTCCCTATCTGTCTATCGTATATATTGATTTACATTAACTATGTGAAGTTGTCCCTATCTGTCTATCGTATATATTGATTTACATTAACTATGTGAAGTTGTCCCTATCTGTCTATCGTATATATTGATTTACATTAACTATGTGAAGTTGTCCCTATCTGTCTATCGTATATATTGATTTACATTAACTATGTGAAGTTGTCCCTATCTGTCTATCGTATATATTGATTTACATTAACTATGTGAAGTTGTCCCTATCTGTCTATCGTATATATTGATTTACATTAACTATGTGAAGTTGTCCCTATCTGTCTATCGTATATATTGATTTACATTAACTATGTGAAGTTGTCCCTATCTGTCTATCGTATATATTGATTTACATTAACTATGTGAAGTTGTCCCTATCTGTCTATCGTATATATTGATTTACATTAACTATGTGAAGTTGTCCCTATCTGTCTATCGTATATATTGATTTACATTAACTATGTGAAGTTGTCCCTATCTGTCTATCGTATATATTGATTTACATTAACTATGTGAAGTTGTCCCTATCTGTCTATCGTATATATTGATTTACATTAACTATGTGAAGTTGTCCCTATCTGTCTATCGTATATATTGATTTACATTAACTATGTGAAGTTGTCCCTATCTGTCTATCGTATATATTGATTTACATTAACTATGTGAAGTTGTCCCTATCTGTCTATCGTATATATTGATTTACATTAACTATGTGAAGTTGTCCCTATCTGTCTATCGTATATATTGATTTACATTAACTATGTGAAGTTGTCCCTATCTGTCTATCGTATATATTGATTTACATTAACTATGTGAAGTTGTCCCTATCTGTCTATCGTATATATTGATTTACATTAACTATGTGAAGTTGTCCCTATCTGTCTATCGTATATATTGATTTACATTAACTATGTGAAGTTGTCCCTATCTGTCTATCGTATATATTGATTTACATTAACTATGTGAAGTTGTCCCTATCTGTCTATCGTATATATTGATTTACATTAACTATGTGAAGTTGTCCCTATCTGTCTATCGTATATATTGATTTACATTAACTATGTGAAGTTGTCCCTATCTGTCTATCGTATATATTGATTTACATTAACTATGTGAAGTTGTCCCTATCTGTCTATCGTATATATTGATTTACATTAACTATGTGAAGTTGTCCCTATCTGTCTATCGTATATATTGATTTACATTAACTATGTGAAGTTGTCCCTATCTGTCTATCGTATATATTGATTTACATTAACTATGTGAAGTTGTCCCTATCTGTCTATCGTATATATTGATTTACATTAACTATGTGAAGTTGTCCCTATCTGTCTATCGTATATATTGATTTACATTAACTATGTGAAGTTGTCCCTATCTGTCTATCGTATATATTGATTTACATTAACTATGTGAAGTTGTCCCTATCTGTCTATCGTATATATTGATTTACATTAACTATGTGAAGTTGTCCCTATCTGTCTATCGTATATATTGATTTACATTAACTATGTGAAGTTGTCCCTATCTGTCTATCGTATATATTGATTTACATTAACTATGTGAAGTTGTCCCTATCTGTCTATCGTATATATTGATTTACATTAACTATGTGAAGTTGTCCCTATCTGTCTATCGTATATATTGATTTACATTAACTATGTGAAGTTGTCCCTATCTGTCTATCGTATATATTGATTTACATTAACTATGTGAAGTTGCCCCTATCTGTCCTTGTGTGTATCTATTTAATTTTATTTATTTATTTATGTTTTCGTGTCGCAGGTGCGGTCGGAGGACGGCACGCTGTTCCTGGACGTGAAGTGCGGGTCGCTGCTGCAGCAGCGCGTGACGCGGCTGCAGGCCGAGCAGGCGCACGAGATCGCGCGCCTCGTGCGCCAGTACGTGGCGCTGCAGCGCGACCAGCGCCACGAGCCCCGCGAGCCCCGCGAGCCCGGTACGTCGCGCGCAATGAACGAACGAATGAATGAAATACACCAATGAACTCAATAAAAGACTACGTTATACCGGCGTTATAGCTAGTTATTCTAGGCAACTATAGGCGAATTAATTAATTAATGACCGAATGAATGAATGAAATACACCAATGAACTCAATAAAAGAATAACGTTATGCCGGCTTTATAGCTAATTATTCCAGACAACCATAGGCGAATTAATTAATTAATGAACGAATGAATGAATGAAATACACCAATGAACTCAATAAAAGAATAACTTTATGCCGGCCTTATCGCTAATTATTCTTAGCAACCATAGGCGAATTAATTCATTAATGAACGAATGAATGAATGAAATACACCAATAAACTCAATAAAAGAATAAAGTTATGCCGGCATTATAGCTAATTATTCTAGGCAACCATAGGCGAATTAATTAATTAATGAACGAATGAATGAATGAAATACACCAATAAACTCAATAAAAGAATAACGTTATGCCGGTGTTATAGCTAATTATTCTAGGCAACCATGCTATGAGTACCTTGTATTGCCTCTAATTGCTTTGATGTATCTTTGAGGAATTCCGTGGAGAAATCGTTAAGCACCGGTTTTCATGGTGTCGCCGGCTCTGAGGTTCCAGGTTCGATTACCGATCAGGTCAATTGATTTCAAAGTTAGCTTAGTTTAAACACTTTCCTTCATTTTCTCGGAGCCTCGTGCTTGTAGTGCCTTCGATGTTGCTGATTCCATTACATATGTGCTATATTTAGCAAACATGTTATCAGAAACTTTCGGATCAGTGCAATGTATGTGATATTCTCGATGTCTATGTAAATAGATATATGTAGTATAATTAATTTACCGTCGTAAGAAATAGCCAGTCCCTTTACTATCCATGGGTGTCGTAAGAGACGATTAAAGGAAGAGCCTTTGAAATGAATTTAGCTACCCAAAACGACATAGCAATGTAGTATAATACCAAACGACGGGCAGCAATCCCTAAGGTGTAAGGTATCTGGTCCTGCGATCGCCAATTCAATTGTCAAGCGTAACGATTATGGCTTACCCTCCATTACAAGGTAGTCCTATATCCTGCAATATAATACTTTCACACGGCCGACAGTTATATGTTGATATTTGGTAATGTATTTTTATACTATTTATTTATGGAAAACCTACAGCTTGTGTAATACATAATTTAACAAACAAAATAACAACTTAAAAGCCAATTACAGGTTTTCACTAATAGCAACTAAATAAAAACAATGATTCGTCATTATAAACACTAAAGCACACATCTAATAAGAAAATGACAAACAATAAAATTCATATATATAACTGCAAAAAAGCGTGACAAGGACAGATAATATTGCTTACACTAATTATTCATTAAAAAAAATTTTTAGCCTAATAATCGTCTTGCCGAGGCACAACTAGTATTGAACAGATCTAAATCATATTTTTTCCATAAATTATTAAAACTGTTACAAGTTCGCCACATAAATGTATTTTTCCTATAATTAGTTGATACAGTCGGTAAATAAATTAGAGTATTCTTTCTGAGATTCAAGGCAGGAGTTCTTAGTGAAATTTGTGAGAGAAGCTCAGGACAGTCTACGCTACTTGTAGCAATTTTATGCAAGAATAATATGTCAGCAATCTCACGGCGCTCAGCTAGAGGTAGGAGATGGTGTTGCTTGCATAAAGATAGGTAGTCTTCAGAACGATACCTTGTATGACTACGACAGCAAAGATAGCTCAGGAATTCTCTATTTAAAGAATTCTAAGTTCAGAGTAAATGTTAGATGTTTCTGAAAACTATTTTTCATTCATTTTTAAACGCAACAATATAAACCTTTAAGTTCTTACAGAAAACTTAAAGTAAATAAACGTGTCTTTAAATAAACTACAGTAAGAAATTGGATAAATAGAATAATAAATTTCCGTTAATGTAATATTAGTCTTCCAAAAATTTCCAATCAAAAATCGATATAAAACACATAATAATAATCAAATTAAGAATAAAAACAAAAAATACATACATAGATAAGATAGCATGCAGCATGCATAGCATTTTACAAATTAAAAATAAATTAATATAAACAAATATATTTTTTGTTTCAGATTTCAACGCATGAGTGTTTTGAATATGATATCAGAACGGATTTGAAACTAAATGGATGTATCATTTAGAATTAAAACAATCTTCATTCAAGAATGCAAGTAATACCTCAAAGGAATTGATTGAAATTACTCCGTCCAATCAAGATTTAATTTTGTATCGCCTTATTTGACTTAGAATTATAATACGCAAATGGGTAAAGCTAGTATATAAGAAATTTCTATGAATAATCAATCTATCAAGCTATATATTCTTAACTTAAATTCTTTTTTCAAAACAGCCTCCGCTTTTCGATCTAGCTTTGCCCATAGGATTAAAATGAGAATAGGATTTTTACACATTTATACTTACGTTTCATTATTATGAAACGTACTATCTATTCTTAAAATAATAAACACTTCTATTTTCATTTTAGTCATTATCGTTTTGGTTAATTTGTTAAATCTTTGTGGAAATTTTAAATACCGTTTATATTACATATATTAAGTTTTGTATTGTAACATTCATCGTAATTATTCACAAAGTAATTATATTTCCACCAAATATGTGTTAATACCATTTTAAAATACATTAAATAATAAATTGTAAGGCAACGATACGTAGTTTTTAAGGATTACAATGCAATTTTTAGTATTTTATACATTCCATGTTATAACTGGATGGTATTTTCATCACAATTATTGTATTCTAAGTTTAAAATTTCTTTTTGAATTAAAAAAAAACGATAAATTTTGTTGTTTATGGAATTCGTATTATGGTTTTATAGTATCGTTATTTCCGACAACAAAATATGATTATGCGACAAACGATTTTCATATGAAATGTTAAACTCATCTTTATATTTTTGTTACGTATAGTACTTATATACTTTAAAAAGGTGCTAGTTCTTATTAGAAATGTATCAGAGATATTCACTCTGCTAACCACTCCACTAAAATCATATTTATCCTTACTAAAGTATTTGCTCAATTTATTGCAGTATTATAAAAAAAATTATATTACATTATTCTACAGGGCTGTCTCTGATTATCTAAAATTGTTTATTTCCAATCTCTGATCAACTATTCTCCAAATATTGTATTTATTAATTTAAAATATTGATTGTATAATCGTCCAAAGACCGCTGTGGTCGGAGTCATGTTTATTGTACTTAATAGGGAATTATTTCGTTGTCATGTAATATATTTAAATTAATCGATGTGTAATGAGAAAATATTGTAGATATCAATAAAGGTTATATTTTTATGTGATTTTTTTTAATTCATTAAATTAATGATAAATTTAAAAAATCAACTGAACACATCAGCGGAAATTTTAAATCTCTCTTACGCCTCAGGAGCAGGAAAGTTATTCCAACTTATTATATATAAAATTTTTATGAGTAAAAAGTCACGATAGCGGAGTAGTTGGGTGGTCGGAATTTCGAGTCGCGAGACCCGAGCACAATCCGCAGTTAGCAGGCTCGTACCAATATATTTTTCAAAAACTTATGTACGAATTATATCGTTGGCTTGAACATAAAGACGGCGACGGGCTCACCACTTGTCACGTTTTCCTGAAAATATCTTCGATGGATGGTGGGTCGAAGGGACTTAATTGTCTAGACTAGACCTCTGTCTACCCCTGTATTGGGAATTGCGTGAAGATATTTAATATGTTTTTAAATTTTTCTCTTGCTCGGCGCAGCATCCATATAGATTCAGATGTGCAACTCCCACCATATATCTCTGTTGAAATCCTACCTATACGATTTAATATTTATCCTTCCTTCATCATTTGTCATACGCTTATCCTTAGTCTCCATCTACCCACTTCCTTTCGACCGATGCTTCTAATTAAAACAGCAAAATAAATATTATAATCTTAACAGGCTCTAAATTAAGTAGGAGAAATCAGGTCTCAAACAAACATGCATAAAAAGATGGATGCTGGACAATCTAAAATTCTTTACCATGAGAACAGTGTAGACGCGATTGGGAATTGCGTGATGATGTTTATTTATTTTATGTGAAAAAATATTTGATACACTATTATTCTAAAGAAATTATTTTCTATTGGTAAAAAAAAATGGTCATCAATATACTTTTATAATTGATTTTCACGATTTCATGTAACGTTATACATATATAGACGTATAATGAATGAATGAATGAATGATATGACATTAATAAGTCAACATCATTTACACCTTTAGCTTTTTTATTAATTTTTAAATGATAAAGTCATGCTGTAGTTTTTATTATTACATTTTTTATTCTATGACATATTCTGTAGTCACTCGCCAGCGTGGTATCGGTGTAACCCTGTCTGTACCGCTGTCTGTAGCACCCCATTCATCTTCCGTTCTCGACGGTAGGAATTTAATTGGAAACAAATCAACTTAATTGAATCAAAAATGAATCGATTTCTGAATATATAGTTAACTTGTCAAAGTCAAGTCTTTAATTCATCACTGTTTTGTAGCGGTATACGTCTGTAAGAAACACGAAAAAGCACAAGTATTTATAGTAAATAGTAATTTAGTAGGTACAGATTGCAGGTAGATGGTAAATGTTCTCTTGCTTCCATCGTCAACAAATATAACCAGTCTCGGATCACATTGTTATGTTTCTATCTTCTCTCTTCGTTATTACTGCGATTTAAATCAAGAAACAAACATTCTCATACTTGGGAGGAATTTTAAAATAAAATAAATTTCTTCACGCAATTCCCAATACAGGGGTAGACAGAGGTCTAGTCTATACAATTAAGACCCTTCGACCCACCTTCCACCGAAGATATTTTCGGAACAACGGTTCAGGTGGTGAGGCCGTCGCCGTTTTTATGTCCAAGCCAACGATATAATTCATAGATAAGTTTTTTTTAAAACCCATTGCTACGAGCCTGTCACCTGGGGATCGAACTCGGGTGTCTTGACTCGCAATTCCGACCACGCAACCACTCGGCTATCGTGACTTTAAATTTGTATTTATTGACAAGACAACTTGCACTTAACCTCTGTGGTATCTTATGATGCGAAAGTGAAAATCATTTATGAACCTGCAGTAAAGTTAGTTAAAATGTTACAGATGTGTGGTTATCCTTGGGGAAGACGTTGTAATTGCCCGTAATTATTCTGGTTCCCTTATCTTCTAAACACAACTGTTTTTTATTTTTTCAACTTTAGCTGTAGAAATGGTAAGAGTCTAATTGACTTAAGGCGCCTACCACCATGCTGGCTTCTATGAAAATACTCAATTTAAAAATTGAATCGAAATCAAATGATGCTTATCACTTTACTACATTTTATTAAGACTGTGCACTTTATCTTACCATCTGACCACTATACTATACTATAGTGGTCAGATGGTAAGATAATTTAGTCTAGTTATAAATACAAAAATAAGTTCGTGAATGTTTAAAGGGAAATCCAACAAGAACTAATCAGAAAACTAAAGATTTTTGTTAAGCACTTCTATTGATTTTGGACAGATTCGTGTGTATTCGATGCCCAATGAGATACACCAACAATCATTATGGTAACAAATTTGTATTAAATATCGATAACTGAAACTAAAGTTACACTGACACCAAAACAAATCTTAACGGCATAAGATAGAGTGGATATTTTAATATTGAGTATTAAAATGACTGATTCCTCTGATCCCAAAGTATATAGCTAAAGCACTTGTCACTAATCGGAAACCACGATGGCACCACAAACACCCAGACCCAAGAAAATGCAGCGAAAGTGGTTATTTGCAGAACTGAACTGGTGGCGGTGTGTACGTCACTCGTCGGAGTTGCCCCGCCTTAGAGGTCATCAGTCATGACCACGATGGACAACAATGAGACCGTCGTCTAAATTTATAATCTGTATTTATTAATTATATTTATAATTAGTCCTTTCGACCCACTTTTCACCAAGGAATATTAGAACAAGGTGACAGGTGGTGAGCCTATCGCCGTTTTAGTGTCCGATACATTATACGTACATAGATAGATCCTAGCGGAAACCGCAACCCTTCGCTTCGAAAGGCAGAGTCACTATCACTACGCCATTGAGTCGTCCACATACCGATCGAATTGCAGTTAAATGACATTACTAAAACAGGTAGCCCTGTAACAACAGCGTATTGTGATTTACCGTAAAGGACACATCATCAGTTAGCAGCCATGTACGAAGGTTGTCGACATTTCTCACGCGGTAAAAAGTGTCCTTTGTTTGATACGCGATGACGACCGCAACTTAGCCAAGGCTGTCCATTATACTGTGACCCCGTATTGGCACCGCTCGTAGGCGCACATAAAGCACTGATATTATACTATTGGCTTCAGTGAATTGTATTTTCACATATCTATTTATAAACTCAACATATATTCAAAACTTCATATTTATTATTTGTTTAGTCACGATTGCCGAGTGGTTGGGTGATCGGAATCTAAGTCAAGAGACCCGAGGTTGATGCCAAGGCTCGTGAGTTTTTTTCAAAAACTTATGTCCGATTTATATTGCTAATCACTTACTATCTGAAGTTATTGCTCGAATGCAGCTTTAGTTATGAAGCCTGACGTAAACTAAACTGTACTTATGTATGTAGCTTTATTGCATGCACTAAAGAATGTACTCATAAAAATTCTTCACACCTTTTCCAATACAGGAGTAGACAGAGGTCTAGACAAGTAAGTGCCCTTGACCTACCTTCCACCGAAGATATTTTTGGGATGACGTGACAGTTGGTGAGCCCCTCGCCGTCATTATGCTCAAGCCAACGATGTAAATCGTGCATAAGGTTAGAACAAAACCCGTTGGTACGAGCCTATTACCAAGAGATAGAATCTCTTGACTCTTGACTCTACTAGAAACACTCTGCTAACGGGACTCATTACATGATATGATTTACACAGATATCTATAAAATTTGGCATGATCCTTACCTATCTCTTGCGCTTTTTACAAATTTATTATTTTATTCTGTTTGACATTTCGAACAATTAGCGCATATGGTATTCGAAAGTGAGTCTCGGCCTCTGGTAAGCAGAAAAGTTAAGAAAGCTGCTTCAAACAGTATGTAATCCGTAAGTAAAAGCTTCCACGCATCGAACACAGATTATCCAATACCTAGGAAAACTTACTACTATAACCTCGTTTCATAAAAGCTGTTATGTAACACTCGTAACATTATTTATCTATGACACGGTTAAGAAAGCGTATCTCTCTTACGAAGACTTCGTCAAAGCTTACCTGCTGAGTATACCAAACAGTAACAAAGTTCCGTGTGTAATATTTTTTTTTATTGGCAATGTCTGTTCGACCAGTACTTTCTTACGAATATCCCGTTTCTATGACATTGTCTCTGGCCAGTCTTGTTAACTCAGTATCACCACAGTAATTTAATAACTACGAAAGGAAAATACTAGTTGACGATGATAGTCGCACATTTGAAAACTGTACAAGCAGTAACAATAAAATATACTTAAAATTTTAGTTACCGTTCAATCCATCGTGTTATTGTTAGTACGCATAAAATTAAAAAATGTAAATTATGTAAATTTTAACATTGTGTCTACTTACAGCTTGACAATGCTGATGTCTCTGACAGACAGTATTATATTATTTACAATTGATTTAACTTTGCATATAATTAAACATATTAACATAGAGTAACTTGTTAAAGTCACGATAGCCGAGCGGTTGGGTGATCGGAATTCGAGTTCAGGTTAAAAATGTGGTTACGATCACAAAGATCGTACCAATGAGTTTATTCAAAAACTTACATACGATTTATATCGTTGGCTTGGAGATAAAGCTGACGACGGGCTCATCACCTGTCACGATGTCCCAATAAATGTCTTCCAGTGGAAGTTGGGTCGAAAGGACTTATTTTTCTAGACCTTTGCCTACTCCTGTATTGTTTTTTTTTACTTTAAAATACGGACCGTGGTGTGTTTATTATTTTATTCTGTTTGACATTTCGAACAATTTGCGCATATGGTATTCGAAAGTGAGTATCGGCCTCTGGTAAGCAGAAAAGTTAAGAAAGCTGCTTCAAACAGTATGTAATCCGTAAGTAAAAGCTTCCACGCATCGAACACAGATTATCCAATACCTAGGAAAACTTACTACTATAACCTCGTTTCATAAAAGCTGTTATGTAACACTCGTAACATTATTTATCTATGACACGGTTAAGAAAGCGTATCTCTTTACGAAGACTTCGTCAAAGCTACCTGTTGAGTATACCAAACAGTAACAAAGTTCCGTGTGTAATATTTTTTTTTATTGGCAATGTCTGTTCGACCAGTACTTTCTTACGAATATCCCGTTTCTATGACATTGTCTCTGGCCAGTCTTGTTAACTCAGTATCACCACAGTAATTTAATAACTACGAAAGGAAAATACTAGTTGACGATGATAGTCGCACATTTGAAAACTGTACAAGCAGTAACAATAAAATATACTTAAAATTTTAGTTACCGTTCAATCCATCGTGTTATTGTTAGTACGCATAAAATTAAAAAATGTAAATTATGTAAATTTTAACATTGTGTCTACTTACAGCTTGACAATGCTGATGTCTCTGACAGACAGTATTATATTATTTACAATTGATTTAACTTTGCATATAATTAAACATATTAACATAGAGTAACTTGTTAAAGTCACGATAGCCGAGCGGTTGGGTGATCGGAATCTAAGTCAAGAGACCCGAGGTTGATGCCAAGGCTCGTGAGTTTTTTTCAAAAACTTATGTCCGATTTATATTGCTAATCACTTACTATCTGAAGTTATTGCTCGAATGCAGCTTTAGTTATGAAGCCTGACGTAAACTAAACTGTACTTATGTATGTAGCTTTATTGCATGCACTAAAGAATGTACTCATAAAAATTCTTCACACCTTTTCCAATACAGGAGTAGACAGAGGTCTAGACAAGTAAGTGCCCTTGACCTACCTTCCACCGAAGATATTTTTGGGATGACGTGACAGTTGGTGAGCCCCTCGCCGTCATTATGCTCAAGCCAACGATGTAAATCGTGCATAAGGTTAGAACAAAACCCGTTGGTACGAGCCTATTACCAAGAGATAGAATCTCTTGACTCTTGACTCTACTAGAAACACTCTGCTAACGGGACTCATTACATGATATGATTTACACAGATATCTATAAAATTTGGCATGATCCTTACCTATCTCTTGCGCTTTTTACAAATTTATTATTTTATTCTGTTTGACATTTCGAACAATTTGCGCATATGGTATTCGAAAGTGAGTATCGGCCTCTGGTAAGCAGAAAAGTTAAGAAAGCTGCTTCAAACAGTATGTAATCCGTAAGTAAAAGCTTCCACGCATCGAACACAGATTATCCAATACCTAGGAAAACTTACTACTATAACCTCGTTTCATAAAAGCTGTTATGTAACACTCGTAACATTATTTATCTATGACACGGTTAAGAAAGCGTATCTCTCTTACGAAGACTTCGTCAAAGCTTACCTGCTGAGTATACCAAACAGTAACAAAGTTCCGTGTGTAATATTTTTTTTTATTGGCAATGTCTGTTCGACCAGTACTTTCTTACGAATATCCCGTTTCTATGACATTGTCTCTGGCCAGTCTTGTTAACTCAGTATCACCACAGTAATTTAATAACTACGAAAGGAAAATACTAGTTGACGATGATAGTCGCACATTTGAAAACTGTACAAGCAGTAACAATAAAATATACTTAAAATTTTAGTTACCGTTCAATCCATCGTGTTATTGTTAGTACGCATAAAATTAAAAAAATGTAAATTATGTAAATTTTAACATTGTGTCTACTTACAGCTTGACAATGCTGATGTCTCTGACAGACAGTATTATATTATTTACAATTGATTTAACTTTGCATATAATTAAACATATTAACATAGAGTAACTTGTTAAAGTCACGATAGCCGAGCGGTTGGGTGATCGGAATTCGAGTTCAGGTTAAAAATGTGGTTACGATCACAAAGATCGTACCAATGAGTTTATTCAAAAACTTACATACGATTTATATCGTTGGCTTGGAGATAAAGCTGACGACGGGCTCATCACCTGTCACGATGTCCCAATAAATGTCTTCCAGTGGAAGTTGGGTCGAAAGGACTTATTTTTCTAGACCTTTGCCTACTCCTGTATTGTTTTTTTTTACTTTAAAATACGGACCGTGGTGTGTTTATTATTTCCCACAAAAGAAAACCTTGGATAACCTATTCGAAACTCTTTTTTCGAGTTCTAAAACCCGAGGTAACGGTCTACCTGATGGTTAGAGACTAAGGAAGGGTATGAGAAGGGCACAAGGTTTAAGAAGGAATTCCACATAGTCCATAATCTCGCTGGCTGTCTATACCCATCAAACAGAGTTTTTGTTTTCTATTTTTCAAAATGGTAATTCTAATTTCTGTCGATAGCTATTACCAGTAGTAAGATCTTTTCATTATTCGCTTCTTTCAACACCTACAGGAAGGAAGGGGTTGGCATATTCTATCGCCGATAACCACTTACGGTCTCCCAAAACACCTTTCAGATGAAGTGGTATCTAGTGCACCTGCGTTTCGTATCTTATGTGAGGTAACCTCTGACCATCCCATCCCTTTTCCTTTCCTTTCTTCGCATCTTTCTCTGATAGGCAAAGAAATTATAGCTTTCGAGATGTTGTCCTCAAAATAATACTTCTGTTTGATAAAGACGTGTGTACCATTATTCAACTAGGTAAAACGCTTAATTCCTTATTGTTGGTGTCCAAGCATTATAATGAATGAGGTCGTGTTTATTACGCGTGTGAATCGGAGCCGGTTGACGACCGAGTGGCAATAGACATCGACTATTGTTATTTAATTATTGTTTGGAATCGCGGATTTTTCGCAGAGATGAATCATTTAATAAATCGCAAAGAAAAAACTGTACTGGGTAGCTCAGTCCAGTTTTTTAATTTTAACGAAATTAAATATTTTTTTTTAAATATACTTTTATTGCCCTCCAAAAATAGGATACACAAAAGTGACAGGATACAAAATTTTATGACATGCACAATTTAGCGGCCTTATCCCTTGGCGCTATTAATTTTTATGATATAAACAAGACCGTCATAAGACTATATTATTTTATACTATTATTAATAATAAAACTGCGTGTTTTGAATATTACTATTGCAAAGAAATGTCGCCAGGCCGCGTCGCTACTCGCTAGTGATTACATTTACTTACAATAATATTTTTTATTTTCGCGCAACTGTCCTATACTGAGGAACCAGACGTCCAGCCAAAGCCTGAGCCTTTTTAGTTTTCATTCTTTATAATATTTATATACCTTTACTTCGATATTGACTAAATCCTAACCAAACTTATGTCTCGCCTGTCCGTTAAGGAATTCTCTAAAATATTCGAGAGCGATTAGAATAGGGGAACTCCCGCCGCACTGGTCCAATGCATTGGCGATGTACTCACTTCCTCGTAATATTTTTTATTACGGGCAAAGTTTTCTCGCGCAGGTTATCTATCAACGCCGAGCTCGAGATAACTCGAATCTAGAGCAAGCGCTATATAATATAATTAATATTACAAAGTTGACAAAAAATACAAATGAACATCGTATGAAATATGAATTAACAGGTTACATGAGAACAAAAAAACGCTATATCTCTACAATGCGTTCAAGAACAAAATAAGTAATTCGTCAACCCGACATCATGGTGTCACGCTCACACGAAACATTTTTATAATAATGATATTTTAAAGTAATTGCTGTGTTGGAAGTACGAAATCCTACCTACATGGTATTAAGTAATTAATAACGTAATTCCTTATTCGCTCACACACAACGTGTATGTATGTTTAATGGGTACTACTTAGGTTTCTTTTTCCCACACTATTAGTAGGACAAGAAAAATATGTATAAAAAACAATTAATAACTTTTGACTTTAAAACATATAGCTACATACTAATGTTCTTTAAAATACCTACAGTAAATTTATAAACCTTACTTTACAAAATCACACATTGACAACTGGGATGACAAGGAAAAACACAATTGTTTGATGATTTTTAAGGTTTTTTGAGTAAAATTAGCAAGATACCGTACGTCTAATGATTGTATTAATAGACATCCGTTAGTTTTCTTCTACATAAGAGTCCACTTTTGAAGCACCCATAGAAAACAAAAGTAAAGTCAGGCCAAGGTAAGCTATGGCCGGCCAAATGGAATTTTCGTAAATTGTTCTTCTACTTAAAAGAAAAAGGAAAAGACACTTCTTTCGTTAATGAAATAATAACGAAAGAACTGTCACACATTTTAAAGAAGTGGGTGCAAACTCCTAAAACTTAAGGGGAAAATATTTTGTCATCATCGTAGACCAAAGCCAGTTTGGGCTCAACCATACCATAACCAAGTTGAGCCCATACATGAACTTCCCTCTATAGAGGGCAGAGATAAGCAAAGCCGTGTTGTACCGGAAGGAAGGAGGTTGAAAAAGTGTCCACCTTTATGCTGAAAATAAAGGCTCAATTTACCAGTTTAGCCAACTTAGCTGTTGTAGACGAAGTGTAATCAGTTCAAATATTTAAAAAAATCATGACTGCTGTTGTTAGTAAAATGTTATTATACAAAACCAAAAACTATATTCATTGTTTAAAATAATGGTGCTTTCATTAGAATTTATCCTACGCTATTGTAACGCCACCCTTATTAAACTCGCCTAAAAGCAGACATTCATACAGAGAGAGAGAGAGAGAGAGTTTTCCTAACCTCTACCCTCCATAGCCTCTGCGTTATGTTACAAAGCAGTGACTTAAGCCTTCTACAAATTCTCTTATAAGATTATTTAAATTCTGTTCGAACAGTTTTCCCGTAAGTAAGTCACGATAACCGAGTGGTTGGGTGGTCGGAATTTTGAGTCAAGAGACCCGAGTTCGATCCCCAGATGGCAGGCTCGTACCAATGCGTTTTTCAAAAATGAATTATATCATTGGCTTGGACATGAAGGCAGCGGTGGGCTCACCACCTGTCACGTTGTCTCGAAAATGACTTCGGGGTAAGGTGGGTCAACGGGACTTAATTGTCTAGACTAGACCTCTGTCTACCTCTGTATTGGGAATCGCCTGAAGATATTTTTTTAACGCTTTTCCATATTGAAACTCAAAATGGATATACCCATTTTGAGTTAAAATGAAGTAACATTCATAAAGAAGCCTGAATATTAAAAGATAAACACATGTGCAAATATGCGCCACGCCATTTTCTGAAAATTGGGTTCTTTTGTCGTTTTTAAGGTCAACAGATTCAAGAGCAATGCTTAATAACTCTTCGTGCTTAAGGTCAAGTCTACGCTAATACGCGTTCAATTCTAAACGGTGTTGCAACACTTGCGAAGTAAATGCCCTGGTTCATTCAGTTTAAACCTGTAGGTATCACTTGGCGGACCATTTGATTAGCGTTACCTTTAGCAGTATAGTGGGATTTTTTTAGCGTCAGATATTTACCGAGGTAGTCAGAGGTCTAGTCAATTAAGTCCTTTCGATCCACTTTTACTGAAACGTATTTCAAGTGCCGCCGTCTTTGTGTCCAAGCCAACGATACAATATACTTACATGGATAAATATTTATATGATTATATATTTTATTTAATAATTAACGTGTATAGTAGTATATGATTCCAAAATTTGTAAGCATGGCTGAAACTGCAACAAAGTAGTAACTTACCATGGTAGTCATATACCAGGACGAGTAGCGTACGCGCCGGTTTTCATGGTGTCGCCATCACAGAGGTCCAGGTTCGATTCCCGGTAGGGTCAATGTAGAAAACACTTTTTCTACATTTTCTCGGGTCTGAGTGTTTGTGGGGCCTTCATTGATTCTGATTCCATACTACAATTGCTTAAGCGCTTACTTTGGGATCAGATCAATGTATGTGATGTTGTTCTTATCTAAGTATATATGTATCTACCTACCAATAATTGAAGAGATTGTTCACTTTATCCCAGAAAAGGACACCGTCCTGCTAACACGTACAGGTTATATTTAACAAATAAAGTAACTCCTATATTGGGTGAAATGCTTTGACATAAATTCGAAGAAGAGGTCAAGTCCAGTATACCTGATCAGGCATGTGACGCGGCAGCACATATACAGACCAAAAACCAGTTATTAGTGCAGCATAAATATTGACAATGTTCTGGAAGAGAAACCTGTAAGCTTCTCTCAAACGTTGATCGAAAAGGACTTCACTGTCTAGACCTCTGCTTACCCCAGTATGGGAAATAACATGATGATATATAAAAAATTAAAGTTATGTTATTGTGATCGCCTGATAGCTCGTCCAACAAGTTCAATATGTAGATAAAGAATCATTGTGTCAGTACTCGCTTACCTATTTCTGTCGCCAAATAGCCGGGCAAAGAGACCCAGTGTAATAATAATATTATAGCGTAATAATATTTAAAATTATAGCTATGAGGTATTATAATGAGGCATCAGCTATCTTAGTGTTCAGGAGTTAAGCCGCAACTGTAACATACTTAACCTGGCAACAGTTTCCACTTTCCATCACGTGGACTGCTTGCTCGATCTTCATTCAGAGAAAAACAGAACAAAAATTAATAAATATAAGGTATTGAAGTACTATGTTTAATCATTTATTAATTAATACCTATACATAAAGTAGATAATATGTACATGTTTTGAATAGTATTAAATGCTTTCCGGGAATTATAATTGAATTATATCTTATCCTTTTCGCACCGGACGCGGTCATGGGTAAACAATTTTTATTAATATTACGTGTCGTGAGAAAAGCCTTTGTATTTCGGCAAATGGGAAAATTTGTGATCAAATCCGTAAAATATTTAGACATTGTTATGGTAATCCGATTACGTTCTAATTAAGGTATTTGTAAAAAATTTGCAAATATTTAGCGTCTCACTTCACTTGTTTTTCAATTACACATTTTATATTTTCCCAAAAATATTATTTTTACAATTCAATTTCTGTAACTTTATTTTTATCCTCCCAATAGGATTTTCAATTGTTTTGTTATCAGTAAGATCTGTGCTTTCTCACAAATAATAATTTAAAAAGTTATAAAAATAGTCTATAATATAAAAATATTGTGCCTTAGTTCAACGAATTTTAGGTTGGACTGTGTCTTGGAGTCCGAACTTCTCTTTTATCGGGCCATCTGCCGGCCGTGTACTGAACAAATCCAGGATCAGTGGGTGTGCCGGACGCGCGGCCCTCCAACTCAGTTCCTTCTCTATCTCTTTCCTCAATCGGTTCCATTGGAAATAATGCGGGCGTCTCCGATCTCCTAGACCTCAACGAACCACGAAGGTAATCCTCCAACTGTTGAAGTGTTGGAGTGGAAACTGTCTTCGCTCTGGAAGGAGATTTCGATTGCCGTTTTTGTTCATAGTCCGGCGATTGATCCTCGTACATACTCTTCAGCCTACCAGTCTTCACTTTCGAGAAGACGGGAGTCTGCAACTCCGGCAAATAATCCTCTCTAACAGACAATTTCCCCTCCATTCTATCTAAATAGTTCCTAAAATATCTCTCGTTGAATTTTGCCAGTTCTTTTTCGTAATGCAAACGATCCGGTTCTGTTAGCGGGTCTGATAATTTTACATAATTTTCATTCTCCACACTATTACGCAACGACCCGAATTTGGACTTCTCCAACTCATTCTCAATGACGTCATTGAATTTTGTAAAACCGTTTTTAGATTGATCGAAGAAATCGGTCTCATCTTTGCCTGTTTCGTCTCTCGTTTTGTTCTTTTCTAGGTCTAAGTCTTTCGGTCTTTCAGTAGGAACGTGACCGTTTTGTTTGCCGTTGGCTAAACTTCCATTGACAACAGGTGGGGTTACGATCGAAACTTTTTTCTCTAGTTTTGGAGAAGTAATTGTATCAGTTTGGGAGTGGTGGTTGGAAAAATACGTTCTTGGTCCCATAAGATCCAGCAGGAAAAGCGCGGCGACTACCAATGAAAATGTTCCAAGGACTGATGCATTCACAATTAGATTGTTTGGTATAGAATCCAAGGAAGCCAATTCTAAACCACCTAAAATCAAAAGATAATGTAAATTCAAAATAATCGGTCCTATACTGATAATTTATTAACAGTTCTTAAAAAAGGAGGTTCTCATTTCGACACGTACATATATGTTATATGTAAATATCTATTGGGGCTTCCAAACAACAAAAATTATGTATGTAACAAAACTTACATGGATATAAACCGAAATCACATACCATTTGAGTTCGTACCTAGACACTACTGTACGGATTTTGATGAAACTTTTTAACTTGTATACTGCACTTTTCCGTCAGTTGAAGTAAATTTTTGCCAATCAATAAATATTACAATTTGATTAATGGTTTCGAAAAAATGTGCGGACAAATATAGGTACATACATACATTATTCATCAATTAAATTTTTTACATTTAATTCGAAACCCTAACTGATGATTTTATAAACATAATTATAATGCATAAATTAAAGCAAAAATCAAATGTAGCAATCTATGTATCATCATGTCTAATATTGAATTTTTAAACTCTTTAAAACATATAATATCATTCAGGTCTAGTGAAGGACTCATTTGGGTTCAAATGTATGTTAATTATAATTAACTTTATAATACTTAAAAGTAAAATAAAAGAATCTCAAAACCTCACCCAAGATAAGAAAGAACAGCAAACCGAAGCCGAGGAAAATTCCTTCCAATATACGTCGTCCCTTGGGTATCTCTTGGAATACTCTCGCTATTATCAAACCGAACGTTATAATCACGTAACCTGTAAAACGAAACAGTATTGAATATTTATATGGATGTTTATATTTACATATGAAAATTTATTTTAGTAAATATATTTGTATGTGATATATTTTTAACGCGGAACAGATCTTACCGATAAAAGGGTTTTTGAAAACAATTAAGAATGAAGAAAATTTACTATCATATTATTAACCGACACGAAATAAATAAAGATAGACAGGGCTATTGCGAAATCACTGCTCGCATAACCATACGATACTAAAGCAATATCCAAAACACATAGTACCAGACAGTGCAATACAAAAGGGTCATAGTAACCTCCGTACACAGCATCAGCGAAAGCCCCGCCAACTGAGTCCCAAGTAACGGATGTCAGCAGCGACCACTCTCGCGAGAGCTTCTGCAGCAGCAGCGCCAGCCGGGCCTCGTCATCCGTTGAAATCCGTTTCATTACCAGGCACGCCACGCACATAAACTGACACAGATAAAAAAGCATTCAAAGGAGTATGTTTTAATTTGACTTGTTGTATCAAACAAGTTTTGACTGTGGTTTTGTCTGTGACAACCTGTTTTTGGCCAGGTTACAAAGTTTTAATCCCTAATTTCAATGTCTAAGGCCCCTAAACGCCACAGTTATTTTAAAATCACCTTAAAAACACGATTTACGTTTAGAACATACTATTTTTGCTAAGTGGCTAATGTGTTTATCAGATAAATACATTGTGAAAGTTGAATCATTTAATTAAATGTGCTTTATTTGAATAATAGTGTTTGAGATAAGAAGGGTCCGGGGTAGGTTTAAAAACCTAACCCACCCTTTAAAAAGGGTGTAAAAAGAAGAATTCCTATAAGTTTACATCACCCTATCTAAGCTTAGATACTGATAGCTAAGCCATAGGTTATGAATTTGATTCCCACCGAAAACCAACATTTGTGCTAATATTCTAACTATTCGTGTTAATGTCTGGTTATGTAAGAATTTACCAGCAGAAAGAAAAGAAAAAGAACCCGGACCACACAGTTCATATTGTGGCAACAGTTCAATCACTGTGTTTTTTCTATTAGATTTACTAGAAAAAACACAATAATTGAACTGTGGGCTAAAGCTGGAAATATATAAATATCTTTTCCTCGAAATATTGACATTGTATGTTCGTGAACCTACGGACGGACGTGGCTTCGGCTACCACCTCATAGCCTAAACCTAAAAATTACTCACCGCCGGTTATTGTCTAAAATAAGCCACGTCGAAATGTAGGAAAGGACTAAACTTATCCCCGGTGGAAAGGACTACAATGTCTAGAACTCTTACTATGGGGATCTCCTCTTATATTGGGATGTGAGTGTTGTGTGTTTACTAAACTTGTTTAAATTAATAATAATATTTGATGCAAATAGATTCAACGCCGATTAATTCTAGCAGTTTTACCTATGCAGTAAAAGTAAATAACGAAACAAATTAACTAAGTTTCATAACAGAATAATAATACATGGAATATCGGCAGTGGAAATGTTTTTTCACAAAACAGTAGGCTTCTCTCTAAATTCCTCCACCTTTATTAATAGATACTGTTACAACTAAACCTTCTATGATCGCGAATGAACTTAGATCACTTTCTAGGTATAAATGTTAAGCCTTTTCCGAGGAAGACGTAACGTAAATTTTTAAAGATTAATAATAACCCTCGAATTCTGAGGAAACATATGATACCTATAATGTTTTCCCAAAACTGTTCGAACCTCAACTGCTACTCTTCATACACAAAATATACAGGTAAGTTAGTTGTTATAGCACGACTTAGTAGCCGCACTGCAATTTTTCACCTGCCTACTAGCGTACGACTAATTATTTAGAAAAATCATGCCTCTAAGCGATGGGCATAATAAAATAACTTGGTCTTAAATTGCAGTAGTTTTACACAATTATGGATAATGATTGAACATTATGAGTGCAGGAATAATACGTACGAGGTCTGACGGTTTAGGGCCAGTAGCCGTAAAATTTTAGTTCAACCTTAGGGCTATGTGACTCGCGCTCCCACTACACTGTCCACCGTGAGAACGACATTGAACAAATTGCATAAGTAATTTTTAGTGGGAAGGAAAATACAAACACAGACAAACATAAACGGATGATTTGTAGTTGTAACACATCACAGAGTCGTAAAACGTGACGTCTTAACAATTTGCCTTGGCTAACACCACAAGTGAAAGTATGGAATGTACCTTAGGTTTGAGCGAGTATAGATGCTTGAACCTAACATATATACATTTAGGGTTAGGTTTCATAGGATTAAACTGCTCTAATAGTTCAAGTCCCATAGTCATCTATAGCCTGACTGTAGTCAGGTAGCTTGTATTCAGTATGTAGTTAAACGGGGAGGTACATAATGTCAATTGCCTAAACGTTTGGACACTTGTTTACAATGACGTCGTAAGTTCGAGCCCACCATTCTACTATTATCGTATACCACTCCAGACACAAACATTTGTGGTAAACAGGAATACTGGTAAGGGTAATACCGTTCCATTGTTTAAATCATAAAAGGATAAAATGTTTTATCTTATACTATTTATATTCAAAAGCTATATTAGACGTAACGTTATCACAGAATCTATAATAGTAGGTAACAAGTGACGTAACATTCAATTAGTAAAACGCCTACATATGTTGACCAATATTCTTGGAGCAAAATATTATTACCCAACACCTCTCATCAATTACTTTTTCGACGTAGGGCTTATTGATGTCGAAACTTTATTTATACATATTATATAAGAGACCTTATGAAGCTATGTGTAGCTTAAATCTTTCGACCGTAATTAAGTATTTCATTTCGATTAGACGAGATGATTAGTACTGTATTTTCCTAGTTAAAAAATAAAATACTATGTATATATACGTTGGGAGACGTTGTTGTCTCCGGCGCCGTGTGCGTCCTAAATCACGACAATAACGCCACTTCTCGAGTCTAAAATTATCGGTTATCACTGTTGAACACCAAATTTGTACAATGATTAAAATTATAATAAAGTTTCCGGATTAAGTGTACGAAAATATTTTTATATTACGTACAATATGTACGATACAGACGTAACAGAGGACTCTTAGTATATATGAGGTTTAGAGAAGAAGGACAATGATTAGTTATTTCTCAATCCAGTCCTCGAAGAATTAGACGAAGCCTTTAAACCGAAACCTAATTCAATTGTTAAATTTATTCATTGATTCATGGACGATCTACATTAGACGCTCCTGCGCATCATAGCTGCTGAATATTGTTAGAAATAAAGAAAATATGTTTATTGATATCAATAAAAATTTGCAATAAAGTTGCGATAGCCCAGTGGTTGGGTGGTCGGAATTTCGAGTCGAGAGACCAGAGTTCGAACCCCAGGTGGCAGGCTCGTACCAATGAGTTTTTCAAAAACGAATTACATAGTGGGCTTGGACATAAAGGCGGCGACGGGCTCACCACCTGTCACGTTGTTCCGAAAATATATTCGGTGGAAGGTGGGTCGAAGTGACTTAATTGTCTAGACTAGACCTCTGTCTACCCCTATATTGGGAATTGCGTGAAGATATTTATTTATATTTTATTTAATAAAAATTAAAGTAAAAACAATTGAATAAAAAATTATTCTGTTATTTTTAAAGATCTGTGGATAGCAATAACAATAATAACCCACGGAAACGAAAGCCTGGTAAATTTTTGCTTCTGTATCACACAGCAAAGGCATTACTCCGATGTTTCTTGTGTATAGACTACCTTATTACGTCATTATGGTTCGGCTCAATGGACTGTAATTAAGTCTAATATAGATAACCAGTGACAATTCATATTTAACTTCACATGAGTCATTCTGGCAAAGTAGTTGAAGAAGGAAAACGACCAAAACAGAGCTAGTACAGAGAGATTCAGAGATTTCGTACAGTAAAAATGTTAAATCAATAGCATAAATATTAACATAATTTAACTGAAATCTAGAAAAAATGGCCTCTTTACTTCAAGTGATTAAATTCTTTTTTTCTAGGTAAATACCATTAACTTACTACTACTAAATTTAAACAGTTTGCGAAATAAGCGTGTAAATAAAACTAAGAAAATAATTTTCACAATGTATCTCATTCATTCATTCACACACTCACATTTCTCTTCCCTAACAACGGTTCTATAACAATTTATTATTTCAGTTTGAAGGTAATGGATTTGAGCGATTCTTAGTCCTCATGTTTATATTTTACCACAATATACCCACTTTAATAAGCAAGCTATAAGATCGTTTCAAAAATAAAACTAAGTAAAGGTTAGGTTCATAAACGTTTGTTTCTAGTTGTGTGTATAAGTCACGATAGCAGAGTCATTGGGTGGTCGGAATTTCGAGTCATGACACCAGAGTTCGATCCTCAAGTGGCCGTACCAATGGGCTTTTCTAAAAACCTATGTACAAATTATATCGTTGGCTTGGACATAAAGACGGCGACGGGCTCACCACCTGTCACGTTGTCCCGAAAACATCTTCGGTGGAAGGCGGGTCGAAGGGACTTAAATGTCTAGACTAGACCTCTGTCTACCCCTGTATAAGGAATTGCGTGAAGATATTTTTTTTAACTTAGTGTGTACTCATGTACTTATTATATAGTTTATTAGTGTTTTCGGAGCTAGGGAATTTTTTATAGTACCAGATTTTATCACGATTTATATTGACGAATAGGTGCTTTCCATGATCGTTGAAAAAGTGATAAATTGAACAACTTATTTGCCTACTGATTTTAGATAATTTCATAAGGCTTCAAAAGGTTATTAAACTCCTGGAGTTGTCTAGGTCATCACTACCATACCATACCTATTTAGCCACCATAGAGCATTGCTCTAAATAGGAATGGTATGGCTTCTCTAAGAAGTGTTTTTGTTTCTGTAATCAGCTGGTTTGAAAGGCCAAGGAAGGAGACCTTTTTTATTTTGAAGTTGGTTGCAGATGTTTATGAGCTGCAGTAGTCCCGATCAGACAAAATCTTATACATTCTAGAAATAAACTACGAACACTATTATTAATTAGTGTCCGTAATTTATTTCTTATAATTACTTAATTTACTTTTTTGTGCTGAACGGAAAACAAATTGAGGACCAGTGCACTATAAGAATTACAACTTACGCCCAACTCACGCGTTTTATCTTATCTATTGTTTGAATATTTATGAGTAAAACAATAACTTCTATTAGAAAAAAGTAATACTGAACTCCTGAATATTGCCTGACTGAAATGTGGTACCTATAACTAAATAGTTGCTCTCTAACCTACTTGGATACACATCTGCCCATAACCGAACGGTACCAATTATATAAGTCGATTATGATAACTCTGTATATTTGACATCAAGATGTCTTAATCATCAGGTACATGTATAAAACAAAATGCGCACCTGAGACCTAAATATGGGCGCACGCAAACATGTGGTAGAAGTAGAACACAACGTAGGTTTTATTTATATACGTAGTTTGTCCTCTGTACTATATAATTTATCTCGATTGCTGGGGAGAAGCTATCTTGAAATTGGTTTTGGAAGAAAATTGAGTCTTACATGCAGCTCAAGTACACCCATCAAATATCTTTTTTTATTTTTAGGCAATGTGCTAATTGGAAATTTAAAATAACAATTAATAATAACTACTAAGTGTAGTGAGTTAATGAAACAGATTAAACTGTGTTAGATGAAGCATTCTATGTGTCCTCGGAGCATCGCATCTTCGCAAATGCGTCTTTACATTCTAGTTTTATTTTTGTTTCATTTATACATAAACATTGAATAAAGATTGGTTCAGCAGGTTCGAGAGTCAGAAAGGGTCACTAAAAATTAAATAAAAGATATCCTCACGCCATTCCCAATACAGGGGTAGACAGAGGTTAGACAATTGAGTCCTATCAACCCACCTTCCAGGGAAGACATTTTTTGGGACGTGACAGGTGGGGAGACCGTCGCCGTCTATATGTCCAACGATATAAATCGTACATATCCCATTAAGACGAGCCTTGAGGATAGAACTCTGGTCCCTCGACTCGAACCATTCGGCTATCGTGACTGTAACAAGGGTTATTCTGATACAGTTTCAGTAATAGGTAAATTAAGACCCAAAAGTCATATTAACATTGAACTCGGGAAAGACGAAATAATTTTTTATACCGATAAAAAAAAACAATTTTATGCCAAAAAGATTTATCACGCGGGTGAAGCTGCGACCAAAAACTTGTAACATTTTACATTATTGTAACTTGTAATACGTATATTATTAAAATGAACTAAATTTGAAAATATCCATAATCAACGACAATATGGATAAGGAAGATGCTAATGTAATAGCATCGTTCCCAAAATGAACGTATGTAGTTTCTGTCCACTCTTCAGATTTATTCGTTAGTTTAATTATGACAATTCAGGAAAAGCCGCATAGACCCTCTTCAGAGTATTTTAAATAAATTCTTACATCTGTGTCGTATTAGACCATACACTAATGCGTATTAAGCAAATCCTACTTCAGTACAAGAAACATTCGAAACCACATAACTATTGGGAAATTAGCACTGCGCGAGTACCTATCTATACTTACGAACTCTACTATCTTGAGCGCGACCCACTTGTCACACAGCGCCATCGCGCCCAGATAAGACGCCTGCGGTTACACAACACTATTTGCACTCCAAAGTTTCGGTCGTCAAAGTCCGTACGTTAATACACAAACATGCTGTCGTCGGAGCAAACAAACGTACGGACACGGCTGCACGTCGCAAACGCAGCGTAATGTTTGAGACCAACCACCATTTTTCACGTCGCATCGCCACATGACATTGAACGGCAACCTCAACGCACAGGCTCCGAAGGCAGCGTTGTAAGCGAGTGTGCAGTTAGTCAAGCAATACAACAGGAGAAGCAATGAAACACCAAGCCCACATTAAAACATTATACTTAAATTTATTAATCAATACTGGCATGCAAGATTATCATTCTTAAAAACACATAAAACATTGAGAGATAAATTCATATTCATATGTCGAGATACAAAATGTTAGATTTTGCTAATCGTAGATAATTTCATAATGCTGCGCTCTAATTGCTGAGAAAACAGTTCCAAATTGATTTATGCATTTAAAACCTGATTTTAAATAGACTTACTCATACACAGAAATAGTAAACTACAATAACATGAATACCTATTTATTTTATTTTCGTTGAAAAAACATCAAAAAATGTAGATATCGCCAGCCGTGCGGTAATCCTAATGCGACGGGAGCCTCTGCTCTTCCGCGGTTGCCCTTAATTCATACTCTAAACAATAAAACAACATTGGAGCTACACGCTTAAATATATCGATAGCGCTTTACTAAAAGCCTATTCAAATACATTTACAACTAAGGCCTCCAGTTAGATTCTTAATTAAAATATATTTTAAGTTTAAATTAAAAGATTCTAAAATAAAATTCTACATTTTTACCTCTCTTATGTTTTACAATGGATGCAAAAGATACACACACAGGACATGAGTGATTAATTAAGAATGCATAAATAATTTTTTGGCTGCCAATTTCATATTATAAAAACCTCAGTGTAAGCTTTTGCAATCGATTTAATATATGCTATGAGTGAAACATACCCACAGAAGTGAATAAGGCATGGCCAGTTCATATTATTACATGTGATCAACTTTTGAGTGTTAGTTAAAAAATTGTGTCCTTTAAAAACAAACCATGTAGGTTCCCTTTCCCTTAAATTGCCACACAACATGCAAGTGCAAACAATAAACATAGACATTCGTAATTCATGCAATAAATTAATCAACACTGACAAAACAAATTGATTAGTAAAATAAATAAATAGCCGATAAGTGTGCAGGTCGTTATAAAAAGTCGCCTGGTTCAAATTAATCAACGAGAGCTAAAAATTTCTCAGGCGCCACATTACCCAGCTTCGAAAAGTTGTTCGGATTTATTTTCTCATGGAATTTAAGCTTACTTAACATAGGTCAAATACAATTAATGTTAAGTGCAGTAGTATATGTTTGTGGGACGTGGTGAGTTTCAACAGAGCGGTGTGGTGGTCGGAGCCTGCACAGTTACCGGCGCGGCGCGCGGCGTTGCGCGGCGCCTCACTCGCCGTACTTGTTGTGAGTGATGAACTCGTGCAGCGGGTGGCGCGCGGTCCAGGGGTTGAAGTCGCGCGGCGCGGCGGCGCGCGGCGGCGCTGCCGGCGCGGGGCGAGCGGGCGGCGCGGCCGGCGGCGCCCACACGCCGCCGGCCGCCTCCAGCCCCAGCCCGCCGCCCACGCTCAGCGCCTGCATCGACGACATCAGCGAGTCTATGCCGTTGGACATGCGGTTGGACCACCTGTTAATGAAACGTTAATCACTTTTAATCACTTCCAGTATTTGTTTAACTCCACTCTTTACCGCTTCCTCTAATTTCTTAACTAGCTGCGTCAAATGTAAGGTCCGTGGCTCACACACCGGGAGAGAGTTATAAATTGATAATGAGCCCGGCTCGGGCGCTTGTTATCAATTTGTAACGGCTGCTTACTCGCTGTGCGCAGCGGCGCTGCGCTGTGCCTCGTGGATCATGCGCAGACGGCGCGCCTGCGACCACGGCTCCAGCGTGTAGGAGGGCGCGGCGGGCGGCGGCGAGCCGGCGCCGTCGTCCGGCGCGCGCGTCAGCTCCACTCCGCGCTCAGGGCTCCAGCGGCCGATCTGATCCATATCCACAGACGGATGCTAGTATTATCTCATAGTATTAATATAAAATTTTTTAATTTTTATGACAATGACTTTCATCCTCAATGAGATATGATCAATCCGGAATTCAAGTTATATTAACTTGAATTCCGAATTGATACCCATGACAGCATTCAAACTGTGATAGTTCATATTTTAAATTTTTAGTGAAATTGTTTTGAAATAAAACTAAAGGCAAGGACCATTTATATATATACCTACTTTCTACGTTTTTTGTTTATTCTTGATCATATCTTAGTATTTCTTTATATATCAGTAGTATTTATTTATGTATCATTTTATTTCTAATGACCAAACTAACATACTTCACTTCATACTAATTAACCCTCATTCAGAATAGTGCCGCCACAGTGGAATGATCATGTACCAAACTGGCCCAACACTATTAACGACTGAAAGAAGCGACAGCACAATACCACATTAGCCCCCTCATCCAACTGCACCAACATGCCAGAGACGCCAGCGGGTGGCGGCGGCGGCTCACCTCGCGGTACTGGCGCAGCAGCTGCGGCGACTGCGGCAGCGACCAGTCGACGGCGGGGCGCGCGCCGCCGCCCCACACGGCCGCCGCCGCCGCCACCAGCGCCTTGCGCGCCATGGCCGCGCCGCGGTGCGAGCGGTACTCCACGATGGCGGCGCACGACGCCGGCGAGCGGCGCACGCGCACCTCGCGCACCTCGTCCGTCAGCGCGTACAGCAGCCGCACGATCTCCGCGGACGGCGTGGTGGGCGGGATGCGCGAGATGAAGATGCGGCAGTTGTTGATCGACGGACACACGCCTGAGTGGTGGTTTCAAAAT
Organism: Sericinus montela; assembly: GCA_029286605.1. Classification (NCBI taxonomy): domain Eukaryota; kingdom Metazoa; phylum Arthropoda; class Insecta; order Lepidoptera; family Papilionidae; genus Sericinus; species Sericinus montela. The sequence goes on along the minus strand of JAGSMR010000017.1, from coordinate 1,860,749 downwards.
ATTCATATGTATAAAAATAAATCTTCACGCCATTCCCATTACGGGGTAGGCGGAGGTTCTAGACCATTAAGTCCTTTCCACCACTTTTTTATAGAAAAGGGATGCAAACGAGCAGGCGGCTCACGTGATGGTAAGTGATTACCGCCGCCCATGAACACCCGCAATACCAGAGACATAGCAGATGTGTTGCCGGCCTTAGAGTGCCCCCCTCCCTTGAATTGGGTGAGGGGTGTGTGGGCCTCCGGTTACCTGCACTTACCAGACGAAACGCAGTAGTTTGTTAAGACTTCTACTTCACGCAGGTATTCTGTGAGGTCGTGGTACTTCCCCGGTCGCGCCGGCCCATTCATGCAACAACAAAAGCTGATGCGTGGCTCTACCACTGTAAAACCTTCATCGAAGATATTTTTGGACAACGTGACACGCCTGTCGACGTCTTTATGTCCAAGGGACTATATAAAACGAACAAGATTTTGAAAAAAAAAAAAACCTAAAAAAATGGGATCGAAATCGGATCTCTTGACTTCTTGAATTCCGATCACCGAACTACTCCGCTATTGTTACTGTCATACATATTATTAATGAAAATAACCCATGGTAATGAGTTTATCACTCCAATGCTGTTTCAAATAAATAGAACATTTTGTATTATCTTTGTTTAAAAAAGATACCTACAGTTCCTTTCGCCTGAGCCTTCTCCGTTAAAGGAAACTCATTACAAAATAGTGGTAAGAAGATAAAATAAAAGTAATTGATGAAAGTAATCTATGTTACTATTGTCTACACATGAATAAATTATTACGATGAAGACAAGAAACCGAGAAACTCATGTTGGCGGTAAAAGGTACGGAGGCACTTTACATAAAGAGAGAACACTATTGCGCACCAATAAATTTAAATTAGTATAGGTAGTACTACAGAATAGTCTTATCACACGAAGCATCCACAAAAACATGTACAAATTTTTAATCAAAAAAACAATTTGTACATTATTTGTAGAGAAAAAAATTAAATTTCAAATGACACGGGCGCTATTCGAACCCGCGTCCTTCGCCGATCCGTGGCGCCGCTCTTACCTCCGAGCCACCGTGTCTTACACGCATCAGTTGAAATTCTAACTCTGTAATCTCTCTCTGTATTGTTGGCATAGGCGCCAACAAACAAGGCATAAGTAATATAAGGCATAAGTAATTTAATAACATAAAAGTTCAGCATAAATATGCTTTAAAAATCAATAAAATTGCATAATAAACATTATTTCTAGTTAATATTCTTGTATCTTCTTGTAATCTTTTTTGGCGAACAGATAAAAAATATCCCGATCAAAACAAAAATTAAGTGTTTTAAAAATAATACTTTATATTTGCAAATGTTAATAGTCTCCTTATTAAAAAAAAACACAAATTTCAAATGTTACTTGCCCAATTGCCACGACGGTCTGATCATGTAGTTATTGAACATCCTGATCGCGTTATTCGCCTCCACATCCGATGTATACATGGCGAAAGCGTACCTAGAGAATATAAAACAGGTTATATCCATATTTACTTTGCATTTATTATTACATATATACATTACATTTTATTTTGCGCGATTAAATCGAAACACCCGGTTACTTATAAAAAGGCAAGGTATATTTCGAGATACATTTTAATAATATACTCTTATACTTATCATTGCTTATAATTTGAAATTTGGTACATACTCGTAGTTATTTAAAATTTGGTAAACCATAATTTAACGCATGCCAGCTAATCGCCAAAAGCGTTATATTGGCTGAATTACCTCTAGTATTATTATTATTATTGTTAAAAAATGTTAAAAAAATAAGTTATCAGTTTACTGTAGCGCGATTAAAGCTTGACTCCGATGCTATTTTTTTTCTCTATATTTCACAAATTACATTTTCATTTACAATTTAATTTCTTAGTGCCATTAAACATAAGTTGTTTGTCATAGATTGTTAAATAAGGTAAAGTGTTAATATGAATACATTTTAAACCATATTTCGCCTTTATCGAATTACATTATATATGTATTTTCAAATAAATTAAATAATATAGACTACCGACAAACTACAAAGAGAATAAATAAATAAGGCAGATTGACGTCTGCTAAATGCTACGAAATGCTCTGCGGAAGGAGTGTGCTTGTGTTGCCCTTATGCATCATGGGTGTCTCCGTTTTTGTCGTGGGACATGGAAAGTGATGCGCGGAGGAAAAATGATTTCTCCCCAGAGGCCGCCACCGCTACTTGTTTCACAGATAAAAGCGATCCTGCTTGTAAGCATGGTTCGTTTTCACTGCCGCATACGTCGTAAAAGAAAAACCGTAGCATTTTGTAAAGGTCTCCCAATCCGGACCCTCGCAAGATCGGTTATAATCTTTGTTCTTCGCACCATAACCTCTCGTACGAGAGGGGGAGTTAGGGAGACACGCGCAGGTAAGGTCGGAGATGTATGACGATTTGCCGACACACTTTGAAAGAGGAAAACGTAGTTATGTCTTAATCACATTCACACCTTGCGATCTTAATTACTTTCTATAGAAAGTACTTTAAAATTTGTATATACCACTTCCTTTTGTATTAATAAATATCTTTATTTTATCTAATTATATTACCTACGCTAGCCTTTATACGGATACAGTCAAAATCCACAGGAAGAACATCCACACTAACAGACTTAAATCAACGAACCTAATTTTATGGGTTTTCAAATGCGGCAATGAACACATTTCAAGAAATATCACATTTATGATATATTAATGTATATACTCCCTACATACATTAATATATCATAAATGCATTCATCCATTCCTTAAATATCTTCACACCATTACCTTATTCGGGGTAGACAGAAGTCTAGGCAATTAAGTAATTTCGACCCACCTTCCACCGAAGCTATTTTTGGGATAACGTGACCGGTGGAGAGGCCGTCGCCGTATTTTCGTCCGAGCTAACGATATAAATCGTGCATAATTTTTTTTTTAAATACTCATTGGTACGAACCAATTATCTACTAGTTACGTTTAGCTACAACTTGCGGGCCCCCACTGAGCAATATCGATGTAAGTAAATAAATATCTTCACGCCATTCCCAATACAGGGGTAGACAGAGGTCTTGTCTAGACTTAATTAAATCCCATCGACGCACCTTCCACCGAAGATATTTCGGGACAACGTGACAGGCGGCGACCCCGTCGCCGTCTTTTTGTCCAAGCCAACGATATGGATCGTACATAGGTTTTGAAAAACCTATTGGTACGAGCCTGCCACCTGGGGATCGAACTCGGGTCTCACGACTCGAACTTCCGACCACCTAACCACTCGGCTATACTCGGCTTAGAATACAAATAAATTTGCAGCGATATAAAGGCGTTGTGTTTCAACTACAACACTAGTCAGCTTCCGATTATTTTGTGGGGACATTAGTATCGTAAATCGTAGATAAAGAAATATTTTTTATAATTATACATTTAATGAAGTATACGCTGTATTCTACCGGCCACATTCCGATAAAGTTGAGACATATTTTGTAATTACGAAAAATGTAAACAAAACAAGTAGTACATTAGAATCTGTTTTATCGAATTAGGTTGAATCTATTGGAACACTTTTTTCTTGTTGGGCGGTAACTGGCGATTAAAATCCTCTTTCGCATCTGGTTTGAAAATACTTTGCAAGGCGGGGGTTACCCATAATCCTACAGCAGAGCAACGTGTTCCGAATTGTCTATATTGCCAAACAAATTATACGCCGTAGTAATTCTATTTATTACCAAGGAACACTTCTTTTTTTATAGAAAAGGGAGGCAAACGAGCAGGTGGCTCACGTGATGGTAAATGATTACCGCCGCCCATGAACACCTGCAATACCAGTGGCATAGCAGTTGCGTTGCCGGCCTTAGAATGCCCCCCCCCCCACAGAATTGGGGAGGGGGTGTACCTCTGTGACATTCTTGGATGACGGAGCAGAAACAATTTCAGAACAACAAACATAAGAGTTTGTCAGACGACCAGAGTATATGTAATTATGACAAAAAATAGAAAAATATACATATACATTATTTTAAATTTTGCAGTTATTATATAACCATAACGGCCTCTAAATTCCACTGCAGGACAGAGGCCTCTCCATCACGGTTTAGCCAAAATCGCCACAGATGTGGCGATCGCAATATCAGATACCTTGCACCTTAGACGCAGCTGCTCGTCAACGGTCTGCTGAATTTTAGTCTGGGATTTTTCGCGATGGTTATTGTTAGGTATACGGTCATGGGGCGAGTTAAACGGCCGGCAGCTTGCTATGCACTGGTTTATTAACAGAGGGCGCGTGGGCACAGCCCCGCATTGTAATAAATAAGTATACCAATGTATGTAGATACATAACAGTTAACCCAACTGTCGGTAGCCGATTGCATTTTTAAAGGGTTTCCCTTTTCTTTTTTCCCTCATATCACTTTAATATCAAAGAAATAAGAAAGGACATTTGTAACGTTACGATTTCAATGCCAGCAGTGTTGATAGACAAAGGTGAAGAGAAATCTGGAAGCAGAAACACCATACCCTCTATTCCAGCCGGAAAAGTTAATCATCAGACGAAACTCGAACAGTTCGCCAGCCTGCCGGAACAAAGGCACCAGCGTGTCCTCAAAGCAGTCGTGAGGAATCCGACCAATGAATACCTGCAACAACAAAAATATTCTATTGTATTGTTATTTTGGAGGATATATTCCCGTAAGCCAATGCAGTCTCTCATTTGTTGAACTTTATTAAACCTATATAAATATATAATAAAAGAGACATAATGGCAAAAGCATTCTCTACCTATCAAAGTGCCTTTATATCTTACAAGCCTTCAAAGGACTGCACCTTTTTTACCAAAACGGTTGTGATTTTTAAAGAATAACACACATCCTCGAAATGTTTTATTTTTTTTAATTCTACAATTTTTCTTTTTTAAAATATTATTTCTCAGATACGCACGTTTCCTCACGATGTTTGGCGCGAAAACTGCCGAATGGAGTCGAGACATTCTTCGACTTATTATTAAGACAAATCTTCCATTCTGAATATGCCAGCTTTAAAAATTACCAACACCATTGTCACATGTAAAGCTCCACTGCAGAGCATAGATCTCTCCCGTAAGGAGGATATTTGCAATAATGGCAACGCTCGAGAGGACCTCCCACTATACGCTACTGGTATTTTTGATCAATCTTTATACCACTACATTAAGGTTATCAGTGCATTTGTCATTGATAGCATTAGCCATTGTCCTTCTCCTTAGCCGCCTCTAACGACACCTACAGGTGGGCGGGTTGATATTTGATGACGGCCATCACACGCTAAAATTATCATAATTAATATGTGAGCTGAAAATACTTTAGAGAAACTATATGACGAGCTAAATTCGATATAACAAAAGTCAAGGCACTGCGAAAGAGACTGCAGCATAACGCATATTACGACTGAATCCATAGTTTACATACGTCAGACACAAGGCGGTTTATTTACTTTGAGGACACAAAATTGGCTAAACCTCGACTAGACTGGACAGTGGAGCAGACGATTCTTTACAATATAAGTTCCTGTAATTTCGATCAATTTAAACACGCATCGTAACTACGGATATTTTTTTTTACAGCACAGGTTGCATCGGTAAAAAGATATCGGTCTTTAGTAAGCGTTGATTTGATACACGAATTCGCTGCCCTGAAGGCCAGCTAAACGATAATTAATGAATACCAACATCACAAATAGAAATGGTAAACAATAATATCAAAACATAATAATGGATTTACTTACTTTACGGCCTAAAATGTCTCCGGCATGACGTAAGGTTCTCCCGTAGAAAATTTGCTATAATCGCCAGAATTAGCAAGGTATAGAAGAACGTTATATCAGACACCACATACCTGATGCAGCAGCGTTTACAGGAGTGCAAAATTCCTCCCTACTATTTTCATACGCTGCAGGGAGTAAAAGGGCGGCACACTTTCATAGCTACATACGATATTTATACATGTTAATACATACATGAAGGATTATTCATCTGTTTCTTTTGTTGTCAAGGCTATACAATTTTTGAATAAATTTGGCTGGGGAAATAAGTTTTAAGAGAACTCAATAATATCGTTGGAGAATAGAAAAATCTTACAATAGTTCATAAACTCAAAGTTAAAGAATTCGAATAAGATATTCGTATGGACTTCTATAGATATGGACGACCCTAAGCCTATGCAAGTTGAAAAAATGCGAAAGCTCTTTACAATGACTTATCTGTGTGATATTCGTGGAACACAATAAGAAGTTAGAATCTATACATATAATAAATCCCTCATTTCATGATTTTCACTGTGACGCCTTGAAACCTAATAAATCGTTTATGACAAATAGCCCATAACACACATTACAATAAACATAATCAAATTAAAAAGCAATTATTAGGTAGTAATATATAGTTTAGATATATAAAATACGATACATACCTTTCTGGTACCGTTGTAGGTATATAAAACCTCCAAATTTGGCGGGCATTTTAGGACTAAATATTTAAATGGTCTAAATATTACGTATAACAAAACAATATTACCTCACAATTTCTGGAAGGTTCGGGTCCATTCCAAGCATGCGGGGCCTTTCTATAAATTCTTTGTCCATTGATTTGTGTTAAAGTATAAGAAGTATTGTTTTCAGTTAGAGATAATAATCTTGATGATAATTCATACTGATTCACTTCACTAGACGAATAATGTTTAACAGGGGGCATTTTATGTAATATGTATAATTTTAGGCTTATAAATTATTTTTAAAATAAATTACTCAAGACGTATCCACACCTTGAGCGAGCCCCAAAAAAAAGAAATTAGATTTTACACAACAGAATGAAATGAAGAATGAGTAAATAAAACAAAATGGTGGACATGTTCAGAAATATGACCTTGACATAACAATCAAAATATATGCCCGTTATTTGAAACAAACATTATTTTACAAATAGTGTCCTATTTTTTAATAATAATAAATAGAAAAAAATTCTGGGTATATTAAAAATTAATAATTTTAAATTGTATCGTGATTAAAGAAAGGAAGGACGAAAATTTAAGCGGATATTTTAAGCGGAAATTATTTAAATTCGTATTTGGAATAGAATTCATATCAAATGACACATTATGTGTTTTTTGTGATAATCTTTTGTTACCTTGCCTCTTGACAAATAATAATAAAACCTTTTTCCTTTTACTTCATCATTTTTTTTTGTGTTCTTATCAAAGAATTTAGAACACGGAAGGAAGTAAGGATAGGCAAATCTTGCATAGCTTGATTTGCTAAAATGTCTAATAATAAATGTAATAAGGAATTAATAGATGAATATATAACTCTATATTTATTATTTAACTCTAATAAATTATTTAATTTATCACCCCAATTCCAATACAAGTCATTAGAAGCGAGCGTGAATAACGATCTATAGTCCAATCAATGGTAAATAGCACCTGTAAAATGAAGATTACGGAAGGAATTGCACTCCCGACGCCTACGACGGAAGCGGAATAGTATATATAGTATTATAATTACACTTTTAAAACCGTAACACTGCAGTTTTTACATTGTTATTTGTAGTAAAAGTTTGTAGTGTAGTAAGAATGCAATACTCCCAATTTTTTCCGGGAAGTGTTGGAAGTGTTTGCCAAAGCGTTCCTGTGGCATTACCGACCTATAGCGAAACCGGAATACCGTGAAATATCTATCGGTGCAAGTCTGATATCGCCTATCCTGGCATATTTATAACTCATCCTTCATGGATGAGTAATAAATATGCCAGGTATTTCCTTATTACCTTCATTTAAATTATCGTAAAAAACCAAATAAAACTCTTTTTATTTAAATGCATGTACATAAAAAAGAGCCTTTACAAATGACCTATGAACTTAAGTAGTATTACCGTCCTCTAGTACACTGCATTTTGTACTTTTCAATAAAACATATTCTACTTTGTTTCAAATACTAAAATAAGAAATTCTAATTTAAAAAAAAATCATTGTTACGATAATGCCACAATCCTAGCAGAAGTAAGGTGGTGAATGCACAGTACAATCTTAGATTTTGTTAAAAAAAACAAATTTCATATTTATGCTATCAAACAATAGATGGCGTTATTACAGGTTATGTAGGCGTTATCCAGTATCGCTAGCCATGATGAAATATGATCATGAGGGACACACAATACCATTGTTTAATAAAGAAGGTACGTAAATCGGCCAATTGGCAAGGTGCGCTAAACAGGTTTTATTAAAACAATTTTTATTGATTTTAAAGCAGCTTAACTTATATATACTAAACGAAAAAAAAATATAATGAAAAATAATAATACTACATTCATAGTAATTCATAAAATCTTCGAATGTGTTAATCCCAGTCGGTGTCTCCAATCTCTTCGTCTTAGAAGAGGAGCAGGGATTTGGGCTCCATGACGGACTGCTAAAGTTCAAATACTGAAGGCAGCCCTTCGATACCGCACGCAGTGTCTGCCGCGTCGGTTTTACCCATTTACGCCTGTCTGGTCCACTGCGTGAGGTTAAGTATGGTTGAGTCTTATTTATTTCAAATTTAACTCGAATAGAAATTATCTTATTTGTAAATATATAATGGTAACATGAGTCTTATAAATTTTCTTACGTATTTATTTAATGTTTATTGTTTTTATACCTGTAAATTGTAAAGTAAAAAGAACCATACCATCATTAATATTCAGTACGAGTATAGAAAAGTATGCTATAAATAAAAGTATTTCATCTCTGCCTGGCCTTAGTGAGCCGCAAAGTTGACGAATGCGTTCCTCATGTTTCTGTTGAAATATAGGTAAAATGTCGGACCGCGCGGATTGACCTCAATGTATTGGGAGTATGTATATTTCAAAATTAAATTGGGAGTATGTATATTTCAAAATTAAATTGGGAGTATGTATATTTCAAAATTAAATTGGGAGTATGTATATTTCAAAATTAAATTGGGAGTATGTATATTTCAAAATTAAATTGGGAGTATGTATATTTCAAAATTAAATTGGGAGTATGTATATTTCAAAATTAAATTGGGAGTATGTATATTTCAAAATTAAATTGGGAGTATGTATATTTCAAAATTAAATTGGGAGTATGTATATTTCAAAATTAAATTGGGAGTATGTATATTTCAAAATTAAATTGGGAGTATGTATATTTCAAAATTAAATTGGGAGTATGTATATTTCAAAATTAAATTGGGAGTATGTATATTTCAAAATTAAATTGGGAGTATGTATATTTCAAAATTAAATTGGGAGTATGTATATTTCAAAATTAAATTGGGAGTATGTATATTTCAAAATTAAATTGGGAGTATGTATATTTCAAAATTAAATTGGGAGTATGTATATTTCAAAATTAAATTGGGAGTATGTATATTTCAAAATTAAATTGGGAGTATGTATATTTCAAAATTAAATTGGGAGTATGTATATTTCAAAATTAAATTGGGAGTATGTATATTTCAAAATTAAATTGGGAGTATGTATATTTCAAAATTAAATTGGGAGTATGTATATTTCAAAATTAAATTGGGAGTATGTATATTTCAAAATTAAATTACATTCTTCCGCACTGTACAGTGTACATATCTTAACGCAATTCCCAATACTAGGATAGACAGAGGTCTAGTTTAGACAATTAAGTTACTTTGTCCCACCTTCCAACGAAGATATTTTCGGGACAACATGACAGTTGGTGAGCCTGTCGTCTTTATGTCCTGATTCTATCCTCTATTATCTCACTCTGTCCTATATTAGATAAAATGACATTTAATCATAATAAAAAATCATTGTTACGATAATGCCACAATCCTAGCAGAAGTAAGGTGGTGAATGCACAGTACAATCTTAGATTTTGTTAAAAAAAACAAATTTCATATTTATGCTATCAAACAATAGATGGCGTTATTACAGGTTATGTAGGCGTTATCCAGTATCGCTAGCCATGATGAAATATGATCATGAGGGACACACAATACCATTGTTTAATAAAGAAGGTACGTAAATCGGCCAATTGGCAAGGTGCGCTAAACAGGTTTTATTAAAACAATTTTTATTGATTTTAAAGCAGCTTAACTTATATATACTAAACGAAAAAAAAAATATAATGAAAAATAATAATACTACATTCATAGTAATTCATAAAATCTTCGAATGTGTTAATCCCAGTCGGTGTCTCCAATCTCTTCGTCTTAGAAGAGGAGCAGGGATTTGGGCTCCATGACGGACTGCTAAAGTTCAAATACTGAAGGCAGCCCTTCGATACCGCACGCAGTGTCTGCCGCGTCGGTTTTACCCATTTACGCCTGTCTGGTCCACTGCGTGAGGTTAAGTATGGTTGAGTCTTATTTATTTCAAATTTAACTCGAATAGAAATTATCTTATTTGTAAATATATCATGATAACATGAGTCTTATAAATTTTCTTACGTATTTATTTAATGTTTATTGTTTTTTATACCTGTAAATTGTAAAGTAAAAAAGAACCATACCATCATTAATATTCAGTACGAGTATAGAAAAGTATGCTATAAATAAAAGTATTTCATCTCTGCCTGGCCTTAGTGAGCCGCAAAGTTGACGAATGCGTTCCTCATGTTTCTGTTGAAATATAGGTAAAATGTCGGACCGCGCGGATTGACCTCAATGTATTGGGAGTATGTATATTTCAAAATTAAATTGGGAGTATGTATATTTCAAATTAAATTACATTCTTCCGCACTGTACAGTGTACATATCTTAACGCAATTCCCAATACTAGGATAGACAGAGGTCTAGTTTAGACAATTAAGTTACTTTGTCCCACCTTCCAACGAAGATATTTTCGGGACAACATGACAGTTGGTGAGCCCGTCGCCGTCTTTATCTCCAAGCCAACGATATTATTCGTGCCACCTGGGGATGGAACTCGGATCTCTTGACTCGAAATTCCGACCACCCAACCACTCGGCTATTGTGACTTTCAAATATTGTGTATTTAAATTGTGTAAAGGTATTTAAATCAAAAGGCATTTCAAGAGAATTTTAATTATAATAGCAATAGATAAAGAGTATAACAAAAGTAGATAAGGAATGTAAATGGCTTCAACCCTTCAGTTTGTTTCCTTGCTAATTGACTCATATCTAAACTATTTCTCAGCTGCATTCTTAATATATACATTCTTCGAGTTTTAGGATTCATACGTAGTATTTGGGGCTTTGTAAAATATTCGAGTTTGTGCTGATTTATAAGTTTGATTACTTTAACGCTTATTGCGGGTATAGCCTCTAGCTCTATGACACTAATGTCATCTTTTGATATGCCTAAAACAAGATATTAATAAAATGTAGCAATAAAGTGAAAGGGTATGTTCTCTTATCGTATAAATAATTACTACATGACATATACATATACTATAGACATGGCATACACATTTTTTGGTAAAAGTATGTACCTATAGGTATGTTTGTGTATGTGCTCACCTAAAGGTGAGCCCGTCGTCTTTATGTCCTGATTCTATCCTCTATTATCTCACTCTGTCCTATATTAGATAAAAATGACATTTAATCATAATAAAAAAATCAGCTGACCCGAGCGCTATTCAAACTCACGACCCCCATTGTACCATGAAGCGGCTTACCACCGAGCTGCCATTGACTATCCTCTTCAGTTGAAAGATAAAATATCTTTTGAACGCCTCTTAGGGGTTCGCACTCCACCCGTGCCGGTTGTTTTTGTTAATTTATAATATTCGTGTATCTAATAACCAAAAAGCTTACATACTTAAAAAAATTATCAATTTATTTTATATTGCCTATGCCTAATGCTTCATCATTACCGGAACTGCCTTATATAGATAAATGAATAAATAAATAAATACAGACAACAGATCCCAATGTAAGATTCTATAGTAATTAAAAAATTATTTAGAACGTTCTTAAATAAAATAAATATCTTTACGCCATTCCTAATACTGGGGTAGATACAAGTTTACACAATTAAGTTCGTTCCACTTTCCACCAAAGATATTTTTGGGAACAACGGGACAAGGGGTGAGCCCGTCGCCGTCTTTGTGTCCAAGACAACGATATAAATCGTATAGAAGTTTTTGAAAATCTACGTTCTAGGTACAAGCCTACCACCTGGGGATCGAACTCGGGTTTTCTTGACTCATATTCCGATCACCCAACCACTCGACTATCGTGACTATTCTGAGCGCGTTCTATTCTATTCTACGAGCGTAGTATTCTAGAGCGTTCTTAATATCTATAACTGATAAAAACTAATGTAGGAGAAAGCAATCATCACCTAGTTGGATAAATGGAAGGTGGCTCGAAACAACTTTACTGTCTAGACCCCAGTTAGAAAATTTGTATGAAGACCAGAAAAGAATTCAATACTATAAACTAAACTGCTACACATTTTAACAAAATCTGCGGAAGTACTTACAAGCGAACAATTCATTGAGACGATTAATTTCGTGAGACGTCCATTTATACGGTTCTCCATAGGCGTCGGGATGAATCGCTATGTTATAAAGGCTCTGAAAATTTATAATGAGCGTTGAGTGGCTTTCTATGCCAGCAGTCATCAAGTCCGCCCTTTGTTAAAGGGAAACAGAACCAAAGAAAAACAGAAACATTACATTCTCTAAAAATATCAGATCAAAAAACTCAGACCGCAGACAAGTGGTCTGGTACTGCGATCGCTAATCCGCTTGCCAAGCGTAGCGATTATGGCTATAAGAAAATATATAGTTATAGTTGCTAATAATAGACCGTAAACGCTTTTTTTCACTAACACGTCATTGCAGATCTTAGTCGGCTTAATTACGTAATCACAATCGACATTTATATTTTCAATAATGGAAAAAAAAGATAAAGGTCTGCAGTTGTGCGCGCGTCACGGAAAAACTACTGGATAGATTTCTATTATGTTTTCTAAGTTTAATTTTTAAGACACTTGGTCCTTATTTAGAAAGTAATATTGCGATATTTAAGCACTACTTGTTCAGTCAGAGAAGTGCGGCAAGCAGTTTAGCGCACATGCGTAAGAGGCTTAAATAGATATCTTTCAAGAATAGTTTACATTGGCTGATAACGATGATCGCTAAATCTTAATATTGAGAAACTAATTACCATCTTTTGTTGTACACTACATCGCCCAAGTTTACCCAATACATCGATATTTAGTTTTCTAAATGTAGTTGGTGAAATCTTATCCATCTCGAAGGAGGGAAAACCACATAATAAATAGCCCAATTCGTTTATTCGGGTGCCGTTGTTGTACCAATCGTTTCCATAATATCTTCGATAAGCTGCAATCAATATCCCAAACTTCAATGCAAATAAAATTTAAGAAACCGATACATATAAATGCTTTAATTAACTATGATAAAATAACGTTATGCTTTACCTTTCTATTCTCTAACTTGACATAATGGTCCGTAAAATATTGGAAAACCGTATGATCTCCAAAGTTAACATAATACAAATCTTCCTCCGGTATTACATTTAGAAGGCTCCCGAACGCAAGAAATTCACGACCTTGTAAAAATGCTGCAGTTTTTCCATCTGTAAAATTTATGTTAAGGCATGGAATTTATATATCATTCTGTCTTTAAAATAATACCCATTAAATAAAGGAAATAAAAGTAAAACACGGGATCCAAGCACGGGATTACTTTAATAATTTGGCTAACAATTTTAGGCTTCAAATAACAGCCATAACTGACTTGATACATATTTTATGCGTGATTTGACTTCTACTATAATGTGATTAATAATAATAACTCGGGTCTCTTAACTCGAAATTCCGACCACCCAACCACTTGGCTATCAAAATTAACGACACTGACACTCACTTACCTCGAACTATTCCTAACAACTTTCAGTCATCAGTTAAGTTATAAACGGCCATTCGATTGACAAATTTAGATTAAAAAAAGAACTTATTTTTACTAATTTATTATTAAACTTTTTGATTTTAGATTATAATGATGCTGATGACAATCTATCTATTATGTTTCAGTACCGAGAATGCTTAGAATAAATGGCTTCAAAATTTTTACTAGATTTACCACTAAAGGTGACCTAAGGAATGAAAACTACATAATAATAATGGATAAAAATTTAAAATCGCAACGGCAAAAATCACGATAGCCGAGTGGTTGAGTGATCGAAATTCCAATAAAAAGACCCGAGTTCGATCCCCAATTGTTAGGCACGTACCATGAATTTCTTCATAAAAGCTAATACGGGTTCACCACCTGTCACGTTGTCCCAAAATGATGCTTCGTTGAAAGGTGGGTCGAATGGACTTAATTGTCTGGACCTCTGTCTACCCCAATATTGGAAATGGCATGAAGATTAATATGCGGCTAAAACTGATGAACTTTCATGTAAAATAAAATGAAAATAATTCACGTCTTAAACCTGTTATTACGTCCCAAGCAAGTAAAGCTCTTGCTACCGGTATAAATTGTTTTTTCGTGTGTATCAATATGTGTAGAATTGATTCAGGATCGAGTCTCAAAAAGGAACTTGTCGGTCCGAAAAAAATCATGTCCATTGAATCTTTTATCCATATACGATTATCCATCTCTTCGTAAAAGTCTTCATATAAATTGGTTTCTGGTCAATATAGATAATTTAAAAAAAAAAGTTAAAAAACGGAAGGATGGCTGGTTACATAAATAATCATTTAATTTTAGTACTGTTTTTGTTATCATCAAAATTTAATAAAGTGAAGAAAGTAAATAAAGTTATGAAACATAGAAATACCAATATCAGAAAAAGCTATCATTGAATTCTTGTCGTCTTCGTATTCCAAACTCAAATCTTCGATAGTCTTCATATAATTACTTCCACATCGTTTACATAGAGCTTTAAAAAGAAATACCACAAATAAATTATAAATAACTAATAAATGTTGTGTTAAAATTGTGTTATTTATAAATAAAAATAAAATACATGCGTATATATGGATAACATCTAATACAGTATTTTGAACCCAAAGTAAGTAGCTTAAGCACGTGTGTTATGGAATCGAAAATATCATATATATATTATAAACATATAGACCCGAGGAAATGGGCAAAAAGTGTTTTCTAAATTGACCCGACCGGGAATCGAACCCAGGACCTCAGAGCTGGCGACATCTTGAAAATCGGTGTGTAAGCCAGGTCGTTCAGGTAGGTCATCAAATAAAAATTCAAATAACACTAAACATATTTGTTTCAAGTATATAACAAAAATTTAAAAAAATCCTAAACTTTCCAATTTAGAGAATATTGATTGTTAGTCACACGCTATTCTAATGCAAATTTATTGATATTAAGTGTTCTTGAATATAGAACTTGAATAGAATGATGATTTTTGTTTAATTTTTCACATATTATAGTTTTCTTCCACTTTAGGTCAACGACCTACAGGTTTCACGGTGTTATACCGTACACAACATGACAAATAATTGTACACAACATGACATAAATTTAATTATTCATAGTCTTCGCCAGTATTAGTCAACAACTGAATATTGACATGGAAGAAGTGCAAACGGAACCATGTTAGCGAACGAAAGAATTAGTGGATTTTAATCCAGTTTCATCTAAATCCAATTCAATCACCACGGAGAGGAGACACAATAAGCCTTTCGAAACTTATGTATAATTTCTATCATTAATTTGGATTCTAAGACGTCGTTTACCCAAAACGAGGGCGTACGTTTTGTATGCTTTTCAAACGGCGTTCTCACGCATTATATATTTCTGTTCTGGGAGACCTATCATATGGGGCCAAATTACATTAAGTACGGGTCTCCTGGACAACTCCAGCCTAAGACAGCATCGGTCTGATCACCTGTCATGTTGTTCCATAATAAGTGATGAAATATGGTCTGAAAAGAACTTGAGTCTTTCTGTTGAAAAAAAAAACAGTTTTGAAAAATTGCTATTGTTTCTTATGTTTTATGTTATAGCACGGCTCTAAGTTATAAAATTTAGTAAAATAAAAAGAAATCTAGGAATACGTTAGCGCCCAAATCTAAAAGCAAACAATACGAACAATCAATTTGGGTTGACCCATTGAAACAATGGGATACAAAGTTGGGCAAAAATGGCAAACAAATACACACTTGAGTAAAATTGCAACATCTAGAAAAAATTTTAGTTCTATCCATTGCTTACTTTTCAAATATTGCGACCACAAACATAGGGAACTATATTTTAAAAAGATGGTACCGTTCATTCATGTTTAAAAAAAGGACATGTAATAATTAGTATAATACATCTAAATTTAACATATCTACTTGAAAGTGTTCAATTTACCTAAAGAAAACGTTAAAAAATATAAGAATTTCATCATTTCTTTCAAAGTGAAATCTGTGAGACACTTGTGTGAAGTAAATGAAATAGGTCTAGTTGGCCCAGTTCCTTGACTTTAAAATAGTACAGTAAAGTACTACATGTGAGAAAATATTGAAAAAATCTGTTTGACAGCATAAGTACATTCTCACTACCTACTAATTGAAAAACGTATTACTTTACCATTCATTTACAAAATTCAAAATCCTATTTCCTATCCTATCTTTTTCTTCTTCTTAATTTTCTTTACAGCCATACTTTTTATCACATCAACTCCCCGCAACATCTTCCTACCCTATGTAATAAAACAAATGTTAAGTCTGTATGTTTGAATATTGGTTTGAATAAAATGAAAAATATGAATAAAAATAGTTTGAAAAATATGTTCTGACTTTTTAAAACAAATTGACCTTAATCTCAAAATAGCTTTGGAAAAAATTCTAAATTTATCTTTAGTCTCATCTAGCTGAACTCAAGCTACTTTACCTCTTAGATTTGGAGGTATCGGTATAAGAGAGGTTTCAAAAATTGCGCTGCCGGCTCTCCTTGCCTCCGTACACAGTGTTCATGATTTGTCACGTATAATTCTTAAGAATGATTTGGACTTGACCTTTGCTACCGCGGCAAGAGAAGCATGGTTACGTCTCTGCCCCGGCGAGGATATTCCACTGGAACCTAACTCACAAAAACGGTGGGATATCCCGTTGGTTCAAAATGTGCAGAAATGCTTACTGAACAATTTTCACTGTGACAGAGACCGCGCCCGGTTTCTAGGTGTTTCGACAAAGGAATCCAGTTACTGGCTACATGCTTTACCATCAAGTAACCTTGGTACATTACTGGATAACGAAAGTTTACGAATAGCTGTAGGAATATGATTGGGAGCATCGATTTGTCAACCATATCGATGTCGTTGTGGCAGCGACATCGACGAGTTAGGCCTCCACGGATTTTCATGCCAAAAAAGTGCCGGCAGACTGTCTCGTCACGGTTACTTGATTGAAATCATCCGAAGGGCTCTTGTTTCCATAAATATTCCCTCGGTTTTAGCGCCTTGTGGAATACTTAGGGAGGTTGGTAAGAGACCCGACGGCTTGACTTTAGTCCCTTGGGAGAGAGGCAAAGCTCTTGTGTGGGACGCAATTTGCGTCGATACATTAGCGGCCTCTCATATCAAGGGTACTTCGATAAGGGCCGGGGCGGCATCAGAAGCAGCTGAATCGGGTAAATGGCGGAAATATGCGTCTTTGAAAGGAGACTATATATTTGTTCCATTTGCCATAGACAATCGGTCCGTGGGGCCCCGCGCGATGCAGTTTCTAAAGGAATTGTATCCGTGACTTATCGTTGCCGCTGGTGACAAGAGGGCTGGTTCTTTTCTCGCTCAACGGTTGAGTAATACAACGTGGAAATGTAGCCAGCGTTCTTAGTACCACGCCACGTGGAGTAGGGCTCTACGATTATAATAGTTTTTAGTTTATAAATTAGTTATATAATTAGTTAAATACACGTTTTCTGTAGGAGAGATCTGAAGCATGATTTTACTGAAGGTATCTGTATCGCAAATTTTGCAAATTACAAAAGATACTCGGACCAAAACTTTTTCAAGTTCTGTCAATGATCAAAGAGAAATCACAACGTTGACTGTTAATATTTGACATTACAGGTCCTATGTATGTCAGATTGTCAGTTGACATTGACAATTATTGTAATACTCGGCACAACTCGAAGATCTTGTAAATAACCTAAATTCGCTAGCTTCGATTTGTATGTAATCTATTTATTATAAATTAGATAGTTATTAGAATTTGCGATATAGAAGGAAAATGTTATTTTCACTCTAATATATACAGTGTTGTTGTAGTCTTTTCCTGTTGTTTTGTATTTGCTCTAAAAGGTTGTAAACCGTATAAAGATGGGGATATTAGAAAAGATATCAGAAATTGAAAAGGAAATTGCAAGAACTCAGAAGAACAAAGGTAAACTTTTACATTTTACGCTTTTCATAATAATTGTTACTTATTTGTGATATTTGCAGCAGCTATCGAACTTTTACGAACAAGTTTAAAAAAAATGTGAACTGTCGTTACTGGAATTTATATTATGTTACGGACTATAACTTTGACTCTACATAAATTTTGCTAAATAGTAGTGGTTGCTTTTTGGACTATTTACATGCTGCAGTAAGTGTAACTCCTGGTCCAAATGTTGTTTTCTATTCACATTGCAAGAATCTGAATAAGGAATCAGTCCATTATATCATCATTTTCCACTCATGTAATAGTCTATGTTTTCAGAAACTGGTGGCAGACCTAAGGGTTAAATTTCAGTATATAATATTTAAAATTATTGTCATTCAAAAGATTAAATAAATTAATTACAGTTACTACAACAGTTGCTACAGCTTCCAAAACATAATTTGTAGATCTCAGAAAGTTCATTTTACTGATAAATTAATAACATTTTCATAAAAAAATTATCTTATGAAATCCTAATTTTAATGTTTTTTTTTTCTTTATTTTGTTTTAGTAGTTTGGTTTTTTTAATGTTTATTTTGTTTTTGGTTGGTGGTTTGTTTCATACATGTATAAATTCCTTATATAAAGAAGACTACATTTAAAAAAAATAAATTTCCAGCAACTGAATATCACTTGGGACTGTTGAAGGCAAAGCTTGCAAAATATCGTTCACAGCTGCTGGAGCCTTCTAAGAAAGGCGGTGACAAAGGTGAAGGCTTTGATGTGCTTAAATCAGGTGATGCTCGCGTAGCACTAATTGGCTTTCCATCTGTGGGTAAAGTGAGTATGATTTTATGCATTTATATTATTTAAGGCACATAACTCCTTAATTTTTGTAATTTTGTTATTGACTTTACTAATATAGAAATATCAAATTATTTAATATATAAAATTCTAGGTTTATAATTTGTTTAAAATTAAATAAAGTTTGTTGTCAAACACCTCCGAAATGGCTTGTCTGATTTTCATGAACACAAAATTTGTGTCCATATTGGGTATTTTTTATACCCCTAAATGTTAAGGATGGTCTACCCCATGATTTTTCTTTTTATTTTTTACTACTACTGCTACCTAGTGGACTACCATCTACCAAAAAATTTCAAGTTTCCATTTTTGTCTTTAGTCAAGATACATTCATGCACAAACCAAAAATAAACCATGAACTTTTTGGTAATTAATACCTTATGTACAGATGTTATGATTTGATTTACAGTCGACACTATTGTCAACGCTGACACATACACACTCTGAAGCCGCAAGCTATGAATTTACAACACTGACCTGCATACCTGGTGTGATTGAGTACAGAGGAGCAAATATACAGTTGCTTGATTTGCCGGGAATCATAGAAGGTGCCGCACAAGGCAAGGGTAGAGGACGTCAGGTAACTTAAATAATATTTTTTTTCTTATTTATATATAAATAAATACAT
Organism: Sericinus montela; assembly: GCA_029286605.1. NCBI lineage: Eukaryota > Metazoa > Arthropoda > Insecta > Lepidoptera > Papilionidae > Sericinus > Sericinus montela. The sequence continues at coordinate 1,840,887 of JAGSMR010000017.1, read as the reverse complement.
ATATAGATAGGTAACGATAGCCGAGTGGTTAGGTGGACAGAATTTCGAGTCAAGAGACCTGAGTTTGATCCCCAGGTGGCAGGCTCGTACCAAGGGGTTTTTCAAAAATTTATGTCTGAATTATATCATTAGCTTAGACATGAAGACAAAAATTGGAGTAGAGAGATCAAAGTTTGATCCCCAGTAGAAAGGCTTGTATGAATGAGTGTTTCAAGTCTTACATATGATTTGAATCCATGGTTTAGACATTAATACTTATACTACTTTTATTATATTTAAGTAAGTCAAAACAACTACAATTTCTTAAAACCTCCAGCTATACCTATACAGTTAAATGCATGAAAAGAAAATGATAAAAAAAAGGCGTCACAAAGTTCACAGATAGAGAATACATCTTGGTAGGTGGTCATAGTCTGCCATTTTTGTACTACATTTTTATTATGAAATATTAAAAATAACTGTTTGCTTCTCATGTATTAATGGCTCAAGAGTTTTACTGATGTATACATACAAAACCTGTTGAAGTTCACTGCAAAACATATTCCTCAGTATACTAGTGATAAGCATCTACTAAGGAAATAACTAAACAATATCCAAATTTGTTTTTGATATAAAATAATTTACAAACCATATGACATAAGATAAATATGCACAAACATAACACTGTTAACTGAAATTGGCCGAGTTTTGACGGCCACTAGACAGTGATAGTGAAAGTAACAAAAGTTGGACCATGTACCCATTTCCAGGTGATAGCAGTGGCACGGACAGCGGACCTGGTACTCATGATGTTGGATGCCACGAAACCCTATGTTCATCGTCAGCTCTTGGAGAAGGAGTTGGAGAGTGTGGGCATCCGACTCAATAAGAATAAACCTAATATATACTTTAAGGTAAAATTAAAACCTAAAAGTCAATTTTAAAAATATCTTCACGCAATTCCCAGTACAGGGGTAGACAGAGGTCAAGTCTAGACAATTAAGTCCCTTTGACCCACCTTCCACCGAAGATATTTTTCGGGACAACGTGACAGGTGGTGAGCCCGTCGCCGTCTTTATGTCCAAGCCAACGATGAAATTCGTACATAAGTTTTTTGAAAAACTCATTGGTACTGCCACCTGGGGATCGAACTCGGGTCTCTTGACTCAAAATTCTGACCACCCAACAACTCGGCTATTGTGACTCAATTTCAATTGCTTTATTCTCGACTCTTGGTAAATTACATTAGTTTTGACATGCTTGATATGTATGTATGTAAGTAATCGAATCATTAAACGTAATTAACACCCTCTTTAAACCTCACTCACATACTTTACCTCACATACTTACTAGAGATTGATAAGGATATAATAATTTGATAAAATATTAATAAATTTACAATTAATAAATAATAGTTTCAAAAATAGCTACAAAATTTGATGTACTAAAAAATCTTGCGACACTTGGAAGAAGCAAAGCGGATTGCAGAAGTTGTCATTAATCAAACAACTACCCAATAATAGAATGCCTAAAACATGTAATCATCGTTTCTATAGTATAATTAGAAAAAATCTAATAATTAGAAAAGATCTAAATTTTGAGGTGTAGTACTGCCAAGTTAACTATGCCATTATTTATTGGTCCAAGCAACTGCTACATCAAATTGACAAACTATGTTGCTAAAAATAAGTTATTTTTTTTTCGCTTTTCAGGTGAAAAAAGGTGGCGGTTTGTCTTTCAATTCAACATGTCAACTGACAAAGGTTGATGAAAAAATGGTGCAGATGATCCTTCATGAATACAAAATTTTCAATGCTGAGGTATCATAGTATTTTTAATAATTTTACAGTATGTGTAACATGTAGAAGGTCCATATGGTATTGGTATCCCTGGGCAAAATCACTGTATTTTCATGCCACATAAATAATTAACAAAGTCTTCACGCAATTCCCAATACTGGGTTAGACAGAGGTCTAGTCTAGACAATTAAGTCCTTTGACCCACATTCCACTAAAGATATTTTCGGGTCAACGTGACAGGTGGTGAGCTCGTCGCCGTCTTTATGTCCAAGCCAACGATGAAATTCGTACATAAGTTTTTTGAAAAACTCATTGGTACTGCCACCTGGGGATCGAACTCGGGTCTCTTGACTCAAAATTCTGACCACCCAACAACTCGGCTATTGTGACTCAATTTCAATTGCTTTATTCTCGACTCTTGGTAAATTACATTAGTTTTGACACGCTTGATATGTATGTATGTAAGTAATCGAATCATTAAACGTAATTAACACCCTCTTTAAACCTCAATCACATACTTTACCTCACATACTTACTAGAGATTGATAAGGATATAATAATTTGATAAAATATTAATAAATTTACAATTAATAAATAATAGTTTCAAAAATAGCTACAAAATTTGATGTACTAAAAAATCTTGCGACACTTGGAAGAAGCAAAGCGGATTGCAGAAGTTGTCATTAATCAAACAACTACCCAATAATAGAATGCCTAAAACATGTAATCATCGTTTCTATAGTATAATTAGAAAAATCTAATAATTAGAAAAGATCTAAATTTTGAGGTGTAGTACTGCCAAGTTAACTATGCCATTATTTATTGGTCCAAGCAACTGCTACATCAAATTGACAAACTATGTTGCTAAAAATAAGTTATTTTTTTTTCGCTTTTCAGGTGAAAAAAGGTGGCGGTTTGTCTTTCAATTCAACATGTCAACTGACAAAGGTTGATGAAAAAATGGTGCAGATGATCCTTCATGAATACAAAATTTTCAATGCTGAGGTATCATAGTATTTTTAATAATTTTACAGTATGTGTAACATGTAGAAGGTCCATATGGTATTGGTATCCCTGGGCAAAATCACTGTATTTTCATGCCACATAAATAATTAACAAAGTCTTCACGCAATTCCCAATACTGGGTTAGACAGAGGTCTAGTCTAGACAATTAAGTCCCTTTGACCCACCTTCCACTAAAGATATTTTCGGGTCAACGTGACAGGTGGTGAGCTCGTCGCCGTCTTTATTTCCAAGCCAACAACATAATTCGTACATAAGTTTTTGAAAAACCCATTGGTATGTGCCTGCTACTTGGGGATCGAACTCGGGTCTCTTGACTCAAAATTCCAACCACCCAACCACTCGGCTATCGTGACTTCCACCGTGGTAGCCTAGTTGTCACTTCACTTGCTTTATATTGCCAATGGTTCAGATTCAATCACGGTGTGCACATTGCTAAATTCTAAATTTACTTGACTCTAGTACAAACATTCATGATCATCACACAAATGTTTGCACTAGTCGTTTATATAATGTACTCTGTGGTTTGTACCTAGCGGGATTTGATGCCGCAACCGTTAGCTTTGTTGGCAGTGTCATCAATTATATCATCGGGTCGTTAGAAGGTCAGGTCGTCGCAACTAAGATTCAAAGACTAATACATAATTCTGATTCTCAATTAATTTAAGTTCGTCAATTGCTTTAGTTGTGGAGCAGTTTATATTAAAAACAAAAGAATATTAGCAATTCCAAATAACACATCTAGTATTCCTGTTAACCACTCCCAACTAATTTTTCAACTTATGTTTTGCAGTCCGCACCCTAAATTTCATTGCCCTTAGCCTATTGCCTATTAAATATGTGATTGTTGATCAGGTGCTGTTCCGCGAGGACTGCTCGGCGGACGACCTGATCGACGTGATCCTGGCGAACCGCGTCTACCTGCCCTGCATCTACGTCTACAACAAGATCGACCAGATCTCGATACAGGAAGTGGACAGGATCGCGCGCGAGCCGCACTCGGTCGTCGTCAGGTAATCGCCACGCTCGCACAGAGGATTGGCGATCGCGGCGCCGGACCGCTTGCGCTTTAGACGCTCCTGCCCGTCACCGGTCTGGTAATTTTTTGAGATGTTTATCACGCCATCTGTCGGTGACCTGTCGCATTTTTAAGGTCACACACAACTGATTTGTCTTTTTCGAAGTCGGCCGATTTACAATTAACTGTGAAATATAAATATGGCTGATTTACACCGTTGACTTGGACATAAAGATGGCGACGGGCTCACCACCCGTCACGTTTTCCCATAAATCTCTTCGGTCACCCCTGATAGAGAAAGTGGGGTGAGATTTATTTTTAATGTAAGATGTTGGCGTAATGTTTCTTTTGTTCTTATTTGTAAATGTTTCTTATATGTTCTCATCACGTTTTCCACAGTTGTAACATGAAGCTGAACCTCGACTACTTGCTGGAGATCCTGTGGGAGTATCTCTCGCTCATCCGCGTCTACACGAAGAAACCCGGTCAGCCTCCAGACTTCGACGAAGGGCTCATATTGAGAAAGGTTTGACTTTTGTATATATGTATGTACTAAAGTATCTTCACGCCATTCCCACCAGAGGGGTAGACAACTAAGTCCTTTCGCCCCAACCTTCCACCGAAGACATGTTTTGGGGCAGCATGGCAGGTGGTAAGCCCGTCGCCGTTGGACATAATGCCAAGCCAACGATATAATTAGCACTTAAGTTTTTGAAAAACGCTTTTGGTATGTGCCTGTCAACTGGGGTTCGAATTCCAGTCTCTTGACTCTGAATCCCGATCACCCAACCACTCGGCTATCGTGACTTTTTTATGTTATTCTTTCGGTTATGTTATGCAGTAGGTATCAGTAATTTTAGAATGGAATATAACATTATATATGTAAGCGCCAGTAACCAAATGGTTTTGGGATTAGAACTGCGAAACATAATGTCGCAGATGCGACCCCGCCATTAGAAATTTTTTCGTAAAGAACGCCGTACACAAGCATTGCAGATTAGTTGGAGTGGTTAACAGGAATACTAGTAATTTTTGATAAATAAATAAATATAAATATCTTCACGCAATTTCCAATACAGGGGTAGACAGAGGTTTATGTTCAAGCCACCGATATAATTCGTACATAAGTTTTTGAAAAACCCATTGGTTGCCTGCCAAGCCTGCCACTTGGGGATCGAATTCGGGTCTCTAGACTCGAAATTCCGACCACCCAAGTACGCGGCTAACGTGACTTTAGTAATTTTTGGCATTGCTATTATTATTTTTTTTACTGATATTGAGTGATCTGCGAGCTTTTGAAGTAATACTTATTTTGGTGCGAATGGAGATAATTTAAAGTATGGATTTTCACATTCTGACATCGAGCCAAGGAAATATATTAGTCTTCTTACTTGTGTACAAAAAGTATACACGGTTGTTTTTCATTGCAGTGCATTTAACAATCTATTTCAAGTTCTTTTTTTGTAGTAAATATTTTGGTCGTAAATAATTATGTTTGCCAATTGGTACTTCTGACTTTTTAAACCGACCGTCCGCCAGTGCTAAACGCACGCAGACACAATCAGTCCACCAACGATAGATCCAAATGAAGCAAACTGGTGACGAGCAGCATAGTCCAAATTGCTAAGCGTGTGGTACTGTGATCGCCAATCCGCTTGCGGGGCGTGCAGTAAAGCACACAGTAGTGCTGCAGTAAGCGTGGCGGGGTCGGGGGGGCGTGCAGCGTGAGACCTTGTGCGGCGCGCAGGGCGTGAGCATCGAGCACGTGTGCCACTCCATCCACCGCACGCTGGCCGCGCAGCTGAAGTACGCGCTGGTGTGGGGCACCAGCACCAAGTACTCGCCGCAGCGCGTGGGCGTGGCGCACGTGGTGCACGACGAGGACGTGGTGCAGCTCATCAAGAAGTAGCCGCGGCCCGGCGCCGCCGCCCAGCACGTACGTCCGCTCCGGCTCCCTCGGTGCTCTGTGCTGTGGCTGCACGACTTTGCCTTTCGCTTTGTTTTTCGAGTGTGTTGTCTCGAATTGAGCTTTTTTTAAAAAAAACGGCGATAAGCTCACCACTTGTCGGGTTGTCCCCAAATGGGCTAAGTGGTGGGTCCGCTCATTTGTGGAGTAAATTAAAAAATTTTACAGAACCATCAATTAGATTAATGCTTCTGTAACATGATGATTATGGTAACACATTGGCTTATTATATACGCGACTGAACAAGATTCGATCCCGGGTCAACACCAAAAAAATTTATAAGAGTAATTTCGAGCACATCAAACACCATCTTCAACATTGTGGAGAAATGCATGCCAGAGAAAAATAAGAATTTATTTCGAGGAATGTTTGAAATCCGCCAACAAGCACTGCAATATCTGAGAAAAAACTTTTGTCCAGCTGTGGGCATTCTACTTTATTATTATTAAGGTAATTATTGTTAATTTAGTTAAGCCAAGACCACACCTAAAGATGGTTTCAGAAAGGCAGAGTTACAAATATTTGTACACTCTAATTGAGGTTACAATGTTCTATGGATTTAGCGCGTTCAGTTCAAGTGTGAGCGAATGACCTATGTATAATAAAAAAAAAAGGGGTAAACTGTTAGTTTCATTAAAGAACGCAATTTGTGACACTAAAAAATTGTAATTATGTAGGTATGTTTGTGTTAAATCTACACCAGACACAAGTTCAAGTATTTATCACGTCCGTGACAAATACTTGACCATGTGGCTCCGGCCATAACCATGGCGTTTAGAGAAACAAAGGAAAAAATGGTTTTGTCGCAGTATCGCAGCGAGCAAATCGAGCGTACATTCAACACCATATCAACCTTATCATACGCGAACAATATTGAATCAACGATTGACGACCTCGATGGACGCGTGCCGTACACACCTGTTTTATTACTATATTAAAACATTTCGATGGTCTGGGTGTTTGTGGTACATTGCTTCCAGTTATAACACAATTGCTAAAGCTACATGTTATGCCTTTTAATTAAATTAAAATAGTACTTTTGTGCCGCTTCAAAACAGTTGCAGAGAACAGAGCGAATGTTGCAGTTTGTGCTACGTTATTCAACCACGAGAATGAAGATTCTTAAATGCATCGAGCAATAATTAACATATTAAAACAGCGACACACTATACAGCTGTCTATGTAAACGCAAGTTACAGCTTATTATAATTACATAGAAAATAATTCATAGTTAGGTGTATTTCAGTTTTCCACAATGTAACAACGATTATAATATCTTTCTAACGAGACCACATATTTCTAAAGTCAATATTTATCGATGATCATAACATTCTTAAACACTACCAGTATAATGTCGTAAAGCTTATGATTTACGCTTCCGATTTAGGCTTTACAATGCCCATTAGTGTACTTGACACGACATTAAAGGATTAAGAGAAAAACTATTACAATTAGTGAACATAGCTATCGACAGACTTTGGAGTAACTACTTTGTAATTTACAAATACCTTGAATAATAAAATTAAGCAAAACGATAATGGTAGTAGCGTTTGAGAAGTGTCTGGTATTGTAATCGCCAATCCGCTTACCTAATGTGGCGATTAAGGCTGTGGCTAAATCTTCCTTACGTGAGAGACTTATGTCCTGAACTACAGGAGAACAATATCTTGGTAAAATAACTTAAATCATATATTTTTACCCCAAATACATAAATTAATTTAAATGATGTATATCTTATTTTATATACTGGCAGATTTTTGCTCAGATTTCTTAATTAGTCACTTTTCATTTATAATAAAATATGTAAGCGAAAGACATACAAATTAATGACTTTGTGGAACCAGCGAAAGAATTGTATAAGATACATAGTAATTGTACATTTTATATATATTTTAATATTGTGGTAGTGTGTTATTGTTTTAATTCCTTTAATTGCATGAGAAAGAACACAATATTGTATATAATCCGGTTTGAATTTTTGCATTGTAATAAATTATTTTTACTACATTTGTTGTTTTACTTATGTCACACTATAGATGGATTGCAACAATAATACGGCTAAATAGGTATGAGTGCAAGATATTTAAAAAAGATAGAGAATAAGCTTATAAGAAAAATTAACACTATTTTTATTCCGAAAACATTTTCTGGTACAATATTATCAAACGTTTAACAGTGGTAGAGCCACGCATCAACTTTTGTTGTTGCATGAATGGGCCGGCTCAACCGGGGAAGAACCACGACCTCAGAGAATACCGGCGTGAAGTAGAAGTCTAACAAACTTCTGCCTTTCGTTTTGAGTGCAGGTAACCGGAGGCCCACGCCCCCCAACGCATCTGCTATGCCTCTGGTATTGCGGGTGTTCATGGGCGGCGGTAATCACTTCCATCACGTGAGCCACTTGCTCGTTTGCCTCCCTTTTCTATAAAAAAAAATGAGCATTCGTTAAATACCGACGCCCGTGGACATCAGTGGACTGTAGGCGTTGCTTAACTTTATGGAAAGGAAAAGTGAGATACAGGTTAACTCCGATACGTCAAGAGCTAAACACCGAAGAGCAAGATGGTTCTATTTTACGCCGGTATTCTAATACTTGAATAATGAGAGATACTTCAAACTATATTACGATAAAATTTTGTCGCTCCTAAGATAATCAGTGGTTTATTTCTCATGTTCTTTCTGATGATTTCACTTCAACCATGTGTAAACTGTACAAATATTTTTCTTTTAATATTTAGTATTTCCTATAATTAAAGGTCCACATATGAACATTATAAGAGCTCTACTATTCACTACCAACACATTGGAGCTATCCTATATATTGGTTTCCGTTTGGCACATCTCAGTTTAAGTTGTTTAAGCAAAATGCTATAATTTGAAAGAAATTTTGTTGGTAGCTAGTTCTGTCTGGTCGATATGATGTCAGCATCATTTGCCAATTGTATTGTGTAGTACATGTACAAAGACAAAAAAGAATGACTTGCCATTAATGAACTAGAACAAACTATTCTGAAAGCTATTTTACTTAAAATTAATAAATAAATAGTTTCACGCAATTACCAATACAGGGGAAGACAGAAGTCTTGTCTAAACAATTAAGTCCCTTCGACCCACCTTCCACCGAACATATTTTCGGGACAATGTGACAGGTGGTGAGCTCGTCGCCGTCTTTATGTCCAAGCCAACGATATAATTCGTACATAAGTTTTTGAAAAACCCATTAGTATGAGTCTACCACCTGGGGATTAAACTCTGGTCTCTCGACTCGAAATTCTAACAACAATTTTCTTAAACAAAGACAAAAACAAGGCTGTTTGACATTGAAGGTTTTAAATAATGGTGAATCATCATATTATTTAGATACATAATGGCCTGAAAATGTATACAGCAGGTCATGGGCCGCTCCCATAAACAAGGGTTTGTCATAATAGCCACGCTTGACAAGGGTATGCCACTATTACGAAAACTATTTAAATAAAACTATAAAAAAATATGTCTTATAGTAACAGAAAATAAATTAAACCTTCACTGTTATTATAAATAATTTTATTACACAATTTAACTACTTAAAATAATACATACAATCAGTGTTTTAGTCTTTGCTAGTAAGCAAGTCTGATTCAACTGTGGCCAGAGACCAGTTATGCTCTGTGATCTCCAGAGCCTCCCACTCTGCTTTGAACGCTGCTTTTGGATCTGGAGGCATCGCCATAGCCGCGCCAGACATCTGTTCCTGCATAACCTTTGACTGGTCGGCCGCTGGAAACATTTTTTTTTTGTAAAACAATTTTAGTTTAAATTTTACTATAGCTATTTTGACAAAAATATAATATTTTCAACATCAACTATCAAATAATCTTATCAGAACAAGTTCATTTGCAATTCTTCCTTTCTATAAACTCTTTAAATCAATTTCTATATTTATTTTCTAGTTAAAGTGTTATTTCAAGACCTGCAAATTAGTTAACCATGTATACTTAACATTTATTTATTTCTAATCATGCTCTTACTGCAGTATAAATATTCAAATAAACATTTCAACAAACATTGTAATAAATACAATATTAATTGAAAAATACAAAATTTTAAAACATTTAAATAAACTTACCATTATTTTCTCCTAATACAAGAGCATATATTGTGCGTAGACCAAACACATTGAGGAAGTACCAGGAAGCAGATGAAACCCAGGATGCATCAAGATAAGCCAGTTCAACACCTCGCTGTAGCATTGGCTTGAATCTCAAAGTCAAAGGAAATGGTACCTTTGCTAGAATAAGAGAAAAATATTTATAGTTAACCACATGTGAAATTTTCATATATGTCAGAAAATTCACATATGTAAAATGCAATGTAGCATTATATACAAAGTTTCTCGAATATATGGAATCTGATAGGAACATTTGCAGTGGTATAGTGATAGCCAATATCAAGTATATTGCCAAATATCAAGTGTGGCGATTATGGGAATACCTCCTTAATGGAGGACTGTCCAACACACCAAGTGCATTCATAATAATTTCCATAGATGAGCCATAGACATGCCAAGTCAATTATTGATTGACTGCCATTTTATATAGGGTATTATATTGACTTTGGATTCGTTAAAAAATTATGGTGACATTGAAGTTGTTAATTATTTATTTATATTTCCAATATACACTATGCTTACAGGAAAAACCTAATTCAATAGCTTAATCAAAATAAGTAAGTTATATATATATGCAATCAAGCCATACTGAGGCATCATCATCATCTGTTGAAATCTATTCAAAATCAATAAGCTCCATATATCTTAAATCTTTACAAATTTTATAGATGTACATAACTAGTACTACTTTGATAATTATCATAATAATCATAAATATCTTCACGCAATTCCCAATACAGGGGCAGACAGAGGTCTAGTCTAGACAATTTAGTCCCTTCGATCCGATTTTCTGGACAATGTGACAGGTGGTGAGTCTGTCGCCGTCTTTATGTCCAAGCCAATGATATACTTCGTACATAAGTTTTTGGTTCCCCCACCTCGTACATAAGGTTGGACAACCCAACCATTCGGCTATTGTGACTTATTTGATAATTATCGCTATAAAAATAACAAATACAAACTTGTAAGGAATCCACTAAACATCCAATTGATCCAGCCTCCAATTACAATCATTGGTAATACATTTGTAACATTGCCCTTAAGCATATCTGTCATCATTCCAGGGTCAGTCATAGGATTCTGTAAGCATTTGGAATTAAAGCTGATAATCAAGATCTGGGATTTCTGTAATTTCTTTACATAATCACTTACTTTTTTTTGCTGTGTTATATTATCCTAGATTTATGTTATATATATTCAATTCAATATATCAGTACTGTGGTAAATACCAAGTAGGTATTACATGAATAATAAGACGCCAAAAATCCTTAGTATTAAAAGAAAAGCCTTGAGCACTTATTCATCTTTACTACTATCTGAATATTCCCAGCCTGCATAGACTTTTTTTATCTTCAAATATTTTCAAACAAGCAATATAATAGGGTAGACAGACAGGAAAAGACAGTTAAGTCCTTTCAACCTACTTTCCAGCAAAGCTTTTTGAACAATGTGATAAGTGGTGATGCTATAGATTTCTAGTCTTTAAAGCCCACCTTTCACTTATGTTTATTCAGTATAGTGAGACAGGTGGAGAATCACTGTTGTAATGTCCAAGTAAATGGAACAATATATATATATATATATATATATATATATATATATATATATATATATATATATATATATATATATATATATATATATATATATATATATATATATATATATTATATATATATATATATATATATATATATATATATATATATATATATATATATATATATATATATATATATATATATATATATATATATATATATATATATATATATATATTTATGGGATAAGAGCAGGAAGAAGATATATTTACAATAGTTTTCATTTATTCATTTATTATTAAACTTGTTATTTGCACTGCAATATATTTAATTACTTAAATATTCATAGGTACATATAAACTCCATCCATAACTCACAGTGCTAGAAGTACTAACATTCACATTCATAACACAAATGTTTACCCCTAGTGGAACTTGAACCTGCAACCCTTGGCTTCAAATGTATGGTCACTACCAACTAGGCTAACAGGTTGTCAGAGGATTACATGCTATTTGCTTGTATTTCCAACAAATTGACTATTGTCTTGGTGACCGGTAAAAAACAAGTATAAAAAAATTAGTTACACTTTTAAAAAAAATTAAGGAAAAATGTACCTGTGATGTTGCTGCACGCTTCTGAACTTTGAAGTAACCGGTGTCTTCATTATTAAACCAATGCCGACGCATAGCAAAGGACTGTCGTGGTAGATACTTGCCGTTCTCACGAAGTAGGCGGGCTCTTATCATTACTTGACTGAGAAATGGGTAAGTACATTATAGATCTGAGTATTATCACAAATTTATAATATGATCATAACCATTTAAGAATATTTTGTTACCTGTCTTGAACTTGCAATAGTTCAATTTTCTTTTGCGACGACAAAATAATTGAAACATAGTGCCTCACAATGCCGACTAGGAAAGTGATTATGACAATGGGCAAAAAGACCCAAAGGCGAATATTGGGATCAAGTAATAGTTCAGTCATTTTGAAAAATGTGTATAATGCTGCGTTAGGAGTTAAAAAAACATGTTATCATAATACGTAGCAATGAGTATATCACAGAGTACTTTTGTGTATACCAAATATACTTAGTATATAATTAGTGATTATATACTCTTACAACGGGGTTTCTTCACTTTTTACTACTTTGACAATTTTTGATCACCACAATTGCACTATGACCAAAGAATATAATACTCTCTATAGACAAACCCACAGACTAAGTAAAGTTGTCGAAACCAAAGAATCCAATGCACAGATCTAGTTAATGACAAACCACGGACACATTTTGACAAAAAAGTATATATTATAGCAACACGTATGCCCGTGGACTTTCACTCTCACAAAATTTCTTTAGTCTGATCATCATCGCCGTCAAACCGGAGATAGTGATTATGGTTTTTAATCATTTCTGTTGAATCATCTCACGAAAGCGAAAAATGTGTATGAAGCGTGAAAGCTTTTTCCAAATACCGATACTCACAAAATTCTACTATTTTTCTACTGTAGTGCTTATTACAGTAATGAAAAGTTGGTTTTCGTTAGTGAAACAAAAAAATAATTAAAAGGATCTCATTGGCTGTAGTAAAATTTATGTTCTAATTATATCGTTGGCTTGGACACTAACACAGCGACGGGCTCACCACATGGTGTCATGTTGTCTCAAAAATATCTTCGGTGGGTTGAAACGACTTAATTGTCTAGACCTCTGTCTACCCCTGTATTGGGAATGGCGTGAAGATATTTATTTATTGGTACGAGTCTGCTACCAGGGTGTCGAACTCCGGTCCCTGGACTCGAATTCCGACCACCCAACCACTCGACTATGGTCTTTTAAATAGTATGATAAATTGAGAAATTATATGGAATTAGGATACGTCGCCTGGCGTGCAACGAGACATAATTCCAAGAAAATCTCTCTGATGATCTATGAAAATCTACAGAGCAGATTTCACTGATTATTTATTATACTCTTTGGTGCAAGTACACAAAGCACTACTTTACACATGCAAAAAACATTGCTACACGTAGTGATTATATTCTCTTTGATTGCTGCCGCTAGTTTTAAATTTATGTTTAGGTGTTTACTTTTAAATGCCAAAATGCCTCGCATGAAAACCAAAGTAGCAATACCTTCAGCTACTGAACTTGATAATGAAATAAAAAACAGGAATGAAAATAATGATAGGAATACCGATGAAAGTGATATTGCAAAACCTATGGTTGATGATCAACAAAGTACTATAAAGTTGGATTTCAACAGATTTAAATTTCAAAAGAAATCAAGTGTTAAAATTGCATTTGAGGATGATAATAATCCTGTGGTAAAAACGGTAAATTAAATGAGCAATTTGTCTCGTTTACACTTTTTCCTTTTTAGGTTCAAATCCCAGCTGAAGTTAAAGTGTGTAGTGTTCACTCTTCTGTGTTTATTTAAGAACAAAAAAGTATTACAATAATATTTGAGTTCCAAACTGTGTATTTTATATTTCTTTCAGTGAAATTTGAAACGCTCTCGAAACTAGTGCCCTAAACAAAAATTTTGGACATAGTCTGTGATGTTTTTGTATGATGATTTATTTTGAAAATGTTACAGGAAAATGAAGGCCTTTGGGAACCACCGCAATGGATGGAATTTTTGGATAATTTAAGGGCCATGCGTTCTAACAATGATGCTCCAGTTGATTCTATGGGTTGTCACATGACTATGGATGAAAACGCTCCACCAAAAGTAAGACATTAATAATATAGACTTATGAAGAAAGTTTTTTTTATTATAGAATACTGTTCTAGTGATACATATGCTAGAACATTATTCTATAATAACTTTTGTGACTAGCCATGCCATATTGGGTACAATTTTGTTGAATAAGATAATACTTGTCATATTTTTATTGTATCTCTTTGTGTTTATGAGACTGGTGTAGTCAGATGTCTAAATAATTTAGTACTTTCAACCCACATTGCACTGGAGCATATTTAGTACATTGTGGTGGTACAAGGTGGTGATCCTGTTGCCTTCTTAATGTTCAAGACATCTTAATGTTTGGTCAAACACTATTTAATTGTTTTGGTTTTTTATTCAGATTTCCAGCTCATCAAACTTTTCCAAAAGTTACTTGAATATACTCAAAATTTCTTCTGTATACTGAAGTCTAGTGTATTTTTTCACATTTATTTGCTTACACATACAGTGATCATGATTAAAAAGAGAATTACTTGGAATTAAACTTCACAATATTAAATTTTAGACATAAACTACAAACTATCAATTGAATGTTTTCATTATTGTGTTCACTATAGTCATAAAATTAATTTAATGTTTAGTTTTCAGATCTCTTAATTAGCATTATGGTTTAATCTAGTTATCATTATAATAATATAAAGATGGTCATAGGTTTACCAAGTCACTTTGTTCCAGAAATTTTGTTTAGTGGAAGGGTGGTGGTTTGAAGGGACTTAATTGTCCTATGTCTACCCCAGTATTTAGAATTGCGTGAAGATTTTGTCTCTGTCTCAACAAAATTGTTAAAAATAATTTTACAACAATTATATATTTACTTACTACTTTTTAATTTACTATTTAATGTAATAAAAAGCAATAATTTATTAATAAAAAAGACACACCATAATTCACTTTTCTCTGAAGCTGAGGCTGAAACATGAGTTTTGGCCAAAACTGGCAATACCGAACTTTCAGGCGTTACTACAATTTATGCAATGTACTAGTGATTCTAGTGACTATAATGTACTTAGTCACAACAAATTTTAATACAATCACAACAAATTTAGGTTTAAATTAGTTGCTAACAGTTACCTAGAATCTAGCAAAGGTCTAGAGACTGATGTCTTAACTTATTTATTCATAATATGTACTAACTCAATTATTCCTTTATTGAAACAAAAAAAAAAAACAACATTGCTTTCTATTTCAGGTTATAAGGTACCAAACACTTATATCCCTTATGTTGTCCAGTCAAACAAAGGATCAGGTGACTTTTGCTGCAATGGAACGACTTAAAGAGAAGGGATTAACAGTTGATAATATACTGCAAATGACTGATGAAGAATTGGGACAATTAATTTACCCTGTTGGCTTTTGGAAAGTGAGCTCATACTTGCTATTTTTTAATAACATATCAATATAAAATCATATATAATCTTTTATTTATTATATTGTTGGTATAAAATTTTATTAAATTTAAAAATATAACACATATTGCAATAACTAAAACTATCTAAAGATTAACATAAAATGATCATTAACATTTTTATAGACCAAAGTCAAGTATATAAAGAAAACCACACAAACCTTAAAGGATCAGTATGATGGTGACATACCAGACTCTGTTGAAAAATTGTGTAAACTCACAGGTGTTGGGCCTAAAATGGCACATATATGTATGAAAGTGGCATGGAACAAAGTAACTGGAATCGGTTAGTATCATAATATTACAGTAACAGACTAATAAATTTGTGTAATTATAAATGAAATATATAAAGAGAGATCTGACCCACTCCTACTTGTGTGATTGCTTACTAGATTTAACACTTCTAAAAAAGAAATCTGTGGATACAAATATCATTATAATGGCCGGGAAAAGTCCACTGCTGTACAGAGACACACACACACAAGGGAAGATTTGCCATAATCCACCCTTGGCTAATGGATTATGGATGATGCAATAAAAATATATGTATAATTTAATAATATAGATGATACATAAAGGCAATATTTATACTTTCCTTCTTATCATAAATGTAATATTTTAAAATCTGTAGCTTAGCTGGCATAAATTGAAATTTTCATCGTTGAATGACATAGCTTAATGAATTTAACATATTTTTGGATAAAATTCATTATTATGAGGCATCAAATAAATGTTTAGTTTGGGTTTAAATTTTTTTTTGCTTTGTGTTTCAGGTGTTGATACTCATGTTCATAGAATCAGTAATAGAATAGGTTGGGTCAAAAAACCTACTGCAACACCAGAAGAAACTCGGAAGGCTTTAGAATCCTGGTTGCCTTTTGAGTTGTGGAGTGAGGTTAATCACCTCATGGTTGGATTTGGTCAAACCATTTGCTTACCTATTGGACCTTTTTGTGATAAGTGTCTAAATAAGAACATTTGTCCGTCTAGTGGAAAAATAAAAAGATCTCCTAATAAAAAATCACCATTAAAGCAAGAAGTAAAAAATGAAGTGATCAAACCAGAAATTGAAACTTTACAGTCTACAACAAAAAGCAGCGAAATTCAAGATATTGAACATCATGGCCAAATTACAGATGTCATTCCATCTAAAAATATTATATTGGAATGTACTGAATCAAAGAAACAGTCATGTGTTGCAGGTGAAATAGATAAAGTACAGATGAAAAGAAAATTGCCCAGAAATAAAAAAAATGCCAATGAAAGTGATGTGCAGAATGTAAAACACAACCAAGACAAGACAAAAACAACAAGAGCAAAGAATAAAAAAAATTAGTATTGAAAATTATACAAACAGTGATCAGTCTTATTAAACAGCGTTTTACAGTCAAATATTTTTTATAATTAAGTTCCTCAATTATGGTAAGGGAATACAGTCAATTGACAACATTGGCTTAATTCTTATACATAATAACAGTTTTGTAATAAAAGTAAGATTTTATTGTTAAATGTTTTATTCACTTGCCTTTTTTATGACTTTTCTTTTTTAATTTATTTTTCTTCATGTCTGATTGAGCTTTAACCATATGACCTTTTCTTCTTTGTGATTTTTTTTTATTTTGAATTCGGTCTAACTTATTCTTCATTTGAAATACTTTACTTTTTTGAACCTTTTTTGTTGCTTGCTGTTTAAGCATTCGCTTTAACTCTTTTTTTGTTTTCACATTTGTATCATCAGTAACATTTTCTGATTCTGATTCTGGGTTATTACTTTCTTCATCTGATCCCATCCCAGGAACTTTTAAAGATATGTCTTCTTTCTTATTTTTCTGCATTTTGATTAACTTGTCTTCTTTTTGTTTTGGTTTATTTTCACCGATAACTATGTCTTTCTTTTGTAAAGTATCTGCTGAAAGTTCAACTATTTTCACATTAACATCCTCATCTTCATATTCTTCCTGTAGCAACTGTTCTATATCAGGTATTGGACGACTAGATACCACAAGTTTCTTGTAAGATTCTTTATTCTGAAATAAATAAAAATATTATTTGTAACATTAAAGTTGTTTACATCAGATGAGGGTGATAACAAGCAAACTTACTTCAGTTAACCTTAAGCCAGTATTGTTAGGAATAAATTTAAATTCAAGTTCAAAAATATAAAGATGAACAATATCTTCATGCACAGTCCCTGACGGGGTAGACAGACATTATGAACTATTGCAAAGCTTACAAAGTCCTTAAAATTAGTCAAATATATGTCTCTGTAATAACATCCCAACACTATGAATATAGACATAATGAAATAATACTATAAATATAATTAATTGATGAATATCTATAAATAGTTGTGTAATACATATTGATCATGCACCAAAAGATTGAAGATTGGTACAAAATATACTAACAAGTAATGTATTAGATAGATTTTATAATGTTGTAAAACTAACTGTGCTTGTGGTGCTTTTCAAATGTGATAGCTCCACCTCTCCTCTAAGTTAAAAAGGATCATTGAAGCAAAGCATCCAGCTCGCTTGTTTTTCCTTTTACCCATAAATAATAGTGATCAATTTGTTTCAAATAATAATGGCAATATAGGTCGTTTGATACTTATTTTGAGAAAACTAAGTTACTAAGAGAACTAAGTCTACAGTACAAGCATTATGCCTCTTACCTCTTGTTTTATCCGCTTCTTCTCTTCTTTTAACATACGCTCCATTTGTTCCTTCGCTTTCTTTTTTCTTTCTAGTTTACGTTTACGAAAACCGCACAGAAAGTCTCTACACAGATAAAAAAAAATATTAGTATTAATACAAATTCTTACTTTATTATGTTTAATTTACCTTTTAATAAAAATAGAAATAAAATGATTTATAAAATTGTTATATTTTATTAGCTCTTACTTTCTTTTAGCTTCATCAAATACTAAATTTATCTTCTTTTTATCCGTATTTTTTTTCCTTTTACCCATATTTGGATAATTTAATAAAATATTT
The DNA here is from genome assembly GCA_029286605.1 of Sericinus montela. Classification (NCBI taxonomy): domain Eukaryota; kingdom Metazoa; phylum Arthropoda; class Insecta; order Lepidoptera; family Papilionidae; genus Sericinus; species Sericinus montela. The sequence continues at coordinate 1,822,261 of JAGSMR010000017.1, read as the reverse complement.
ATATCGTGAAAATCTTCGTCCCAATCCTAACCTATAACTAGGGTATGCTGTATGGTGATGTTATACGACAAAATAAAAACAAGAAAGCTGGATGGTATGTTATTGACACTGACATATCAAAAAGAACAGAGACAGAACATAGCCAAAGAGAATCAGGACTATAGCACAGAATATTACATAGCAAATATAAAATCATGAATCTTATATCTTATGATATTGTAGACAAAGTATAGGCTTAATTTTTTTTAATTTAATTATGGCGATAATATGTGAGAGAACTTTAATATCTAACATTTTACTAAAACTAGACTATTTCTGGCAATAGGCAATCACGACTACGTCAAAAATTGGGCGGTAGACTTGATATTTTTGAAATCTTACATGTGATTGGAGGAAAATTGCTGTTATTATTTTTTATGCGCTATTGCCCGCCCAATCAGCACTCAAGTGCACAATAAAGACGGACTCATCAGCAGCATGGCTGTCAGTATAAATTTGAAGCTTGAACGATGCGCTTCCTTTCGTCACATTGGTTTTTTTTGTTTGTGCATTTTGACGAATATGATATCGTGTGTTATTTTGTGTTTTCTAAAAAATGGACAGATTTGGATGCTGTGACGTGATATATACTTTATTTCAATAGGTAAGAGAAATATATCTAACCAGTAACATTATTCCAGGCTTAGTTATGAGATAAATCTGTCTGTACTTACGTAGTGAGTTGGTAGTGACACCGAAAAATCAATCGGAATCTCACTACGTGTGAGAGCCAGTCTTTCGTTGTATTTATGTAGCATATGCAAGGTCATATTATAAGGTCTTAGTTTAATGTCGAGACTGTAAGTGCATTATTGAAATAATCAATACCACTATTTCCTACGGCCATATGTTAGCTTGAGTGAACGTATCGTGTTACATGTTACCGTTACTACATTTCCTTGGCCACTCAGAATTTAAATCTCTTTTATAATTTTTAGAAGAAACAAATATATGAATTATACAGTCATGATATCAGCCTGATATACTGATAAGTAATATATTGATACCCAAAACAATAAACATTTGAATACTTTACCACTTTTTATTATCGTATCCATATTAATAGCTGTTTATTACGGTAAAAGTGGTATCAGATGTTCACTCAGTTGCACTATAAGGCGATCTATGTAAGTATTTTAAACTAGATGATTGTTTTATTATAAAATTACTGTTTGTGTTATTTTTTTAAACATAGGCAATAAAATTGTGATTTGTATTTAAAAAAATATTACGTGACTTTTTTACCTAAATTTATATAATAAATGAAGTCACAATAGCCGAGTGGTTGGGTGGTCGGAATTTCGAGTCAATAGACCCGAGATCGATCCCCAGTTGGTAGGCTCGTACCAATGAGTTTTTCAAAAACTTATGTACGAATATCGTTGGCATGGACATGAAGACGGCGACGGGCTCACCACCTGTCACGTTGTCCCGAAAATATCTTCGGTGGAAGGTGGGTCGAAGGGACTTAATTGTCTAGACTCAACCTCTGTCTACCCCTGTATTGGGAAGTGCGTGTAGATATTTATTTATATTTTTTATATAAAAATAGGTAAAAAATGTCACAATTGCTGAGTGGTTGAGTGGTCGGAATTTCGAGTCAAGAGACCCGAGTTTGATCCCCAGGTGGCAGGCAATCAATGGGTTTTTCAAAAACCTATGTACGAATTATATTGTTGGCTTGGAAATAAAGACGGCGACAGGCTCACCACCTGTCACATTGTTAGACTAGACCTCTGTCTACCCCTGTATTGGGAATTGCGTGAAGATATTGTAGTAAAACAGATGTAATTGTATATACATTCAGCATTTAAATAATTAATGAATAGCAGATGCAGATGTTCTATTTAGTATATTCATTCCTCTCTGGAATGATTATGACAATAGTCAAATGGTACTAGTACTAAAATGTAGTTTCCTTTTTTTTGTGTGTTCATTATATGAGTCACAATAGCCGAGTGGTTAGGTGGTCGGAATTTCGAGTCGAGAGACCCAAGTTAAATCCGCAGGTGGCAGGCACATACTTAGGTTTTTCAAAAACTTATGTATGAATTATATCGTTGGCTTGGATATAAAGACGACAACAGGCTCACCACCTGTCAAAGGGACTTATTTGTCTAGACTACACCTCTGTCTACCCCTGTATTGGGAATTGCATGAAGATATATTTTATATCTATCTAGTACAAACTGTAATGTCAGATCTCTGTCTTTTTGCTACCCTGCCATTAGATATATGAATAGGCTTTTTGAACAATATATGTTGCTGCTAAAGATATTCATACTTACTACTTCATGCATGCTTATGTAGGATACATATGCATATATATCATGACCCATCCTCTTTGGTTTCTATTAGATTCATTTATTGCTTCAATCAAACCTTTTGGGGTCGCAATTACCTCACATAGTGTATCTTACAAATAGTTCTATGATGTTCTAAAGATTAAAATATAGGTCTTCTCTTAAATTTACTTTTACTATTCTTATCATGGTGCAAAAAGAAGCAACTATAAATTAATATATTTTTGATAATTGAATGCCAATAGAAAGCAACAGATGATAGGATCTCTGTCTCGATGATATCGGATCAAATTTAATACTTACAGAAAATCAGCTAGTATCTGGTACTGCAACTGCTAGTCTGCTTGCCAAGAGAGGCCGTTATAGCAAATTCTTCTTAGGATAGAGGCATATTATGTCCTGCAGTGGTCTTGAATGAGCTCTTATGAACAAATGTATCACTTTTTAAAGCTTAAGTGGTGTCAATTTGTCCAAGTCATTTTAAGGAATGTCAATTGAAACACATTGTCACACAAATAAACATGATGCCTGCATGTGTGTTTGTATACCACTGATTGTACATTACTTTTAGGGTGTGATACCTCGGCATATAAAATGGATTCGGCGCGACGGTCTGTGACGTCACTTATTCTTAGAAACTCGTGAATTTGAACATCTCAACTCAACAAAAAGCAATAAAAATAGTCAAGATGCAATTAATATTAGATACGATTAATACAAATACGAATTATATCGTTGGCATTAGGACGGTGACGGGCTCACCACCTGTCACGTTGTCCTGAAAATGTCCCCGCAGGAAGGTGGGTTAAAGTGACTTAATTGTCTAGACTAGACCTCTGTCTACCCCTGTAGTGGGATGATATTTTTTTTACATATATTTAATCGACAAATTTTGCTGCTTCCAAGAAAAATAAAATCTGTAGGGTACTTACCCTTGACCTAGAACCATGAAATTTCGTAAAAAAGCTAGGTCTAACAGCATAGGTAAAGGAAAAACGCCGAAAGTAATTAATTTGCAGTTTCATGAAATAAAAATATAATGATTACAAACTTATGTTTGCAGTTGGATAATTATACGTGTTATCAACCGCAATGTTAAATTTGTCACAATAATTTCATCTCTTCATCATAGTAATATTCGGTAGTTTCATAGTTAATGAAGTAGATAATTATAATATATTTTATAATTATTCTGGTGAAAGTAGCTACTTGGTGTGATTGCGTACAATTAGGTGTCAAATTGGAACATTCAGTGCATATGTTAGATGTGCAGTGCATATGCTGCCTCCTAACAACATTACAATTTTGGCCCAGTGTCACGATTCTTACATACCTTTGACCTTTTTATCAAATTCATAATTATCTTAAGTATCTTCACGCCATTCTCAATACAGGGGTAGACAGAGGTCTAGACAAGACATTTCGACACAGCTTCCTCCGAAGATATTTTAGGACTATGTGACAAGTGGTGAACCCGTCGCCGTCTTTAAGTCCAAGCCAACGATATAGACCATACATACGTTTTGAAAAAACCCATTGGTACGAGCTTTGGGCATCGAACTCGGGTCTCGTGGCTCGAATTCCGATCACACTACTACTTGGCTATCGTGACTTTTTTATATAATTATCTTCATACTACATATATTTAGGTAGTGAGTACACTTCATGATCTCTCTAAATTAGTTTCTACGCCTCTTACTTGGATCGACCCCTCTAATTGTTCACTATTGCTGTAATTTTTATCATTCTTTCGTTTTCTTCTTATTCGTTCAACATGCCCAAGCCATCGCAGCACGTCTTTATAATCTATTTTATGTATTTCAATATATTATGTTATCATGTTTTAAAATTGTCATAATGGTAAATTCTTTGCTTCGTTTCCGGTTAGCCAAGAAAACGTAACTTACTAATACCTCATGAGCCCATGCAGTTACGGTTTTTACGCGTTTCTTTTTTTGTTTGATAACAACAGGAAAAAGGATGTTAGCAAACTTTGGCACTGATATCACAGAGAAGATGTTGCTCATGTGAAGCTTTTTAATCTATTCAGGCTGCACTATTGTGCTAAAATACGCATTATCATGTTATTCGCTACGATAACGCATCATGCTGACCCCAATGTAAAGGTTAAGTATTCGTATTTGGAATAGGCTATCAACTCGAATCAGTCATTTATATTCGAAACGTCTTGCAATATTGATTGATCTTCCGAGACATCTTTCATTATATAAAAAAATATCTTTACGTCATTTCCAATAATGGGGTAGACTGAGGTCTAGACAATTGAGTTCTTTCGTCCCACCTTCCACTGACATTATCCTTTGGGGAACGTGACAGATGGAGAGCCCGTCGCCTTCCTTGTATGCAAGCAAACTATATAAATCGTGCATAAGTTTTTGGAACAACCCATTGGTACGAGTCTGCCACCTGATGATCGAACTCGGGTCTCTTTACTCGAATTCCGATCATCGGGCCAATCTATCTATCTATGTAGACAATCGTGACTGTCATTATATTCGCTTTCAAACAAATCAACAATTAAAAAGTAGCATAGCTTATATTTCATGCCATTATATTGAGGCATGTTAATTTTCGCTCTATACAGTAAATAGAACTGGTGTTAATATAGTTCATTGTAACGATTGACCTTTCGTGTCACAAAGTCTTAAAGTCCGATAAATAATGGTTAAGATATGAGTAAGCGCCGTACGGGAGTTCTATTTATAAAAATAGTAGTAATAGGTAAATCCTTAGTTATTTTACGTATTGGTAAAATAACTAAGGATCATAGATTTTTTTTTATATTTAATTATCAAGTTTTATGATTGTATCATAGATATATGTTTAATTATCGAATGTGTAATGCCGAGTGGATGGGTAATTCGAATTCGAGTCTAGTCACGAGTTTGATCTCCAGGATCGAACCAGAAATTTTTGCAAAAAAATAAACTTATGTACGATTTAGATCGTTGTCTTGTACCTAAAGACGGCGACAGGCTCACTGTCACGAAAGTATTTCGTGGTCCGGACCTCTGTCTACCCCTAGAATTTTTTTTTTATCAATGATATCTAACGTTCTTGAATGAATGCTTTTATTGTACACCAATAAAAATACAAGAAAACAATTAAACATTGAGGTAAGTAGATTGTACGATTTGTTCTTGCCAAGTTTTTCGCATTTGTTGTAACATCATTTCAGCTCAAAATAATTTATTCTCGATTTTTGGTCCTTCTCTTTTAATCCATAATTAAATTGTAATAAGGCATTATTGTGGGAGTTGAAGTATCTGTATACTGGCAAGTGGAGATTCTGGAGATAAAGGTAGCAAATAGGTCTTGGGGGAAATTATGATATGTCCGTCCATGTATCGGCTATGGTCAAAGCCTCAGGTAAATAATGATTAGAGTCGTATCTTCCTTCTTGACTAATGATGGAAAATTATCTGATCATGCCGAATTTAAATCCCACTGACGAGTGATGTATATCCGAGGTATAGTATTTGCAGCTGATTTATGATTTCCGATTTTTGCAAAGATTTTAGATCACATTGAAGACATCACAGGCTATAATTTTTACTTTTACTTAAGTTGGGCGCTGAACGCGAGAACGCGGAAAACATGCCCTTAAAACTCAAATGAAATCATTGAAGTTCTTTCACTGTATTTGTAATGTGTTTGGTTATGTATATAAACACTATCAAAACGTCCGTACAATGATTTTGTGGATAGTATGTGAGTTGAAATTTACAAAATCTATCACATTTAACACTGGTCAAACTTTATCAGCAGCCATGTCAGTTCTGAAATTGATGCGACGAGTATTTAACGGAAGATAAAATTATCTAGTTGTACAGATGATTGACAGGAGTGTTATGTATGGTCGGTAATTGGATTGAATTCTAGAACGTAAACAGGAGCGATGTCCGGAGCAGTCATGACCTGCACTAGATATCTGTAGAAGTGCCGTAAGATTGTCGCAAGTTACTAAGCATTGCTACCAACCTATACACATGTTGTCAGAAAAGATATCTTCACGCCATTCCCAATATAGGTCGAAAGGACTTAATTGTTTAAACAGAGGTGTAGACAATTAAATCCTTTCTATGCACCTACCACCGAAGACTTTTTTGAGATAATGTGTCATGAGGAGAGCCCGTCGCCGTCTTTATGTCTATTATGTCCCAGCAAACTATATAAATCGTACATAGGTTTTTGAAAAAAACTCATTGACACGAGGGTTGGGGATCGAATTTGGGTCTCTTAACTCGAATTTCGATTAAAACACTCGGCTATCATGACACTTATAAGTGTCACACACGGGAAAATAACAACAACTATAGTTGTTGTTAGTTTCACATGAGGACATTAACCGGGATTGGATGATGACAACAGATTAGGGTCAACTTTTGGCTCTTAATGTTGGATTTCCACTTTTGTATCGCTTAATGCAGGGGAGATTTTCACGGTTTGGGGTGTTCACAGCCGTCCCGACAATAAGGGGTAGATGTTAGTGGACTCTGGATAGGTTGTAAAGAAGAAGAGGAAGATTGCCTATATTATGTGTTTTATTTATTGTTACTCTAAAAAGTCCATCATTTGCGACTGTCTCACTGTATTATGCCCAAATTGTCGGGATAAAAAATGCACATATACGTTTAATGACCTTGTTATTCTTTTAAAATGCTTTTAAGGTAAAATTTATTAAAATCATAGATTCAAAATAGACCTATGTCAAGGTTTATTGGAAAACCTAAATGTAAATTCTAAATTTCCATAATAGCAGTGTTTTTACGTAAGTTGAATTTGTTTCCCTTATAATGATAAACTGTTCCATAAATTTTAACGACAATTAATAATTAAAAACTTGCTATTGAACTTTTGTTCTCTTACTCTTGGACCTGAAAGTGCAAAATTTGAAATTTCATATTTCTTATACCATTTATTGCAATAGTGAGGCGTATTTTAAATATTCTTGATTAATGATTTCTGGTATTTACGCGAACACTACATATCTGAAATAAAATTTCGGATTTTCTTGCGTGTTTAGTTTTTTCAAACTATTTTTACATCCGTATCGGATGATTTACAGCATCCGTGGTCTCGGGGAACTAATGTATTTCAACGTCGCCAACGCTGTCATTGTTACGTGCTGCTGTTAATAGTTTGTAAAAACTAAATAATACAAGCGATAAAAGCCGAAAATCATTTTATTTTAGATTGTCTTTGAATATTCACATACACACAGACAGATAGCATGCATTTGCAAGTGTGATTGACCCAATGTTCTCGCACGCCCACTGGCTCATTACTCCAATAACAAACTGCAGTGACTACAATACTGATAGGCAATCTGATTCGGAGGGGCGTTTCAAGGTTAGGTCAAATTTAAATAAATGGAATGCTATTTTTATTATGACCTCTAAAATTGTAGTCGGCGACGGGCTCACCACCTGTCACGTTGTCCCGAAAATATCTTCGGTGGAAGGTTGGTCAAAGGGACTTAACTGTCTAGACTAGACCTCTGTCTACCCCTGTATTGAGAACTGCGTGAAGATATTTATATTTATTTTTTTAATTTAAAATTGTAGTGAAATTTACTAATGCCATTCTTCATTACTGGACTCGCAGTACCAGATATGGAACTACTATTAACGCTTAATTAACAGTGAGGGCAATGTGAATGTTTATATAAGTAGGAGAGCGTTGTTTTGGAGCTAGCTTTAACTTTGAAGAAAAGACAATCAGAGTCATATGCATTGGCAAATTGAAATTGCAACGGGAAGGCCGCTAAAGTTTCAAATTGTTGGATAAAAAAACATTTCTGCGTGACATACAAGCTAAAAAAAATATATATCTTTTAAATATTTTTGGGGTGGGTTACTTATTTGTCTATCTCTATGATCTATTATGGTGGGTACGTGGTCTTATTTTTATTTCTACATTACAATTCAATTTGTATTCGACAAATAGATAGGTCAGTAGTTAGTGAATTGAGTTGAAGCTTAAAACACATTAGCTGTGTTTTTCGGTCTAGTGCTTCTGATCCTTCTTGTGCTTCTGTTATGATGTTATGATTTGAACCAGAGTTGGAATGCGAATTAAATCGAATACATTAAGAAAAAGAGTAATTTCATGGACGAAAAATGAACAAATTATTTTGGCGTGAAAATCATTACAGCAATAATAAGATGGCTACAGGTACAGAAGACAATGTCACTTTACCATCATAAACAATTTCGCTACTAAGCCTATAACGATGAAGATTATTTAATACCTTCACATAAAATAGTCAGCGGCTCCTCATACGAAGTATGACGTAAAATGTTACCGACATAGTACGTACCACAGACTAGATAATAGTCAATAGAACACAAGAGGGGCAGTTGAGCGCTACCCACACAACTTATTAAATTACCACCATCGTTAGGTTTCATATCGTGTATATAAGGCGGTGGGTGGTTCGCTAAGTAGTATTACATTAATTAGCGAATAATAAAGTAAAATATGATTATTATTAAATATTAACTATGTTAACTTGCTACTGTTTCCGACTCAGTTCCGGTTTTGTTTACAATCTATCGCAATCTACCCATTACCGAAAGTAGGGGGTCTTCTAAATTTGTCACTGTTTTGTGATTTTAGTAATTAAAATAATAATGACGGTGGACCACGATATTTAAAAATGTTATAATAAATTATATTTTTTAAACGGTGTGGCTCTATCAGTAGTCACGATAGCCGAGTGGTTGGGTGGTCGGAACTTCGAGTCAATAGACCCGAGTTCGATACCCATTTGGCAGACTCGTACCAATGGGTTTTTCAAAAACTTATGTACGAATTGTATCGTTGGCTTGGACATAAAGACGGCGACGGGCTCACCACCTGTCACGTTGTCCCGAAAATATCTTCGGTGGAATAATAATTGAAAATATTTAACTTTGTAAATATTTATTAATATGTCGAGCAAACTTTCTGGAACAATTTCAAACTATGTCGTAATACAAAATGAAGTAGATAAAAAGGTAAACTTTATACAAAGACTTCTGACGGATACAGCCACATAATAAATATTAATAATAAATAAATATCTTCACGCAATTCCCAATACAGGGGTAGACAATTAAGTCCTTTCGGCCCACCTTCCACCGATGATATTTTTGGACAATGTGACAGGTGAGCCCATCGTTGTCTTTATGCCCAAGCCAACCATATAAATCGTACAAAAGTGTTTGAAAAAAAAAAAAAAACATTGGTACGTGCTGGGAATCGAACTCGGGTCTCTCGACTCGTAATCATATTATCCAACCACTCGGCAAACTACTACAACAACTGACTACCTTACTATTGGAAAATGTACTATTTTAACGAAAGATGTATATTATCATAGTAAGTCTGATATATATGGAATATATATATGGGCATATTTATTATGGGTTCCGATAGCACGGAGGGACATTATCTGCCTTGCTCTGGCGGGGATAAGTCTTTTAAAGAGAATTTGTATGTACATAATTGATTTATTCCAAATTGAATTATTAGTTTCGAATGTTTATTGGTTTATTTATTAAATACTTTTTTACTGTGTGTAAAATATAAATTGATTCAGTGCAGAATCAAAGTATTTCTATTAATTCCAGTGAGTGCATTTAGTGAACAGAATTGTGATCCAGCTCTTCAAACGTCAATATTTTTCAAAATCCTGTTGGGTAAAGTGCGATATTTATAACTCACATATCAAGAAACGTACCAAAGAGTATTTTCAAAACTTATGTACGATTTATATCGTTGGCTCGGACATAAAGACGGCATCGGACTCACTTCCTGTCACGTTATCAAAAAATGCGTTAACATATTTGAATTTTATATAAAGTTTAATTTATATATATAAATTAATGTCCGATTTTGCATCTTAGCTTATTAAATATTTCCGTACTATTAACTGAAATTTTTATTTCTCTAGTCCGAAATAATGCGTGTTACCTTCGCGCGTAAGTAGGCTACAGTAAACAATAATGGAATGTACATTCTATGTAAAATGATGTTAAATTATTTGTTACAGGAATAACAAACAGCCTAAACAGTGGTTGTTAGTAGCTCCAGCATGACGTCACGGTAAGTGAAAAAATACCGTTGCCTACTAAATCAGAAACTGACGTGTGTGACCTAAAACAATTTATCCAGCAGAAAGCAAAGGAGTTACAGATAAAGGGCTCATCTGAGTAGCTATTTCATTGTACGCGCAAAATTTTTGTATGTATTTGTTTATTAACCGACTCAAAAAAGGAACCGTCAGGTGTAAACTGATTTCGAAAATCCTTTTATCATTAGATTAGGATCTGATGATGGAATCTCAAGAAAATTCCTCAAATTTCCACAACCAATTCTTCACCATAAGAGGTGCTTTTGTGACGGATTTTAGTCGTTTGTGTGTACGTATGACTCATCGTATATAGATGTTGTGCTGATAATAGAAGCGTTAATGGTAAGAAGTTAGGCAGTAATATACGATTTGTTGGCAGATACTGCCCGGTACATAGGTATTGGATGAGTAGATACGAATTGGCCATAAAAAGAAGTTTCGTAATCTGTTTACATATAACAGAGTTATGAAACAACAAACATTAAAATAAAGAACGTAGAACCGAATTGAGGACCTACTCTTTCTTTTAACAGAGTTAAAAAATTTAAAACGCTTTGATATGGAAACAAATAATGCAGAAACTATTGACCGTTTGCCATTCGAACCCGGGACCTCAGAGCTGACTCGGTGTGTGAACCTCTCGACCACGGAACGTGCCTCACAATATTAAAGGCCTGTAAAAGTCCACAGTAGCATATCGTTCTCATCCTTTCTTTCTCGTCCTTTGGGAGAGCTTCCTGTTATCTTCTTTTATTTACTCTGTTCCGGCCGTCACATACATTGGTCCGATCCCAATGTAAAGGTACTAAAACACTTGTGGTATAGGAATCGGAAACAACGAAGGCATCACAAACACCCAGACCCGGGAGTGTATGTAGAAAAAGCGGTTTTTCTACATTGACCCGACCGGGAATCGAATCCGGGACCTCAAGATCGCCACTCGTTCACGGAAGTCTTCGAAAAATATATATATTTAGTAGTTAGAAGAGTAGCAACGAAGTCAATGCGTCATGCTAACTATAACCGACCAAAACCGTCAGGGGAGTATCAGTTAGGTTCATATAGTAAATAGGTTGAAGAAGTTGAAGAGTTCATTTAGTAAAGAGAGAGTCAAGAGGTTAATCAAATAAATAAGTACATAAATAAATAAAGAGGCAGCGCCGACTATACGTTAATGTCGGTTAGGTATTAGGTATTGCATATTGCAAAAATTTATTAAATTAAAACGCAATAGCTAAACCAGCTAAGAGAGCAATTATTTTTTTTTGTGTTCTTATTGAGAGCTGCTTAATTTTATTTTTTAAAATGTTTGTAGTTTCGTTGTACATGGTTCAATTGAGTGTTAAACTTTGAAAGTTGTTTTAACTTCACGTCGAATTGTAGCGAGATTAAGCACGGGTATCGAATAACTAGTACTAGACCTTTGTTTCGCGTATAATTCGGTACTTGTGAACCGCACCTCGGTAAGACTTTGTGCTAAAGTTTAATTTTTGGAAATAAACCTTTTCAGCGTTGGACCCGCCACTAGGCGCGTTATTAATGTGTATCTGTCTACGTCTAACCTCAGTATTGGAAAATGCATGAAGAATAAAATATGTTTAATTTAAGAACCTAAATTTAAATCTAACCTGTGATAAATGTTTAAAATATTAGCAATGTGTAGTTATTTCAAAAGCATAAAAGTCATGTCTAGACAAACTAGTCGTTTCGACATACATTTCACCGGAGCTTTTTTGGGACAACGCGACAGGTTGTGAGATTGTCGTTATTTTAGCGATGAAGCCAACAATATACATCGTACATAAGTTTAGAGAAATTAATCGATACGATCTCTCTTCTAGGGGTAGATCTCGATTTTTTATTTCGATTAGAATTCTGATCACCCAACCGCTCTGCCATCGTTGCTCTCTAGACCTCTGACTATCCCACTTTTGGTCAATATACCGGGTATTGAAAATGCGTGAACATAAATAGTAATATATCGATGTATTAATTAGGAGTTTTAACCTTAGCACCTTATATGTGTGATTGTATTGGAAAACATTATCATATCATATGCTGAAATGTATTTTTATCGTTTTTTACGTAATCTACGTAAATTTTAATGTAAACTTCTTCGTAACAAACCTCTTCTTCATAACAAAAAGTTTTACTATCGTTATAAACTTTCGACAGAAATCTGAATATTGAGCTTTGAGCAAACATGTGCCAAGTAAGTAAAACTGTTCAAACCAACTCTTACGTTATTTTAAAATTGTGTCTTCGTTCAAATAGAAAGCTGTGAATTGTCTGAGATGATATTATTTTAGATCGTAAATTTTTGTATTTCGTATAAATGACATGTGTTTTAAACCTAAAAAATAGAAGTATTGGCCCAAAACTCACCTCTAGGGCGGTTGAAAATAATTTGAACAAAAATCTTTAGCATAGAAAGAATACAGGGAAAACCTTATTACTTTCGAATGATGGCGAAACGTTTATTTTATATTTTAACTATAAGATCTAATATGTGGCATTTGTACAAACCGTTGAATAGTAGCGAAGTATCAAAGGCGTCCGTGTAAGATGCGACAGCCTGTCTACCAATTCGTCTGCAACAAAGTTCCATTTATTCTTAGAATTAAAGTATTTATAAATAAAGTTACTTTACGAGTACTCGTATTGTTAAACCGAATTAAAAAGTAATAAACAAAATGATAATTTATGCGCGGTAAACGCCTCCAATATTGCTGCTGAGGGGGACTAATTATGCATTACCTTGAAAATATATTGTTTCATTAATTTGAACGACGTACAAAAACATTTTTTTAATCATTAAGCACATCAGGCTAAACATTCGAGCGAAACGAAATAAGAACCCGTAACGGGTTACCCTTAGCTTGAAGGCAGAATTACTATCATCTAGTTTATCGGGTCGTAACAAAAAACATGTTTTTCTTTAATATAGGCTAGACCGGCTTTTCGTATTGCTGGAAGCGGGGGCGGGCGCTGCGACGAGGCGCGCGGCCGCTAGGCAGCTGGGCGAGGTGCAAAAAGCTCACCCCGAGGAGCTTCACCGCTTGCTCGGCAGGCTCATGAAGTACCTGCGCTCGCCCGCATGGGAAACTAGGATCGCTGCTACTCAGGTGAGCTACGAGAAATTATTAAGCCAATAATAAATTATAAATAAATACATATGTAGATAGGCTACCATCAAATACACTGCTCTGCTCCCAAAGCACTTGTGTTATGCAATCAGAAATAACGAAGGTACCACAAAAAACCAGATCCGAGAAAATCTAGAAAAAGTGGTTTATTACATTGACCCGTCAGGGAATCGAACCCTCAGAGCTGGCTTCAGGGCCATGAAAACCGGTGTGTACGCGACTCACCAGGAGAGGTCGTCAATCAAATTTGATAAAGAAAATGCGTTATCAATCAAGAGAAGCGTTTAAATGTTTATTTTTTAAATCAGGTGTGAAATGAGAGATTTCTGCTATCAACTTATAAATGCAAGAATCGAATCCGTGGCCGTAGTTTTGTATCGACGCGATAGTACCGCTCTTGCTAACGTATATTTCAATTAATTAAGTTTTGAGAGCGAGTGCAAATTCCATCTGTTTGTAAATGATGGACAACTTTATCTTTTTTATGGGAGTAAGACGAATAACGAGCTACTACACCCCATAACTAACACCTGTAAACTTTTACAAAATTATGTGGTTTCCTGTGTGTTTTTTACTCGTGGGTATACTAAGATAAAATTCCTCATAGCCTGTTATTAACTGGCTCTCTTAACCCTACAATCGGAACACAGCAGTGTTTACATTGCTATTTGGTAGCAGGAATAGGCAAAAGTGTGGTACTGACACAGATGACTTCTAGCGAGTGATGGAGGGCGACAACTTCATTCTGTCACAAAATTAAATTATTTTCCTTGTCTTTCTGTAGCTAAGGTGAAATGGCCATTAGCGTTGGTATTCTGTTTGAGTGCGGCCAATACATAGTTACGTAAATCAGATATTCTTTTTGATTATGTGTTACAACGGAGCCCTGCCGTCATTTTTTTAAATTAATCATTTAACTTTTTCATGCTCTATCGAAATCCCATAGCTGGTAATAGGTTCGTAATAGGTCCTTAGTCCGAAAATTCGTATTAATACATACATACATACAATCACGCCTCTTTCCCGTAGAGGTAGGCAGACACCACTTCTTGCCACTTGCTACGATCCTTACATACTTTTTTCGCTTCGTCCACTTTCATTATTCCCTTCATACATTCTCTTCGATTTAGGGTACTCTTGTCCAGGCTTTTTTTCAGGACGACCCCGATTTGTTCTCGAAACGTCCGCCTAGGTCTACGGTCTAAGTTCGGTCTGTATTAATACAACATTAGTTTATATAGTATTTATATCAGGTTCATCATTGATATTGGTATTACAGTAACGTTTTATTTAGTTCATTATTATTACAATACACACTTTAGAACAATATCTCGTCGAATAGTTTTATCGGACGTAGTTTGACATTTATTGAGGAAAACTTAATCCGGCCGTTTAAGCGCCACGATTATACATATGTACATAAACACGTATTTTATTTAAATGTTAATTGAGCTATAAAATGCGGTCATATTTGTGAAACTTGCTCGAGGACCGAATTGGATTTATGCGATTGCAGATATTTTACTCGCACGTTATTCCACTTCGATTGCAATCTCATTCACTGCTACTTATTTATTTTATTTGCTTTAACTATAGCACATTGTGTGGTCGATTGCGAGTCCTCGTATCGTTCATTCGGTTGTAAATATATTAGATATATCTTCACACAATTTACTAATACTTTGCTAGACGGAGGTCTAGACAATTAAGTCTTTTTGACGCACTTTTCACTGAAGATTAATTGGGAAAACGTATGACTGTAAAATAATACCAAATGTAAAATAATTGAGTGAAAGAAACTATATTAAAAAACATACAACATTATTGTAATTTTACTGTAACCTGTTATAATTTCAAGATTAGTTAATTATAAACTAGCAGCTTATTGATTTTGTTTTTAGATCATAATTTTTCGACGGGAAAAATCTACCAGCCTATTTATCTAAGAATGTCATCTATATAAATATCTAAAAATCTACCAAACGCAGTCCTGACTGGTTCAGGACTTCGTTTGTAAAAAAATTTTGTTTGTAATAATTACCATCTCCAATACCAAGGGAGCCGAAGGTTGCTACCTCAAAATTTTGTATGTATTCCTACATTTGAGGCAAGGTGAACTATTTTGTAAAGCTCCCTAAGGCCTTCATAAGCTGTAAAAGACTAAGTTGTCTTAGTAAAAATGTGGCACTTTTCATTTGAGTAAATATTTTCTTCCAATATTAATAATCAACATACCATATTCAATATTAATAAATCAATGTTACTATCGCATTCCTCAATCATGTTAGTTTATTGTGGCAGAAACAATTCGTTCGATTAGAATTGCAGTTAATAATTAATTCCTCGCCGCGTTTTGTGTTTCAAAATCGCGGTTATTACAGCAGCAATTTTGTTGTTATACACTTCGAAAGAAGTGAAAGTATGTATGTATTTGCCTTTTACCCCATAATATTCACGTAAACAAAATTCGATTGTAGGTACGCTTGTTTGTTGTTTCAGAATTAATTTAATAAAAAAACCGGTTGTCTCCATATATTCATGTAGATATTGTGTCTCTCCTTGACTAACTCGATTTTAATCACATTTTAAAGTAGTTATCTCTTTGATGTATTGCTACTTTGTAAAATTTAAAAATGTATGAGCATCGACAACAAAAAAATGTCGCAATTTTTATGCATTGAAGTTCGTTTAGTTTATAAGTAAAAAGTAAAACTAGGAAAGATGGTTTTAAAAATGATTTGTCTATTGTTCCTCCAAATCTCTGTTAACGTGACAACAGAACTCTTATTGACCGACGTAGTATGGTAACTCTTTTAACTTTCTATGAGCTTCTCTTGTATATCTATACATCTATGCAAATAAAATTCAAGTGAGTTTTTATTCATTTCATATTAAAATATATGTGGTACTTATATACAAAAAGCAATTAATTTTTTTTGTCTGTTCCGGTTATTCTCTGAAGCGGCTGGATAGATTCTGATGGGACTTTCACTAGCAGATAACTGAATTTATTAAGAGAGACTTTGGATACTTTGTGTATGACAATGAATTAGGGTGATCGGAGCAGTCAGCTTATTTTATGGCGAACCTTATAACAGCCTTATAACATAAAAATCTCCTTACACTGTTTGTCCGAAACTACTTAGGTAACCGATTCCAATGAAATATTACGCACAACATAGTGTCGTTTTTATCTAGATTAATGACTAATAAACGTGACCTAGTTAGAGCTCGGTACTACGGCTAGTATGTATGTATATTATGTATGCATGTATATTATAATGGATTTTAAAGGTGCAATAAGGGTTATATTGGTTGGCCCTCAAAAACTGCGTATTAATTTAACTTATAAACTGTCCACGTCCTCTCAGACATGCAAGAGGGACTAGAGTGACGTAATCAAAACGATAACAAGTCGACATTACTCATATAATATGTTTGTATCTATTTGTTATGCAGGCGGTCGAGGCGATACTCTCGAACGTTCCAGAATGGCATCCCACACCATGTGCTGTAAAGAAAGGTAAACAATTTGTTAATTACTTTGAAAGCTGTTAACTGGGACAAAAAGATAGTTGGAGCAATTTTTTTTTTGTGGTAAATTATTTTACAATCTTCTATATATTAAAAAAAGTCCTCAAGATCCTCAGCAACTTGGTTGCCTGGAAGGGATTCTTTTTAGCGATAAGGCCGCAAATTGGAACACTGATAACTTCCTTTTGTTTTTGTTTATTGGTGTACAATAAAGTGTATTTCATTAATTCATTTATTCAATCATTCATTTGATACTAGCTAGACATACACTGCTGACCATCACTATCCAATTTTGAAATTTTTATGTCTGGTATTTTTCGAAATGGTTATTTCGACGACTTTTGGTAGCCTATGGCATGTCTAGTTTTGCCTTTCGCCTTCTCCGACACTCAGGGGTGGAAAGGGGCGATAATTTTTTATGCCGATACCACCACGGCACGCAATTGGGTCGTTAAAATTATTATATGTCCCATCATGGTCTTCGGAGGAGACCGCGCCTGTAACTCTTCAGTTGAACTTATCTGCTGGAGTCCAGGGCTGCAGAAGACACTAACTATGAGTGGTACTGTTATCATAATCCTATAAACTTGTTAGGTACGCACCATCTTTTATTAACCTTAAAACTTAGCTGTCACGATAGCCGAGTCGTTGGGTGGTCGGAACTTCGAGTCAAAGTACTCGAGTTCGATCCACAGGTGGCAGGCACGTAACAATGGGGTTTTCAAAAACTTATGTCTGAATTATATCATTGGCTTGGACATAAAGACGGCGACGGTTCTCCACCTGTCATGTTGTCCCGAAAATATCTTCGGTGAAAGGTGGGTCAAAGGGACTTAATTGTCTAGAATAGACCATTGTCTACCCCCGTTTTGGGAACTGCGTGAAAATACTATTTTTTTAAAACTTAGCTCCTCCGGTACCCTTCCCTTATAATGCTAACCCGTGTTATTTTTTCGCCATCACCCAGTCACCAAGGACACAACTCACTGACACATTGTAGCCATTTAAAGGAAAAGAATGTATTTATTACACGGTTGGTATCTTATGCGAAATATGTTATTTACAAAAAAAAAAATATTCCTATCACGAATTAATTGTGCCCAAACACAGCTCATATTATGGTTTGTTTACTTCACAATCATGTTCAACAATGTGTACTCGTAGGTATTTCAATAAAAATAAAAAACAAAAACTGTAGACATCCCAGTGACTGCACATTTAAAAATAGCCAATGCGTCAGATCAAAAAACGATTCTAGAAAAAGTGCGATGCTATACATCAGTCGGATCCAGATCTGAAATAGCTCCGATGCTGCGTCCTTGAGCCTTTGTAGTAAACACAAAAGATTAAAAATTAAAACAAGTACTTTAATTATTTACGTACTTTAAAATTAAAACAAGTACTTTAATTATTTTATTTTATTTTTCCTTTGTGGATGCTTTTCTACTGCAATATATGAATATAAAATTGGAAATAATCGGCAATGCATCTGCTATTCCTCTGGTATTGCAGGTGTTCATGGGCGACGGTAATCACTTACCATTACGTGAGCCACCTGCTCGTTTATCTTCCTATTTTATAAAAAAAACATTAGATTTATAAACAACAAGCTTAGCATAATAAACCTTCTGAAAATTGACAAATTGTGCCAGTCATGTTTGTAGATGGATATGACATCTTATTGATGTCTTTATAGAAAGAAAGTTTCAAATTTAAACTGTGACACCGTGGCACAGATGTAACAGCGTCGCCACCGTGCAACGGAAGTGGCGGGTTCGAATGAGTCCATGTACTAAAGTTGTCGTTTTATTTATTTGACGACCTCCGTGGACGAGTAGCATACACACCCGCTTTGAAGGTGTCGTCATCTCGAGGTCCCGGGTTCGATTCCCGGTCGGGTCAATATACAAAAATCACTTTTTCTACATTTTCTCGGGTCTGGGTGTTTGTGGTAACTTCGTTGTTTCCGATTCCCATACCTCAAGTGCTTTAGCATCTTGCATTGGGATCGGAGCAATGTATGTGATGTTGTCCCTATCTATATTATTGGGGTGGTAAGAGATCTACACCATTCGGTACTTACAAATCGCGGTTTATAATTTTTTTTTTCAACAATTTAGAAGATGTTTAGAGTATATAACCGTCATCGTGACAAGCAGTGAGCTGGTCAGACTAACGCTGTCTTACTGTCCAAGCGATACAATCCAGGACAACATGACAGGTGGTGTGGTGAGCCTGTCGCCATCTTTACTAGCCCGTAACATAAATCGTACATAGTTTTTGAAAAAAAAAAAACTCATGGGTACGTGTCTATCACTTGGGGATCGAACTCGGGTCTCTCGACTCGAATTCCGATTACCCATCCACAAGGCTATCGTGACTTTTAATAAATGTTATCCAATATAAATCTACAGTAGAAATTCAACATAAGTTTTTGATAGTCATTGGTACTAGACATTTAAAAGGAGATAGGACTCGAGTCTCCTACCTCAAATTCTCACATAACAAGAGTTTTCATAATGCCGTAGATGATCATTGGAATCTAGATCCTTCATCGTAGAAGGATCTAGGTTCCGCATCAAAAAAATCCACGTTAAAAATTATTTTTATCCAATTATAACTTTAATGCAGGTGACTTCGGACCGTTTTTTGTGGCAGTTGGAGGAGGTATATACCTTCAACAACTGCCACAAAGAACGATTCAACACTTGATTTTTATAGGTACAAAAGCAAGAAAAGCACCTTAAAAATATAATAAAAGATAGTTAGCTAGGCTATCATCGACACAGGAAATCCTGTTCGCTTTCGTTTGTTGATGATAATGTTTCCATCATAATAATTCAACAAAAGTATATTTTCAGTGGAAAAACACTGAACGAAATTAACTTATTTATAGTGTAGTCAGCCACTGTAATGTAATGTATCTGTGTAATAGATAATATATGTTTTTCCGTTCACATTATTTTAATGACTTTTTTTTGCTTTTATCATGCGAATGTTTATTGTTCAATGTAAGTTATTTATATATTCAATAGAGGTTTTTAAAAGTCTTCCTAAATTATTTTTTATTACTTAGATATATAAATTAAAAAAAAATGTAGTTTTGGAGGTGAGTGATTATCGATATGTAGACTCTTTTATTGGAGAGGAAAAGGAAAAGTTTAAAAGGAGGGGAGATAGGGTTATAGGTTTCCATTTAATTTACTCACCGGATGAAATAAGAAGAGTGTTTATATATAATATTTACTGAAAGTTTTTTGTGCATTTGTTTTTGTGTATGTTTTGCATGCACAACGTAAAGTTTTTTATAAATGCTATCTTAGCGATCTATCTTATAATTTTGATTACGCCTTCTCATCAAAGGCAACCTTCTGCGTGTTCTTCAACATCAAAAAATGTTGTGTCGCCGATATCTAGAGTTTTTTTATTTACTTTTATTTTGTCCAGATGCCCCTGTAATAATTCCTGTAATCTTGTCATTATTCTGTTCATTTACTCGGGTTTTGAAGGTTTTCGCTTCGTAACTGTATGGAACAGATATATAATTAATGATCGAAAGTGTACACACCTACAATTCATACATTCTTACTTAAACGGCCTGTACAGTTCACCACTGGACATAGGCCTCGCCCATTTTCACCATTTGCTGTAATCGCCACGTAAGGTAAACGGATTGGAGTGCCAGGCGCATCGCGCATTGGACGCTGTTGCATGTCACCGGGGTGCTAAATTTTGGTGTGGTGTACCTACGAGTTGCCATTAACAACTATTTCCAGAAGTTGCACCGTAAGACGCCCGGTTGGTTATAAAAAATTCAACAGGCGATAGATAAGCATGTAGGGAAACACCTGACTCTCCTTTTTTGCCGGTTTGAGCAAAAGTTTTTATGCAAATCAGCGTTTAAATATTGAATTCGCTAATTAGTTCTTACTTCGGTCATTACTTCTTTACAATTCGGCGTTTTTGTTAAAACTAGTTTTGTGAGTTCTCAGCAATTTTATTTGCGTTCACAATTCAAATGTTTATGTTTCTACAAATATCTAATGAGTAAGATTGTAGCGCTGAAATAGATGATTTTTAGGTAGAGAAGGTATCTTAAGTTAACATTATGATGAATGAAGTTACTTATATGATTAATATTATTATCTATTTTTGTTTTTACTTCTATTTCTACTATTACCAACTACATGTCTGTTCGATCCAAAATTTGGTATTTGTTTACTTTGAAAGGTTTTTTATAAGAACAATTTAATAATAACAATATTATTAAATTGTTCTTCTTGTGTCTGGAGCTGAAAAAGGATCAGTGAAGCTACGCGTAGATTATTTTGTCTAGATCACATCACAATGTTGTTTACTCCGAATAAGATGAAATACATGTGACGTTTGTTGAGGAAAAGTTTTAAAAGTAAAATTGGGTGCCGACAGACGGCGGGATAACCGTTTCGAAAATACCACGCATTAAAATTTAGCGAATCGGTGGAGGACTTATACAAGTCGACGCTTTTTAGTTTTTTCACTAGTTAATTTATAACACTCAGTTTTGTTCAAAATAGACGACTATATCTCCACGCCATCCAAATACTGGGGTGGACAAAGGTCTAGACAATAAAGTCCTTTCGACCCACCTATAACCGCAGACATGTTTTGAAACAAGGTGGCAGGTGCTGAGCCTCTCGCCGTATTTTTGTCAAAGCCAACGATATAAATCGTACTTAAATTTTGTAGAAAAAAAAAACATTGGTAGTAGTCTACCACTATGACTTCTTTGATTGCTATCACCCAACCACTCAGCTATCGTGACTACCTGTGTGATACCTTTATAATAATAATAATGCATACATACATCCATAGAGAAAACGAAGGTTTTCTTCATTGACCCGTCCCCCGTCGGCGTGTATGCCACTCGTCCACGGAAGTCGCAAATATTTATTGTATTTCGCATCACTTTGTTGACGTGTAAAATTAATCTCCCGCAACTTTCGAACAAAGCAATTATAACTGTAGGTTTTCTTTTACCAATGCTCCAACTTCTTTTATTTTATTGCAACTTGTTGTACTCGTTCCGTACTTTTAATCTTAAAAAGTATGCAATAAGAGTAGGTCTGAAGAACTTGAATAGGATATTTACAACGAGATCAACGAATAAAGAAAAAGAGGGACCTGTTTAAAGAAAACGCATAAATAAACCTTTATATGGAACAACAATAATACGAAGAAGGATCGAGTGATTGCAATGAATTGGATAAAGTTTATACATTATTTTTAATAATTGTTTCAATCAGTTTTTATATTATATACATCTGTCATATATAATTCTCGTGGCAAGTTGATGCTAACCGTGAACTCCGAACCACTCTAACCGATTTTCACGATTTTGTTTCGCCAGCAAGCCAAAGTAGTTTTAGTCAACACTAACGCAGGACTGACTCTGTCGGGTTCGCCAGTTTTTATATAAAATATTTGGAACTAATTTCGTTATGCAGGCTAATCCTAATAATTTAAATACACTTAACCGATTTCCCAAGGTTTTTTTGGTATATGTGTTATAATGGTATGAAGATTGCAAATTTAATGTTATTTTTTAATATCCCCACGCAATTGCAATACAGGGGTAGGCAGCTGCTAGAAGTTTTAGTCCTTTCGACCGATTTATCTGAGTTTTCTGTGATTATAGTCACGATAGCCTAGTGGTTGGGTGGTCGGAATTTCGAGTCGAGAGATCCGAGTTCGATTTCCAGGTGGCAGGCTCGTACCAATGGGTTTTTCAAAAAACTTATCTACGAATTATATCGTTTGCTTGGACATAATGACGGCGACGGGCTCACCACCTGTCACGTTGTCCCGAAAATATCTTCGGTGGAAGGTGAGTCGTAGGGACTTAACCTCTACTAGACTAACTAGACCTCTGTCTAACCCTGTATTGGGAATTGCGTGAAGATACTTATTTATTCTTATTCTTTAATAATTTTTATCATATCTTATTTGGTACAACGTGACAGTTGTCGAGTCTATCGCTGTTTCATTATAATGCAGGCACCTAAGGGTTCAACAGCCTTATGAAAATATAATGCATGCGATGTGTTACATAACGTATTGTACAGAAGAGCGTTAATAACATAGTATGTTATACGTAACGATGTTTTGTACGCAGAGGAGAAAATAGAAGTAGAGGACGGCGGACGTCTGCGATGCGAGACCTTCGACATAGAACGAGTGTTGGAGCACGGAGCACATCTCATGGGCTCGGAGGGTCACGAATACGATCTCGAGGAAGAGTCCCTGTCACCTGGAGGTAATTTTAAATATACTTTTTAATTTTAACGTTTGTTAGACGTAACATTTTTCACTGCTTACAGAAAGTGAAAGGGACCCACACAGTATTGAGTAGATAGATAGATAGATAAACTGTTTATTTGCTCACTACAGCTCACATACAATAAGCAACTTAAAGTAACATTATAGACACAAAATTATGGTGAAACTAAGAACTAACAAAAATGCTTAAAGCAAGTCAATCGAAAGTGAAATTGCTGTTTAAATAAAAAAATAAAATAAAAATTTAAAATGTGACAATACAAAAGTGTGATCTACAGTGACTCAAAAAGGCCATAGCTCAGTAGCTCATAGCTCTTTGCCAAACAGCAAAACACTGATTTTCAACTATCACCAAATAATATATTATAGAAAATAGACATTGCACATTTGTAAAAATATAGCAATCATTATTAATAAGTTACATGTACGAAGTAATAAATAAATATCATAGTAAGTGAAAATGTTTTAGAAGATAATAAATTCCAAAAAGGTCGCATAATGTATTATATATATATACCATAACCACTACCTACTTAGGAATAGAATAGTATGATGTTTTAGGTGACGAAGGAGGATTCTTTTTTTATTGTAAATGAAATAAGATATAGCCCACAATATTTATTCTAATTCCTACTACAGTAATATTCCTTCTATAATAAATGTGAAACTTTGTATTTGCATGTTGTTTCAGGGAATCGCAAAATGGTGACATTTGACACAAAGTTTATAACCTGGATTATATATATAAATATACGAGTACATTCTTATTCTATGAAAGTGTATTTGTTATGATACAATATTTTACGTTAGGGTAGTGCTTTGGATTCCTACTATTCCTAATTTTATCTAGATCACACTGGTAAAGAAATAACGTGGTATATTAATAAAAATAATATGTACATGATTTGGGCTTTCAAAATTAACCCCAGGACATAAATGTTTCCCGTACAGTGCAGAAGGCTCGCTTGCCACAATCGTTATGCTTGGCGAGAGGATTGGCGAACGTAATACCAACACCTTAAACCTTAGACTCCACTTCTAGAAAATCAGTTACGACAAAAGAACAGTGACGTTCTGCTGAATTAGAATTTGTATTTGTCGAGACGGTTATTTCGCCATACGATCGTTAGACAATTGAATTTTCAAGATTTTTTGCTTAGTCTCTTCTTACGGCATTCATACGAATAGAATCCTATTTTGGAGATACTGGTGATAGACATCTCTTACCACTCGGCAAAACAAAAAAAAAAAACAAAGATTTATAAAACATCATGTATTTACGGCAAACGGTGCTTGCTTGCCAGCGTTTTCGACTAATGGTGAAGACTTTGCATCATCAAATTTGTTTTTAACAGTCTGCTGCTGAAGCCACTTTGCTTGCGCAATAAATTTGGATTGTTTGTTAATGACACAAGTGGATGCGAACGAATTCAATCTGATCTCTCGCTAGCTTCCTCGTTAGGATACGTAATACGGCGATTAAGGTCAGAGACGATTGTCGTTGCGGTTTGCATTACGATTATTATACGTATCAATACATTAAATATAGTTTTGTCTTTGTCATATTACTAAATTGAAGGACCATGGTGTCCCCAACTCTGATGTCCGATCTGGGTTCGATTTCCGGTCGGTTCAATGTAGAAAATACTTTTACTACATTTTCTCGGGTCTGGGTCTTTGTACCACCATCGTTGTTTCTAATGCCATAACCCAAGTGGTTACTTACTTTAGACACTTTGCGATCAGAGTAGCGTGTTTGATGTTATTATATATACCTATGTATTTATTTATTTGTATATATACATAATTTTTCATATGTAGGAAAAGAATATATTCCTTTTGTGTATTTTCGCTTTAACCAAATGTAATATATGATTAATTCTCATAATCGTCTAGCCATTAACAACATAAAAGGCGGCTTGGAAAGGTCAAGATGTATTTAAATTTGGCAAAGTGTTACAGTTCGGAGTCGTAATAAATATTCCTAATTTGTAATCTTGAGCAATCGCTACCCGCGTCGAAAAATTGCATAAAGGGTAACATAAACCAATTTTTCAAGAATATCTTCTTACTAGCGACAGTAAAGTTATTGCAAATGATGTGCTGCGCAATAAAAAGGAAACTACGCTAACGATAACTTTTGCGTGTTCCTTATATGAAGAGGACGCGATTTAGTTTGTTATTGTATTTCCTGTACAGTGCTCCAGTATGGAAGCTTGGAGCATGAAATTTTGTTCGTTTGTGGATAACATTTTTAGGTCAGATACTAATCGAAATCTTTCGTACCATGGCGACGCTTTTTTTAAAAAAACTTTTGAATGAATAAAACCGAGCCATTTGTGAGCGTGTATGATTTTTACTTACTGTAAAGAATTTCGAAATCTATAGTATTCCGATCGAATAGTATCTAGTATGGGCTGTTTTTTTTACGAATATATTTTCTGTTACTATTTTCCTTAGCTACACATGAAATCGCAGTTACTATCTCCTTATTTTATAATAAACGGTTGGGAGATTAATTTCTGAAATATGAGTTTAACTTTCATATGCGGTTTTGCAGATTTTTAAATGTTACTGTTATGTCCTTTTTTTTTTTAAATTTATCCCATTTGTATTGGGATAACCATTTGTTTTTTTAAAATAAGCTACAGTGCATTGTCGATGGGAAAGGACTGCCTATGATATTTGATTTGTACTTGAACTTTAGTTAAATGCCCCAATACCCTACTATTTATGTTAACGGTTGTGAGAGCTTATTTATCAAACTTTGTTTTGACGAACTGCTGTAGATTTTTGATGTCCATAAGTGTATTAAATAAGCGAAAATTGAATAAAAACTTACGACTTTTCGTTTAGATCGTCTCAATGAATATCAGATCAAAATTATTCCGTACACTCCGCGTGAAACAAGAACGTAGAACATGAACCAAAGAAATCAATTGCACGCACATGTTGTTTGATACAAATACGTATAAACCTCCTTTAAGGAATTTCCACAAAAAGTATACAAAGTCAAGACTATTTTCATGAAGTACGCATTTAGAACTTCCATGACGCATGAGCTTCAATACATATACCGGTTTAAAAAAAACAAGATACAGTCTGTTCTGTTTTCGTAAGCCAGGTAACAATGGCATTTTTAATTTTTATATTAATGACGTTTACTTGCAAGTTATATCGGTTCTAAGAAATTTACGTACAACGTCTAGGACTTTATCTTACTTAATAACAACCATCAATGGCTGAGCCCTATGTTAAGTAGTTAATCAAACTAAAACAATGTACAAAAATGATAATGGTTGACGTCCGTAAAATTTTATTATTCGAAGTAGACGTGAGAGCAGCCTAGTGTTTACAGTACTCGCTTTAATAAGCGAATGATCTAAGTTCGATCGCCGGGCCGGCACCAATAAAAATTATTATAGCAAATTTAATGTGCTGAATTGAACAAGGAAAATATTTTTAAAAAAGTATTATCTGGAAGATGTGTTAAGTCCGCTTACCAGGACTGGAGTAACGTGGTGGACGTTCTCCTGTTCGAATCTCTCAAAGAATATCTGAGAGAGGCCTTTGCCCATCAGTTGGCAGTAACAGGCAGCTACCCTACTATTTCTTTAACTTTACTGTTTCATCGCAATATTTTAATGTTAAGTTTATATAAATCGTAAAGGCCCTCTCAATAATGCTGAAATTATATTTATTTACTTTTAGAATATTATAGATATTAATAATTGTGGTGAAGAAAACCTTTACTTATTTTCCTCGTATGTCTTTATTATAAAATTTCCATAGATAAACAACTTTTAGGTTAAAAAAAAACACAAATGTACGTATTATTGTTGATGCTGTTTAAGGTATACCAGTTTTAATTTATTGCGTTATAGTTTATTTTTATTACTTTTATATAAAACCTGCTTTGTCTGCAGTGTGTAATACGAAATGAAATATCGACAAATTCAACTATTCGAGACATGCGCAATAATAGAATTATTTTTTAATTTAAATTATGCTTTGGTTCATTTATGTGATTAGTTTTTATTAAATAAATATTCATAAAAATATTTAAAACAAATCTGAAACGCAAATGCTTCATGGGAGTCACATGACGTCACTGTTCAAAATAAATACTTAAAACTATGTTATTGTCTTGTGTTGGCGTTTCGTTAAGTGGTTATGAACTTTTTAATTTGGTTAAGTGTTTATGAACTTTTTATACATTTAGCAAAATCACGATGTGGGAAAATGCAAAAATACTCGTATTTCAGCACTGATCGAGTGCGACATCGTAAAGAATTCAAATAATCACAGTGCTATTATTTTATTTACTATTTTGATTTGTAAAAATAATTAATTAGTGCCTTTGTACAAACGTTTTCCTTATATGATATATCTTCTTTTTTTATTTTTGTGTGTTTTAGACAATAACGCACCATGCGTTAAGAGTTAGCCCCAACAAAACAATCTATACAATACAGTACCAATATCCTGTTATAACAGTTATTGTTATAATTATATTTTCGTTATGAAATTAGTTTATTTTAAAACTTTTGTGAGTTAAAGTATGCCATTAACAAGGTTGGGACACAAACATCCAAACATGTAAACATACAAGCCTTCACAATTATGACGTTAGTAGGATACAAGGTTTTAATAATAATAATTGCCGTCTTATTGTCCAAGCTACTTACATGTTTGTTTACTGTTTGTGAAAGTCAGACTTCGTAATCACCTTTAGTACTTTATTCGTCGCATTAGCTTGTTTATTGTCCAATCGAAATCCGTTAAGCGGTATTTTCAATAGAGAAAACAGCCGAAAGTTGTTGGGAGCTATATCAGGATGGAGGCTGGCGAAGTTGCGCAATAAATACTGCTGTTCAAGGTTTAATGCGTGCGCTGGACCATTGTCGTGATGAAGAATCCATCACGACAATCAAATTGCCACAAACGCAAAAAAGTCGTCGTAAACACAATACACGCCGCGCAGAAACTAAAGCGTTTCATCGGTGTCTCAGGGTACTGACGAGAAGGTTAGGAATTGCTGGTGACATTCGTACCATCCAGAGGTCGCTTGAATCTCTCCGCGCTGAGATATGAACGTAGGTCCGATACTTTTGGGACAGACCTCGTACGTATAAATATCATGACTCCAGTACAAACCTTCGTATTCATCCCACAAATGTTTGCCGTAACGGGATTCGAACTCACATCCGTTAATTCGTAACTCGACCGGAAAACGTGAATTATTATAATACTCTATTATTATATAGAAAAGCAAACAGTGACATAATTTTAATGATGCAAAACATTATTTAATATGAAACTTTTATGTTCTAAAATTGTTATCATATGTAAGGCCGATTGTTGTTTTATTTTTCCTTTCAGTACTGACGACTAACAACTACGACTACGTGTAATAATAAAGTGTATCTGGATCTTCACACCATTCCCAATAGACAGGACTTAGGGGTAGACAGAGATCTAGATAATTAAGCCCTTTCGACCCACCTTCCACCGAAGTCATTTTTGGTACAACTTGGCAGGTTGATAGCATGCCATCGTCTTTATGTCGAAGTCAACGATATAAATTATAGATAAGTTTTTGAAAAAAAAACATTGGTACCAGCCTGCCTTAGGATCGCTCGAGACTTGAAATCTCATCACCCAACCACTCGGCTATCGTTACTATAAAGTTTATCAGTCTTTTTGTAATTTTCAGATTTAAAAGAGCGTCTGGCAAAACAACGGCAGCAACTGAATGCTCGCTTAGGACTCGATGTCGCGTCCAAGTTAGGCATGGACCTGACTTCGGTCTACACCAACGAGGACCTGTCTCCTGTCAAGATACAGCCTAAACCTGAAACTACCCGGGTAGGGATTTATTTACAAAAAAGTGAATTATGGTAAAATTTTATTTATGATACAATGCCATATTAGCTTATAACCTATAGTTATTGTTGTAATTTGTTTTAGTAAATATTATTCTCTTACTTAATGACAATCTTCATGATGATATCTATTGCAAAAATGAATACGGAAATACGTAAAAAAGAAAAATAATGGTCGTTCTATCTCTTCCTTTTTTCGTATAACTACAATATGTAAAATTAGTTATATGTAAAATTTTATTTTAATATATACTAAAGCTATGTGGTACAACAAAGCATCTTATTAATGAAGAGTCTATCATTCTGACAGTTGTACTGGCTCGAAACTGAACACAATAGTTTTGTGACTAAAGCAAAGCAAAATACAGAGTATTCCCTGTTAACTTTATCAACAAGACATAAACTCAACTGTCCCCACAATCGCGTGAGAAGCTAAAGTTATGTTCTCATTGCGTTCAAATTTTCACCGTTGTTTGGTAACTGACAGAGGCCTGTGCAAGAGTTGATGCCGGTTGGGTCGTCTAAGCCGCTCAGCTCCCGGGAGATGAACCTGGCGAAGCGCAAGGCGCGCGCGGCCTTCAGCAAGCAGAAGTCGCGCGACTGCGAGGAGGGCCCCTCCGCGCCCCCCACGCCCCCCGTCGAGCCCGACCGCAAGAAGATCAAGCTCGAGCCGGTCGATGACTATGTCGGTATGTTGTTGAATTTATTTATTTATTTATTATAATACATTATACATATAAATAAATGACAGTTTAAACTTATTATTCATTATAACTATTTACACAATCTTCTGGTTTTTGTATTGCTGCTTACATGTTAAAACTAAAATATCCATAGAGTTGATGTTTAATTACAGAATCAAAGCGATTTAATTATTTTATAATTTACGAAACGACTTAGGGACCTTCAAGAAAAGAGCCTATACCTTTCTCAAAGGCCGGTAACGCATCTACTATGGTATTACGGATGTTCATGGGCGGCGGTAATCAATTATCATCACGTGAGCCACCTGCTCGTTTGCCTCCCTTTTCTATAAAAAAAAACATAGTACTAAGACGCTAAATTCAAAATAAAGTTGTATTTCAAAGTTATTGATATCAATGCATAAACAATGTTTAAAGGTCCTCTTGTCTCGAGTAAAATTCGTACTGACAAATCCAACAAAATTATATACTGAGAATAATGAGAACTATTGAGAAATAATGAGAACATCGCAAGACGAAATATAAATAAATAAATATCTTCACGCAAATCCCAATACAGGGGTAGACACATGTGTAGTTTAGACAATTAAGTCTCTACGACCCACCTTCCACCGAAGATATTTTCGGGACAACGTGACAGGTGGTGAGCCCGTCGCCGTCTTTATGTCCAAGCCAACGATATAATTCGTACATTAGTTTTTGAAAAACCCATTAGTACGAGCCTGGTGGCTAATCTTAGAAGACGCATAACTAAGGTTGAACTTTAACACGTAAAGTATGTGTGTTGATATAATATGCGTATATAGCAGAATTTGAACGAAAGAATAAAGAAAAACCCATTGGTACGAGCCTGCCACTTGGGGATTGAACTCGGGTCACTCGACTCGAAATTCCGTCCACCCAACCACTCGGCTATCGTGACATTTATATTACGACGAAAAATAAATATTACAAACATTTACTTGGTAGTGGACAGCGAGGCGGCGGTGCCGGACGGGCTGGGTGCATGGGGTCCGGCGCGGCGCTGGCCGCTGGAGGGCTGGTGCGCAGCGCTGCAGGCGCAGCTGTTCCACGGCGCCTGGGAGGCGCGCCACGGCGCCGCCGGCGCGCTGCGCGAGCTGCTGCGCGCGCGCGTCTCGCACGGCGCCGGCCGCCACGCCGGCCTCGCGCCGCACCAGGCACGCACGTGCACACGCACACACGCACACTCACACGCATGCACATTCACACGCACTCACATTCACACGCACGCACACTCACACGGACACTCACACGCACGCACATTCACACGCACGCACATTCAGACGCACGCACACTCACACGGACACTCACACGCACGCACACTCACACGCACGCATACTCACACGCACGCACGCTCACACGCACGCACGCTCACACGCACGCACACACACACGTGGTACACACGCACACAATGTGAATCGTTCCCCTATCATATGGAGTTACGAACTGCATGCACAATTTTAGTTAGAGATTGGACGCTGGACGTTCCGGTGGATTCTGACCGGTTGAAATGATGATGATTACTTTCATATCGTTACATCAGGAATGAACTTTCTAAATTTCGTGTAACTTTTTTTTTATAGAAAAGGGAGGCAAACGAGCAGGTTGGTCACGTGATGGTAAGTGATTACCGTCGCCCATGAACACCCGCAATACCAGAGGCATAGCAGATGCATTGCTGGCCTTAGAGTGCCCCTCCCCCTAGAATTGGGGAGAGGGGTGTGTGGGCCTCCGGTTACCTGCACTCACCAGACGAAACGCAGAAGTTTGTTAGACTTCTACTTTATACCGGTATTCTTTGAGGTTGTGGTACTTCCCCGGTCGAGTCGGCCCATTTATGCAACAACAAAAGCTGATGCGAGGCTCTACCACTGTAAAAAAAAACTTTATAGAAATCGATTATTTATTTTATATAAATTAAAATAATATTTTTATTATTACAGATGGAAGATGCCCATCAGGAATGGCTGGAAGACATGGCGTTGAGATTGCTATGTGTGTTGGCGTTGGATCGCTTTGGGGACTTCGTATCGGACCAGGTATGTACGGTCGCGTGATCCGTCATTCCAACACATAGTCAACTGATGTGTGCGTGTGAGTGAGTGGTGAACACGTGCGTGCAGGTGGTGGCGCCGGTGCGCGAGACGTGCGCGCAGACGCTGGGCGTGGCGCTGGCGCAGCTGCGCGAGGCGCGCGTGCGGCTGGTGGCGGCGGCGCTGGCCGCGCTGGCGCGCCAGCCGCAGTGGGAGGCCCGCCACGGCGCGCTGCTCGCCTTCAAGTACCTGCTGGCCGCGCGCCAGGTCAGCGCACGAATACTGGATTAACAGTCTCTTTCGACCGAATTGTTTGGTGGTTAATGTGGCCAGTGTTGGTCGTGGTGGTAATTGGCTTAAGAATATTTTTTTCTTCGTGGGTAAGGTTAAAGGCGACTAAGAGACATTGTCAATATAGGCTACTGATGGGTGGTGGGACAATCGTCTCCAAAAACACTCGACCATAATCAGCAGATCGGTGACGAACAGCGACGTCTAAGGTACAAAAATTCTGGTACTTAAAGCATACGCAAATGCTTCCAAGGGTCTAAGTCCTGTAGTAAAATGTTACAGGCCGTTACTGAGGTATTTTGCAGTGTTTACTAACACGGACAAATGTGTATAACCACTTCGAATCTCCTGTCTATACTGTAACGTGGTTTCCGATGCGGTGAGCCCCGTGTCTACGGTGAGCGCTTCTTGAATTTCGAGCAATGTACATTGCGCGTCGCTCAGGGAGCGCTCACGGGGTGTGTGCGGGCGGTGCGCAGGAGACGGCGTGCGCGGCGGGCGCGCTGGAGCACCTGGTGGCGGCGCTGGGCGACGCGGCGGAGGACGTGGCGGGCGTGGCGGCGGGCGCGCTGGCGCCGGCGGCGCGCGCGCTGGCGGCGGCGCGGCCGCGCGCGCTGCCCGCCGTGGCGGCGCGCCTGTGCCGGCTGCTGCGCGACCAGGACGAGCTCGCCGCGCCCGCCAACGCGTACATGGCGCTGCTGGCCGCGCTCTGCGCGCTGCCGCAGGCCGCCAAGCATCTGCAGTCAGTACCCGCTCACGCTCGCTGCACTAAATTTTTTTACGAGCCTGCCTAGTATAGCTATTATGGAAAAGAATCGCCACTAATTTTATGAGGGACTGCGTGACAGTTTCCTCATGACTGCTGAAAAGCATCCGAAACGTCGGGAAATAAAAAAATATTTTTTTAAAAAATTAAACAGAAAGCCACGTGAAACCCGAAAATCGTTTTATTAAGCGACTTCATGTAAAATTAGAACTCAACTTAAGTTTTACTATTCAACATAGAAATACAACCAACATCCTTAGAACTATGTCATGAGGAGTAGGACTGTATAATTATTATCGACTTTAGTTTTAAGTATTGGAAATCTAAAAATTATATTGTTTATGTAAATAAAACATCTTAATCAATCTTTTAAACATTTAAATTTGTATTAACAACCGTTGGTGAGAAAAGATTTTCAAATGGTAGCCTTTCACAGGCAACTGGATTATAAAACAACCTACCCTAAGATGGAACGCTTGCGCATTGTTGGAGGCAGTCCCTTTTAACATAACATTACGGCTTTTAGTCCATATCAAAAGAAGTTTATTATATACATTTTATCGAGATTTAAATCGAAAATATATTTTTTTTTAAATCGAAAAATAGTGTTGTAAATAAAGGAAAATAATAAAAATGAAATACTGACTTATCGTCTTATTTCACTTAATTACTATTATAAAATACCTTCTTTTTTAAAATATTGATTTTAGAAAATTCTTGTTCCATTTTATAAAAAAATTAAAATAAATAATATGTATATTTGTTTATCATAACGCATTTTCCCAGAAAAATGGTAGACAGAGAGAATGAGAGACACCTTTCACTGATGACGAAAATCCAACTACATTATTTTAAAGATTCCTTTTCCTTTTTTTCGGATTTTGTTCCCTTAAAGAATGAAATTCGCTTATTTTTCTTAGTCTTGATAAACATCTGAAATGTATAAAATAGACATTATTTAATTGAATGTATTATATGTAATTTTTCCACAGTCCCATCGACCTGGCGGACGTCCTTCCTCGTCTATGGCCATATCTAGACCATTCAACCAGTTCTGTGCGCAAGGCGACGCTGCAAACTTTGCGTACACTTACTCGTCCGCTTGTTACCACAACTGACGATGATGACAATACAACAAATAAAGAAAATGGAAACGCTGACAAAGATTCCGGCGATAAGTCTGACAAAATGGACCAAGATGTCAATGGTGTGAACGGAGCCAACCTGGAGATAACACAATTCCTGTCGTGGACTCCGGAGTTACTGCAAGAGGCTATGAGGCATATTTATCAGCGGATTCTGTTCGAACATGTTCACGAGATACAGGAGGTGGCGCTGCAGGTATATAAAAATAATAATAAACCACTAAAGTTCTATATTATTTAAATAATTATAATAATCTGTAATATATTCATAAGGACAACATTGCAT
Source organism: Sericinus montela (assembly GCA_029286605.1). Taxonomy (NCBI): domain Eukaryota; kingdom Metazoa; phylum Arthropoda; class Insecta; order Lepidoptera; family Papilionidae; genus Sericinus; species Sericinus montela. Next base: position 1,787,650 of record JAGSMR010000017.1, on the reverse strand, counting down.
ACATCGCTCTAATCCCAAAGTAAGTAGTTTAAGCACTTGTATCAATCAGAATCAAGGAGGTTATCACAAACACCCAGACCCAAGTGTTTACTTATCTTCACGCACAATCCCTGACGGGGTAGCCAGAGAGAACAGATCGCCAAGTACCGCGATCTTTACATACCTCTTTCGCTTCTCTCAGATTCATTATCTTCTTTATGCGTGCATGCCTAGGTATCGGAGTACTCTTGACCCTCCCCTCTTCGAGCAATTTGCTCACATGGTCTTAGAAAGTTAGTCTCGGTCTACCTCGACACCTTTTAATATTAACTTTCGCGCTATATATTTTCTTCACCATTTGGTCTTCACTCATTCGCTCAACGTGCCCAAACCATCGAAGCACGCCCTTATCAATTTTTGTGATAAGGTCATCTTTCAAACCTGAAAGATCCAAGAGAATGTAGAAAAAGTGTTTTCTACATTGACTTGACCGGGAATCGAACCCGGGACCTCAGAGCCGGCGACACTATGAAAACCGGTTTTTTCGCCACTGGCCTACGGAGGTCGTCTTCAATTTCGTCGTCAATAATTTGTTTTTATGAGTAAGAAATATAATTACTGTTGATCTATTTACCTTGATAATGCTTTAATAAGTCACGATACTTAAATTAATCTTCCAAGAGGTTGGGTGGTAGGGATTTCGAGTCAAGAGACCCTAGTTCGATCCCCAGGTGGCAGGTTCGTACCAATGGGTTTTTCAAAAACTTCTTTACGAATTATATCGTTGGCTTGGACATAAAGACGGCAACGGGCTCACCACCTGTCACGTTGTCCCGAAAATATCTTCGGTGGAAGGTGGGTCGAAGGGATTCAATTGTCTAGACAAGACCTCTGTCTACCCCTGTATTGGGAATTGCGTGAAGATATTCATTTATATTTTTTATTGTTCTTAGTCTTGATAAACATCCCTACTAATATTATAAATGTTGATGTAAGTTTGTTTGTTACGCTTTCACGCGAAAACTACTCAACCGATCATCATTAAACTTTGTACACATATTCTTGGAGGTATTAGAAGTAACATAGGGAACTTTTAATGAAAAATATTTTTTACGAAAAAAAATATAATCAACAATATTTGCTAATGTTATAAGTAGTAACTTAAGCTACTTTTTTAAAATTTACCATCTAGTTGGATTATAGTTTTTATTTAAAAAAAAATCTTTTCCTTTTTTTTTGCATTCAATTCCCATACAGAATGAAATTTGCTAATTTTTCTTACACCGTTGGCTTGGACACAAAGATGGCGACAGGATCACCACCGGTCACGTTGTCCCGAAAATATCTTCGATGAAACTGGGTCGAAGGGACTTAATTGTCTAGACTAGACCTCTGACTGGAATTGCGTGAAGATATTTATTTATATTTATTTTATGCTTTAATGCCGGCAGGTTTGGGATAACCTGCTAAAGCACGCAGCCCTGGATGTGATCCTGGTGGCCGCGTGCCCCATGCTGGCCACGTGGATGTGTCTCGCTATGCAGCCGGCCCGGCTGCCCGTCGAACCCGCATTGTTGCTTTACACACCGCATAAGGTAAAAGCTATTTTTTTTTGTATTTTATCTATGTAAATAAATTTCTTGCATTTTATTCTGTTTATTATTTTAAATTATTTTGTAAGCCATGTATATTTTCTCTTGCAATCTTTTGATGTTTATTCTTTCGCACACACGAAAGGTTTGTTAATATCAAACAACGCGGACGAAGTCGCGGGTATCAATTAGTAATTAAATAACAGTACAATCATTCATAGGGATAATTTGACACATTGCTCTGATCCAAAAGTAAGAAATTAAAAGCACTTGTTTTATGAAACCAAAACCAACGAAGGTACCACAAAACACCCGATAACTTGAACCCGTCCTTGAAATCGAACTAGGGACCTTAGAGCTGGCGATACCATGAGAACTTATGCGTATGTCGCAGGTTCACGAAAGTCGTGATCTCTCGCTAATGTTTCCGGTTGGTTGACTGAACAGGAGCGTCGGACGCGCAGCAGCCCGCAGCAGCCGGAGGGCGGCGCGGCGGGCGCGGCGGGCGCGGCGGGCGAGGCGCGGCCCTGCCAGAAGTGGTTCCTCGGCGGCGGCGAGTCGCAGCCGGCCGCCGCGCGCGACCGCAACGTCACGCGCGCGCGCTGCCTCGCCGCCGACGTGCTCGGTGAGCGCGGGGAGAGGGAGAGAGAGAGTGGAAAGGCCGAAACCTGCGGCCACCATCAGAGTCGTGACTGAATAGATGTTTTCTTTAATATCTGCATGCATGTCTTTTTGGAGTCTCCTAAGATCTAGACAGTTTTTAGTAATTTCGGCCCATATATCACTAAAATCATTTGAAATAACGTAATAGATAGTGAGCCTCTCGCTGTCTTAGTGTGCAAGAAACGAAATAAATGTAACATAAGTTTCGAAAAAACTTAATCGTGGCTTGATAATCTTACTTGAACTTCGAAACATCGACCGAATAATATTTGATAATCAATGGTGTTATTTATTTCCAGGGCACCTGTCGTGTTACTTGGTGCAACCAGCGCCTGGCATCGAATACAAAGCAGAAGACGAAAGCCCCATAGATTGTTATGTTAAGGTAACTTTTACTAATACTACTTACTAATAATATTGTGTCTCGGTAATCAACATTAACATAAATAGCAAGTCCCATATCTATACATCTATATAAATGTTTATTTACAATTCCAAATTAACAGCTTTTCACTAAATGCATATAAAAAAGAATAATATAAAACTGTTTATATGGTATTTCCATAAAAAAAACCAGTTTTTAATTTTTTCTAATTATCTGTCTATTTGTTCCGGCTAATATCTGAAACGGCTGGACCGATTTTAATGAGAATTTACTGACAAAAAGCTAATGTTAAAAGGTGTAACTTAGGCTTACTATTGTTTTAGAAAAATAACTATCATCCCGCGTTAAGTATAAAACCGCAGGGGGCATCTAATTCGACGTTTTTTGCTTCTTTACTCGCAAAGCTAAGATATTAATAAGCCAGTCTCTTAAAAAAAAATATTTTAAAAATAACACTCGACCACACACAAAACTTAAAAAATCAAAAATGTCTCTCACAAAATGTTTCTTTTCATTAACAGGTTATGATAGTGTACCTACGTTCAGGCAGCGCACTACAGCGGCTCGTGGCCAGCCTCGTGGTGTCCGCCTGGGCCCGCTACGTGCTCAAGCACGGCATGTACCCGCCGAGCACTCGGCTCAACGGGACTTCAAATGGTGATAAGGTACACTTCTTTTAACACTTATTTTTCAAACATCAACGATTAGTCATCAAGAATACAATTTATGTATACATACACACACATATAACGACCTGTTTTGTCCACTGTTGGACATTCACCTCTCCTGTGGTATGATTTGCCATAATCACCATGCCTGGCACGCCGTTTGGCGATCGCTGTACCAGACACTGTACTTATAGAGAGAAGCTATTTGTCACTGTGCGGCTTATTTTATAGTTCACCTGATGGTGTCGTACCAATAAGAAGGGAGAGACGTAACTTAAGCTGATGCCACCACGGCACAATTTATTTGTATAAAATTATTCCAATAGTCTATTTTTATTTTCGGTCAGGTTTTATGAAAATAGGTCAATTTATTTGACGCAACCAGCATAGGGGTATAGTCATAAATTCATGACTTTCGTTACTCCATAAGTGTCTCAAGTGAGTACAGTACACTCAAGTGAGTAAAAGTGTAGTAAGTATCAAGTGAGTACAGGTTAATTTTGATTAATTCATAAAATGTATTCCTCATCAGGAAGCGACGAAAGAAGACGGCGCCAGTATTGAAGGGCACGAGATATCGAAGCTGGCGCCACCACTTCTCACCAACACCCTGCACACCGCTCTCAACCAGGCGCTCTACTACGACGAGGTCGCGCTCAACTGTAACCGGTCAGTTTTGCATTTACATACTCAAAGTCACGGTAGCCGAGTGGAAGGGTGAGCAGAATTCAAGTCAAGAGGCCCGAGTTCGATCGCCATGGCAAACATGTACGATTCATATTGATTCTCCACCTGTCATATCCTAAAAAATATCTTCGAGGTAAGGTGTGTCGAAAGGACTTAATTGTCTAGTACTCTGTCTAACCCTGTATTGGGAATGGCGTGAAGAATTTTTTTTAATATTCATCAGTCAGCTGCTGGTTACAGAGGCCTCTCCGAGGTAAGGTAAGAATTACCATGAATCACATGTTTGAAGAGCGGTCTGGTGATTGCGTTTCAATACACCTTGCACCTCAAACACTGCTGTCCGTAACTGACCTGCAATATTTTCGTTTATATCTCTATCTATTAGCCTGTTTGTCACCTTTTACGACACCCACAGGATGTTGAGAGAGACATTCTTTTGTTAAGGTCACGACGGCAAATGTTGCATTTAAATGCATTTATTTTATTATTTATTTTTATAGGAAAGCGTATATTATGATCATTATTTAAAACGAAGTTTAAAAGAAATGCAATATATGTTCTATAAAGATATTTCTATCATAGTTTATCTTTCTATATTTTTAAATTTATTTATTTAAGGAGAGATTACAATAATTTCTTGAATAGTAAAACAAGTCCTTGATTATAATTAACGGTAATTGGTTAATATTTTGTAAAAGACGGTTGTATTAGTTTCGTTAACAACTTCTAGAATTTTTGTGTCGCAGTTTCGCTACGCTTGCTGTTTGTTTCATTGTGAATTTTAAAATAGTAATAATGGTTTAATTTGTAGGTTATTGCAAGAGGCTCGTGATTTGCTGGCAATGATGAAGCACTACAAGCTAGCTGTGGATGGCGAAGAGTTCAACAACATATTACGACTAGAACAGGTATCACTTTGTTTTTGTCATATATTATTTGAAAAAAAAAAATTTTTTTTTTCAAAAAAAAAAAATTAAATTAAATAAAATAAAATAAGTCACGATGTATAAGTCACGAATAATATAAGTCACGGTAGCCGAGTGGAAGGGTGAGCATAATTCAAGTCAAGAGGCCCGAGTTCGATCCCCTGGTGGCAGTACCAATGAGTTTTCAAAAACTTATGTACGAATTTCATCGTTGGCTTGGACATAAAGGCGGCGACGGGCTCACCACCTGTCACGTTGTCCCGAAAATATCTTCGGTGGAAGGTGGGTCAAAGGGACTTAATTGTCTAGACTTGACCCCTGTCTACCCCTGTATTGGGAATTGCGTGAAGATATTTTTTTTTCAAAGTTCCTATAAATGTGTTTAAAATCTGGTAATACAGTTGTGTATCTAATGTAGGTGCGATTTGGCATAAAATAGTTTGATTCTAAAATTATAACCATAGGATAAAAAAAAAAATATCTTCACGCAATTCCCAATACAGGGGTAGACAGAGGTCAAGTCTAGACAATTAAGTCCCTTTGACCCACCTTCCACCGAAAATATTTTCGGGACAACGTGACAGGTGGTGAGCCCGTCGCCGCCTTTATGTCCAAGCCAACGATGAAATTCGTACATAAGTTTTTGAAAAACTCATTGGTACTGCCACCTGGGGATCGAACTCGGGTCTCGACTCGAAATTCCGACCACCCAACAACTCGGCTATCGTGACTTTTTGATAGAGACTTACAATTCATAACATATAGATGGATTCATATTGTTTCTTAGAAATTAAAGGCAAAAGTAAAAACCCCAAAAACTCGTTCAAAATATCCATATTCAGATTTAAATCCTTATAATAATCATTGATGTAGCTTTGTTAATCAACTAATTTCATTGAGGCTAATGGTTGTATGTGGCTTATGGTGAAACAGTGAAGGTTTAATGTGTCTATTAAACATAATTTATTATATTGCAAAAGAATTAATAGCTATTATTAGTTATGTTGTTGTGCAGCCTTAATGACGAACAGAGTTAATGAAGAATACTGTAAACGTGTATTTATGTTACATTTTTTATGTATCATAAATAGTTTTGCTGCCCATACCAATGCCCTATTTGCACACATTGACATTTATCTCAACCTTTTTTATAAATAAAATATTGCTGGGCAATATTTTATTTATAAATTTACTTATAAATTGCTTATAAATTTACTTATAAATTTTACTTATAAATTGCTGGGCAATATTTTATTTATAAAAAAGATTGAGAGGCTAGTTGCTGATTCTGTATTTTTTTATAAATGAAATAAAACAAATATCTTCAACCTGTTCCTAATACTAGGGTAAACCAGAGGTCCAGATAATGAGGTCCTTTCTAACCATCTATCACCGAAAACATTTTTTTGGGACAACGTGACTGGTAGCAAGCCTGCCGCCGTCTTTATGTTCAAGCCAACGATACATATAACTTGGAATACATATGCTTTGATAAATTTCTTTGACGGAGCCCACCACCTTGGGATCGAAGGGTCTATTGACTCGAATTCCGATCACGCAACCACTCGGCTATCGCTATAAATTTTTACATAAAAGCAAACAAACATAACACAATACAAAGTATATGCGGGCGCGCTGTGCAGGTGGCGCACATGACGCAGGCCACGCAGGCGCTGCTGGGCGCCATGAAGTCCAAGCGCGTGGCGCACACGCTGGAGGAGCGCCGCCGCAGCCTGCAGGCCGCCGTGGCGCACTGCGCCGCCGACCAGGCCGCGCTCAACGTCGCGTGAGTCCTCCGCCGCTCCTCCGCAGCTCCTCCGCCGCTCCTCCGCAGCTCCTCCGCCGCTCCTCCGCAGCCTCCGCAAGTCCTCCGCCGCTCCTCCGCAAGTCCTCCGCCGCTCCTCCGCAGGTCCTCCGCCGCTCCTCCGCAACTCCTCCGCCGTTCCTCCGCAAGTCCTCCGCAGCTCCTCCGCAGCTCCTCCGCCGCTCCTCCGCAGCTCCTCCGTAGCTCCTCCGCAGCTCCTCCGCCGCTCCTCCGTAGCTCCTCCGCCGCTCCTCCGCAGCTCCTCCGCAGCTCCTCCGCAGCTCCTCCGCCGCTCCGAAACCTAATGTACAAGATGTCTCCCAAAGTACTACGATCGCAAACCCGCTTGCTGAGCGTGGCAATCACAACAAATACTGCTTACGTGATTGTTCTATATCCTGTACTGATGGTACTGCTTAATGGAAATAATAAATACAGCGTTTTTTTCACGGGAATAGACAAATAAAAATTCGCAATAATTATTTTTAGAGTTCAAGCTGCACTAGCCGGTGCCTGTGCCAACCTACACTGCCTCCCGGAGCGCTTGAATCCAGTTGTACGACCGTTGATGGAGAGCATAAAGAAGGAGTCTTCAGAGGAGCTACAGGCCCATTCAGCCGAAACCCTGGCCGCTCTGCTGGCACAGTTGGTGGATAGAGATCCCTGCCCCAATAATAAGGTGTTAGTGAACCTTAAGGCATTCCTCAGGTATGTTGTTTAATGATTTTCTTATTTATATTGCATGCCACGACCTACGTAGACCAATGACGAAAACACCGGTTATCAAGGTGTCGCCATCTTGACATCCCGGGTTCGACTCCTGGTCGAGTCAATGCAGAAAAAAATATGCTTTTTCTACATTTCCTCGGGTCTGGGTATTTGTGGTACATTCGTTGTTTCCGATTCCAATACCTCAAGTGCTTTAGCATCTTATATTGGGATCGGAGCAATGTATGTGACGTTGTCCCTATTTATATATGTATTTAAAAAAAATATCAGTGATGTGATTATAAAATTTTTCGATAAATTAAATATTTTGATTTGTATTAATAATGACCAGTTTATGGTTTTAATTGAATTCTAGGTGCGATCCGGAGTACACGCCACGCATAAATCTGGAAAGCGCTGAAGAGGGCGACTCTGGCAGCGGAGACAGCGGCACTGAGAGTAAAAGAGAAAAAATCCAATCGTGTTATTCTATGCGTAAGTTTGTTATAGCTTTCTTTTTTGGAACGATGTTTTGTACGAATACGATAGCAGAAATAACGCAGGAGTTTTTTTTAATGTTCTCAATCCGTGAAATGTAGGTGTTCTATAACGGGTTTCAAATAAATTCAAGATTTCAATAGTTTTTCTATTGTTGAATTCCTCCGCAGTACACATAACAAAACCTAATTGCCTTGGATGCCCTTGCTATGATATTAGCGACATGTACAGTAAATATAAATTTTGAATCGTGAGCAACATCTAGGTTCCGAACTCTTTCTTTAGTTTTTGACCTTTAAGGTTATAGTTAAAGAGAATCAAGTTACGCTTTCAAGAACATGTAACTACTGCATTGGATTAAGATGAAGCTTGTTAATCGTACAATACGCCTATAATTTTAAAAGATCATGTCATCAGCAAAAGAACATATACAAAATATATACAAAGATTAGATCTACATTTAAGAAAGCCGTGTTGCGACTGGCTTAAATACGGCATCAGTAACGGATATACCTGATTATAAATCAACTCTTTGAAAACTGGCAACAATGAAACACTTAGAAATCGGTGTGTAATTGTCGATATCAGATCTTGATCCTTTTTCATGCACTGGATGTAGGCACGTTTCTAAACTGTGTCAAATGCACAGAAACAATTGATGAGGAAAGTAGCTTGGCAATCGAGATATGCATTTTATACTAACTTCAATTTTAGAAATATTTGCAAATCACTTCCACTCACTCACCACACCAGCAACAGATGGTGCTGATGAAGGTGATTATAGGCTTATCAAGTTATCAACCTCGTTACAGACGACCCCCCCACCCGATAGAGAGACGACTTGTAAAGAGTGGTTACGCTTTGTGGAAAACTTTCGTGTGGAGAGGTCTATGACCAGCAATAAATCCTTAAATTAGCCAATTTCATTAATACAATATTATTGATAGTCATATATATAAAGGTTTCTGTGTGTCCAGTAGACAAGTACAAGGGCATCCTGACGCTGCGCGAGCAGCAGCGCGCGGCCGAGCGCTCGCTGCCGCGGCGCGGCCGCCCGCCGCTCGCCGCGCACGACGTGCCGCTCGACGCGCTGCTGCCGCACGAGGACGAGGTGAGCCGCACCGCACGACCCAGTACTCGTTTAATGTCGCAATGGTATTGAAGTCCACTGCACGGTATAAGCGGATTGGCCGTCGGTATACCAGACACCTTAAGCGTTCCTACCCGTCAGGGGCAGTATTTGTAGAGTAGAGCCATCTGTCAGTAACCAATTGCTTTTTCTTGAATTTTCACTTCTTACGACAGCCATGGGAAGAAAAGGACAGTGTTTTCTCACGAAATATTAAAATTTACATTTTTCCTTGCAGGCTCGAAAACTGTTAAAAATACAAAGGAGGGGCGCAACCCTAGCCTTGACTAGTCTAACAAAACACTTCGGCAACGAGTTACCACAAAAACTGCCAAAGCTGTGGGAATTCATTACCGAGCCTTTTGCAAAAGTTATGACAGACAGCGGTAAGTTGACGTGGCTTTTGAAATAATTCTACTGTAATGAAACTGCTTTTACACACTACTACAAAGTATTGCATGCCAAAGTTGATTTTGCCTTACTTATCAATATGCATGTCACATATGGACAAATCGTAACCAATAAAATGATTTCCACAGAACTGGAAGCACTGCAAACCGAGGCAGCAGAGGAGTTGATTTCGCGGCTGCAGGTGGTAGAGGCGGTGAGCGCGCACATTGGCGCGCAGCTGTGGACGCAGCTGCTCGGCGGGCTGCGCGCATGCGCGGCGCTGCTGCGCGCGCTGCACACGGCGCTGCGGCACATGGCGGCGCGCGCGCTCGCCGCACTCGCCGCGCGCGACCCGCACGCCGTCATGCACGCGCTCGTGCACGAGGTGCGTGCGCCATGTCGCTGTCCCGCTCTCTCGCCGCACTCGCCGCGCGCGACCCGCACGCCGTCATGCACGCGCTCGTGCACGAGGTGCGTGCGCCATGTCGCTGTCCCGCTCTCTCGCCGCACTCGCCGCGCGCGACCCGCACGCCGTCATGCACGCGCTCGTGCACGGTGCGTGCGCCATGTCGCTGTCCCGCTCTCGCCGCACTCGCCGCGCGCGACCCGCACGCCGTCATGCACGCGCTCGTGCTCGAGGTGCGTGCGCCATGTCGCTGTCCCGCTCTCTCGCCGCACTCACCGCGCGCGACCCGCACGCCGTCATGCACGCGCTCGTGCACGGTGCGTGCGCCATGTCGCTGTCCCGCTCTCGCCGCACTCGCCGCGCGCGACCCGCACGCCGTCATGCACGCGCTCGTGCACGAGGTTGTTCCAGTGCTTTTCTAGATGGTTCTATTGAATGCGTATAGATATAAAAAACAATAAAAGTATCGACAACTTTCTGAATTGAGCTGTATTGTTATTGTCTAAGGACATTTTCCGTAAAACCCTATTTCCAAATTCATTACAAAAATAAGGACTTAAGACTTAGTTGAGTGACTATTTTTTACAGCTTATTGCAGCACTAGATGATATCAGTAACGAGCGGGTGCGTTGCGGTGCGGCCGAGGCGCTGTCTCGGCTCGTCGATGCGCTGCAATTGCACGTGGTGCCCTACATTGTGCTGCTTGTGGTGCCTCTACTTGGTAAGTTACTATATAGAATACATGCATCATTATTTTACATGGTCAAAAGTCCAGTGTTGACCTTCATACTTCAGTTTGTCACAAGGGACGGCATCGAATTTCCAGAATAATGTAGGTCTTTATGCCAAATATCAGTAGAAAATATATAATTGATTAAAGATAATTAATTAATAAATAACCAAAATGTTATGTATAATTGATTTTACATTACGTACCACGTTACTTGATCATACATAACTTATTAAACTGTTTTCATTCACAGGCAGAATGAGTGACCACTGCGAGGCGGTACGCACGATGTCCACGCGCTGTTTCGCCACGCTCATACAGCTCATGCCATTGGATGGTGCTATACCAGAGCCGGAGGGCCTCTCGTCAGAGATGCGCGCTCGAAGACAGCGTGATAAGCAGTTCCTAGAGCAACTTTTCAACCCAAAATCTATTAAAGACTACAAGATCCCAGTCCCTGTGTCTGCGGAGTTGAGAAGCTATCAACAGGTGATTATACTTTGTCTTCACTAACTTTACGTTCATAGTGTTATCCATGACACATGTTTTTAAATGTTTTTTATTTAACACAACTTATGGTAAGATATTTATTTGTTTATTAACACTAAAACTTAAAAAGTCACGAAAGCCGAGTGGTTGGGTGGTCGGAATTTCGAGTCAAGAGAACCGAGTTCGATCCCCAAGTGGCAGGCTCGTACCAATGGGTTTTTCAAAAAGTACGTACGAATTATATCGTTGGCTTGGACATAAAGACAGCGACGGGCTCACCAGCTGTCACGTTGTCCCGAAAATATCTTCAGTGGAAGGTGGGTCAAAGGGACTTAATTGTCTAGACTAGACCTCTGTCTACCCCTGTATTGGGAATTGCGTGAAGATATTTTATTTTTTTTTCTTTACTTCATACACATAAATGAACTATGCATATAGGCGGACTTAATACCTTAATTAAAATAATAACTTAATGACTTAATATTTACACACTATGTTTTTTTTTACCCAGGCGGGTGTGAACTGGCTGCGATTCCTGTACGATTACGGTCTTCACGGCGTGCTCTGCGACGACATGGGGCTCGGGAAGACGCTGCAGTCCATCGTGGTGGTGGCGGGCTCGCACTGGGAGCGCGCGCAGCAGCGCCGCGAGCCGCTGCCCTCGCTCGTCGTGTGCCCGCCCACGCTCACCGGTACGCGGCACGTTGTCACGTTGTCACGTCGCAGTAGCACGCTGCAGTCCATCGTGGTGGTGGCGGGCTCGCACTGGGAGCGCGCGCAGCAGCGCCGCGAGCCGCTGCCCTCGCTCGTCGTGCCCGCCCACGCTCACCGGTACGCGGCACGTTGTCACGTTGTCACGTCGCAGTAGCACGCTGCAGTCCATCGTGGTGGTGGCGGGCTCGCACTGGGAGCGCGCGCAGCAGCGCCGCGAGCCGCTGCCCTCGCTCGTCGTGTGCCCGCCCACGCTCACCGGTACGCGGCACGTTGTCACGTCGCAGTAGCACGCTGCAGTCCATCGTGGCGGTGGCGGGCTCGCACTGGGAATTCACAGTGCTTTATAATTTCATTTATTTGTCGGTGTAGGGTAGAGAAGTCCACGTGAGGCAACTCGTTGTTAGATCCGTCTTGAGCCATATCAGAAACAGATCTAAATGGGTGGGAAACGCATCAAGTTCGATACAGGAAGATGACCGTTCACACTGCCGTCCGTTTCGTAAGTGAAGCCTCGAGAATATTCTGAAGACACTTTATATCAGAAGTCAAATGACATTGACAACACATAGTAGTCAAATCCGCTCTGTCACCTTACTCAAGCGCACTACTACGTTTCCGAAGACTTTAAATAGATGTAACAAAAATTGTTGCCTTATCTTGATTCTGTGACATATTTAGTACAGATATTTGTTTTCTATAAATATATAAAAAAAATGTGTAATTTGTTAAGAATTTTCAGTAAGAATATTTTTAACAAATTACACATTTTTCAAAAATTTTTTATTTTGAAAATTATATCTGCGTTATACGCAGTACGCACGAAAATTATAACTGAATATGCTACTTTCCTTACTGTAATTAAAGCTATCGTTTTTTTACAGGTCACTGGGTATTCGAAGTTAACAAGTTCATCCCATCAAAATTCCTCGAGCCATTACAATACGTAGGACCCCCGTTGGAGAGGGAACGATTACGTGCCCACGTTAAACACTATAGCCTGATCGTCGCCTCCTACGACATTGTGCGGAAAGATATCGATTTCTTCAGCAACATCAAGTTAGTATATTTCTTTCTTTCTTAATTAGTTTTTTTTTATATGTATGTCAAACTGTCGCCTGAAACACAGGTATTTACCTAGTTTAGGGACAGTTGATGTCTGATTACCTTTACATTGTCACTGCCCAGCCTCGCCGCGCGCGACGCCAAGGCCACGCCGCACCAGCTGCAGGCCGGCGCGCTCGCCTGCAGGCGCTGCACCGCCAGCTGTGCACAGCTCACTGCCCAGCCTCGCCGCGCGCGACGCCAAGGCCACGCCGCACCAGCTGCAGGCCGGCGCGCTCGCCTGCAGGCGCTGCACCGCCAGGTGCGTACCGCTGCACCGCCAGGTGCGTACCGCTGCACCGCCAGCTGTGCACAGCTCACTGCCCAGCCTCGCCGCGCGCGACGCCAAGGCCACGCCGCACCAGCTGCAGGCCGGCGCGCTCGCCTGCAGGCGCTGCACCGCCAGCTGTGCACAGCTCACTGCCCAGCCTCGCCGCGCGCGACGCCAAGGCCACGCCGCACCAGCTGCAGGCCGGCGCGCTCGCCTGCAGGCGCTGCACCGCCAGCTGTGCACAGCTCACTGCCCAGCCTCGCCGCGCGCGACGCCAAGGCCACGCCGCACCAGCTGCAGGCCGGCGCGCTCGCCTGCAGGCGCTGCACCGCCAGGTGCGTACCGCTGCACCGCCAGCTGTGCACAGCTCACTGCCCAGCCTCGCCGCGCGCGACGCCAAGGCCACGCCGCACCAGCTGCAGGCCGGCGCGCTCGCCTGCAGGCGCTGCACCGCCAGGTGCGTACCGCTGCACCGCCAGGTGCGTACCGCTGCACCGCCAGCTGTGCACAGCTCACTGCCCAGCCTCGCCGCGCGCGACGCCAAGGCCACGCCGCACCAGCTGCAGGCCGGCGCGCTCGCCTGCAGGCGCTGCACCGCCAGGTGCGTACCGCTGCACCGCCAGCTGTGCACAGCTCACTGCCCAGCCTCGCCGCGCGCGACGCCAAGGCCACGCCGCACCAGCTGCAGGCCGGCGCGCTCGCCTGCAGGCGCTGCACCGCCAGGTGCGTACCGCTGCACCGCCAGCTGTGCACAGCTCACTGCCCAGCCTCGCCGCGCGCGACGCCAAGGCCACGCCGCACCAGCTGCAGGCCGGCGCGCTCGCCTGCAGGCGCTGCACCGCCAGGTGCGTACCGCTGCACCGCCAGGTGCGTACCGCTGCACCGCCAGCTGTGCACAGCTCACTGCCCAGCCTCGCCGCGCGCGACGCCAAGGCCACGCCGCACCAGCTGCAGGCCGGCGCGCTCGCCTGCAGGCGCTGCACCGCCAGCTGTGCACAGCTCACTGCCCAGCCTCGCCGCGCGCGACGCCAAGGCCACGCCGCACCAGCTGCAGGCCGGCGCGCTCGCCTGCAGGCGCTGCACCGCCAGCTGTGCACAGCTCACTGCCCAGCCTCGCCGCGCGCGACGCCAAGGCCACGCCGCACCAGCTGCAGGCCGGCGCGCTCGCCTGCAGGCGCTGCACCGCCAGGTGCGTACCGCTGCACCGCCAGCTGTGCACAGCTCACTGCCCAGCCTCGCCGCGCGCGACGCCAAGGCCACGCCGCACCAGCTGCAGGCCGGCGCGCTCGCCTGCAGGCGCTGCACCGCCAGGTGCGTACCGCTGCACCGCCAGCTGTGCACAGCTCACTGCCCAGCCTCGCCGCGCGCGACGCCAAGGCCACGCCGCACCAGCTGCAGGCCGGCGCGCTCGCCTGCAGGCGCTGCACCGCCAGCTGTGCACAGCTCACTGCCCAGCCTCGCCGCGCGCGACGCCAAGGCCACGCCGCACCAGCTGCAGGCCGGCGCGCTCGCCTGCAGGCGCTGCACCGCCAGGTGCGTACCGCTGCACCGCCAGCTGTGCACAGCTCACTGCCCAGCCTCGCCGCGCGCGACGCCAAGGCCACGCCGCACCAGCTGCAGGCCGGCGCGCTCGCCTGCAGGCGCTGCACCGCCAGCTGTGCACAGCTCACTGCCCAGCCTCGCCGCGCGCGACGCCAAGGCCACGCCGCACCAGCTGCAGGCCGGCGCGCTCGCCTGCAGGCGCTGCACCGCCAGGTGCGTACCGCTGCACCGCCAGCTGTGCACAGCTCACTGCCCAGCCTCGCCGCGCGCGACGCCAAGGCCACGCCGCACCAGCTGCAGGCCGGCGCGCTCGCCTGCAGGCGCTGCACCGCCAGGTGCGTACCGCTGCACCGCCAGGTGCGTACCGCTGCACCGCCAGCTGTGCACAGCTCACTGCCCAGCCTCGCCGCGCGCGACGCCAAGGCCACGCCGCACCAGCTGCAGGCCGGCGCGCTCGCCTGCAGGCGCTGCACCGCCAGGTGCGTACCGCTGCACCGCCAGCTGTGCACAGCTCACTGCCCAGCCTCGCCGCGCGCGACGCCAAGGCCACGCCGCACCAGCTGCAGGCCGGCGCGCTCGCCTGCGAGGCGCTGCACCGCCAGGTGCGTACCGCTGCACCGCCAGCTGTGCACAGCTCACTGCCCAGCCTCGCCGCGCGCGACGCCAAGGCCACGCCGCACCAGCTGCAGGCCGGCGCGCTCGCCTGCGAGGCGCTGCACCGCCAGGTGCGTACCGCTGCACCGCCAGCTGTGCACAGCTCACTGCCCAGCCTCGCCGCGCGCGACGCCAAGGCCACGCCGCACCAGCTGCAGGCCGGCGCGCTCGCCTGCGAGGCGCTGCACCGCCAGGTGCGTACCGCTGCACCGCCAGCTGTGCACAGCTCACTGCCCAGCCTCGCCGCGCGCGACGCCAAGGCCACGCCGCACCAGCTGCAGGCCGGCGCGCTCGCCTGCGAGGCGCTGCACCGCCAGGTGCGTACCGCTGCACCGCCAGCTGTGCACAGCTCACTGCCCAGCCTCGCCGCGCGCGACGCCAAGGCCACGCCGCACCAGTTGCAGGCCGGCGCGCTCGCCTGCGAGGCGCTGCACCGCCAGCTGTGCACAGCTCACTGCCCAGCCTCGCCGCGCGCGACGCCAAGGCCACGCCGCACCAGCTGCAGGCCGGCGCGCTCGCCTGCGAGGCGCTGCACCGCCAGGTGCGTACCGCTGCACCGCCAGCTGTGCACAGCTCACTGCCCAGCCTCGCCGCGCGCGACGCCAAGGCCACGCCGCACCAGCTGCAGGCCGGCGCGCTCGCCTGCGAGGCGCTGCACCGCCAGGTGCGTACCGCTGCACCGCCAGCTGTGCACAGCTCACTGCCCAGCCTCGCCGCGCGCGACGCCAAGGCCACGCCGCACCAGTTGCAGGCCGGCGCGCTCGCCTGCGAGGCGCTGCACCGCCAGGTGCGTACCGCTGCACCGCCAGCTGTGCACAGCTCACTGCCCAGCCTCGCCGCGCGCGACGCCAAGGCCACGCCGCACCAGTTGCAGGCCGGCGCGCTCGCCTGCGAGGCGCTGCACCGCCAGGTGCGTACCGCTGCACCGCCAGCTGTGCACAGCTCACTGCCCAGCCTCGCCGCGCGCGACGCCAAGGCCACGCCGCACCAGTTGCAGGCCGGCGCGCTCGCCTGCGAGGCGCTGCACCGCCAGGTGCGTACCGCTGCACCGCCAGCTGTGCACAGCTCACTGCCCAGCCTCGCCGCGCGCGACGCCAAGGCCACGCCGCACCAGCTGCAGGCCGGCGCGCTCGCCTGCGAGGCGCTGCACCGCCAGGTGCGTACCGCTGCACCGCCAGCTGTGCACAGCTCACTGCCCAGCCTCGCCGCGCGCGACGCCAAGGCCACGCCGCACCAGCTGCAGGCCGGCGCGCTCGCCTGCGAGGCGCTGCACCGCCAGGTGCGTACCGCTGCACCGCCAGCTGTGCACAGCTCACTGCCCAGCCTCGCCGCGCGCGACGCCAAGGCCACGCCGCACCAGCTGCAGGCCGGCGCGCTCGCCTGCGAGGCGCTGCACCGCCAGGTGCGTACCGCTGCACCGCCAGCTGTGCACAGCTCACTGCCCAGCCTCGCCGCGCGCGACGCCAAGGCCACGCCGCACCAGCTGCAGGCCGGCGCGCTCGCCTGCGAGGCGCTGCACCGCCAGGTGCGTACCGCTGCACCGCCAGCTGTGCACAGCTCACTGCCCAGCCTCGCCGCGCGCGACGCCAAGGCCACGCCGCACCAGCTGCAGGCCGGCGCGCTCGCCTGCGAGGCGCTGCACCGCCAGGTGCGTACCGCTGCACCGCCAGCTGTGCACAGCTCACTGCCCAGCCTCGCCGCGCTACATTTGCCGCTGTATATTAGAAATTTTTCATAATTTTTAATCCTAACTAAAAATTTAACTGCAAATAAATATGTATGGTTGCACTACGGGACGCAGGTGCTGCCGTTCCTGCTGCGGCGCATGAAGGAGGACGTGCTGCGCGAGCTGCCGCCGAAGATAACGCAGGACTACTACTGCGAGCTGAGCCCGCTGCAGCGCGCCTCTACGAGCACTTCTCGCGCGAGCACGTGCCGCACGACATCACGCACCTCGCACACGCACGTCTTCCAGGTCGTCATCATTTTACATGTCGGTGAATGAATATTATATATGTCTGCTGTTCCTTTTGTGTGAAGTTGTCGCTCGCATGTCGCTGCAGGCGCTGCACCGCCAGGTGCGTACCGCTGCACCGCCAGCTGTGCACAGCCCACTGCCCAGCCTCGCCGCGCGCGACGCCAGCGCCACGCCGCACCAGTTGCAGGCCGGCGCGCTCGCCTGCAGGCGCTGCACCGCCAGCTGTGCACAGCCCACTGCCCAGCCTCGCCGCGCGCGACGCCAAGGCCACGCCGCACCAGCTGCAGGCCGGCGCGCTCGCCTGCAGGCGCTGCACCGCCAGCTGTGCACAGCTCACTGCCCAGCCTCGCCGCGCGCGACGCCAAGGCCACGCTGCACCAGCTGCAGGCCGGCGCGCTCGCCTGCGAGGCGCTGCACCGCCAGGTGCGTACCGCTGCACCGCCAGGTGCGTACCGCTGCACCGCCAGGTGCGTACCGCTGCACCGCCAGGTGCGTACCGCTGCACCGCCAGGTGCGTACCGCTGCACCGCCAGGTGCGTACCGCTGCACCGCCAGGTGCGTACCGCTGCACCGCCAGGTGCGTACCGCTGCACCGCCAGGTGCGTACCGCTGCACCGCCAGGTGCGTACCGCTGCACCGCCAGGTGCGTACCGCTGCACCGCCAGGTGCGTACCGCTGCACCGCCAGGTGCGTACCGCTGCACCGCCAGGTGCGTACCGCTGCACCGCCAGCTGTGCACAGCTCACCGCCCAGCCTCGCCGCGCGCGACGCCAAGGCCACGCCGCACCAGTTGCAGGCCGGCGCGCTCGCCTGCAGGCGCTGCACCGCCAGGTGCGTACCGCTGCACCGCCAGGTGCGTACCGCTGCACCGCCAGGTGCGTACCGCTGCACCGCCAGGTGCGTACCGCTGCACCGCCAGGTGCGTACCGCTGCACCGCCAGGTGCGTACCGCTGCACCGCCAGGTGCGTACCGCTGCACCGCCAGGTGCGTACCGCTGCACCGCCAGGTGCGTACCGCTGCACCGCCAGGTGCGTACCGCTGCACCGCCAGGTGCGTACCGCTGCACCGCCAGGTGCGTACCGCTGCACCGCCAGGTGCGTACCGCTGCACCGCCAGGTGCGTACCGCTGCACCGCCAGGTGCGTACCGCTGCACCGCCAGGTGCGTACCGCTGCACCGCCAGGTGCGTACCGCTGCACCGCCAGGTGCGTACCGCTGCACCGCCAGCTGTGCACAGCTCACCGCCCAGCCTCGCCGCGCGCGACGCCAAGGCCACGCCGCACCAGCTGCAGGCCGGCGCGCTCGCCTGCAGGCGCTGCACCGCCAGGTGCGTACCGCTGCACCGCCAGGTGCGTACCGCTGCACCGCCAGGTGCGTACCGCTGCACCGCCAGGTGCGTACCGCTGCACCGCCAGCTGTGCACAGCTCACTGCCCAGCCTCGCCGCGCGCGACGCCAAGGCCACGCTGCACCAGCTGCAGGCCGGCGCGCTCGCCTGCGAGGCGCTGCACCGCCAGCCGTGCACAGCTCACTGCCCAGCCTCGCCGCGCTACATTTGCCGCTGTATATTAGAAATTTTTCATAATTTTAATCCTAACTAAAAATTTAACTGCAAATAAATATGTATGGTTGCACTACGGGACGCAGGTGCTGCCGTTCCTGCTGCGGCGCATGAAGGAGGACGTGCTGCGCGAGCTGCCGCCGAAGATAACGCAGGACTACTACTGCGAGCTGAGCTCGCTGCAGCGGCGCCTCTACGAGCACTTCTCGCGCGAGCACGTGCCGCACGACATCACGCACCTCGCACACGCACGTCTTCCAGGTCGTCATCATTTTACATGTCGGTGAATGAATATTATATATGTCTGCTGTTCCTTTTGTGTGAAGTTGTCGCTCGCATGTCGCTGCAGGCGCTGCACCGCCAGGTGCGTACCGCTGCACCGCCAGCTGTGCACAGCTCACTGCCCAGCCTCGCCGCGCGCGACGCCAAGGCCACGCCGCACCAGCTGCAGGCCGGCGCGCTCGCCTGCGAGGCGCTGCACCGCCAGGTGCGTACCGCTGCACCGCCAGCTGTGCACAGCTCACTGCCCAGCCTCGCCGCGCGCGACGCCAAGGCCACGCCGCACCAGCTGCAGGCCGGCGCGCTCGCCTGCGAGGCGCTGCACCGCCAGCTGTGCACAGCTCACTGCCCAGCCTCGCCGCGCGCGACGCCAAGGCCACGCCGCACCAGCTGCAGGCCGGCGCGCTCGCCTGCGAGGCGCTGCACCGCCAGCTGTGCACAGCTCACTGCCCAGCCTCGCCGCGCGCGACGCCAAGGCCACGCCGCACCAGCTGCAGGCCGGCGCGCTCGCCTGCGAGGCGCTGCACCGCCAGGTGCGTACCGCTGCACCGCCAGGTGCGTACCGCTGCACCGCCAGGTGCGTACCGCTGCACCGCCAGGTGCGTACCGCTGCACCGCCAGCTGTGCACAGCTCACTGCCCAGCCTCGCCGCGCGCGACGCCAAGGCCACGCCGCA
Organism: Sericinus montela; assembly: GCA_029286605.1. Classification (NCBI taxonomy): domain Eukaryota; kingdom Metazoa; phylum Arthropoda; class Insecta; order Lepidoptera; family Papilionidae; genus Sericinus; species Sericinus montela. The sequence continues at coordinate 1,767,821 of JAGSMR010000017.1, read as the reverse complement.
CCAGCTGCAGGCCGGCGCGCTCGCCTGCGAGGCGCTGCACCGCCAGGTGCGTACCGCTGCACCGCCAGGTGCGTACCGCTGCACCGCCAGGTGCGTACCGCTGCACCGCCAGGTGCGTACCGCTGCACCGCCAGGTGCGTACCGCTGCACCGCCAGGTGCGTACCGCTGCACCGCCAGGTGCGTACCGCTGCACCGCCAGGTGCGTACCGCTGCACCGCCAGGTGCGTACCGCTGCACCGCCAGGTGCGTACCGCTGCACCGCCAGGTGCGTACCGCTGCACCGCCAGGTGCGTACCGCTGCACCGCCAGGTGCGTACCGCTGCACCGCCAGGTGCGTACCGCTGCACCGCCAGGTGCGTACCGCTGCACCGCCAGGTGCGTACCGCTGCACCGCCAGGTGCGTACCGCTGCACCGCCAGGTGCGTACCGCTGCACCGCCAGGTGCGTACCGCTGCACCGCCAGGTGCGTACCGCTGCACCGCCAGGTGCGTACCGCTGCACCGCCAGGTGCGTACCGCTGCACCGCCAGGTGCGTACCGCTGCACCGCCAGGTGCGTACCGCTACACCGCCAGCTGTGCACAGCTCACTGCCCAGCCTCGCCGCGCGCGACGCCAAGGCCACGCCGCACCAGCTGCAGGCCGGCGCGCTCGCCTGCGAGGCGCTGCACCGCCAGGTGCGTACCGCTGCACCGCCAGGTGCGTACCGCTGCACCGCCAGGTGCGTACCGCTGCACCGCCAGGTGCGTACCGCTGCACCGCCAGGTGCGTACCGCTGCACCGCCAGGTGCGTACCGCTGCACCGCCAGGTGCGTACCGCTGCACCGCCAGGTGCGTACCGCTGCACCGCCAGGTGCGTACCGCTGCACCGCCAGGTGCGTACCGCTGCACCGCCAGGTGCGTACCGCTGCACCGCCAGGTGCGTACCGCTGCACCGCCAGGTGCGTACCGCTGCACCGCCAGGTGCGTACCGCTGCACCGCCAGGTGCGTACCGCTACACCGCCAGCTGTGCACAGCTCACTGCCCAGCCTCGCCGCGCGCGACGCCAAGGCCACGCCGCACCAGCTGCAGGCCGGCGCGCTCGCCTGCGAGGCGCTGCACCGCCAGCTGTGCACAGCTCACTGCCCAGCCTCGCCGCGCGCGACGCCAAGGCCACGCCGCACCAGCTGCAGGCCGGCGCGCTCGCCTGCGAGGCGCTGCACCGCCAGGTGCGTACCGCTGCACCGCCAGGTGCGTACCGCTGCACCGCCAGGTGCGTACCGCTGCACCGCCAGGTGCGTACCGCTGCACCGCCAGGTGCGTACCGCTGCACCGCCAGGTGCGTACCGCTGCACCGCCAGGTGCGTACCGCTGCACCGCCAGGTGCGTACCGCTGCACCGCCAGGTGCGTACCGCTGCACCGCCAGGTGCGTACCGCTGCACCGCCAGGTGCGTACCGCTACACCGCCAGCTGTGCACAGCTCACTGCCCAGCCTCGCCGCGCGCGACGCCAAGGCCACGCCGCACCAGCTGCAGGCCGGCGCGCTCGCCTGCGAGGCGCTGCACCGCCAGGTGCGTACCGCTGCACCGCCAGGTGCGTACCGCTGCACCGCCAGGTGCGTACCGCTGCACCGCCAGGTGCGTACCGCTGCACCGCCAGGTGCGTACCGCTGCACCGCCAGGTGCGTACCGCTGCACCGCCAGGTGCGTACCGCTGCACCGCCAGGTGCGTACCGCTGCACCGCCAGGTGCGTACCGCTGCACCGCCAGGTGCGTACCGCTGCACCGCCAGGTGCGTACCGCTGCACCGCCAGGTGCGTACCGCTGCACCGCCAGGTGCGTACCGCTACACCGCCAGCTGTGCACAGCTCACTGCCCAGCCTCGCCGCGCGCGACCCGCACGCCGTCATGCACGCGCTCGCACGAGGTGCGTGCGCCATGTCGCTGTCCCGCTCGCCGCACTGCCGCGCGCGACCTGCACGCCGTCATGCACGCGCTCGCACGAGGTGCGCGCCATGTCGCTGTCCCGCTCGCCGCACTCGCCGCGTGCGACCCGCACGCCGTCATGCACGCGCTCGCACGAGGTGCGTGCGCCATGTCGCTGTCCCGCTCGCCGCACTCGCCGCGTGCGACCCGCACGCCGTCATGCACGCGCTCGTGCACGAGGTTGTTCCAGTGCTTTTCTAGATGGTTCTATTGAATGCGTATAGATATAAAAAACAATAAAAGTATCGACAACTTTCTGAATTGAGCTGTATTGTTATTGTCTAAGGACATTTTCCGTAAAACCCTATTTCCAAATTCATTACAAAAATAAGGACTTAAGACTTAGTTGAGTGACTATTTTTTACAGCTTATTGCAGCACTAGATGATATCAGTAACGAGCGGGTGCGTTGCGGTGCGGCCGAGGCGCTGTCTCGGCTCGTCGATGCGCGCAATTGCACGTGGTGCCCACACAGCCAGGTGCCTCTACTTGTAAGTTACTATATAGAATACATGCATCATTATTTTACATGGTCAAAAGTCCAGTGTTGACCTTCATACTTCAGTTTGTCACAAGGGACGGCATCGAATTTCCAGAATAATGTAGGTCTTTATGCCAAATATCAGTAGAAAATATATAATTGATTAAAGATAATTAATTAATAACAACCAAAATGTTATGTATAATTGATTTTACATTACGTACCACGTTACTTGATCATACATAACTTATTAAACTGTTTTCATTCACAGGCAGAATGAGTGACCACTGCGAGGCGGTACGCACGATGTCCACGCGCTGTTTCGCCACGCTCATACAGCTCATGCCATTGGATGGTGCTATACCAGAGCCGGAGGGCCTCTCGTCAGAGATGCGCGCTCGAAGACAGCGTGATAAGCAGTTCCTAGAGCAACTTTTCAACCCAAAATCTATTAAAGACTACAAGATCCCAGTCCCTGTGTCTGCGGAGTTGAGAAGCTATCAACAGGTGATTATACTTTGTCTTCACTAACTTTACGTTCATAGTGTTATCCATGACACATGTTTTTAAATGTTTTTTATTTAACACAACTTATGGTAAGATATTTATTTGTTTATTAACACTAAAACTTAAAAAGTCACGAAAGCCGAGTGGTTGGGTGGTCGGAATTTCGAGTCAAGAGAACCGAGTTCGATCCCCAAGTGGCAGGCTCGTACCAATGGGTTTTTCAAAAAGTACGTACGAATTATATCGTTGGCATCGTTGGACATAAAGGCGGCGACAGGCTCACCAGCTGTCACGTTGTCACGTTGTCACGTTGTCACGTTGTCACGTTGTCACGTTGTCACGTTGTCACGTTGTCACGTTGTCACGTTGTCACGTTGTCACGTTGTCACGTTGTCACGTTGTCACGTTGTCACGTTGTCACGTTGTCACGTTGTCACGTTGTCACGTTGTCACGTTGTCACGTTGTCACGTTGTCACGTTGTCACGTTGTCACGTTGTCACGTTGTCACGTTGTCACGTTGTCACGTTGTCACGTTGTCACGTTGTCACGTTGTCACGTTGTCACGTTGTCACGTTGTCACGTTGTCACGTTGTCACGTTGTCACGTTGTCACGTTGTCACGTTGTCACGTTGTCACGTTGTCACGTTGTCACGTTGTCACGTTGTCACGTTGTCACGTTGTCACGTTGTCACGTTGTCACGTTGTCACGTTGTCACGTTGTCACGTTGTCACGTTGTCACGTTGTCACGTTGTCACGTTGTCACGTTGTCACGTTGTCACGTTGTCACGTTGTCACGTTGTCACGTTGTCACGTTGTCACGTTGTCACGTTGTCACGTTGTCACGTTGTCACGTTGTCACGTTGTCACGTTGTCACGTTGTCACGTTGTCACGTTGTCACGTTGTCACGTTGTCACGTTGTCACGTTGTCACGTTGTCACGTTGTCACGTTGTCACGTCGCAGTAGCACGCTGCAGTCCATCGTGGTGGTGGCGGGCTCGCACTGGGAGCGCGCGCAGCAGCGCCGCGAGCCGCTGCCCTCGCTCGTCGTGTGCCCGCCCACGCTCACCGGTACGCGGCACGTTGTCACGTTGTCACGTCGCAGTAGCACGCTGCAGTCCATCGTGGTGGTGGCGGGCTCGCACTGGGAGCGCGCGCAGCAGCGCCGCGAGCCGCTGCCCTCGCTCGTCGTGCCCGCCCACGCTCACCGGTACGCGGCACGTTGTCACGTCGCAGCACGCTGCAGTCCATCGTGGTGGTGGCGGGCTCGCACTGGGAGCGCGCGCAGCAGCGCCGCGAGCCGCTGCCCTCGCTCGTCGTGCCCGCCCACGCTCACCGGTACGCGGCACGTTGTCACGTCGCAGCACGCTGCAGTCCATCGTGGTGGTGGCGGGCTCGCACTGGGAGCGCGCGCAGCAGCGCCGCGAGCCGCTGCCCTCGCTCGTCGTGTGCCCGCCCACGCTCACCGGTACGCGGCACGCTGTCACGTTGTCACGTCGCAGCACGCCGCAGTCCATCGTGGTGGTGGCGGGCTCGCACTGGGAGCGCGCGCAGCAGCGCCGCGAGCCGCTGCCCTCGCTCGTCGTGCCCGCCCACGCTCACCGGTACGCGGCACGCTGTCACGTTGTCACGTCGCAGCACGCTGCAGTCCATCGTGGTGGTGGCGGGCTCGCACTGGGAGCGCGCGCAGCAGCGCCGCGAGCCGCTGCCCTCGCTCGTCGTGCCCGCCCACGCTCACCGGTACGCGGCACGTTGTCACGTTGTCACGTTGTCACGTTGTCACGTTGTCACGTTGTCACGTTGTCACGTTGTCACGTTGTCACGTTGTCACGTTGTCACGTTGTCACGTTGTCACGTTGTCACGTTGTCACGTTGTCACGTCGCAGTAGCACGCTGCAGTCCATCGTGGTGGTGGCGGGCTCGCACTGGGAGCGCGCGCAGCAGCGCCGCGAGCCGCTGCCCTCGCTCGTCGTGCCCGCCCACGCTCACCGGTACGCGGCACGTTGTCACGTTGTCACGTCGCAGTAGCACGCTGCAGTCCATCGTGGTGGTGGCGGGCCTGCACTGGGAGCGCGCGCAGCAGCGCCGCGAGCCGCTGCCCTCGCTCGTCGTGCCCGCCCACGCTCACCGGTACGCGGCACGCTGTCACGTTGTCACGTTGTCACGTTGTCACGTTGTCACGTTGTCACGTTGTCACGTTGTCACGTTGTCACGTTGTCACGTTGTCACGTCGCAGTAGCACGCTGCAGTCCATCGTGGTGGTGGCGGCCTGCACTGGGAGCGCGCGCAGCGCCGCGAGCCGCCGCCTCGCTCGTCGTGCCCGCCCACGCTCACCGGTACGCGGCACGCTGTCACGTCGCAGCACGCTGCAGTCCATCGTGGTGGTGGCGGCCTGCACTGGGAGCGCGCGCAGCGCCGCGAGCCGCTGCCTCGCTCGTCGTGCCCGCCCACGCTCACCGGTACGCGGCACGTTGTCACGTTGTCACGTTGTCACGTTGTCACGTTGTCACGTTGTCACGTTGTCACGTTGTCACGTTGTCACGTTGTCACGTTGTCACGTTGTCACGTTGTCACGTTGTCACGTCGCAGTAGCACGCTGCAGTCCATCGTGGTGGTGGCGGCCTGCACTGGGAGCGCGCGCAGCAGCGCCGCGAGCCGCTGCCCTCGCTCGTCGTGCCCGCCCACGCTCACCGGTACGCGGCACGCTGTCACGTTGTCACGTTGTCACGTTGTCACGTTGTCACGTTGTCACGTTGTCACGTTGTCACGTTGTCACGTTGTCACGTTGTCACGTCGCAGTAGCACGCTGCAGTCCATCGTGGTGGTGGCGGCCTGCACTGGGAGCGCGCGCAGCGCCGCGAGCCGCCGCCTCGCTCGTCGTGCCCGCCCACGCTCACCGGTACGCGGCACGCTGTCACGTCGCAGCACGCTGCAGTCCATCGTGGTGGTGGCGGCCTGCACTGGGAGCGCGCGCAGCGCCGCGAGCCGCTGCCTCGCTCGTCGTGCCCGCCCACGCTCACCGGTACGCGGCACGTTGTCACGTTGTCACGTTGTCACGTTGTCACGTTGTCACGTTGTCACGTTGTCACGTTGTCACGTTGTCACGTTGTCACGTTGTCACGTTGTCACGTTGTCACGTTGTCACGTCGCAGTAGCACGCTGCAGTCCATCGTGGTGGTGGCGGGCTCGCACTGGGAGCGCGCGCAGCAGCGCCGCGAGCCGCTGCCCTCGCTCGTCGTGCCCGCCCACGCTCACCGGTACGCGGCACGTTGTCACGTCGCAGCAGCACGCTGCAGTCCATCGTGGTGGTGGCGGGCTCGCACTGGGAGCGCGCAGCAGCGCCGCGAGCCGCCGCCCTCGCTCGTCGTGTGCCCGCCCACGCTCACCGGTACGCGGCACGTTGTCACGTCGCAGCAGCACGCTGCAGTCCATCGTGGTGGTGGCGGGCTCGCACTGGGAGCGCGCAGCAGCGCCGCGAGCCGCCGCCCTCGCTCGTCGTGCCCGCCCACGCTCACCGGTACGCGGCACGTTGTCACGTTGTCACGTCGCAGTAGCACGCTGCAGTCCATCGTGGCGGTGGCGGGCTCGCACTGGGAATTCACAGTGCTTTATAATTTCATTTATTTGTCGGTGTAGGGTAGAGAAGTCCACGTGAGGCAACTCGTTGTTAGATCCGTCTTGAGCCATATCAGAAACAGATCTAAATGGGTGGGAAACGCATCAAGTTCGATACAGGAAGATGACCGTTCACACTGCCGTCCGTTTCGTAAGTGAAGCCTCGAGAATATTCTGAAGACACTTTATATCAGAAGTCAAATGACATTGACAACACATAGTAGTCAAATCCGCTCTGTCACCTTACTCAAGCGCACTACTACGTTTCCGAAGACTTTAAATAGATGTAACAAAAATTGTTGCCTTATCTTGATTCTGTGACATATTTAGTACAGATATTTGTTTTCTATAAATATATAAAAAAAATGTGTAATTTGTTAAGAATTTTCAGTAAGAATATTTTTAACAAATTACACATTTTTCAAAAATTTTTTATTTTGAAAATTATATCTGCGTTATACGCAGTACGCACGAAAATTATAACTGAATATGCTACTTTCCTTACTGTAATTAAAGCTATCGTTTTTTTACAGGTCACTGGGTATTCGAAGTTAACAAGTTCATCCCATCAAAATTCCTCGAGCCATTACAATACGTAGGACCCCCGTTGGAGAGGGAACGATTACGTGCCCACGTTAAACACTATAGCCTGATCGTCGCCTCCTACGACATTGTGCGGAAAGATATCGATTTCTTCAGCAACATCAAGTTAGTATATTTCTTTCTTTCTTAATTAGTTTTTTTTTTATATGTCAAACTGTCGCCTGAAACACAGGTATTTACCTAGTTTAGGGACAGTTGATGTCTGATTACCTTTACATTGTAACTTTTTTGTACCAATAAATTTATTATTATTATTATGTGTTACTAATAAATAAGGTGTTGATTCTTTAGTGTTTATTTTTTCAGGTGGAACTACTGTATACTTGATGAAGGTCATGTTATCAAAAATGGGAAAACGAAAGCTTTTAAAGCAATAAAACAGATTATTGCAAATCACAGACTTATACTTTCGGGAACGCCTATTCAGGTAATTTATATTTCAAACTATCAAACTACTATTTTCATACGCCAACAATGTCACTGCTGGTTTGCATCGCGGTGAGTGCAGGGAGGTGAATGTCCGGTCAGTAAAGGACGACGAACTACAGCACATACTAGCGCCCCATTTGTTGCGTAGTTTATGTTTGTTTGTACATAACAGTGTTTTAGTGTACAGTCCACTAGTTTGTTTTATTAACTGCTTAGACAACTCGAAAGAATCTCTTCGGGATCAGACAATTTGTAACAATTAAAACAATTTTGTTTTCTTGTAGTAGACAGCACAAATGAAAATTATTAAAATATAAATGCGGTAGATGTATATAATAATTAAAATGAATTAGTTGTTGAGTAAACGAATGACGTGCTGTTATACAGAACAATGTGCTGGAGCTGTGGTCGCTGTTCGACTTCCTGATGCCGGGGCTGCTGGGCACGGAGCGGCAGTTCACGGCGCGCTACTCGCGGCCCATTCTCGCCGCGCGCGACGCCAAGGCCACGCCGCACCAGCTGCAGGCCGGCGCGCTCGCCTGCGAGGCGCTGCACCGCCAGGTGCGTACCGCTGCACCGCCAGCTGTGCACAGCTCACTGCCCAGCCTCGCCGCGCGCGACGCCAAGGCCACGCCGCACCAGCTGCAGGCCGGCGCGCTCGCCTGCGAGGCGCTGCACCGCCAGGTGCGTACCGCTGCACCGCCAGCTGTGCACAGCTCACTGCCCAGCCTCGCCGCGCGCGACGCCAAGGCCACGCCGCACCAGCTGCAGGCCGGCGCGCTCGCCTGCGAGGCGCTGCACCGCCAGGTGCGTACCGCTGCACCGCCAGCTGTGCACAGCTCACTGCCCAGCCTCGCCGCGCGCGACGCCAAGGCCACGCCGCACCAGCTGCAGGCCGGCGCGCTCGCCTGCAGGCGCTGCACCGCCAGGTGCGTACCGCTACACCGCCAGCTGTGCACAGCTCACTGCCCAGCCTCGCCGCGCGCGACGCCAGGCCACGCCGCACCAGCTGCAGGCCGGCGCGCTCGCCTGCGAGGCGCGCTGCACCGCCAGGTGCGTACCGCTGCACCGCCAGCTGTGCACAGCTCACTGCCCAGCCTCGCCGCGCGCGACGCCAAGGCCACGCCGCACCAGCTGCAGGCCGGCGCTCGCCTGCGGGCGCTGCACCGCCAGGTGCGTACCGCTGCACCGCCAGCTGTGCACAGCTCACTGCCCAGCCTCGCCGCGCGCGACGCCAAGGCCACGCCGCACCAGCTGCAGGCCGGCGCGCGCTCGCCTGCGAGGCGCTGCACCGCCAGGTGCGTACCGCTGCACCGCCAGCTGTGCACAGCTCACTGCCCAGCCTCGCCGCGCGACGCCAGCGCCACGCCGCACCAGCCGCAGGCCGGCGCGCTCGCCTGCGAGGCGCTGCACCGCCAGGTGCGTACCGCTACACCGCCAGCTGTGCACAGCTCACTGCCCAGCCTCGCCGCGCTACATTTGCCGCTGTATATTAGAAATTTTCATAATTTTTAATCCTAACTAAAAATTTAACTGCAAATAAATATGTATGGTTGCACTACGGGACGCAGGTGCTGCCGTTCCTGCTGCGGCGCATGAAGGAGGACGTGCTGCGCGAGCTGCCGCCGAAGATAACGCAGGACTACTACTGCGAGCTGAGCTCGCTGCAGCGGCGCCTCTACGAGCACTTCTCGCGCGAGCACGTGCCGCACGACATCACGCACCTCGCACACGCACGTCTTCCAGGTCGTCATCATTTTACATGTCGGTGAATGAATATTATATATGTCTGCTGTTCCTTTTGTGTGAAGTTGTCGCTCGCATGTCGCTGCAGGCGCTGCACCGCCAGGTGCGTACCGCTGCACCGCCAGGTGCGTACCGCTGCACCGCCAGGTGCGTACCGCTGCACCGCCAGGTGCGTACCGCTGCACCGCCAGGTGCGTACCGCTGCACCGCCAGCTGTGCACAGCTCACTGCCCAGCCTCGCCGCGCGCGACGCCAAGGCCACGCCGCACCAGCTGCAGGCCGGCGCGCTCGCCTGCGAGGCGCTGCACCGCCAGGTGCGTACCGCTGCACCGCCAGCTGTGCACAGCTCACTGCCCAGCCTCGCCGCGCTACATTTGCCGCTGTATATTAGAAATTTTTCATAATTTTTAATCCTAACTAAAAATTTAACTGCAAATAAATATGTATGGTTGCACTACGGGACGCAGGTGCTGCCGTTCCTGCTGCGGCGCATGAAGGAGGACGTGCTGCGCGAGCTGCCGCCGAAGATAACGCAGGACTACTACTGCGAGCTGAGCCCGCTGCAGCGGCGCCTCTACGAGCACTTCTCGCGCGAGCACGTGCCGCACGACATCACGCACCTCGCACACGCACGTCTTCCAGGTCGTCATCATTTTACATGTCGGTGAATGAATATTATATATGTCTGCTGTTCCTTTTGTGTGAAGTTGTCGCTCGCATGTCGCTGCAGGCGCTGCACCGCCAGGTGCGTACCGCTGCACCGCCAGCTGTGCACAGCTCACTGCCCAGCCTCGCCGCGCGCGACGCCAGGCCACGCCGCACCAGCTGCAGGCCGGCGCGCTCGCCTGCGAGGCGCTGCACCGCCAGCTGTGCACAGCTCACTGCCCAGCCTCGCCGCGCTACATTTGCCGCTGTATATTAGAAATTTTCATAATTTTTAATCCTAACTAAAAATTTAACTGCAAATAAATATGTATGGTTGCACTACGGGACGCAGGTGCTGCCGTTCCTGCTGCGGCGCATGAAGGAGGACGTGCTGCGCGAGCTGCCGCCGAAGATAACGCAGGACTACTACTGCGAGCTGAGCTCGCTGCAGCGGCGCCTCTACGAGCACTTCTCGCGCGAGCACGTGCCGCACGACATCACGCACCTCGCACACGCACGTCTTCCAGGTCGTCATCATTTTACATGTCGGTGAATGAATATTATATATGTCTGCTGTTCCTTTTGTGTGAAGTTGTCGCTCGCATGTCGCTGCAGGCGCTGCACCGCCAGGTGCGTACCGCTGCACCGCCAGGTGCGTACCGCTGCACCGCCAGGTGCGTACCGCTGCACCGCCAGGTGCGTACCGCTGCACCGCCAGGTGCGTACCGCTGCACCGCCAGGTGCGTACCGCTGCACCGCCAGCTGTGCACAGCTCACTGCCCAGCCTCGCCGCGCTACATTTGCCGCTGTATATTAGAAATTTTTCATAATTTTTAATCCTAACTAAAAATTTAACTGCAAATAAATATGTATGGTTGCACTACGGGACGCAGGTGCTGCCGTTCCTGCTGCGGCGCATGAAGGAGGACGTGCTGCGCGAGCTGCCGCCGAAGATAACGCAGGACTACTACTGCGAGCTGAGCCCGCTGCAGCGGCGCCTCTACGAGCACTTCTCGCGCGAGCACGTGCCGCACGACATCACGCACTCCTCGCACACGCACGTCTTCCAGGTCATCATCATTTTACATGTCGGTGAATGAATATTATATATGTCTGCTGTTCCTTTTGTGTGAAGTTGTCGCTCGCATGTCGCTGCAGGCGCTGCACTACCTGCAGAACGTGTGCAACCACCCCAAGCTGGTGCTGACGCCGGAGCACCCGGAGGCGGCGCGCGTGGCGGCCGAGCTGGCGGCGCAGCGCTCCTCGCTCGACGACATCCACCACTCCGCCAAGCTGCCCGCGCTCAAGTTAGTTTGCACACACACCGACACACGCACCAGCATGAACACACTAGTAGAGGAGTACAGTACAGCCGTTATTGTAGCTGGTTTCCTAATTTCATATGCAGCTATAGTTAGATTTCACGATTTTTAGTTAGGATTAGTCTAGAAGTCACGATAGCAGCCAAGTGGTTCGGTGGTCGAAATTTCGAGTCGAGAGACCCGAGTTCGATCCCCAAGTGGTAGGCTCGTACCAATGACTTTTTGAAAAACTTATGTGCGAATTATATCGTTGGCATCGTTGGACATAAAGGCGATGACGGGCTCACCACCTGTCACGTTGTCCCGAAAATATCTTTGGTGGAAGGTGGGTCAAAGGGATTTAATTGTCTAGACTAGACCTCTGTCTACCCCTGTGTTGAAAATTGCGTGAAGATATTTATTATATTTATAGCGATAGTTAGCCAATTTCTAGCACCTTCATTGTTTCCGATTCCATAATAAAAGTGCTTTAGGTGCTTACTTCGGGGTCAGAGCAATCTATGTGATGTCACATTAATACACTTTCCGTTTTCGTCTTCATATATAATGGTTTTTTCTTATCTGATTCCTATATATTTTTTGAGATAAAATTTTTATAGCAATTATGATAATTAATCGAGTCCTGTTAAAATTACAACCATCAGTATTATTTTTAAAAGTTTAATCTTCACATTTTATATTAGCAACATGTGCCATCATTTACCTTTTATATCGTCCAAAAAATAACGTATCATTGCAAGAGCAATAGTAACAATAACGTGATCGCGACAGGCAACTGCTGCTCGACTGCGGCATCGGCACGAGCACGGCGGGCGCGGGCGGCGGCGCCGTGGTGTCGCAGCACCGCGCGCTCGTCTTCTGCCAGCTGAAGAAGATGCTGGACATCGTGGAGAACGACCTGCTGCGGCGGCACCTGCCGGCCGTCACGCACCTGCGGCTGGACGGCAGCGTGCCGCCGCACCAGCGGCACGCCATCGTCACGCGCTTCAACACCGACGTCTCCATCGACCTGCTGCTGCTCACCACTGCCGTATGATTGCTTAAAATTCATATTTCGCTAGTCACGATAGCCGAGTTGTTGGGTGGTCGGAATTTCGAGTTGAGAGACCCGAGTTCGAACCCCCGGGTGGCAGTACCAATGAGTTTTTCAAAAACTTATGTACGAATTTCATCGTTGGCTTGGACATAAAGGCGGCGACAGGCTCACCACCTGTCACGTTGTCCTGAAAATATCTTTGGTGGAAGGTGGGTCAAAGGGATTTAATTGTCTAGACTAGACCTCTGTCTACCCCTGTGTTGAAAATTGCGTGAAGATATTTATTATATTTATAGCGATAGTTAGCCAATTTCTAGCACCTTCATTGTTTCCGATTCCCATACTGTGGTATGGGAATCGGAATATAAATTTAAAAAACGGACTTTAAAAACAATATAATAACATAGTTGCCAAGTTCAACATGTCCAAACCGGGGACATTGTGTTGACCTTTGCACTTGTGAGTGCTTTAGCATCTTACAATGGGATCGAAGCAATGTATGTAATATTGTCTCTATCTATATATGTATCTGTTTATTTAAAAATAACCACTTTTTGTCAGCTGAGTGTCGTAAGAGGCGACTTTATTATTCTTACACTAATACCACACGGATATGTTAAAGACATTTGAGTCGTAATTTTAACTTTGATACTTGATAATTTTAATGGTTTCGCTATCTTACTACACTCCCAGAATAAAAGGGATTGTAAATTTATATAATATTTAGAAAAAACTTTATGGAAAAAATTATTAACGTGTTAACACGTTTTGAAGAAGGCATTTTAAATTTCAAAAAAAAATTCTGAACTTATTGTCTCGATAACCCATAGTTTTTGCGGATTGAAAATTTTTCAAAACTTATGTACGAATTTCATCGTTGGCTTGGACATAAAGGCGGCGACAGGCTCACCACCTGTCACGTTGTCCCGAAAATATCTTTTGTGGAAGGTGGGTCAAAGGGACTTAATTGTCTAGACCTCTGTCTACCCCTGTATTGGGAATTGCGTGAAGATATTTATTATATTTATAGCGATAGTTAGCCAATTTCTAGCACCTTCATTGTTTCCGATTCCATAATAAAAGTGCTTTAGGTGCTTACTTCGGGGTCAGAGCAATCTATGTGATGTCACATTAATACACTTTCCGTTTTCGTCTTCATATATAATGGTTTTTTCTTATCTGATTCCTATATATTTTTTGAGATAAAATTTTTATAGCAATTATGATAATTAATCGAGTCCTGTTAAAATTACAACCATCAGTATTATTTTTAAAAGTTTAATCTTCACATTTTATATTGGCAACATGTGCCATCATTTACCTTTTATATCGTCCAAAAAATAACGTATCATTGCAAGAGCAATAGTAACAATAACGTGATCGCGACAGGCAACTGCTGCTCGACTGCGGCATCGGCACGAGCACGGCGGGCGCGGGCGGCGGCGCCGTGGTGTCGCAGCACCGCGCGCTCGTCTTCTGCCAGCTGAAGAAGATGCTGGACATCGTGGAGAACGACCTGCTGCGGCGGCACCTGCCGGCCGTCACGCACCTGCGGCTGGACGGCAGCGTGCCGCCGCACCAGCTGCAGGCCGGCGCGCTCGCCTGCGGGCGCTGCACCGCCAGGTGCGTACCGCTGCACCGCCAGGTGCGTACCGCTACACCGCCAGCTGTGCACAGCTCACTGCCCAGCCTCGCCGCGCGCGACGCCAAGGCCACGCCGCACCAGCTGCAGGCCGGCGCGCTCGCCTGCGAGGCGCTGCACCGCCAGGTGCGTACCGCTGCACCGCCAGGTGCGTACCGCTACACCGCCAGCTGTGCACAGCTCACTGCCCAGCCTCGCCGCGCGCGACGCCAAGGCCACGCCGCACCAGCGGCACGCCATCGTCACGCGCTTCAACACCGACGTCTCCATCGACCTGCTGCTGCTCACCACTGCCGTATGATTGCTTAAAATTCATATTTCGCTAGTCACGATAGCCGAGTTGTTGGGTGGTCGGAATTTCGAGTTGAGAGACCCGAGTTCGAACCCCCGGGTGGCAGTACCAATGAGTTTTTCATAACTTATGTACGAATTTCATCGTTGGCTTGGACATAAAGGCGGCGACAGGCTCACCACCTGTCACGTTGTCCCGAAAATATCTTTTGTGGAAGGTGGGTCAAAGGGACTTAATTGTCTAGACCTCTGTCTACCCCTGTATTGGGAATTGCGTGAAGATATTTTATTTTATTTTCTTTCTTTCTATTCTTAAAATTCAATGAAGTTCATTCGTCATCATCATTGACGAACCCCGTGGCCGAGTGGCGCGAACACCGGTTTTTAAGGTGTCTCCAGCACTGAGCCGGGTTCGATTTCCGGTCGGGTCAATATAGAAAAACCACTTTTTCTACATTCTCTCGGGTCTGGGTGTTTGTGGTGCCTTCGCTGTTTCCGACTCCCAGAATAAAAGGGATTGTAAATTTATATAATATTTAGAAAAACTTTATGGAAAAAATTATTAACGTGTTAACACGTTTTGAAGAAGGCATTTTAAATTTCAAAAAAAAATTCTGAACTTATTGTCTCGATAACCCATAGTTTTTGCGGATTGAAAATTTTTCAAAACTTATAAAAGATTTAAATATAGATCGTGGATGGAAATGTGGGTCGAAAGGACTATATCGAATAGACCCTCTGGCTACAACCATCCATATACAGGGAAATTTGTGAGCTTTAATCTAAATATTACGTGCATTAAAACACTGAAATTGTTCTAAGAAATGTGCTTTTTTGTAGCTCGTGATGTAAATCATTCACAGACATTAAAGACAAATTTTTCTACTCACTTAGATTTATCTCATTAGTTAACAAAATAATTAAGTACCCTTCTAACATTAATCATTACATCCTTACATACATATAATCACGTCTCTTTTCCTGTAGGGGTAGGCAGAGACCACTTCTTTCCACTTGCTACGATCTTTACATACTTGTTTCGCTTCGTCCACTTTCATTATTCCTTCATAAATTCTCTTCGATTCAGGGTACTGGCCTTTATTAATCATTATTGATATATATATTAGGGATTGATATATATTAGGGATTGATATATATTAGGGAGGGTCAAGAGTACTCGGATACCTAGACGTGCATGTATGAAGAAGATGATGAATCTGAAAGAAGTATGTAGGGATCGTGACACTTGGTGATCTGTTCTCTGGCTACCCCGTCAGGGATTGTGCGTGAAGATATTTTATTTTCTTTCTTTCTATTCTTAAAATTCAATGAAGTTCATTCGTCATCATCATTGACGAACCCCGTGGCCGAGTGGCGCGAACACCGGTTTTTAAGGTGTCTCCAGCACTGAGCCGGGTTCGATTTCCGGTCGGGTCAATATAGAAACACCACTTTTTCTACATTCTCTCGGGTCTGGGTGTTTGTGGTGCCTTCGCTGTTTCCGATTCCCATACCACAGTATGGGAATCGGAATATAAATTTAAAAAACGGACTTCAAAAACAATATAATAACATAGTTGCCAAGTTCAACATTTCCAAACCGGGGACATTGTGTTGACCTTTGCACTTGTGAGTGCTTTAGCATCTTACAATGGGATCGAAGCAATGTATGTAATATTGTCTCTATCTATATATGTATCTGTTTAATTAAAAATAACCACTTTTTGTCAGCTGAGTGTCGTAAGAGGCGACTTTATTATTCTTACACTAATACCTCGTAATTTAAACTTTGATACTTGATAATTTTAATGGTTTCGCTATCTTACTACACTCCCAGAATAAAAGGGATTGTAAATTTATATAATATTTAGAAAAAACTTTATGGAAAAAATTATTAACGTGTTAACACGTTTTGAAGAAGGCATTTTAAATTTCAAAAAAAAATTCTGAACTTATTGTCTCGATAACCCATAGTTTTTGCGGATTGAAAATTTTTCAAAACTTATAAAAGATTTAAATATAGATCGTGGATGGAAATGTGGGTCGAAAGGACTATATCGAATAGACCCTCTGGCTACAACCATCCATATACAGGGAAATTTGTGAGCTTTAATCTAAATATTACGTGCATTAAAACACTGAAATTGTTCTAAGAAATGTGCTTTTTTGTAGCTCGTGATGTAAATCATTCACAGACATTAAAGACAAATTTTTCTACTCACTTAGATTTATCTCATTAGTTAACAAAATAATTAAGTACCCTTCTAACATTAATCATTACATCCTTACATACATATAATCACGTCTCTTTCCCGTAGGGGTAGGCAGAGACCACTTCTTTCCACTTGCTACGATCTTTACATACTTGTTTCGCTTCGTCCACTTTCATTATTCCCTTCATAAATTCTCTTCGATTCAGGGTACTCTTGACCTGGCCTTTATTAATCATTATTGATATATATATTAGGGGATTGATATATATTAGGGGAGGGTCAAGAGTACTCGGATACCTAGACGTGCATGTATGAAGAAGATGATGAATCTGAAAGAAGTATGTAGGGATCGTGACACTTGGTGATCTGTTCTCTCTGGCTACCCCGTCAGGGATTGTGCGTGAAGATAAATATATAATATATAAAATATATTATTGATATGACAATAAATCGCCATGAACGTTCCAGGTGGGCGGGCTGGGACTGAACCTGACGGGCGCGGACACGGTGATCTTCGTGGAGCACGACTGGAACCCCATGAAGGACCTGCAGGCCATGGACCGCGCGCACCGCATCGGACAGCGCAAGGTCGTCAACGTCTACCGGCTCGTCACGCGCGACACGCTCGAGGAGAAGATCATGGGGTGAGGCACCTGCCCTGTACGGTAGACCAACCGTTGGAACCACTAACATGTGGCTGCTGTTGACGAGTTCGAAATGAGCCTGCCTCGAAATTGAAGTGATAGGGTTCCAATCCCGCAAGGGGCGTACATTTGTGTAAAGAATATGAATGTTTGTACTCGAGTCACGGATGGTAGTATGTATTTTATATATGTAAGTATAAATGTATTGTGCTGTGAGCTTGGACATAAAGACGGCGATAAGCTCACCACCTGTCACCTTGATTTAAATAGGCTTCCGTGAAAAAATGATCGTATAAAATTGTCTATCCAAAATGGAAAATTATGTAAACATAATTGTACTAATATTGTTAATGCGAAACTAGGTTTGTTTCGCGGTAAAGTATACAAAAAATTCTTCAACCAATAGGAAGTTACATTACTGGCAAGTAACATGGGCTATAATTTTTTTTTAATTAGAGGTCCCTTAAAATTTAACAATAATGTAACCCATGAATCAATAAGGGAAAATAGTACAAGGAGCTTATATTGTCTTTCTTCAAAAGTGCTACAAATACTTAACGGGATTTTTTCCAGTTATGAATGAAATAAAACAAGGTGTCAATTTTCTTTACAGCCTCCAGAAGTTCAAGCTCATGACAGCGAACACAGTGATCAGCAGCGAGAACGCGGCGATGGAAACGATGGGCACCGACCAACTGCTGGACCTGTTCCAGCTGTCGGGGCAGAGCGGCGCGCCGCAGCCGCCGCCCGGCGCCACCGGCGTCCGGGCCGTGCTGGAGACGCTGCCCGACCTGTGGGACGACAAGCAATACGAGGAGGAATATGATATGACCAATTTCATAAAGAGCTTGAACAATATTAAAACATAATTTGTGAAATGATGTATGTGTTTCGCTAATTTTTGTTCTGTCAAATTCACATTAATGCCTGCAAATCTTTTAACTTAATTATAAAAAATAGTATACTGCATTGAATCTGTATTTTGATAATTCACGAATTAACTTCTGCATTTTGTTGGACACTGGTGTGTAAAACTTGCGTTCTATACTTTCATTTATCTGTAATATGAATTACATTGTTATTTGTAGTGTGCTCCATATGTAAACAAATCCAGTTTTTTTTTTAATAAATTTAAAAAACGGACTTCCAAAATAATATAATAACATAGTTGCCAAGTTCAACACTTCCAAACCGGGACATTGTGTTGACCTTGTAAAGGAAAAAGGAATGTTATATTTCACCTGGATAAGTTTTCTTTTCTATAAAATAATAATATTTAAATTGCAATAATGAATAAATCGAACCCAAAGTAACAGTGCTTTAGCCTATACAAATGTTAAATCCTCTTTAAAAGAGTTAATTAGAGGCTCAATTCATGTTAACAAAGAATTGTTTTAGTAGAATGTCTACAGGTGATGATACTACTGACAGCTTTAGAGGATTGCCTTAGTTGATGTGTAACTGGAATGTTTGTAGTTTGTAGTTTTTAGATAACTTAAGGACTAACTATTCATTTAGTTAATAGAAAATAAGATGCATATTTTAAAAGAAACAAAATTTGTATTTGTCGCCTACAATCCATCCATATAGGTCGTATTGAAATTTGCTATCGTGTTTTGACCTCCAAATGTGTGTTAGTTGTATAAGCTTTAGATTAGGGTAACCATGCCAAACTAAAATGAGTTCTAATTAGTATAACTTTTGATATAAAGGATACAATTATTAAATTTTGTTTGATATGCTTAGTATATGTCCCAAATTATTTATAGCCATTGTAAAATGATAAATTTATACGAGTCTTTAAACATTTTCATTGTACGTTCCTTGTGTAAGAAATACCTCAGTTATAGATTTTTCTTACAAACACATAGTAATTTATTGTGTATTAAATTAAGGAAAACAGTCATAATGCTTAGTCATTTTTGTAGTTATAGAGACGCGTTAGAAGTTTAGATGTTATATTGAGTTTTGTTTGCTATTTTGTACCTGCTCAAGTGAAATATTTAAAAAAATTAAACGTGTTTTTATTGAGTTATATTCAGTGGCCAATTAGTAAGCTCAAAAATTATGCAATTCAAAAACTTATAGCATAAAATATGAACATTGGAAAGCCGCTCCTATTTTTTAACTATAATTATGGTAGATTATAGATATAAAATTACAGTCAAGTCAGAAACTGACAATTTTACAATTAGTGCAAAGTAATACTTTTATATCATTTGAAGTTATACTTTGGTAATTTATGTTACATTTGCAAAGTCTCTGCCTACCTATCTTGGTGACATGCATAGATTTATAAGTCAATATTCAATTTATTAAACTGAGGGGTTAATGTCTGTAATATAAATTTTCGTTTGTAATTTTATTTTAGGTCGTTTATTAAGTGATGTTTGAAAATGTTTGTTTCGTATGCAACATCATGTTTCGATTCTTCGATTAATATTTTCTGTTTAACAATGGCAATGTGAACTGTGTTTTATATATCTGTACTTCTTTATTGAAATAAAAATAAAAAATTGAAGTGGTAAATTACTTTTTTCCTCACTCGCTCTCTCTCTGTGCGGCATCAACATCAACAATAAAACTCAACATTACAAAAACCTTAAAAGGGACATCATTTTTTAATTGCACATATCAATTTTCATACCGATGTTCAGAAATTTCATTTTTCTCTACAAAATTTCGCATACCCCTTTTTCTGCGAGGGATTTCCTGCGTACCAATCAAATCAAGTCATTTATTTATCGATATTGATCATAATTTTTAATCTAATACCGTTTCGTAGTGAGGTTCCTCTAGTGAAGAATAAACGGGCGAAAGAAACTCGGTAGGTATCCTCCTATTTTGAATTTTATTCACAAAGGAAATACAAATTTTTACTCAGATACCTATTTTCGTCTTTTTGTACTTGTTAGTTTGTTGCCCATGTGGAAAAATATATTTTCGACCTTTATCTTTTTTTTTTAATTTTAATATACTTTTTACTTGAAATTTTATTTACAGAAAAAATTATGTTAATATTTACAATACTAATTAACTAAAAACTATTATAATCGTAGAGCCCTACTCGTCGTGGCATGGTACCAAGAACGCTGGCTGCATTTCCACGTTGAATGGCTAGACTTAACCGTTGAGCGAAAAAAAAACCAGCCCTCTTGTCACCAGCGGCACGATAAGTCGCGGATACAATTCCTTTAGAAACTGCATAGCGCGGAGACCCCTCGGACCGATTATCTCTACGGCAAATGGAACAAATATATATAGTCTCCTTTCAAAGACTCGTATTTACGCCATTTACCCGATTCAGCTGCCTCTGATGCCGCCCCGGCCCTTATCGAAGTACCCTTGATATGAGAGGCTGCTAATGTATCGACGCAAGTTGCGTCCCACACAAGAGCTTTGCCTCTCTCCCAAGGGACTAAAGTCAAGCCGTCGGGTCTCTTACCATCCTCCCTAAATATTCCACAAGGCTCTAAAACCGATGGAATATTTATAGAAACAAGAGCCCTTCGGATGATTTCATTCAAGGAACTGTGACGAGATAATCTGCCGGCACTTTTTTGGCATTAAAGTCCGTGGAGGTCTAACTCGTCGACGTCGCTGCCACAAGCAGCGACGTCGACGAGTTAGACCTCAAGTTAGACAATGATGTGGTTGACAAATCGATGCTCCTAATCGTATTCCTTCAGCTATACGTAAACTTTCGTTATCTAGTAATGTACCGAGGTTACTTGATGGTAAAGCATGTTTTATCTTGAGTATTGCGCTAGCCATGCTATTTTCCCAAATTATATTTGTCTATGATTTTAAAATGGTACATGTCAGACAAAATAGTACTAGTAGAGGTATATATATGGTACTCTGTATTTAATGGCATAATAAGATATTTTGTCATGCTGTAACACATTCTTTTGCAAATTCAACACATTCAGTGACCTGGCAGGCGGTCATAATTGTTGATGCTACGTATATTCTTTCGTTTAGTGTACATCAGACACCATTTGAAAATCAGTTTACTGAAATCGGCATCCGATTTCTCACGCACAGAATACCGGCGTGAAGTAGAAGTCTAACAAACTTCTGCGTTTCGTCTGGTGAGTGCAGGTAATTGGAGGCCCACACACATCCCCCTCCCCCAATTCTGTGGGGGGAGGGGCACTCTAAGACTGGCAATGCATCTGATATGCCTCTGGTATTGCGGGTGTTCATGGGCGGCGGTAATCACTTACCATCACGTGAGCCACCTGCTCGTTTGCCTCCCTTTGCTATAAAAAAAAAACATCTCAATACACTTTTGTTTTATTTTGTTTACCATGAAATTTTCCCTCTATTGTATTGTGAAAATAATAGCTTTTCTATCTTTCTAAGTAAGTTAAAAAATTTATGTAATTTTATGTCTTCACGCCATTCCCAATAAAGGGTAGACACGGTAGACAGAGGTCTAGTCTAGACAATTAAGTCCCTTCGACCCACCTTCCACCGAAGATATTTTCGGGACAACGACAGGTGGTGAGTCCGTCATCGTCTCTATGTCAAAGCCAACGATCGTACATAGTTTTTGAAAAAAAAAAACATTGGTACGAGCCCGATACCTGGGGATCGAACTCGGGTCTCTTGACTCCGACCACCCAACCACTCTGCTTTCGTGACATGGTAAATAAGTTAAAAAGACATAAAAAAGTTAAAAATTGCCTTGCGGACAAATTTATACGTACAAATATGAGCGTATGAATAGCACCACCAAATATATAAAAATAACATTTGTTTAGCCTGCCTAAATTTAATATTTATTATTAATCTTTTCCTAGTAGTACAGGCAATAATCAAAGTACTCTGTGTACTGACCACGCATGTAAGTATTACTCTATGGCATTTTTGTAGTTGTCTATGGATTTAGTTATTCTGGCGTCTTGATATGAAAATGAAGTGTAACAAAAGTTCGCTAGATAGCGCTCAAGTCAAGACAAGTGCATCAACACCATGGCGAAAGCGACGTCAACTGTGTGTTTCTAAATTTTTGTTTTCCACATCAAACTGGTGTTTCTTGTTTGTTTATAAGTTAAAAAACTGTTTGTCAAATTTCTTAAAGTGTGTTTTTGTTATCAAGTGTACCAATTTAAGGTAAAAATTAAAAAGTTTTGTGTATAAAGTTGTAACGAACTCTGGCATCTGTTGAGAATTCAGGTGTCAACGAGGTAAGTACCAAGCTTATTTCAAGATAATCACTTCTAAAATTAACGCTTTTCATCTTAAACAGTATACAATGTGTTTGAACTTTGTAATTAGCCCATCACATTTTAGACACTGGAGAAGTTAAGAGTAAAAGTTATTAATAATTCTTTTAAAAGGTTATGTCTCACCTATTCTTTATATGTTTAGTTTATTTCTTCTACGACTCCTATGTTTTGTTTCTTAAAAAAAATTGTGTTTTTTATAGAATACTGATCCCAGTGATCTGCAATGAGTTAACTAACATTTGTTTACAAACTAAAAATTTGTGTTTACCCATTGACCTTTATTTCGCTCCAAAGTAATTTCGACCTTATTGTAATGATCTATTATTTTTAAATTTTCAGTTACAAAAGTACTGTTATATAAAAGTCACAACAGAAATAAGCATTAGTAATGATTTCGTATTTTATACACGAAATCATCAGCAGTCTTGTTAGTTGTTTACACCTGATATTATTTTTATCTTGGATATCTAATTGTAGAATATTTTTATGAAAAGAATATAAAATATCAATTGTTACTGAGAAATATAAAATATCTGTAATTTCATATATTTTTTTTTCCATGAATAATGAATTTGTTAATGTAAACCCTAGTGAACTCAAAAGTGAATTCAAAAGTTCAATATGTTTGTGATCCTGCTTTTAAAGTTGTGTTGTATGTCATCACCAACTAAAATTTATTAATTAAATATGTAGGAAGGTTTGTGAGAGGGTGATTCCAGCAGTAACAGAAGTTGCAATTTAGATGTGTTTAACCTAGAAAATAACTCCCACTACATTATTTTTCTGGATTGGATAGTGTAAAAAGGAACTAGTAGTACTAGTTCTTGATTAAAAGTTCCTACTGCAGTTTATGGACTGTAAATAACTTCAATTGAAGAAGTGTTTATGGTGTTGGAATATAGTTAATTATGGTACTAGAGGATATGTTTATTTGCTATACTTACATTCTAGTACCATACCACCAGGTAGTGAAGGAGTTCATATCTGATGGGTATGACATTGGACATTGTCATCATATTTATTTTTGAAATTTTCTAGTAAAATTTTATAATAATATTAGAAAACCTTTTTGGCTGTTATTTGAAAGAGATTTTGAATCATTTATGCAAGTGTTTTAAAATATTCATATTTAATTAATTATCTGATAGTAGATGAGCATGAAGAGCAACTGATGAACTCCGAAACTATCTGAACAAATTTACCCTTCTTTTTATAATGTGTGTTTTGCTGGCATGTCTGGGGTAGGATAATTTTTTTTATTCATTTATTTATTAATTTATTCATCACATAGTTCTTTTTAATTACAAGGCTGGTCTTTTGTCTGCCGGCTTGCTAGTTATTATATAAATAATCTTGAAAAACACTAGTGTCCAGAGCATTAATTAGTATTGCCATAATCTACAGGATTGGCAAGCGATTTGATGATTTCAGTACCAGTCACTGCAGCACACCTTAGGGCATGCTGTCTATGAAGGTCTTAAGACCTGAGAGATTAAGAGGAGTCTCTAATTATTCTACAGAAGATATTTTTTAGGACAATGTGATAAGTGATGAGCCCATCACCATTTCTATGTCCATTATGTGGGTTTGAAAGGACCTATTGGGAATGGCGTAAAGAAATTTGTTTTATTATTGTCTCATTATTCTGTGTAAACATACTGAGGCAACATATTTTATATAATATGTTACTGTAACCTTACTGTTTATTGATATATAATATTTATTGTAATCATAGTAAAAAGTTATTACTTATTTCATAAGGTAGGTGTTGTTATCATGCATTAGATGACTTAGTTTTTTAAATAAAATTTTATGCAGTCATTGATCTAATCACTTGAACTAAACTAACTAAAATCGCAATAGGCTCACTGTCTGCCACATTGTCCCAAATGAGTTCCAGTTAAATGCTGTTCAAAAGGCCTAAATTGTCTGGACCTATGTTTCTCTTTGCACTAGGAAGTGTATGATGATATAAGAAAATTAAAATAAAAAACAAGCAAATTTTGCAATGCCCCATTGTAAATCACCAGAAATTAATATTTAGATTAAAGAATGTTAATTATTGCCAATAAGTTTTCTTAATTACCGAATCATTAATGTTTTGTCTGAAAATATTGTGCAAGCTATATTTATTCATATTTCAGCGTGTGGTATCATACTGAAATCAATGAGGTACAAACATATCATTGTAACATCTGTAAACAATGTGTTTTTCCGAAACAATAAGTACTGAAAACGGGGGCATAATAAAAGAGGCAGATGTATGATCAAACCATCGTTTTATCTGTTCGATTTTTTTTTTGTAAAAAAGAGTTTTGCAACAATCAATTCCCTTTGTGCGCGACATCAATGGGAGCGGTTGCTGTGTACCTATCCTTTGATCTCGCCGCCCTCTGAAGATGCGACAGTGCGCTAATGCCGGCGGCGCGTCGCGTAACGTCGTAAGCGCCTTTTGGGATTTGTTTTCAAGTGTGAAACGTTTTAGAGGGCTTTATAATTACCTAGTCGTCCTTCATCATTACTTTTGTGATATGAAAAACATCGGTGATGTATCCAACTGTACTACAGTTACTTACTTAGTCTATGTGAAGAAAGAAATGAAAAATTATTAAGATTTAACTGACCATTTCTCAAACAAGTTATTAACTTAAACGTATTCCATTTTGCGTGGAATTTCTAAAAAGTTTAAACCAAAATTTAATCAGCCCCAAATAATGATAATGATACGGAAAATTAAAAGAAGCTAAGATCAAAAGTACATATAGTATCCCGTTCTCGGACATTTTTTTGATTTTTTTAGGTTTTAGCAAGAATCGTAGTTTACTTCAATTTAACTTATAAACAACAGATACGACCGTGGAAGGCATCTATTATCTAATAGGGATAAAAAAATCCGCGATACAAGTAAAAACTTGGCTGCTTGCGCTTATTAATACGACCGTGGAAGGCATCTATTATCTAATAGGGATAAAAAAGTCCGCGATACAAGTAAAAACTTGGCTGCTTGCGCTTATTAATACGACCGTGGAAGGCATCTATTATCTAATAGGGATAAAAAAGTCCGCGATACAAGTAAAAACTTGGCTGCTTGCGCTTATTATTCCATGACAATGATAAGTAAAGCGAACACGATGTTTTGTTTCTGTCCGGCGCGTCCTCCTTTTTATTCCCGTCAACGGTTTTTCCACGAGTCCCTTGGGAGTCTTGTGACTCCACAAAGCCAAATACACGTATTACAAATCCTTTGTATGCTGTAGTCGTTAATGCAGATGGATTCCCTAAGTTGATTCCACAGGAAGACATGTGAAAAGATTCGCTTCAAAGACTTGCAAGGGTGTAATATGATGACAGACATCAAGGATAATTAATAATTTGATTTCGATGTACAAACGATGAGACATTTTCTTATTAGCTAAAATAAATAAAAGAAATATCTTCAAGCCATTCCCAATAATGCCCCAGGCAGAAGACTGTGGTCTAGACAAAAAAGGCCTTTCGACCCACCTTCTGCCGAAGACATATTTTTGGGGAAGCGTGACAGGAGGTGAGCCCGCCGTCGCCTTTATGTCAAACGCATTAAAATCAACAATATATAAATCGTACATAAGTTTTTTTTTAACAAAAAAACCATTGGTGCCTGGGGATCGTACTCGGGTCTCTTGACTCGAATTCCGATCGCCCAACTACTCGGCAATCGTGACGATATTATATTATTTATTAGCTTCCGAAAAAATATTTTCTAACTATTCGCTATAAACCCTAATATCCTATTAAATAATATAAAATATCTATCTAATGTATAAATAACCCTATACCCGATACTGGCTACACCCAGAAATTATGGCAGTTGATTAGCCTGTCGTCGTCTTGGCGTCCTAGCTAAACACAAATCGTTATTGCATTAATTTTTATTTAAATTATTATATACATTATTAAATCAATTGTTTAACTGAAAATATTTGACTTTTTAAGATTGATTTTTAAGATTACATGTTGGACACGGGCCTTTTTGCTAGTGCGATGAAATCGTATTTTTTTATTCTTTATTTATTTAGGGGCTTTTGTCCCCCTGGCTGGGGGGCCTGTCCCATCATATTCTAATATAAAATTTTAAACCAACATTCATTACTCAAAAGTAAATGCCACGAGAATGAATCGAGAAATTGAATCATTGATGCTGCTTGACCATGAAAACTATCGTTTTAGCTGCTTCAGAGCTTGGTTCAGCTAATATCGCCTGAACTCCTGCAACATCCAATAATCGTACTTTTAATATTTTAACTTTATGTTAAATGTTGATAGGGCATATTTTTCAGATTTTCTGTATTAGGGGTAATAGTTATTTGTTGGTTAATTATGTAACAGAAAAAGCCGAGTCGTTTGTATTGTACATTGCGTTACGCACGTTTGTACTTAGTCGATTGTTATTGCAAAAGACCAGGGTAAAGGCCATGTTTCAAATTCTTTGAGGGAGATTAGATGAGAGGAATATCCGCCCGCTGCTGACTGTTCGGTAGTGAACTTTACATATCCTCGGAATTTTGTTTTTTATTACGCAATTCTATAGCATATTTGTCATGCTGAACTTTTATGTGATTAAATTAAAGAGAAAACGCGACCTCTGCCGAACCGTGGCAACGCTCTTACCTCCGAGCCACCATGACACGGTTGAAATTTTATAAACATTTTCTTCTCTTTAATTTAATCACATTTTGTTTTTTATTATTAATTCTAAGAAGTGAAATCTCGATAGCAGAGTGCTGAGTGGTTGGGTGATCGGAATACGAGTCACGAGGTCCAAGTTAGTTCCCCAGGTGGTAGGCTCGTGCCAATGCGTTTTTTTAAAAACTTATATACGATTTATATCGTTTGATTGAACATAAAGACGTCGACAGGCTCACCAACGGTCACGTTGTCCCAAAAATGTCTTCGGTGAAATTTGCGTCGAAAGGAGTTATTCGTCTAGATCTAGACCTTTGTCTACCCTTGTATTGGTAATGGCGTGAAGATAGTTAAATGAATTACATTATTTTATTTATTGTTTAGTAAACTCATTGGATTCCTCACAATGTTTTCCTTTTCCGCCGAACGCGAATCTGATTAATAGGTTGCCACGGATGAAGGAGTAGGTACTATTCAGATATCAGAAACTTAAGTTACAAGAGCCGAAAGTAAATCAGCTTTTGACTTTACCTCCTCCTTAGAGTCGGCAAACAGTTTGGGAACGAGGAAACATGAAGGGTTCGATTGGAAGCTCATTCAAGTGGAGCTTAGCGTGCTGCAAGTCCTGTCCCCTGTGTGTCTGCGTGTTAGATACTTAAAACGGACCTAGGTCTCGTTGGGCTGGCGACAGTTACGTGACCGTAGATCCTTTTTACCTTATAATGAACAAATAAGTATTTACATTTATTTTGTGTTGTGTTTTTTAACGGTGGTGTAAGGTATGTGTATTTTTTCTGACATTTGCTATAGAACGGGACACAGTTTCCTAGTTCACGAGTCAAGGCTGAATTTTAAAATGATTTTTATGTCAAATAAATAATAATAAAATATACATTGACTATGCGCGAAATATCTTCTCTAGTCTCCAGGATGTTTTCCTAGTGCTACACCACTAATGGACTGTTACAATAGCTAGATGTATAACAGATTAAAAAATTATCCGATTGTACCATTTAATGCAATCCCACCGACCAGTAATGGGTAGTTTCACCATCAAGCTTGCACAAATTTAATGAAATGTTGCTCATCTACCTACAATTTAAAACTAACGAGAAATTTTGATTCTCCTCGCGGGGAAGCTCAGAGAGTTCTGTGTAACCCTACAGTTACAGACCGCTATGTATATTTGTAAAGAACATTAAAAAGGTGAAGAATCTGCTTATAATATTTGTTTTGATAACTAAATCACTTTACTACCAAGAAATAAAAATAATATCACCAATAAATTTGGAAAGCCATTGGATAAAAATTACTTTAAAAAAAAGATTTAGTCAAATTAGTTGTTTTGGAGCTTCCCCTATAAAATCATACAATGTTATTTTTGTAATGTTAACCAATGCATGTTTAACCTTTTCACGGATTACGTCTATTGTATCACTTTTAAAGATATTATATCTTTTACTATCTTCTTACTTTACTTTCTAAGATATTATAGGTGAGTAAGAAACTATCTCGACTAACCTTACCAAAACTAAGCATACGTACGTCTAAGGAGGTCATCAGAACACTTGCAAGCGTGCGATTTTGACAAATCGTCTTTATTAACTGTCCTGTTAAGGGCTATTGCAGATCATTAACCGGTTATTATGGTGTTCCCAGCTCTGAGGTCCTGTGTTTCTTCCTGGGCGGGTTAATATATTGATAATGTGCTTTCCTATAGGAAACCACATTTTCTACTTTGTTTTGGGTGTTGGTGTTGCATTTGTTGTTTTCGATTTTATAATACAGGAGCTTTTGCTGCGTAGTTTTGAATCAAAATAATGTGTGCATGTTGTCTGCCTACCCGTGTAAGTATTTCTTTAAGTAAGAAATCATGATTTCTTGGTATAAACAAACTTTATGACTCTACTCGCGAAACTATATAATTTACGTATATATTAAGAATTAAAGTAATGAACATTCTATATGTATGCGTATAAATGCTCTTAAACCGAGTGTTGTCTTAAAAAAAGACCTCTTTTGTTATACTGAGAGTGTAAAGGTCACGTGATTATGCAGTTGCAGGTGTTAGCATGAAAATATAAGGTGAAAAAAGGCGCTCTCACAAGTAAATTCCTTTTTACACTGGCTAGATATTGCACGGCAAGAATCGCAAGTTAATTTTTTGTGGTGTAAAAGATATTTATAAAACCTTTAACTAATGATTTACGTGACTAGAAATGTCAAAGCATGTAATGCAACATTAAGAACAATAAAGATGTAAAGTATAAACACGCCAATCTCATATCTGCATTTTCATTGAAGCTGTATTTCTTTCAGCCTACCCCGCTGAGCAAAGCTCAGAGACTGAAAGGCCGCTTTTGAAACGCGTTTACATGTGACACGTCGTTGCCAATAAACAAAAGTAGAAGGTTCTATTACAACACCTTATCTGAGTGAGATGTACCTATTGAATGTAAGTCACTCGTTTGAAGCGACTCAGTGACTGGCGTTTTGTGAAGTAATTCTTATCTCATTTACTTAACGGCCTACTACATATTGGCTTCTGGATTAAGAATCTTATGAAATAATCTTTAGATTTAAAATCGTAATAATCTTTGGATTTAAAATCGACGCTCAGGGTAAGAAGAGTAGCGATTACGCAAGGTATTAGGTACTTCGATACCCAATACCTTAAACCCGCGTTTTCAGACGCTACGGAACGCAAACTGTTTTTAATTTGAATAATAATACAAAGATATTATTATTAAAATTAAAAACAGTTTGCGGTCCGTTTTATTTTCAATTATTAAATTTTAATTATTAAAGTATTATTTCAATTAAATTAAATTCTAAAAATTTGTGGTACCTTCATTATTTCTGATTCCACAACACATGTGCTTTGTATGTCCTTATCTATGTATGTGTTTATTATAAATTTATCTTCACGTATAATCCCTTACAGGGCAGCCAAAGAGAACTGATAACCATGTGTCACGACATTTCATCGCTTCTTTCGAATTGATCATTTACTATTCGTCTGGCATTAATTGTGATGGTTATTCCACCGTCTGTATTTTATCAAAGCTTTTAGCAAAGATTAAAACGTATGATCAATTTTCATACCAACATTACACGGCTATCTTCCTGCAGTTCGGATTTGAGGGATGAAGTTTCTACACGAAGGTTTTTGTGCTTCTATGTCTTCACATTTTGCTACTGATCATCGTTAGGTTGAAATTAGTTAAAGTAAATGGAACCTTGTGTGTTTACCACACGATTAATTTTTAAAGGTATAAAAGTAGCTTGATGCAGATATTGTTACACCTATGCATGTATATTGATTGTGTTACCGGTTTACAGCATTTAATTATAAATTCCTACAGCGGTGGTCAATCTGGTAATCATTATTGCAAGTGCAGTTTTAAGAAGGAACGTAGGGAACTGAATATGGAAAGAAAAATACGTGGATGTCGTTTAAACGAGTTACCATACATTGTATAAGATGAAGTTGATTTATTATCAACAAGTGATCTAATCTGAGAGTGATTTAAATTAGTCACTTTATATAATTGGTCTCTTCATCAATAATTCTACCGCTTGGCACGGACTCCAGGAATATTCGGTATTATATCCTTGATTATATTCTGGATTATATCCTGGATTGGATAGGAAGAATTGTCATTAGCGTCACGATTAGCAGAGGTTGTGTATGCCATAGTACAGTATTCCTCGCACCTTAAACTGGGCTTGTAGATGGTGGATTATAATGGTGATTATGCTGTCTAGTGACGGTACAATGACCGGTGTTGCGTCAGAGCGGATGTGACGTATCACAGTTGCCACTCTAAAAATATTCCACGTACCGTCAAATATAAGCATCTTAACATTAGACGACAAATTTTAAATTGAATAGTTTTATTTAAGTTCGCGACGTCCCGCATCCCGGAAACGGATTCGTGGTTCTTAAACGCATCAAGCACCGGTAGCGACTTATAGAATTTAACTGTTTACCTTCCGAAACGAACAGCACGAAAAACTTAGACGGATCGGGCCGAGTGCCCGCATATCGCAGCTTCGCCAACTTTACCCAGAGTTTTATATTAAAGGATTGAATAGGAAAAAGTTTATGTACAGTTTTGATGCTCGTATGAAACTTTACTTTCTTAATCTATTAGCTGTTTGTGCCTCAGTCCCTTTAAAGATTTCCCGAGAGAGATGTAAATATGAATGACAGATTGTGTAAAGGTTATATTAAACGCTATGATTTGTAATCAAGTAGAACTTATATTTTTTTTGAACTCTGAAAAAAGTGCATCCACATAACTGAATATTACATATTATGACAAATTTTTATCGATTTCCATCATTCCATCACATTGTTTACAATGGTAGAGCCACGCATCAGCTTTTGCATGAATGCGACGGCTCGACCGGGGAAGTACCACGACCTCACAGAATACCGGCGTCAAGTAGAAGTGTAACAAACTTCTGCGTTTCGTCTGATGAGTGCAGGTAACCGGAGGCACCCCCAATTTTTGAAGGTGGGGGTGCCACCTGTTCGTTTGCCGGCCTTTTCTATAAAAAAAAATCCATTTCCAATAACAAAAATCGTTTTATAATAGATCGGTTAGGTACTGACTGAATATCAACTTGTGGTTAAACTAGCTACATGGGTAAGTAAAATTTGATTGGACACAACACTGGTCTTTTTTACTGCTTTTTTTAATATTTCCCATACTGAAGTAGGCAGAGTTCTAGACAAAGAAGTACTCTCGGCCCACTTTCGACCAAAGCTTTTATATTTAATAAAGGAATGTAAAAAATAAATGTAATTAGGGCACGGCGACAGACACTCCAGTTGTCACGTTATCTCAAACAATGTCTTCGGTAAAAAGTGGATCGAAAAGACTTAATTGCTAGGACTTATTTTCCAGAACTTAGTAGACAGAGGTCTACCTCTGTCTACTCCAGTATCGAGAAAAGCATTAAGATATTATTTTTTTGGCGGCCTATAACTTGCAGTGGATTTTTACATAACGACGCGACAAACGTTATCTTAGATAATTAAAGTTTCTCTTTTTAAGCTAAGCTTTCATAATCGCTGTTAGCGAACGCGACGCTTATGCTTTCAATTTAAAAAAAAATGGTTACTAGTTCCCTTACGGGTAGTAAAGATTTTGAGGCATACTTATCTTTGACTAGAGGGCTATCGAAATCTAATTATTACTAATTTTAAGTATTAATCTTGAACAAAGACGTTTTAGAATGTTCTTGATTCTACGAAATGATTAATGGCTAAACAATATTATTCGAATTCGTCCCCTAACTCGATTCAACGTTTCTCGTAGCACGCAGCAAGGAGGCTGAGCATTTCGCGTCCGCCGCAATACGAATCTCAACCGTACACAATTAGGTAGCGTTTCCGATAGCACGCCTACGTGACCTGACCGTCTCCCACCGGGCCTGTAGAATCGACGTCACAATTAATGGCCACCTGGCTCTACAGCTAATCGACCGATAGAATTAAATGAACGGACCGCACTAATTGCCCGGCAAGACAAAGGGGCAAACACTCGCCTTTGAGCCGGACGTCTAGTGTCACTTGAGGCGTGGAGCTGTGAACCGGCCGAGCGCGATCTGATGCTCCAGTCGTCCGCCGTTGACGAATTGAGACGTCGCAGTATCGACGTATTACTGATGAATGAGGCTTCGGATGTTTGTCCGTCTGTCCGGCTCCACGTCGCAATATTGCGGTGTAGGGTTTCGTCTCTTATTGCGTCACGATTGTAAGGGTCTGCTAGGGTTGTGATCTAAATCGTTAATGGAATATACGTTAGTTTCATATTAATGTTAAAAAAGTACCTACGTTGTAAATGCTTTTTATAAGTAACATCAAGATTTTTTAGTTTAATATTTCATCGTTTTGGTATGTTTCTGTCAAGTAGTTATTTATAAACGAAAAAAAAAAAGAAGTTTTTTAGTTTCGACTGCTTGGGTTGAGAAGTCTCAAATACAAAGTCTTTTCTTTGGATTGTTAAGAAAAGGTCGCACATCACTGGTACATATTTATTTTGAAGAAAAAAAAAGAAACCTCTGGTATAACAACAACAATAATATTTTTTTTCCTGAAATAATTACACTTGCAATACAGATTTAGAATAATAATCAAAGATAAGTTAATATTTTTCTATTTTTTATATTTATATTATACATAGAGGAAATAAAATCGGACTTATGTTATAAATGTTACAATAAACCGGAAACTATTTAACACATAGAAGCTTGCATAACCATAACCCATAATGACAACACCATCCGTCTCAGCCAACTAACCAGCGACTACGAATTGTATAAGTTGTCTATAGTTTCCTCAATTGAGCAACGCATGTACATCTTGAAGCCTGCCCGAGCCAATTACCTCTGTCCCATGTATTACACTGTCAAGTGCTGTTTCTGCACTAACATCTTGGCCTCAGTTAGGTGCCGAACGAAATTGAAGCTTTATTAAAGACGGCCGTTATTGTCTGTTACACAAAACGTAATATATATATATATATCTATGTTTTGAGGTAGTAAACGGCACCAGAAAAGTATACTGTTAACCACTGTGTGGTAACAGTGTAAGAATATGGCCACCCCCTTTCTTCCCGTGGGTGTCGTAGGCGTCTAAGGGAAACGGCCTCGAATATTGCTATGGCAACCGCTAGATGGCGGTATAACCATCTCTATTTTTAGAGACCATCTCTATTTTTAAAAACCAATCAGACCAAAATAATCCGACCGAAGATGGGGCAGCGTCTAAGGTATGAAGCGTCAATCCACTTGCGCTTGGCGATTATGGGCCTATGACGAGCATGACCTATGACTTTAATAGACCGTTATGTATGTATATATGTAACCACTTTAACTTTATAAACGTCTGCTTAAGCACTGTCCTAAACACATACAGTTCTTCACGCGTAATTCCTTACGGGGCAGTTAGGCCGAACATGTCGCAAGTGTCATGATCTTTATATACCCACAGCTTCTATCAGATTTATATTTTTTCACGCATGAACGTCGGGGTAGCCGTGTGTTTGATGAAGACGTAAAAGTCTTCGATAAATTTGCTACCATAATTGAGTTCAAATAATGAGTATCATCTTTCACCGAATACTCTTATGTTCGTTTTCGCGCTTCCTCTTTAAAGATTCATTTAAAAGAGATAATCATTGGCGTTATTTACAATACTCATAAACTTAAGATTAAAATTATCGTACTGCCGCACACCTCGTGCCACGGTACAAAGAATTCTGGCTTATTTTCTACAATGAACGCTAGAGAATACAAAAGTAGTTATTTTTTAATGAATTATCTAGAAGAAATATCTATTATGTCACAAAGTAATAACGTTAATGTAATAATATGTCATAACGTTAAACACACAAAACACTGCAGATGATGAAATTTCACAAAGGTGTTCGCAGGAAGTATTAAAACAGTTACTTACTTACCTTTCAGTCGTGCCGCTGGACAACATACGTACGTAATTCATGTAATAATTTATACCTTTATTTTTCTCCTAACATAGTTCCAAATATTAAATATCCATATTAAATTACAATATGAAATATACAATTATTAGGCTAAATTTACTATTCAGGTAGAGGTGTGGCAAGTTTGTATGGCGTGCGGAATAGTATCGTTGATATGGGGAATAGTTGGAAAATGAAAAGTTTAAATAAATCTTTTCGACTTATTATGCAGCGACTGGTTTTGTTAAAACATCAGGAGTTGAACGTAATAAGTGATTTTAATAGGAGTAAACCTTCCGTGTTGGTCCATGTTTATATGCAATTTAGACCCCAAAAATTAACGGAACATGTTTTACAAACTATTAGAACGTTTTGATGTTTGTTTGAATGTGTGGTAGACGAAAATGTGTATAAGAGTTTGGATTAAAATAAACGTCTCGTCGTCGCGCGTGTTTGAAAAAAAACTTGTTACAGAAGCAACCTACTACGTGCTAATGACATAGCTTGACTTTGATACAAACAACAAAATAATTTGAAAAGTGTTATAAATATTTTGCAATATTATTGAATTTTTAAATCGTGTAAGTTATGTTAAACTTTTTTTATTAAATCAAAGAAAAATTTAATAAATGTACTAACAGGGGCGCGATTCGAACCCACGACCTCTGCCATATCGTAATTGCCTTTACTTTCATTATAATAATGTCAATAATTGGTTTATTGAAGTAGTATCATATATTTCATAGTGACTTTACATATATTGAAAAAGTGATGTCTATTCGGTTATATGTTATCATATTAATCTCAATCATATTAATATCAAGTCATCTTCAATGGACTTTTATAGAAATTATGTATGCTAGAATGGTAAAACGATTCTTCTTTAGTAGACAACGAATTCTCTGCTCAACGCGAACTTAGCCTCGAGAATTTTCTAGTTAAAATTCACAACCACCTCTCAGCCCTTTGATACATTTTCGCCACAAAGCAGCCATAATCGTATCACGGCTGTGGCGTCCATTGAGTCGTTCCCGACGACCGGCCGCGACAAAAAGAAAATTGCGATCGGCCCTCGCGCCCGCCGCCGCATCTTGACACGAGCCGCGCCACGTTTTGTTGCTTTTGCTCGCCGCCGCCCAAATGCAGTGGTTCTTCGCCTAGCTTATGACCTCTTTTCGGTGCAGTGCACCCTAATTCGTATTACGGCGGGAAAGTGGAGGAGTTTTTGTGTCATACAAAGGGGAAAGTGGCGTTGTAAAGATTCCGCTGCGACAGTTATTTATACTTTGGAGTTCCTTTGAAACATAGTTAGCAAGCATCGATCTGTAGAAGTCCTCGTAGGCGTAAATAAATTATGAATGTATTCATAATTTATTTACGCCTACATACATAGGTACTACATACATACTAGATACATAGATAGGGACAACATCATAAACATTGCTCTAATCCCAAAGTAAGTAGCTTAAGCAGTCATAATTTTACCCAATTTCGATCCCCCGGTGGCAGGCTCGTACCAATGGGTTTTTTAAAAAACTTATTTATTATTATTATTATATATCTTCACGCACAATCCCTGACGGGGTAGCCAGAGAGAACAGATCGCCAAGTGTCACGATCCCTACATACTTCTTTCGCTTCTTTCAGATTCATCATCTTCATACATGCACGTCTAGGTATCTGAGTAGTCTTGACCCTCCCCTCTTCAAGCAATTTGCTCACATGGTCTTCGAAAGTTAGTCTCGGTCTACCTCGACACCTTTTAATATTAACTTTCGCGCTATATATTTTCTTCCCCATTCGGTCTTCACTCATTCGCTTAACGTGCCCAAACCATCGAAGCACGCCCTTATCCATTTTTGAGACAAGGTCATCTTTAAAACCTGCCATATTGCGAATCTCTTCGTTTCGCTTTCGGTCGGCCATGGTAAGGCCGCACATTTTACGAAGAGATCGCATCTCCACTGCATTCAACCTGCTTTTATGCTTCTTCTGGCATACCCAGGTTTCGCTGTCATATAACAAAGTCTGTACCAACACTGCGTTATGTATTGCAAGGCGTGCACTTTTCACAACGCCTTGCCTTTTGATTAACGCAGTCAGGGCACCATTGACTTTATTCCCGGCAGCGACACGCCTGTCCACATCTAAATCACATCTTCCATCCCGGCTAAACGCACCCCCCAGGTATACAATTTCATTCACCTGTTCTAGACATTCCTGATTTACCCAAATTTCGCATTCGTTCTTTTTTCGTCCCTTTCAAATACCAGAACCTTAGTTTTATTAGCATTCAAACGGAGACCATTAATTTCACATTCTTGTTTCATACACGTGACTAATGCCTGCAGTTCTGCCTCTGATGGTGCAATAAGCACTGCATCATCAGCATTTAGCAATTTACTTTTATGTCACCCAATTTCACACCCAAACACCTATCTTTCAGCTTCTGTAAACAGCTGTCGAGTATGAACAGCCAGGAAGACATGACACAACCCTGTTTTACGCCCGTTTGGACGCTAAACATGGGTGACAGGTCATGCCCTACCCGCACACAGGCTTTACAGTCACAGTAAAGTGACTGCACAGCGCTTAGCAATCGACCATCCACACCATACCCCGACAACAGTTCCCACATTTTCTTCCTTACAACCTTATCAAATGCTTTCTCAAGATCCACAAAAGCACAGAAAATCCTCTGGTTAGCAGCCAGAAGCTTCTCCGTGATCATGCGGAGAGAAAACATTTGATCCGTGCATCCTCTTCCAGGTCTAAATCCGCATTGTGCCTCCCATGGAAATCTTTCCGATTACTCTTGCATCCTACGTGTCAAAACCTTCGAGTAAACTTTACTTGCTAAACTGGTCAAGCTGATCGCCCGATAGCACCCGCAGTCACAATGTGAACCTTTACCTTTATATAAAGACATAATGACCGCGGATCGCCAATCATCCGTAACAGCCCCCGTTCGCCAGCACAAATTGCACAGCAGATGAAAGCTGTCGCAGACGCGTGGCCCACCATACTTGACCATTTCAGCAGTAACTCTGTCTAGTCCCGCAGCCTTACCACATTTCAAACTTCTAATCACACTTTAATCTCTTTCATACTGATAACCTCAGTGTCATCGAGGTCCGAGTCTGACGTACCAGTCACGGCGTCACCCGCGGATCTGGGGGATCATCACACGCAAACACCTCTCTATAAAATTCGCTCCATCGCTGCATGACGTCCGATTTTTCTGAGAGGACGTCATTGGTTCCCGAAAGCACTTTATTCATTTTTAAGGCTGTCGCACCACTCCGGGTGGGACAAAAAACTTATTTACTATTTATTTATTAAAACTTTAATGCAAAAAGTAATACATAGGGCGGTCTTTATTCCAAACGGCATTCTCTACCAGTCAACCATATTATATTAAAAATTACCAATTATATCTTTGGCGTTGACATAAAGAAGTCGACGGGCCCACCTGTCACGTTGTCCTAAAAAAATGTCTTCGGTGGAAGGTTAGTCGAAAGGACATAATTGTATTAAACTCTGTCTACTCCTGTATCAGGATTGGCGTTTAATCGTTTGCCAAGTTAGCGCATTGTAAATATATCTAAAAGCTAATATATTTAAAAACTTCTGCGCGTGAAGTTCGTTTTGTTTCAGTTTTTATCGCTGTCTTGCTCATTTTAAAGAGATCTTAAACACACCCACATTTTGAAATAATCACTTCGAAAGCGAGAATGACAGGCCAGTATGAGTCTCTGTCATTGCGGTTATACTTTTATCAATTGTTATCAATACGCAGATACTTAACGGATGACAGTTTCGAACTGTCGACGTGAAAAATTTTATCGCACTCTGTTTTCGGTATCGTGCCGTCATCGGCATTTCAATGGCCGTTCAATTTTAATAAATAAATACCACGATAGACGAGTGGTTGCTATGACTCCAAACTAAGTTAAAGCACTTGTGATATCAGTAAATCAGAATCTTCTGAATCAGAAGCAACTGACCTCAACTACCACAAAAACCCAGACCCGAGACAATATTTAAAAGTGGTTTTCTACATTGCTCCGTCTAGGATTCAGAGCACGGCAACCTTAGAGCTGGCGAGATCTAGAAAAACGATGTCTGGTGTTGACATCGTTTTCCTAGGTATCGACCATAGAGGACGTCCATTTATA
Organism: Sericinus montela; assembly: GCA_029286605.1. Lineage (NCBI taxonomy): Eukaryota > Metazoa > Arthropoda > Insecta > Lepidoptera > Papilionidae > Sericinus > Sericinus montela. The sequence goes on along the minus strand of JAGSMR010000017.1, from coordinate 1,729,111 downwards.
GTAAATAGTGCGTTCACATAACTATATCCTTTTAATATCCTACAGCTATATCCTTTTAAATATGTAATTATATCATTTTAAAACATAAAAAATTGTGGTCAGCTAATAGTAATAGTTTCTTATGCAAAAAAAAAATAATTAAGAAAAAGCTTACAGATGCAGTATTATCCCCGAAGGCTAAGATGATATGCCTCATACACTGATATGACACTCTCGAATTTTTTCAAATCAACGTACAACAGTTCTTTTATATAGCTATTTGGCGGCAGAAATGGGTAAGATTGGTGTTAATCCATACGACTCCTTATTTTCGATGAACAAAAGCGTTCAAAGGTCTATAACCTTTAAACGCTTTTGTTCATCGAAATTTAACTACTTTTAGTAATTTAAAAAAATCTTCACGTCGTTCTCAATACAGGGGTAGACAGAATACTAGACAACTAAGTCCTTTCGACCCAGGTTCCGCGGAAGACATTTTTTGAGACAATGTGACATGTGATGAACCCGACCGCGTCTTTTAATGCGTGGTAAAAGTTTTTGAAATAACCCATTGATACGAGCTTTTCATCTGAGGTCGTACCAATGAGTTCTTTAGGTCCTCTGGACTCGAATTCCGACCTCCCAGCCAATCGGCTATTGTGACTATTTATTACTTTTAGTGATTAAATTTAAAATAATTTGCTACCGCCAACTTGCTAATAGGTCATGAAGATAAATTTTAATAATGTATTATTTTTAATTGTTAATTAATTAGCATTTTCATTAACTTACGATTCATGCAAATTTGTTTGATGATTATGAGGTTTGTTTTATTCTTATTTGTCCCTAAACTTCCATATGCATATCCATTGCATATGCGAGTTGGGGATCCCTCGCTCTTTTGTTGGAGTCTAATGTACGAGAAGTGATTGGTAAACGACGTGGATATGATGTACATCTTGTAGCGATTTTCTTTTGAAAGTTATGATATTCTTTTTGCTTACACCATAGATTAGCTATATAAAATAGTTTTGATATACAGACTGATTGTTTAATAACATCATTAGTGCAGTATTATTACGTATGTATTTGTTGCGTAAAAAAAGTTCAAAAAAAATTGAAAATATTTTTATGACGTTCTACATTTTTTTATCTTCTTAATGAATATTAATTAATCTTTCACAGCGCTCTCGCAGACTCTGAGGAGTCCAACGTGTTTTGTCTCATCTCAAAGGTTGCAAGGTCGGCGGTAAACATAAACTGAAGCGTAACCGCTAACGCTTATCAGTTTTTTTATTCATACTCATATGGCGGCTATTCAGTAATAATGTACAAAAATAATTGAAAATTTGTTATTATTGTACTATTTTATTGAAGTTATGCTAGCTTATCGGGCTACCTTGACTGAGTGTTTACTTGGGTGGCGGATACTGACGTCAGCAGAGCAGTATTTTGTGTTATTGTGTAGCGTACAGTAAGTGATGTTTGAGGAGGTTCATCTTGCTTCTGACTCCCAAACTCTTTTCTCAGGGGTAGGTAACACCACCTTCAGCTTCGGTAATAAATTATCATGTTAGCTACGAGCTTGCGTTGCAGCTCTATTCCAAAGAAATACTATTAAAACCAATAGGTTCATGTAGTTAAAACGATATTTTTATTATCTGTTGTTTACTTTCGCCTAATAATTATAGAAATTTTCGAATTGTAAAACTCAAATATAATAACGATCTATGTGAAATAATCCGGTCCCGAAAATGTCTTCGGCGGAAGGTGGGTCAAAGGGACTTAATTGTCCCGACTGGACCTCTGTCTACCCCTGTATAGTGAATTGCGTGAAGATATTTATTTTATCTATGTGAAATCAAATATGATTTAGAGAGTAACGTGTGCCTTCAATAGCCGAGAGCGGATGACACTCGCGACAGTTAGCGCGATGTCGCCGCGGGCTGGAGTGGCTCGTTATCGGGCCCTCTAGTGCGGCCTCTCCGACACCACGTAACGACACTCTGAAGAGCCGGCCGGGGTGTCGCGACCCCGCTCACGTGCACCTATGTATTGGCTACGTATAGGTGCTACGCCGCTGCTACGTGTGTAGCATACACATATTGGTTTATAATATTGTAACTTAATCATGTAACTCATTACGTTTTTCAGCAGTAAATAGTCGCCTTTTTAGCCGTGGGGTATCGTTCTATTAATTCCCTTATAGGTTGGGTGGCTTCATAACCAACTAAAATTTGCTATAAATTACTATTATACTTTAATATTGCATAAATACTATTGTTGTATAATTGTAGCCTAAAGCCGAACTGCTAATTTAATGAAAAACAACAACAGCTAGGGCAAATCGTCGTATTTATATAAATAATTAGAGGTTGCCCGAAAATTTTCAAATACTCACCGTGTGGATTACGACGTACCTTGCCGTGTCCAAAATAGATTATTTTCTTTGGAATAAAAAGTATTATTTATCTTTCCCCAGAGTTCAAGCTTCCTCCATACTATACTGGCTGTTGCGTCTCACCGGTCTGCAAAATTTTATGATATGCTGACATTTCGAGATTATTATCCCGTCATCTGTTGGTTAATAATATTGTTATAACTTTTCCATATGCCTCTCATGACACAGATGTCTTTTCTAATTAAGATAAAAAAAGAGAAGTATGCAAGTCAGACTGTGATATAGTCTTTATTCTGAAATCCTTTTATTACTTTTGAGAACAGTAATCTTACTATACTGGTATCAAGAACATCAAAATCAATTTTATTTGTGGTTATTAAAGTAGTGTGTAAATTACATTATGTGATTCACGAAGGCTGACCTATGGCGTACGTATGTTCGGTATCTTCACGCTAATGATGCCGATAATTTTTTTCATTGATTACGTATAAAAACCTGCTAACACCTTTTATGAAGTGACTACAGCAGCCCGTAACATCTGCAATCCAATTCAAAAGAAGAAGATACTGGGGCACTGTCATCACTGGTGGTGGAATCTAAGTTATAGTGGGTTTCAAAGTTAAGAAGGCAGAAATGAGCTATTCTCTTAATGTCCACTATTTACTTCATTCATTCATTATTGCACTCCCTACAACTTTCAAACAAAGTAATGTAGACAGAAGTAAGTGAGGGTATGATACTAACGTAGACGGTATGCGACTCCTAGGCAGACTCTTTCATTTGAAAGCGTTGTTTCTGAGACGTGAAGTCTCTTAGATGACGCTTTGTAAAATTGAATATTTTGTGACTGTAATGTGTTTTTATTTAAACGAGCTAATCTAGTATAAATAAAGGTTTATAAATTGACGTCCCGGACACTTCTCTAACGGTTTGGATAAAATTTCGTGTTTACATAGTGTTTTACAGTCTTTAAAGGTTGTCTGGAAGACATCGCTTTTAGCGATAAGACCGCTCTTTGTATTAGCTCTTACACTCGCTCTTTGTATTAGCAATTATCATTTTCATTAGATTGTTATTGTCTTAAGTGTGGAATAAAGAATATTCAATAGGTAGGTAGGTAAATTTATCGATCTCTGGGAAAATACTATATAAAATTTCTATAAAAATAATACATGTAAATTATTACTATATGTATAAATTAATAATATTATTATAGAGCAATCTTGATTCGGCAAGTGAAGTCTTATAATTATCACCCAGTTAACAATAAAGAAATACATTTATGCAATTTAGTATCGCTGTGTCGCATTTATGAAAATTTTGTTTTGATTTTCACAAAAATACGAAATTTAATAGGTATAAAATAAACGGTTCCGTGCCTATTGAAACTCCAGGGAAAGCAACGGAACGCAATGCTCGCGCCGAATTTCAGAGCACATTTCGGCCTCTAGTGTTACGCGGAGCTACGAGCGCGGATGCAGCTGGTATATTTTTCATAAATTATTTTGAACGGAAATCGTCGTATTTCATTAGAAACGTTTGTTCACCATCTTTAGTTAATAGTACTCTAATTTGACATGAAACTGGTCTTGGTCGACTTTATTTATTTACTCTGTAATAGTCTTAATTAATTTTAATTTTGTAAGTAGTGTAGTGTAAAAACTTAATTTTTCTACGGTTTTGTATTTAAAATTAAACATATGTGTATGGGTGCGAGCGTGTTTGTATAGACTCTTCATTGGATTAATGAATGATTTATTCATTAACGCGTCTGTGTTTCATTCGTTAATTGAATTCAATGAAATTATTTCAACACGAGGAATGATAACACAAAGCTAGGTATTACAAGAAAAAGTCGTGGCAGCAAAGACCTGTGGCAAATTCATTATATTTCGACCGCGTTGTCACTTATACTTCTAGGTACTATTTGAATGCTAACTTAGTGCTAATTACGTTTCAAACAACAATATAGCGTCATAGTTACCAATAAAATTATTTTTATTGGTAAAGTTGACGCTATATTGTTGTACGAAATCAGGGTGCAATGATTTGATTTGATTTTGCTTGGCGATATATTTACCTTGGGGTACCTCTGAGTCCCGTACAACTTTGGGCACCCGTTAAGGGCAGATGTGATGCGTAAATTTATGTATGTATGTGTGTATGGTGTTGTCGTGTGGCTTTTAGGATATGCCACACCTTTTCTTCCCGTGAGTGTCACATTTTTTAAATAATTTTATAGGTAATCGCACATTTTCTTGCACTGTTTTTCTTATTATTGTAATCTCACATTTTCTTTTCGCATTTTGTTAATTTTACTCCAGCCACGATTTTTTAAAGCGTCTTTATTTCCAAACCAACGGTTTAAATCGTACATAAGTTTTTTGAAAAAACCCATTTTATAAAATATCCAACCAGAGTCGAAGTGGCATTTAAGTACTCGTAAGAATATACTGGCGTTTTCTTTTCCTCTTTTTTGTTTTTTTCGTAGCTTTGATTATTACAGGAAAAGCTTTGGAAATGTTTATTTTTTTTTATCTTATACTCTTGTACAATTTTCAAACTTTGTAGTTTGAATAACCAACTCGAAAAATACCTGGCCAAAATTTAACAGACCGCGCGGTAACTTATAATTAACTGCGGTAATTTAACTGACGGGCAGTAGCGTCTAAGGTGCGGGATGTTTGGTACTGCAATCGCCAATCCGCTTCGCAAAGGGTGTCGATTATGGCAAATCCTTCCTAACGGGAGAAGCCTTTCCCTTGCAATGGACTTTTACACATGTACAGTGCGTATATTTCTTCATTAACTGATTTAACCACTCACATTAATCATGTTTCGAATCCGTTGTATACGTTGAAATGGAGTCAATTGTGTACGGCACGACGGCTGCACCCGTCTTTGTTATGAACTTACTAAATCACTTAAGATTAAAAAAACACTACATGACGTAAGACCGGAAGTTGTGCTCGTCCGAAAACGGTAACGATTGGTTAGTTTTCGATGAAAAGCCATTAATTATGTGATTAAACTGTGGTGTTGTTAATGAAAATAATGATGATATTTCGACAGAACAGTGTTCTTAGCATGTTTGTTACCTCTTAGAAAAGAACAAGAATTATATGATCCTAAATGTTATGAAAAGATATTGTTTCAAACTCTCTCAAATATACTATGACAATAGTATGTAACTATATATAAAATAAAAATACGAAAAACGTGTTTCTGGGTATCATCATTATCCGTATTTACGAAAAAGTCAAAGGAAAGAAGCATTTCAGTTTTTCCCACAAAAACTGTTCCGAAGAAGTTTCCAAAAATTTCCTATGGCAGTCCATTTTTATTTTTATTGATTTTGGTATGTATTTGGTATGATTTTGGTATATGCAATCAAAAAATTTACCTTCATTAGGCGTTATAAAATACGTCACGATAGCCGAGTGGCTGGGTGATCGGAATTCGAGTCGAGAGACCCGAGTTCGATCCCCGGGTGGCAGGCTCGTACCAATGGGTTTTTTGAAAAAAAAAAAACCTATGTACGATATATTATATCGTTGGCTTGGACATAAAGAAAGGTCACGAAAATATCTTCGGTGGAAGGTGGGTTAAAGGGACTTAATTGTCTAGACTAGACCTCTGTCTACCTCTGTATTGGTAATTGCGTGAAGATATTCATATTTATTTATTTATATATAAAATAAAGAACCTGTTTACGTTTCAGTTGCATTAAGCTACATTGATGTAGGATGATTGGAAGATGACATTAACAATCTCAATTGTTAAGAAATTGTATAAATTATACAGTTACAACTTTATCATTTACAGTTTTATTAAGTTGTTTAGTGTTCTATAAACTATACAATTTAAACAGCAGTTTGCTACGAAATTGGTGTAATTTAATACAATTAACTAATAGAAGGCTGACAATGGCGTTTATATACCGTTATTACCAAACAGGCAAACACTAGTGTATTAGTAACTCGCGGGTCGGCGCGGGAGGGTGTGGGTGTGTCGGCACGGTCAAAGGGCCCTTTGATGTTTGCCGGCGGCTTAATGCACCGCCCGCGGGGCGCGCTCCGCTCATCATTAGCAATTTCCCTGTAATTTGTTATCTTTACCGCTATTTATTTGTACGATTTCACGGCTGGAGTGACGGTTCGCGCCTCGCGCTCGGCTAACTGCGACGTCATTGACTCTGGCTAGTGTGGACTGCGTTAGTCAACACTAGCCACAGCGCCAGTTTTAGTTTTGCATCATATTAAACGTTCGACATGTTTACATTAAATGTAACCAATTTATTATCTCATACTCGTTTGATGTTTTAATTTTGATGATAATACTGTAAACCATTTTTTCCGACTCTTTATATTGCAAGTTGTAATAGTTTTTTTTTAGGTTTACACATTTCACATTCCAGGGTGAATTCAGACAACCGAAGTCTAGACAATGTAGTCCTTTTGACCCACGTTCACCGGAGTTTGTTTTGGAAAAAACCTATTTATTTTAGTAGGATCTATGAAAACTGCAGTGGGCTACGTATTTGCAGAATTCATGTAGTCTTTCAATATTCATCAAGCGTGTATACGTTTAACAAAATATACACCTTTGTCAAAAATAATTTGGTAATTTACAATTTTTTAATGATATTTAAGTATCGTTAAAAGCTTGCTATCAACAAAGCTTTAAGTCCTATGCCTGGTAATTGAATTGTACATTTCTCCCTACAAGTGGCCAACAAACCATAGCCATTGTCCACAATCAAAGGCTCAATAACAAACGATTTATGATAAAAGATACGGATGAGTTCGTAATGCGTTACGCATATTGTAAGCGCGGTCCGGACCGCCATCTGTTACAACAATTGTTCCTGCATGTTTCTCGCATCAAAGCCATTGGCTCATTTGACCAGATGTCTGTTGCTGTATCGGAATTAATTCGTCACTGATGCAGGCTTAAGAAAGACTGAGTAATAATTTCATTTACCATACCGAGCTGCAAAATTTAAGCAGTTGCATCAAGTTAAAACTGAAAAAAATTATGATTAGGCGGTAGTCATTGATAGCCAAGTCAAGAGACCGGAGTTCTATCCCCAGGTGGTAGACTCGTGCCAATGAGTTTTTTTTAAAACTTGTGTACGATTTATATAGATCGTTTCGACATAAAGGCGGCGACGGGCTCATCACATGTCACACTGTCCCAAACAAGTCTTCGCCGAAAGGTGGATCGAAAGGACTTTATTGTCAGTACCTCTGTCTACCAGCATTGGGAATATTTCTAAGTTTGCGGCCGATTTTAGGTTAGGTTTAAAACCCACATCTACATTTACTAACTTCCTACAACGGTGCGTTTAACAGAATTTTAAAATTTTTTTAGATCAAAGTTACCCATGTTGATCCCGCCTATAAGCTATCTTCAATAGTCCAGACGGATTTGTACCCAAATCAATACACTGATGATCAAACTCTTTTATATTTCCTTTTGATTTAAGATCAAAGTGATACAAATCTAATAATTTTGAACGCAACAAGATGATTATTTGTTTAGCCCAGTAATGAACTATCGGCGTGAAATCAATCGGGCCGCTAGCTGGGCGTGAGAGCGCTCTGAGATCAAACGAGACTCGCCGGCGCCTACCTAGGGTTGTGCCTTGAGCCTTTATTTGTCACATTATTTTGTGAAAATACACTTTTGATTTCTTATAAAAATCGTCTAAGTGACGATAAGATACAATAACCGAGCGATTGGGGTTCAGAGTTCGAGGCCAGGGAACCATTCTCCACGTGGGAGGCGCGTACCATTAAGTTGAGACAACTTAGGTGTAATTAAGCTTGGGCATAAGGAGTGCGACAAGCTCACCTACATACGTTACGATGCTTCAAAATAAGCTCCAGTGAAATGGGGTCGAAAGGACTTAATTGTCTAGATCTCTGTTCACCCATGTATTGAGAAATGCGAAAGATATTTAAAATTCGAATGTACTGAACACGACACTTTTATGTTGCAGAGTTGCAAATTATGTAAATTTATGATTATGTCAACTTCAACTGGTTCATTATTAAACGATATATAAAGGAATATTATTTTTTTGTAAATGGTGAAAGCTCCTGCTTCCTGCATTTGAAAGCCCTGGTCTTGTTTTGCGGCCAGAAAGTGAGTCGCATATATAATGGATATCGCTGCTTTGAAATGCACACATGTGCACATTCTCATCATTAGCTATTGATATTTGTGTGGGTGTGGGCAAATGTAACGCTTTCGCTAAGTACGACGATTATTACCATCACTTAATAACCTCTGTTTCGTTTGATGATATTATATTGAAATTTTAGATTCTTTTGATGTTGTTTGAAAAATATTCATTTTATTAATCTGCTCATTCAGTTAGCGGAGTTAGGTTACTGTTACTCCGCTGTTACGTTTACTAATCATGCGGTAGTCCATTCTTTTATTTGTATATTTATTTATTAAGTTGCTTCATTTATTCATGCATGTCATATGTTCTGTTTGTAAATGTTTATCACTTTACACTTTATATCTTACATAATTGTTCACCAAGGGCTTACGGCCCTTGAGATAAGTGAAGGTTTGACGAACTACGTAATCGAGTGGAGTACACACTGGTTTTTCAAATCTTTAATGTTTTGGTCAACGGCTGGAGTATAAATCCTTGCCTTAGTAATCGAATTTGCCAATTTTTAAGACTTGAGTTTATTAAATAATCATTAAATTAACTAATTAATTAGTTAATTTGTATGTTATCCTGATCACTTGATATGCCGTGATATATATATGGCTATTGTGTCAGGTGCTGCGATCGCCAATCAGCATGCATGGCATTGACGGCATGTCCACCTTAAGTGGACTTTTACAAGCCGTTAAATATGTACCACAAAATTATGACTAGAGCTCTGCGTGGTTATAAGACTGTACAAATAGAAAAGGAGGTCTAAGTGGTGCATAATGATGGATAATGGTTATGAGAACAATAATGGTTATTTCTCACGTAGTAAGCAATACCTCAAAGGGTAGCGGCGTGATGTGTTTGTCAGTGGTTCAAGAGCTGCGGTTTATGATGTTTGACTTGAACCCGAGCAGTCGCTTCCTGCGGCTGGCACGCTGTTTGTTACTGTATACCTGCCTTCCATGTTTGTAGTGTTCCAAACAAGTTTTAGAGATTCATCTTCGCACCCACGCACCTTAATATCTCAATCGTTGTTAAAATTATTAAGACTCAGTTTTGATGTCCTACAACGAATGAATTAATTACGAGTACTTTTCGGGCTTGTTCCATTTATGAAAGTAGAGGCAATTTTTTTTTAGATTTTGTGGACATATTGTTTTTTCTTCAAAGAATATCGGACACGTCGAAAGTTTACAGTTTAACGACCATTCTCGGAACGTAATCTACTTAAGAATTTGTTATTTCTATATGTTAATATTCAGTAATAAATACTGAACACTGATGTATCAAGTTTTTTTTTATCTTCCCAGAATTGGGGTAGAGGACATTAAAGTCCCTCCAACCCACTCACTAAAGCATGGGACAACGTAACAAATGATGAACCCATCTTCGTCTTAATATCCAAGCGAACGTTACAATTATATTCATATGTAGATATAAATATTATATAATTAGTACAAACTATTGTTTATAGGGTCCCGTCCTGTCGCTCTCGTAGGCGACCTCCACCATTATTATTGCTTCCTCTGGCTTCTACAAATTATGCACATAACGCTCCTATCTCACGTCTGCGACGAACTTACAATGTTTTCTCAAACTTACTTACACTGTTTTCTCAAAGTAAAAGCGCAGTAAAGTATAAAGAAATACAAATTCTCAAAAAGTGTAAATAAGTGTGTGTTGTTAATTAAAACCATATAATTTTTAAACCTACGTAAATTTTTAATCAAATCAATTAAATTTAAAATGTACGATTAAAATGTAATTAAAATTTATTTTTGAAACTACTTGAATATTTTTATGTAAATAGTGTGTGTATATCATATAAGGTTGATTATCGTTGTTTTTATTTTATGTAACGATTTATAGTTAGTTATAGTTAGTAAAATACATATATGTAAAATACAAATAGATAAGGACAACGTCACATAAATTGCTCCGATCCTAAAGTAAGCTTCTAAAGCACTTGTATTATGGAATCGGAAAGAACGAAGGCACCACAAACACCCAGACCCGAGAAAATGTAGAAAAAGTGGTTTTTCTACATTGACCCGACCGGAAATTGAATCCGGATCTCAGATTTGGCGACACCATGAAAACCGGTGTGTATGCCACACGTCCACAGAGCTTGACAAATAAAAAAAGGTTTAATAGTCGTATAATTTTGTAAACAATGCAGCATACTCGTACATCCTCAGTGACAACGAACTATATAAATATAGACTTGAGAGATTACAGCTTCGAGGTATTGATACACAGTGTTTGACGTGTTAGCTCAAAGCCAAAATACGAGAGTTTCTGTTTATTTAAATCAACTGATGTCTTTGCTTTCCGAACACGTTACAGAGACTAAAGCATGAGGGTCCGACACATTCCATTAAATAAAGAAAATTAAATGAAATAATAAATCATTAGCAAATATTAATTATTTTTACTTATAAAAAAATTCTCAGAGAACCTATGCTAAGTAATCTTAAAATGTAAAACGCTACCTAAGATTATTGTCCAAATGCTTTAAGTGGGTTCCGTGAAACAAGTATATAAATTCTCCGTACATATTTACAATAAGAACTCTTTAAAAGTAATAAGATACTCTTATACATGACCGTGTTGTATCAATAATTAAAATATTTTATTAAATGATACATAATTTGCCTTACGGACTACAACTAAGGTTATGACACACCTCTCATCTTAGACTCGTGTATGTTGGTTCGGGGTTCAAAGTTCGTAAAAATACTGTTTTACTATATCTTTTCAACTAACACTACTGTATACATGAATAAGATTTCCCCTTAGTCCCATCTTAGAAGAAGCTGCGATAATTCCTTGCCAGGTGTTAAATATGAAATAGAAGACAACATAAATTTGGACTATAAAGAGCGAATTACATATGAAATGATTCATTACATATTGATGGCTTTTACATGAACACGCATATTAGCGGAGTAGCATATTTTCAGGCTGAATTACGCACAGCCTTACTAACAACGCTCAGAAGTAGGTGACTTGGAGTTAGGTGGTAGTTGCTGCGGAATTATTTAATTTGAAGCCATGTCTCGGCGCGCAAGAAGCCTATATTCAGCAGTGGACTCAAGTTGCTGTGCAATAAACGTGGATGGCCAACGAAATAACTTTGAGTTTCAAAACAAAACGACAGCAAGTCGGGCAGGGTGCTGCGAGTAGTGCAATAATATCGGCAGTCAAAGCTCGCCACAATATTTATCGGCGGCGCTGTATCAGTGCGGCACAAAGCGACTCCGGAAGCTCACCTCGCCCGCCACGACGCCGCAACTTGCATGCTAAAACATAAGCTGCAGCGGCGTTGTGCATCCTTTGCCGAAAAGTTCATGTTTTTGTACTTTAAAACTCTTTAAAATTTACTGAAGTAGAATTGCAATACGCCCCCGACAGATGGCGGGATAGCTATATCAAAAAATACCAGATCAAAATTCAGTAGACCGAGGTGCAAGATGCAAGTGCTGAGACCGCCAATCCGCATGCGAAGCGATTATGGCAAATTCTCCCTTACTTGAAGAGGTATATGTCCCGCAGTGGAGTTCATCAGGTCGTATATGTAAACGATAAGGGGAAAATAAAACAAATAACATTTTTTTTTATCTCGGTCAAAGAAAAGTAATGAAGAACATAATGCGAATTATGTTCTTCATTATTAAGTAAATATATCTTCCATGTTTAAGTAAATATATTATAATACCAGTTTTACATTGGATGTTGAACTGTGTCAGTGTTTCTATGTGTTCACTTTATTTATCATGAGTTTACCTGGATAACTCACTACATGTAGACTTCGCCTGTCGTTCGTCAATATCTTTGCACGGTGTTATAGAAAGACACGAATAAAACAAACAATTTATCATTAAATAGTACCTTTTATTTAGATAACTACAGTTTTTAATCAAATACTATTGTGACGATGCTAGAGTTTAAAAAGATGGATATTATTCTGGAGTAAGAAAAAGAATAAAAAAGAAAGAAGATTAAGTTATATTTTTTTTATTTACTTATGTAAAAGTACACTGGAGAACACAGACCTTATCCGTAAGAATTATGTGCCATATTCGCTACGCCTGGTAAATGAAATGGTTCTTTTGCTCACATAGTTATATAAAATTATGCAAATCTGGCATACTTATAGTAGATCGCTATATCTCAATCGTTTGGACCTAACGTCTTATCTGGCCCATTGTTGACTGCCTCTATCACTGGATTCCTTTTTACACAGAGCCTTTGACGCCGGAGCTTTGTTTGCCAGAAGATCAGAATGAGACGCCGGCCCTGAACCGACGCGTGCCTTCCATTTGTGCCCGCTCAAATCGATTCTCTTCTAGTTTCTTGTAAAGGAATTCAGGCCATTTTTATTTTTCATTGTACATCGGCAGAGAGAAGTGACCGATTAACACCTTTTCTATTTCTTAAAAGTATACATTCAGATAATCGATTGACTTTACCGATGTTCGATTGATAATTGATTGAAAAATTGCATCTGGATTTGATAAATTTAAGGTATTTAAAAACTAAGGTAACGGTCTGTAAAACTCTACAACCGAACAGAGATAGGTCCAGGAAGATTTGCGTAATCGCCACACTTACCTAGCAGATTTGCGATCGCATCATCAGACTGTCTCTCACCTTAAACGCTGCTGCTTTATATCTTAAAAGGTTACAAAGGACCTTTAAAGGACAAGTGTATTAAAGGTAGACACATCTGAACAGCTGTATTGGAAGCTTAATATTTTTATATTTGTTTTATTGGAAGCTTAATATTTTTATAATATTAAGCGTCCAACAAATATTTTGATAATACTTTATCCGTATAAGCACATACTAGTAAAAGTCTTACCAAGGAAACAATTATGCCCAATAGTAGAACTCAGTATTATTTTTTTAAATACTCAAAGCCAGTGTTTTTAAAGAAATCCGAGACATAATATGACCATTTTATAGTATTGCTACTCGACTAAAGTAGACGACAAAGTGAAGTTGGGGCAAGCCAAACTCGTCGCATTTCCCGTTGACAATGCAATTTTAGTTAATTCGATAACGGGCCTCGCGGCCGGCCGGCTAACGCGCATTAAACCAATTATAAGCAAACTGAGGTGCCCTACGACGTGAATTAACCGCTCAACTCCATTTACCGCGCTTGTTTAACTGTTCGACACAGCTGCACGGGAACTTTGCCCTGCTGAATGATGCGTCCGGTGCTCCACGGTGACGGCTCGTCGGGACCTATGTTCTTGTTTTAATTGTGTTTGAAAATGTTTTACACCAACGCTGTATTATGTCAACTGATGTTCTTTATTTCATTACTGAATCCATACATTTTCATTTACATGTACATTTCAACTATAGAATAGAAACGAATTACCGCTATTATAGATAGAGAGTAAATTGCAACAGTGGTAGAGCCACGCATCAGCTTTTAATTGTCTGGCTCACAGAATAACGGCGTGAAGCAGAAGTCTAACAAACTTCTGCGTTTCGTCTGGTGAGTGTAGGTAACCGGTGGCCTACACATCCCCCTCCCCCAATTCTGGGGGAGGGGGGTCACTCTAAGGGAGGCAACGCATCTGCTATGCCTCTGGTGTTGCGGGTGTTCATGGGCGGTGGTAATCACTTATCATCACGTGAGCCACCTGCTCGTTTGCCTCCTTTTTCTATAAAAAAATGATAATTAATAAAATATAAATACATGTATTGGGACCACATCACATACATTGCTCTGATCCCAAAGTAAGCAGATTAAGCACTTATATTATGCAATGAGAAACAACGAAGGTACCACAAATACCCGAGAAAAGTCGAAAAAGTATCTTTTACATCCGACCGGAAATCAAACCCACGAAAACCGGTGTGTGTGTCTCTCTCGTCCACGTAGGTCGTCAACTATTATCGAAACATAGGTACGAAAGAAAAATCTAAAATCACGTAAATAAAAAATAAAGTAAACATATCTTGCAACGAGACTTACGCAGAAACTATTATTAAATTATGAATCTAAACTGAACTATACAGCTGGTATTCCTTCACGTGTCATAATTTTGAAACATTTGGAATTCTATTGTTACGATTGTTCTATTATTATATTACGACGCATGATATGAGAAAGTCTTATTTAAACTTGAGATGAAGGAGCACTACTGTATAACAGCCTCCCAAATGAAATACTTCATGAAAAATCCTTTTTGATTTTTAAGGCTAAGCTTAGAAAGCACTGTCAAAATTTGTAATACATATTAACATTAAGTTTTGCATTGTATAGAGTCACCACATACAGTACGCATAATTACATACTATGTCAATATTTAAGTTTTCCTGTAGAAGTGAACAATGTTCTCAATAGGGAATAAAAATTCTCTCTACACCTAAATTACTTAATGGCAAAATTCCACTGCTGGATATAGCCCTCTCCCAAGGAGCGGATTTGCACTAATCGCTTGGCACACGGATTAGCAATTGCAGTTCCAGACACCTCGCCTTAGATACTGCTGCCTATCACCGGTCTGCTTAATTTGTCGTGTTATGTTTTCGCGATCAATCAGTACACCCGAGTTCGATTTGCATAAGAAAGGTTCTTAGCGATGATTTAGTTGAAATTTTGTGCCTTTGCCATGGATAGTATGCAGTCACGTTGTCCAAGTAAACACCGGTGAAATGTAGGTTGTCTACCTTTGTCTATCCCAGTATCGAGAAAACGCGTAAAGGTATAAAAAAAATGTAAACTTCACACTCCTGGCTAAAATATGATTTACCATAAAAATATCTGAAATGCACATCTTTAATACGGTGTACATATTAAAGTTTCTTTCAGACACACTCAAATCACTTGTATGGAAAGTAACCTCTTCGCAGAGTTCATTAGTTAGCATTTGTAATAAAAGCTTCACCGGTATTCTTTGGTTCCTACATGTTCGTTAATTACTTTCTCTGGACAATTCAGTAAGTTGCGCAGCACCTTATATCACAACTACGTGAGACAAAGGCAAATTAAAGGTGGTAAGTAAATAGGGGCTGATGCCTTTTACTTTATCTTGACATATTTAGACTAAACAACCAATGTATTTCGTTTATTGGTATAGATTAATAAAGTCGATGGTACTTTTCCAACTCTTCTCAATCAGTTCTTTATATTACGCGAATTCCGCTGCCTCCTTCGACCGTGCCAATTTTTATTCGTATAGGGCTGGTCTTTTCTAATTCGTCGCCTTTCAAGTTTAGTAGTTTTATGTAATTTTTTTGCGTAAGAAAATTTAAATTTCTTTTGGGAAATTTCTGAGAAAAGAATGAGAGAATGAAGGTACTTTTAAAAGAAAAATATCTGCAAATTGTGATTTCATTAATCATTTTTTTTTAATTCTGATAACCCTCATCGCTATATAATTTCGAAAAGAACAGTGGCGGTCTGTCACCTCATCACAACCAGTTCATATTGTGAACTAAATAAGATATAAGCTTTACTCCATAGAAATGCAGCGGAATGGTTCCCGTCGCATTTCCAATAGGCAACCCAACTCATTATCATACGATATTTCGTATAATAATGACTTAGATTTTCCGAAAAATATACGTAATCGTCTGTTGAAGATTACGTACATTTTTCGGAAAATTTAAGCATCAAGACGCACGGGCAGACCTTCCGCCCGAATTAGAATTAGATCTATTCTAAAGTGTATGTATGTAGCCACGTAATAATTAGCCGTGTTGAAAGTTATACGTATTCTGTTACAAAATAATAAACGAATTAGCGGCAACCCTGAAGCAGTTGTGTTCGGCGTGTTTCAAAGGAAAATTTATTATTTAAAGTGAAAGTTATTGAGTTTCGCTAAGGCTAAGTGAGCCTTTTGACTCGCTTCGCTATGAAGTGACGGTGGTGTGAGACGACGGTGTCGGCTTCCGCTCTATATGACTCCCGGTATCAGCAAATTACCTGCATATTGTGTTACCTTTGAATTCGCGGAGAGCACTTACATTTGCTCGCTGATCACGACTGAGTTAATATGGAAAAAAGTAAAAAAAAAGAACGCGCACCTAAATAAAAAGACCAGCTTTCAACATGTTATAGTCAAACGTCTCGCTGTAGAGTAAATACTTCTCCATACATTCTATACTCTCGTTCAGAATCGTTCAGCACCTTGGATGAAGAATTAAAATATTTGGTTTTTGTGAAGCATTTCAGCCTAGCTGTACGTTGTTGTTAGATGAATTTAAACAATTAACTGGGTCGAGCCGGATTTGGTACCGCGCCTCCGCTGCAATATACGGCTCTCTAATTTTCTTGCCTCCAAACTATTTTTAGGAATGTGGGTCGCAAAGGATTGAATTGTCTAGACCCCATACTACCTCAGTATTGACAATGCTTTTATTAAATTAAGGAGAATAAATGTTTTTAAAATTTCAACTGAAACGGGCGGGATTCAAACCTGCGACCTCTGCCGAACCGTGGCAACGCTCTTACCTCTGAGCCACCGTGTCTTACACGCATCAGTTGAAATTTTAAATCTGTATTCTCTTTATTTATGCCTGTTCTTGGCATCGGCGCCATCTATTGTCCCTTTTGGGACACTGTCCGGCAGAGGTCGCGTGTTCAAATCCCTCCCGTGTCAGTAGAAATTTTAAAAACATTTTTTCTCGTTAATTTAATAATATAAAGTTCAGTATAACTTATATGCTTTAAAAATCAATAATAATTGAATAATAAATGCGTTTAATGTTATAGAGCGTTACAAGTAACATTTAGATCTTATGCATTATTTTAACACGCTACAAAAACTTTTTGGAATCGGCATAAAAAAAAACTCCCATCTACTTTGTTCCCGTCTGTATCACAAGACGCGACGAAGACAACAGATCCGAAAATCGTACTTGCTTTCGACAGATGGAGCAATTATCTCGAAATATTTCTTAAGATATATTCCTTTATCCTATAATAAATAATTTCAAACAAGCGAAGGTGCAGTAGTAAAGTTAAAATGTACTATAATATTGGTGGTACATTTTAACTTCATTACATTCTACTTCCCAGGTTTCTTAGGAAACTGAGGAGCCTCAACAATTAAATGCCATCTCTAGGAGACACCAGATAGCGAGGTACGCCGAAGACGAAACTAGTGAAGCCGTCGCCCCAACAGCGTTCAACCGTAGTGGTTGTAATGAATAAGGTTTGTAATGAATCTCTAAGATCTGAATCCGACATAGCCCTGATCTATTCAAATGGAACGGAGGGTATGAAACTTTTTCCGCCAAATACAAGTAGATTTTCAGTTTCTTATGATACTGAGTCATGCTAGGATCTCAAAGGCTCATTCTCCTTTCAGAATATACCACGTATCTTTTTTTTGTTATTAATTCTGACTGAACTCATAACCATAGCACTTATATTATTTCAGAGCTTATGGCCCGTGAAGAGTTATAAGTCACGATAGCCGAGTGGTTGGGTGGTCGGAATTTCGAGTCGAGACCCGTGTTCGATCCCCAAGTGGCAGGCTCGTACCAATTGGTTTTTCAAAAACTTATGTATGAATTATATCGATGACTTGGACATAGAGACGGCGACGAGCTCACCACCGTCACGTTGTCACGTCACGTGTCACGTTGTCTGAAATTTCTTCGGTGGAAGGTGTGTCGAAGGGACTTAATTGTCTAGACTTGACCTCAGTTCTCTGTCCCCTGTATTGGGCTTGTAGTTGGCTTGGACATAAAGACGGCGACGGGCTCATCACCTGACACTTAGACCCAATAAATGTCTTCAGTGGAAGGTGGGTCGAAAGGACTTTAGTGTCTAGACTTCTGTCTAATCTTGGGATTTTTTTTAGATACAACAAAATTGTGTCGAAGTATAAGGCTAGGTACAAATAATTTTTTTTTGCAACTCTTAAATGAGACTGCACTTTGCGGTAACAGTATCGGTTTTGTTTTAAATCAATATTTGGAAGCCTGCCAGCAGAACGGCGTGAATAACTACAGTTTTTCTTTAATTTTTTAACCTCTGATGGTTTTTGCTTAAACGGCTTTAATTTTCGTTTTCATTCGATTATTCCAAGATAAAAAACACATTGTTTTTGTGACACTTGTGCTCTTGCGGGTGGTCCTTATCGTTTGATTATTACTGCTTAGGTTATCGTACTAGCTACAGTTCACGAATAAATATCGAATAATAAATATAATATGCTACGCGATAAAAAAAATGATATTTTTTGTTATTAATTAAAGCAACGTTAGCCGAGTGGATAAGGAGACTGTTGTTCGATCCCCAGGAGTAAAGCTTGTACTGTATCTGTTATTTTGGAAATTTAGACGTAGAAAGCTCATGACCTCTCACGTTGTCCCAAATGAGCTTCGGTGAAATGTGGGTGAAAAAGACGTGGATTTTGCATTCCATTTATGGGCATAATATAGTATTTCATTTGAAATGCCTTCACGCAAAATGGATTTTGCAAAATATTTATGAAGTTTTTTGGAAAAACATCAGGATGTATTATTATAACCGTCAATTATATTTATGAAAAGTCCGGAAAGAAGAAAAATCTTTTGTTAGTTACAACAAAATTAACCGTTAAATAAAATAAACAGAATAGAATTGTGAAATAAGAATTCTAAATGAATATTTTATTTAATTTAGGCACGAAATACCTATCTTTGCTGTTATTTTTCAGGAAGATACCTATAAGAGATCTTCCTATTTCCGCCTATATATTTAAATCATGGAAATAGCGAAATGTAACACGACAATGCAATTCGCGAGACGCAACCTGAGTCGGCCGATGCATTATGTAGATTGTAGGCGCGGGCGCCAGGCCGTCTCCGCAAACCGAATTTATCGCATTCAGCATTCAATCCGCGGGAGATATCTGCCTGATGCCATCGGGCGAAATGTATTGACGTCACAGCGTTCATTTTATTTTTATTTATAACTACAGGATGATTTCTTTAATGAGTCTTTGATAATCCTGTATTGGGAATTGCGTGAAGATATTTATTTATTTTATAACTACAGGATGATTTCTTTAATGAGTCTTTGATAATCCTGTATTGGGAATTGCGTGAAGATATTTATTTATTTTATAACTACAGGATGATTTCTTTAATGAGTCTTTGATAATCCTGTATTGGGAATTGCGTGAAGATATTTATTTATTTTATAACTACAGGATGATTTCTTTAATGAGTCTTTGATAATCCTGTATTGGGAATTGCGTGAAGATATTTATTTATTTTATAACTACAGGATGATTTCTTTAATGAGTCTTTGATAATCCTGTATTGGGAATTGCGTGAAGATATTTATTTATTTTATAACTACAGGATGATTTCTTTAATGAGTCTTTGATAATCCTGTATTGGGAATTGCGTGAAGATATTTATTTATTTTATAACTACAGGATGATTTCTTTAATGAGTCTTTGATAATCCTGTATTGGGAATTGCGTGAAGATATTTATTTATTTTATAACTACAGGATGATTTCTTTAATGAGTCTTTGATAATCCTGTATTGGGAATTGCGTGAAGATATTTATTTATTTATTTATTTATTTATTTATTTTATAACTACAGGATGATTTCTTTAATGAGTCTTTGATAATCCTGTATTGGGAATTGCGTGAAGATATTTATTTATTTTATAACTACAGGATGATTTCTTTAATGAGTCTTTGATAATCCTGTATTGGGAATTGCGTGAAGATATTTATTTATTTATTTATTTTATAACTACAGGATGATTTCTTTAATGAGTCTTTGATAATCCTGTATTGGGAATTGCGTGAAGATATTTATTTATTTTATAACTACAGGATGATTTCTTTAATGAGTCTTTGATAATCCTGTATTGGGAATTGCGTGAAGATATTTATTTATTTATTTATTTATTTATTTATTTATTTTATAACTACAGGATGATTTCTTTAATGAGTCTTTGATAATCCTGTATTGGGAATTGCGTGAAGATATTTATTTATTTTATAACTACAGGATGATTTCTTTAATGAGTCTTTGATAATCCTGTATTGGGAATTGCGTGAAGATATTTATTTATTTTATAACTACAGGATGATTTCTTTAATGAGTCTTTGATAATCCTGTATTGGGAATTGCGTGAAGATATTTATTTATTTTATAACTACAGGATGATTTCTTTAATGAGTCTTTGATAATCCTGTATTGGGAATTGCGTGAAGATATTTATTTATTTATTTATTTTATAACTACAGGATGATTTCTTTAATGAGTCTTTGATAATCCTGTATTGGGAATTGCGTGAA
The DNA here is from genome assembly GCA_029286605.1 of Sericinus montela. NCBI lineage: Eukaryota > Metazoa > Arthropoda > Insecta > Lepidoptera > Papilionidae > Sericinus > Sericinus montela. Next base: position 1,708,270 of record JAGSMR010000017.1, on the reverse strand, counting down.
GATATTTATTTATTTTATAACTACAGGATGATTTCTTTAATGAGTCTTTGATAATCCTGTATTGGGAATTGCGTGAAGATATTTATTTATTTTATAACTACAGGATGATTTCTTTAATGAGTCTTTGATAATCCTGTATTGGGAATTGCGTGAAGATATTTATTTATTTTATAACTACAGGATGATTTCTTTAATGAGTCTTTGATAATCCTGTATTGGGAATTGCGTGAAGATATTTATTTATTTTATAACTACAGGATGATTTCTTTAATGAGTCTTTGATAATCCTGTATTGGGAATTGCGTGAAGATATTTATTTATTTTATAACTACAGGATGATTTCTTTAATGAGTCTTTGATAATCCTGTATTGGGAATTGCGTGAAGATATTTATTTATTTATTTTATAACTACAGGATGATTTCTTTAATGAGTCTTTGATAATCCTGTATTGGGAATTGCGTGAAGATATTTATTTATTTTATAACTACAGGATGATTTCTTTAATGAGTCTTTGATAATCCTGTATTGGGAATTGCGTGAAGATATTTATTTATTTTATAACTACAGGATGATTTCTTTAATGAGTCTTTGATAATCCTGTATTGGGAATTGCGTGAAGATATTTATTTATTTTATAACTACAGGATGATTTCTTTAATGAGTCTTTGATAATCCTGTATTGGGAATTGCGTGAAGATATTTATTTATTTATTTATTTATTTATTTATTTATTTTATAACTACAGGATGATTTCTTTAATGAGTCTTTGATAATCCTGTATTGGGAATTGCGTGAAGATATTTATTTATTTTATAACTACAGGATGATTTCTTTAATGAGTCTTTGATAATCCTGTATTGGGAATTGCGTGAAGATATTTATTTATTTTATAACTACAGGATGATTTCTTTAATGAGTCTTTGATAATCCTGTATTGGGAATTGCGTGAAGATATTTATTTATTTTATAACTACAGGATGATTTCTTTAATGAGTCTTTGATAATCCTGTATTGGGAATTGCGTGAAGATATTTATTTATTTTATAACTACAGGATGATTTCTTTAATGAGTCTTTGATAATCCTGTATTGGGAATTGCGTGAAGATATTATATTATGATTAGTATACGTTAGACTTATAGTCACGATAGCCGAGGTTCGGAATTTCGCGTCAAGAGACCACAGTTCGATTCCCAGGTGGCAGGCTCGTTCCAATGGGTTTATCAAAATTTTATACGAATTATATCGTTGGCTTGGACATAAAGACGGCGACGGGCTCACCACCTGTCACGTTGTCCTGAAAATGTCTTCAGTGGAAGGTGGGTCGAAAGGACTTTAGTGTCTAGACTTCTGTCTAATCTTGGGATTTTTTAGATACAACAAAATTATGTCGAAGTATAAGGCTAGGTACAAATAATTTTTTGCAACTCTTAAATGAGACTGCACTTTGCGGTAACAGTATCGGTTTTGTTTTAAATCAATATTTGGAAGCCTGCCAGCAGAACGGCGTGAATAACTACAGTTTTTTTTAATTTTTAACCTCTGATGGTTTTGCTTAAACGGCTTTAATTTTCGTTTTCATTCGATTATTCCAAGATAAAAACACATTGTTTTGTGACACTTGTGCTCTTGCGGGTGGTCCTTATCGTTTGATTATTACTGCTTAGGTTATCGTACTAGCTACAATTCACGAATAAATATCGAATAATAAATATAATATGCTACGCGATAAAAAAATGATATTTTTGTTATTAATTAAAGCAACGTTAGCCGAGTGGATAAGGAGACTGTTGTTCGATCCCCAGGAGTAAAGCTTGTACTGTATCTGTTATTTTGGAAATTTAGACGTAGAAATCTGATCACCCAATCACTCGGCTGTCGAGGTTGTTTCCATTTTATTCGTGACATAGATTAATATATTAGATAGTTAGTTATAGTTATAATATATTTAGATAGTTACCTGGACAAATGTCGGGCATATCTGAGTAGCCTCGCCTTTCTACTAAACAGAACGTCGTCAATAAGTTAAAAGGTCCGTATTAATCCACGGGCAACGCACTTATAGCCTTTTTCTGTTTGGAATTTATTGTTTACGGACAATTGATTTTTTACACTTACTGTAAAACTGTTTATACTAAATAATATAATTAACGAACTTACTTATCTTCATGCACAATCCCTGACGGGGTAGCCAGAGAGAACAGATCGCCAAGTGTCACGATCGCTGCATACCTAATTTAATTAACGAACAATTTCAGATAATGTTTTTTACTTTAAAAGATTCTAATTGCCGGTAAAACAGCCTGACCTCTGATATCATTGATTGATTGGTCACTAATGAAATATGTTGGTTTTTTAAGTTTATTGCAGTTATTTGAATTAAGACAACGTCCCAATTTGTTTAATAGTTTTAGCTTAAAGCTATATAGAATTTACGAATATAAAGAAACATATAAAAAATCTCAATGTGATCAAAAACGTGAGTAAATAGTAGAAGAAATATGTTCGTTGAGGAACCCTTCGAAATGTTAAACAATGATGCAATTGAGGAAAAATATTTTCCCAACTCCATTCCCGGGTCTCTAGCAAGAGCTAAATTTGCTTAGCGTCGCGGAGCGGAGAGGCCCGCCCAAATTACTATTGCAATGTTACTTGAGGAAAATTAGTTTCTGAAACACAGTACCTAGAGATTATCCCACTAATATAATTATAAAAGCATTATGTTTTAAAGCTCCTGTTAGCCTTGCTTCAATTTCCAATAAATATTAAAACCCTGCGACGATCCAATGTTTTAATTTTATTTATAATCCTACTTTGGCGATGGATGATGTGAGTGTTTGTTAAAAGTAGGTACATCTTACTATCTTGTAATCCCACTTGACAAAGCTAATAACTAAATATGTCACTACTTAGTAACTTTAGTATACATATAATTCGAGTCAAGGAACCCGAGTTCGGTCCCCAAGTCTTGTACCTCGTGCTTAAGGAGCTTGAGGACTTAATTGTCTAGACTGACCTTTGTCTACCCCTGGGAATTGCGTGAAGATATTTATTTATTTTATAACTACAGGATGATTTCTTTAATGAGTCTTTGATAATCCTGTATTGGGAATTGCGTGAAGATATTTATTTATTTATTTATTTATTTTATAACTACAGGATGATTTCTTTAATGAGTCTTTGATAATCCTGTATTGGGAATTGCGTGAAGATATTTATTTATTTATTTTATAACTACAGGATGATTTCCTTTAATGAGTCTTTGATAATCCTGTATTGGGAATTGCGTGAAGATATTTATTTATTTTATAACTACAGGATGATTTCTTTAATGAGTCTTTGATAATCCTGTATTGGGAATTGCGTGAAGATATTTATTTATTTTATAACTACAGGATGATTTCTTTAATGAGTCTTTGATAATCCTGTATTGGGAATTGCGTGAAGATATTTATTTTATAACCACAGGATGATTTCTTTAATGAGTCTTTGATAATCCTGTATTGGGAATTGCGTGAAGATATTTATTTTATAACCACAGGATGATTTCTTTAATGAGTCTTTGATAATCCTGTATTGGGAATTGCGTGAAGATATTTATTTATTTATTTTATAACCACAGGATGATTTCTTTAATGAGTCTTTGATAATCCTGTATTGGGAATTGCGTGAAGATATTTATTTTATAACTACAGGATGATTTCTTTAATGAGTCTTTGATAATCCTGTATTGGGAATTGCGTGAAGATATTTATTTATTTATTTTATAACCACAGGATGATTTCTTTAATGAGTCTTTGATAATCCTGTATTGGGAATTGCGTGAAGATATTTATTTTATAACTACAGGATGATTTCTTTAATGAGTCTTTGATAATCCTGTATTGGGAATTGCGTGAAGATATTTATTTTATAACCACAGGATGATTTCTTTAATGAGTCTTTGATAATCCTGTATTGGGAATTGCGTGAAGATATTTATTTTATAACCACAGGATGATTTCTTTAATGAGTCTTTGATAATCCTGTATTGGGAATTGCGTGAAGATATTTATTTATTTATTTATTTATTTATTTATTTATTTTATAACTACAGGATGATTTCTTTAATGAGTCTTTGATAATCCTGTATTGGGAATTGCGTGAAGATATTTATTTTATAACTACAGGATGATTTCTTTAATGAGTCTTTGATAATCCTGTATTGGGAATTGCGTGAAGATATTTATTTTATAACCACAGGATGATTTCTTTAATGAGTCTTTGATAATCCTGTATTGGGAATTGCGTGAAGATATTTTTTTATTAGTATACGTTAGACTTATAGTCACGATAGCCGAGTGGTTGGGTGGTCGGAATTTCGAGTCAATAGACCCGAGTTCGATCCCTAATTGGTAGGCTCGTACCAATGAGTTTTTCAAAAACTTATGTACGAATGTCGTTGGCTTGGACATAAAGACGGCGACGGGCTCACCACCTGTCACGTTGTCCCGAAAATATCTTCGGTGGAAGGTCGGTCGAAGGGACTTAATTGTCTAGACTCGACCTTTGTCTACCCCTGGGAATTGCGTGAAGATATTTATTTATTTATTTTATAACTACAGGATGATTTCTTTAATGAGTCTTTGATAATCCTGTATTGGGAATTGCGTGAAGATATTTTTTTAATTGCGTGAAGATATTTATTTATTTATTTTATAACTACAGGATGATTTCTTTAATGAGTCTTTGATAATCCTGTATTGGGAATTGCGTGAAGATATTTTTTTTTATTAGTACACGTTATTGTCTTTCCTGTTAATTAAATATTATTATCTTAAGTTGGTATTATCTTTTATAACATAATATAAAGATGCACAATAACAAGTCACGATAGCCGAGGTTCGGAATTTCGTGTCAAGAGACCAGAGTTCGATTCCCAGGTGGCAGGCTCGTTCCAATGGGTTTATCAAAAATTTTATACGAATTATATCGTTGGCTTGGACATAAAGACAGCGACGGGCTCACCAACCGTCACGTTGTCCCGGATATATCTTCGGTGAAAGGAGGGTCTAAAGGACTTAATTGTCTAGACTATGTCTACCCCTGGGAATTGCGTGAAGATATTTATTTATTTATTTTATAACTACAGGATGATTTCTTTAATGAGTCTTTGATAATCCTGTATTGGGAATTGCGTGAAGATATTTTTTTTTATTAGTATACGTTATTGTCTTTCCTGTTAATTAAATATTATTATCTTAAGTTGGTATTATCTTTTATAACCATAGCCACGATAACAATAATATAATATAAAGATAATAACAATAACAAGTCACGATAGCCGAGGTTCGGAATTTCGCGTCAAGAGACCACAGTTCGATTCCCAGGTGGCAGGCTCGTTCCAATGGGTTTATCAAAAATTTTATACGAATTATATCGTTGGCTTGGACATAAAGACGGCGACGGGTTCACCACCCGTCACGTTGTCCCGGAAATATCTTCGGTGAAAGGAGGGTCTAAGGGACTTAATTGTCTAGACTAGACCTATGTCTACCCCTGGGAATTGCGTGAAGATATTTATTTTATAACTACAGGATGATTTCTTTAATGAGTCTTTGATAACAATTCTGTGTCAATTTCTTTATAGAATTACTTTTATTAAGTCCCTTAATATACATAAACTACCTACATAAACTGCCGGATTCCCAAGTCCTCTATGTAATGTTTTTTTTATTATTCACAGATATGCGTTTCATAACACACCAATTCATTTCCTTCCTATTACAATGTATCAGTTTCCATGCAATGTATCAGTTTCCTACGGCATTGTTTCAGAAGCAATAAAATGTCATATCCACAGTAATTTTATTGCTTGGCTTGGTAGACTAGACTAATGGATTCTAAATATATCGTTTAATGTTCGCTAATTGTTTTCATGCAAATACAGTTCATTTGAAACGGTTCTATGCTTAAAAGGTTATGTATTTAAGTTGAAAGTTAAAAGGCTATATGCCTTCGTTTAGTATAATCACAATTTATGAATTGTAAATAACTTGTTGCTATTCCTTGTTTTTGATTTGTTTTTTTTTTCATGTTAAATGTAGATTAACCTACAACAAAATTTACTCCGGTTTTACATTTTTTTTATATCTTCCTGCATTTCCCGATAATGGAATAGTCAGAGGAGCTTACAATTTGTATATTGAATATATTTTACATTACACACACACGTCAGTTTTCTACTATAAGTTTTCTTACGGTAGGCCACCAATAAAATATACTTACGTAAATATATATTTAAGGCTATATTTCTATAAATTATATTTCTATAAACCTCCAAAACTAATGTTTGCCCCTACCACTATTCGAATCCGCAACCCTTAGCTGCGATGGCCGGATCACAGCCAACTAGGATACTCCTCATTATTGTTTTGTTTGTATATTTTGTTATAATATAATATTGAAATTTTTTGTATGTGGTAAAGTCACGATACATTCCGCTATCGTGACGTAAGGTAGTAGGAATTTCGAGTCAAGAGACCCGAGTTCGATCCCCAGGTGGAAGGCTCGTACCAATGTTTCTTTTTTAAATTTATGTATTAATTATATCGTTGGGTTCGACATAAAGACGGCGACGGGTTCACCATCTGCCACGTTGTCCTAAAAATATCTTTCGCTGGAAGGTGGGTCAAATGTACTTAATTGTCTAGCCTAGACCTCTGTCTACCTCTGTATTGGGAATTGCGTGAAGATATTTATTTTATTTTGTATATGCCTAATTGTCGTACATTTTGGCGACTAATTACTAATTACAACTAATATGATGAAAGCTTTCGTCTTAATTAACTGTACAATAAAAGTAGTGTATAAATATTATCGTGCCAAAATTAATTTAATTCTAAAAACCAAATCTATGCTGTGATTTAATTATTAACACTTTAGTGAGACTATTATCAATCAAATAGTTAAAAACGGCTAAACTCACGCTGTAATAATCGGTGTAGGTACCGAGTAGTTTCGGACCTATCGGAGGTCCTTCATCAGGGTCAGAGGAAGGAGTTCGCGCTCGCACCGAGCGCCTGAGCGCGCAACGCGCGGCTCGACAGGCTGTTATCCTAAATATAAAAATAGTAGAGGGCATTTTTTTAATTTATGACGATTTTCTCCAACATGAGATATTGAGTATTTTAAACTACACTCTACAGTTATCTTTAAGTCATCATTGGGGTCTGCAAGACCCTAGCGTCATGTGATTGCAATGAGGCATTTGCTATATCATTTACTATAACATGCATATTACTATAACATGTTTATAAATCACACACACAAATATCACAAATGTACATTGATAGCGGGAAAAGAAAGTATTAAATTGTCTAGACCAGAGAAATGAACAAATAAAACAATGTATTTTTTTTATAATGAGCACAATAATAATCAAGCTTTAAAACGTTCGTTTTTTAAATTGTTGACATCGCCATGCATGAAACGGTTAAACTGCCGGAAAAACGGATAAGGGCACTTTATATTTAACTGTAACTACCGGAATAAATTTAAGTTTTAAATTCTCTCTAAATAGAAAAAATATTAAGTGATAAATAGTACTGTTACGTTATTTACTCTTTGTATGTTTACTTTACTCTAAGATTCAATATGTAATTCAAATGGAGAGATCAGTACTACTTTTTTCCGCAATGTTTGGTTTGTAAATTTACACGGATAATACAAAATCGCACGTACACATTCTTACTGATCTGCTTTTAAGTACATTTTACACGCTTTTACTGACTGGTGTTTCAGCATAAGCACCTGAAGTCACATGAATAGATGAGTAGTTCCATGGAAGTTTTTGGCAAAAAGAAAAGTGCCTTGTGTCTGCATGACGGTTAACATCAAAGTCTTACAGGGCTGGCCCCTGACCCTTTTTCTGTTTTGTTTTTTATCTACATTAATATATCGTCAGATTTATAACCAATTGAAGTTCAATCTAAACAGATGTAATAAAATTTTTAATTTGTCTTCTAGATTATTTAAGTCACGATAGCCGAGTTGTTGGGTGGTCGGAATTTCGAGTCGAGAGACCCGAGTTCGATCCCCAGGTGGCAGTACCAATGAGTAAGAAAAACTTATGTACGAATTTCATCGTTGCCTTGGACATAAAGGCGGCGACGGGCTCACCGCCTGTCACGTTGTCCCGAAAATATCTTCGGTGGAATGTGGGTCAAAGGGACTTAATTGTCTAGACTTGACCTCTGTCTACCCCTGTATTGGGAATTGCGTGAAGATATTTTTTTTTAGATTATTTTTATCTAAATCCTTTATTTATGCTGATATTATCATAATTTTTGCTTCCTCGTAGAAGTTAGGGGTCGCTAACCATCACAAGAACTTACGGTCTAGGCCTGGAAATATTTATTTGTCAGTATCTTGCTTTTTTTTGTAACGCTGGTGAGTTTCATGAAAATTGACTTAATTTTTATTTAATTTTATCATTTAAGTAATTTAAAATCTTTTTTTAGTCGCGATAGCCGAGTGGTTGGATGATCAGAATTTCGCGTCAAGCGAACCGAGTTCGATCCCCAAGTGCAGGCTCGTATCAATGGAGTTTTTCAGAAACTTATGTATGAATTGTATCGTTGGCTTGGACATAAAGACGGCGACGGGCTCACCACCTGTCACGTTGTTCCGAAAATTCGGTGAAGGGGGGGTCGAAAAGATTTAATTGTCGAGACCTCTGTCTACTCCTGTGTTAGGAATTGTGTGAAGATATTTATATTTTTATTTATTTATCATAAAATCTTTTTTAAAGCAAAAATATAAAAAAACTATCGTCATTACAATTTTGTAACAATGATACGTGGGGTATGTAGGGTTGACGTTATAGTCGATTTCTATAAGCTGTTTACTATGAAATATGTGTTATACACACATACATAACGAATTTTATCAATGAAATATTTTTTTATCAAAGTATTTTATAATGAAAGGCCCAGACACTCCCACGATCGTGTACCTGTCGTCTATTCAATTCGCTGAAAATATTATTAATAAGCCACGACCCGGTATCTAAATCACATGTATCGTAAAAATAGATCCGTTTATGAATTTTCCCGACTTTACACCCCTGGCGTGAGAGAAGGGCGGGCGGCGAGATGAAAGGCCCTTCTCGGCACTATAAAGCTGTCTCCTAGCGCCCTTTGCGTCAAGTCGGGTCCTCACCGGCCACGGTCAAGGGTTACTGCCGGGACCAACCGGAACGTGCAGTTTTTTCTTAACATTAATGTAACATACTAGGCATGAAATATAAAATAAAGACTTTTAATAATTTATGTCTTCACGCAATTCCCAATACAGGGGTAGACAGAGGTCTAGTCTAGACAATTGAGTCCCTTCGACTCACATTCCAACGAAGATATTTTCGGGACAACGTGACAGGTGGTGAGCCAATGTCCAAGCCAACGATATAATTCGTACATAGGTTTTTGAAAAACCCATTGGTAGGAGCCTGCCACCTGGGGATCGATCTCGGGCCTCTCAACTCCAAATTCCGACCGCCCAACCACTCGGCTATGGTGACTTTTTTTTTAATAATTTAACTTTTAATAATTTAAGGAGACTATATGTTTGTTCCATTTGCCGTAGAAACAATCGTTCCGTGGGGTACCCGCGCGATGTAGTTTCTAAAGGAATTGTATCCGCGACTTGTCATTGCCGCTGGTGACAAGAGGACTGGTTCTTTTCTCGCTCAACGGTTAAGTCTAGCCATTGAACGTGGAAATGCAGCCAGCGTTCTTGGTACCATGCCTCGAGGAGTGGGGCTCTACGATTATAATAATTTTTAGTTAATAAGTATTGTAAATATTAACAAAATTTTTTCTGTAAATAAAGTATTACATTTCTTTAAATAAAGACACGTTAATAATCTATAAGTACCTCAACATTTCTATAGGATATTCTATACGTTATATGACATGTCTTTGTTTTTTACATCATTATTGGTCAAAAGCTCTTTTCGTCATTCAACGATTAATTCCTAAATCTAATCATGTATTTTAAAACTATATGTTGCCCAGTAATTAAAAATCTGTCTAATACATTTAGTGCTTGAAGACTCAATAGACGTAGCGGCACAAACCAGCTGCCTGGAGTAACTCTGAACTTGGATCTTCACAATGAGGCTTACAAAACCACCGTATGCTTCACTCTAACGTACAACTTTACTAACACTCTCGCCCATTCATTGCCTCTCGTTGCCGCTGGCACAAAAAAAATGTACATTCTCAGATATGAATGGTTCACTCGTAATGTGTAAAGAAGAATCAAGGTTCAAAACCCGCGGGAGAGAAATGCGAGACTAAAATGTTGTAAAGGATAAAACATAAGAAAGCTTACCGGAGCTGTTGCCGAACCGGTCAGTCGATGGGTTGTAGTTTAAAGAGTGTAGTTGAAAGATTTTTAATGTTTTATTACGTTCAGAGGCAGAAAATGTTAAGATTATAAATATTAACCTGTCTGTTAATGGAATGCCAGACATTGTTTGACTATCAGACCTGCGGAACTGAATTTTAATGTCCTCTAGTAACCAAGAATATAATTTCCGTGTTGACTAAAACTTATTAATTTCTGCCTCATAGAAACCTCTATTGCAAATTGGTTTCTTCTTCTCTCTGTTAAATGACACTATGTTGCAAGATGTCGATTAGTGCTGGTGCCTCGAAACCTTAATTTGTACCAGTAGCGAACTATGATTTTGGGGGAAAAGTTGACTCATGCTGTCAAAAGTTCAAGCTGTGACGGTAATGACGTTGTATAATTTTTGTTTTGTTTTATTCTAAAGTTACTGTGAAATATCAGATCGTATTACCAGGAACCTTGCAGCTGAGTTTTACGTATTACTAAATTGTTATTCTTTTCGCGATGGTTATTTCACAATGCGTCGGGAGTTCGATAAGTACATAAGCTCAAACCCAAGTGCGTCACAAAGGACCACTGAAATTCTAGACGTCTTAACATACATAGACTTAATAAGATATCCCTTTGTGTTTTTAAATAAACGTGAGGGAAACACTAGTACCGAATATTGTGTTTTCTCTTGATTCAATACATCTTGATCATTTTATCGAGTGTTAAAAGTCGAAATGCAGTGTGATTGACATTGAGATAAAATAAATAAATAAATATCTTCACGCAATTCCCAATACACGGGTAGACAGAGGTCAAGTCTAGACAATTAAGTCCCTTTGACCCACCTTCCACCGAAGATATTTTCGGGACAACGTGACAGGTAGTGAGCCCGTCGCCGCCTTTATGTCCAAGCCAACGATGAAATTCGTACACAAGTTTTTGAAAAACTCATTGGTACTGCCACCTGGGGATCGAACTCGGGTTTCTCGACTCGAAATTCCGACCACCAAACAACTCGGCTATCGTGACTTATAGAATGACATTGAGAATATAAGTAATATTTGCTGGATCCTAACTTGCCTATTGGCTGTTTTAAATTTTTTTTTTTTCTCTTACTTCAAAGCCATGAAAATGATGATGTATTCCGATAGAAAGCAGGATAACAATACAACATATATAAATGCAAAAATATATGAGGTTAACCAGTGACGGGCAGCAACATCTCGGTTGCATATAACGCAAACGCCAAATCTCAAAGAGGTTTCGGCAAATGCTCATTGTCATATATCAGATTTTCATCCTTAGGTGAAATTAATTGTAACAGTAAGTAAAATTAATAGTACAGTAATAGTGATACTTTGATACCACTCGAGATTTACACCTTCTCGGTGGTTTTTTTTCACCTTCAGGTCAAACCTGCGTTACATGTCATAGTTTCATCAACAGAATTACATGTATGTCATAGTCATCTTGGAAAATTTAAAACATTTTTGAAGCTTGGTTGTTGATAAAAAGAAAAAAACAATGCTGCATGCTTATTGCGTCCCTACATGAAAAAATCTATGGCAAAATAGTCTTAATTTTCCCTTGCATTTTCAATTTTTTTCAGTGTCACCTGATAACATAATCACTGTTACTGTTTCGAGTCCCTTTAGGATGCGAATAAAACGTATTAACGATAAATCTGCGCAACACAAAGTTTTAATTCGAGTCGCGTGCTTGATGATGATGGCGCTCACAAAGGGCACAAAAGTAATAAAGGGGTGTCGAGTGATCGCGACGCGCGGCCGCTCCGCCCTCGCTCGCCAAACATTACGTCACAGCACCACGGCATTGTCGCGTCAATGGACGAATTTTGGAAATGTGATGTTCTTCATAAACTTTGAGATTTAATGCGCCACTTCAGTCGTTCGCCATCCGACGCCAGAAAGGTTTTCTATTTTCCAACGGGCGCGTTAACGTCTCGATGGTCAGAGCGCAAAGAGCGCGGACGGGCGGGCACTAATCTCAAAGAGACAAGTCAAAGTGAAGCGTGCAAATTCGAGGCCGAGCGGGAACAATAAAACTGCAGGTGGACCGCGGCCGCCCCGCGCCTCCTTGCTCCGACATCAAAGGGGAGCTCGCGATACCATACAAAAGCCCTAATGAGACAAACCCGTGGCGTAATCGAGGACGCGACGGAAAAAGATGAGACCCGAGAGGTACGAGGCAAATTTTAATAATTGTCAAAGCGGCGGCGCCGATCAAACGCGGGTCTTCCCTCCCGCGCCCCGCGCGCGCCCTCCCGGCACCCGCGACGTGTGCACACCGCGGGCCTCATTAGCGCCGCCGATCTAATGCAACTTCGAACTTGGCCGGCGACGTCTAATTAAACTTAAACAGAATTTCAATTTTACGACTGAAAATTTTAATACGCAAAGCCGTCGCCGCGGAGAGCCCGCAAAGGAGACGCGTTCAAAGGCGATGCCGTGCACGTTTTCGCTGATATTAAATGTGTTGACAATTTAATTTTTCATTTCCTCTAGGCGCGGGGCGGCGGCGGGCGGCCGGGGGCAGCGCTCCTTTGACGTCGCGATATTGTCTTTGTGCGACGCGTGGGGTGGGGCGGCCCGCCCCGACCGAGACTTTGTCGCAATACAATGTGTATCAATAAAAACTTAGGATTGGCTTTTAGTGGTTGCACTTACGCTTTGTGAGGCGGCGGGTTCACCCTTTGACATTACGTGTGCGGGCGGCGTGTGTGTGCGCGGCTCTGTGTGCGCCGGGAGCCGCAATATCGCGAGACGAGCCGGCGCCGCGCCGTCTTATTAATATCGGGATCGTATCGAGACGGCGGCGGGCCGCTGCGCTTGCCTGCGCGGCCCGTAATGAACACCCAGCAAATATCAACTTGCGCTCATTTCGATACTTCGTAATGCACTCGCTGTGTTTATGTCAAGATGACATGGATGCCTGTTCAGCGTATATTGCTGTTCTAGCATGTGTTAAGAAAGGAAAATAATCAATATAAGTAATGGGTAACTTCAATGTTATGAAAATGATACTTTTGACATTACATTTTGATTTGGTACACACTGGAACTACTACATTGTGGTTACAAAACTAAACCTGTATAATTACGGACTGTCATTCCATCTCCGTCCTTATGAGTAACTAAGCTTCAAAGTATTCTTGTTCTGTTTTTTTTTTTATCTCTGTTTAAACGAAACCTTCACTTGAATGTTGTTTTGGAAACATTTTTCTTGCAAAAAGAGGCCAATAGCCGAGTGGTTGCGTGATCGGAATTCGAATCATGAGACCCGAGTTCGATCCTCAAGGCTCATACTGATGGGTTTTTTCAAAAACTTATGTACAATTTACATCGTTGGCTTGGACTTGGCCGCCGGTGATGGGCTCATCACCTGTCACGTTGTCCCAAAAATGTTTTCGGTGGAAGGTGGGTCGAAAGCATGTAATTTTAAGCATTTAGACCCCTGTTTACCCTGTCTTTGGGAATGCCGTGAAGATATTATATATTTTATTATTTTTCTTGATGGAAAATTTTTCTTTTAAATCATTAGAACTCAACTTACTTTCACTCTTCATTTTATTTTGTCTAAACAATGAAGTCCTATCAACTCACCCCACAGCTTTTCACCGAAGCCTATTAGGTATAATGTGACAAGTCTTAGTATCCAAGCCGACGGAAAATATACTAACATACATGCTTAAATATATATTTACATAGATAAATATTCATATGCATATACATACAAACATCTATAACTCGGGAATTGACATTTATAATAAATAAATATAAATAAATCACGCAATTCCCAATACAAGGGTAGACAGAGGTCTAGTCTAGACAATTAAGTCTCTTTGACCCACCTTCCACCGAAGATATTTTCGGGACAACGTGACAGGTGGTGAGCCCGTCGCCGCCTTTATGTCCAAGCCAACGATATAATTCGTCCATAAGTTTTTTAAAAACCCATTGGTACGAGCCTACCACCTGGGGATCGAACTCCACCCAACCACTCGGCTATCGTAATTATTTCAGAATTAAAAAAGCATTTTGTGTAAAAATTATATAATTTAAAAATAAACATTAATTATTTACACAATCCAGCTACGTCCAATATTTATTTATAAAAAATATAACATGTGTTGCATAGTGCGAATTAAATATACATTTCTAACTTACAATTATTATGACGCGTAATAATTGTAAGATAGAAATGTATGTTATCTTATATAGAACGTAAGATAACATTAGCGCCGGATTACATTTTGTTACTTTAATATAAATTATCAATCACCCAACCACTCGGCTATCGTGACTTTCAATGTTAGATTCTATGAAAAATGAGAAGTACATGTTAGCTTAAATATCGACAAACCGATGCAGATAGTGATGAAAATGATAACACCATTGCTTAAAAATATGTATAATCATTTATTTCATTTTATTTCACATACTACGGTAACTCCACCAAAAAGCTTAAAATGTGACCCTAAAATGCTAAAGTATTGAAAAAACCAACATCCGGATCCGGAACGGGATCCAAATCCTTTCTCAAGTGTCATAGTGATTTTAACTCATTGTTCTTATTTTCATACAATGACTTTGGAAAATCTTTGTTTCATGACACTTTCTTTTTGCTTTTTCAAAGCTTTCTTAATCAAATTATTAACTACTTTTGTAGTAGTGGGGCGCATACACAGCCTTTCAAGTTGTCCTCCCGCGTTCGATTCCCCGACTAGTCAATATGGTATTTGAATAACGTATGTGATGTTGTCCATATTTATTTATTTAAATTATTTAATGAAAAACTATTGTGGTCTCTTGGTTAAAGTAGTATAACTTTTTTAGTTTAATTCAGTAAAAGTGAATTTGATTTATTCAAATTCACTTTTACTAAATTAAACTTAAAAAGTTATTTTATACTTACTTTAACTCAAAAGGATTAAATAATTATTGTATATGTTATTCGTTCTACCTATGTTATATGTGAATATAAGCACATTTTTGCTGTTATGAAAATTATGTGATGTGTTTTTAATCTCGTAAGACTAATATTTGATGTAAACCTTTGATAATGTCATAAAGAACGTAATCGGAGAAGTATTTAAAAGAATAGCATTTAGAAGAATAAGTCACGATAGCCGAATGGTTGGGTGGTCGGGATTTCGAGTCGACACACCCCAGTTCAATCCCCAGGTGGCAGGCTCGTACCAATGGATTTTTCAAAACGACGAATTATTTTGTATATAAAGTACATAAGGACTGCGATGGACTCACCACCTGTCACGTTGTCCCGAAAATATCTTCGGTGAAAGGTGGGTCGAAGGGACCTAATTGTCTAGACTAGATCTCTACCCTGTATGGGGAACTGAGTGAAGATATTTAATTTAATTTTTTTTATTTAAAAGAAATAAAAAATTCTTCGGGCATTTCTCATTACTGGAGTATATAGAGATCTATACAATTAAATCATTTCGACTCACCTTCCACCGAAGACGTATTTTGAGACAGAATAGGTGGTGAGCCCGTTGCCGTCTATATGTCCAAGTAACAATATAATTCGTATATAAGTTTTTAATAACCCCATATACCAATAGGGTACAAGCCTATCACCTCGGGATCGGACTCAGGTCTCTTCGCTTGAATTCCGATCACCCAACCACTCGGCTATCGTGGCTTTATTTGAAAGAAAATAATGCAATTGTGGAATTTGTAGAAGGGAAACTATCATCAATCATTAGAGTAAAGTCTTTGTTACTTCGTAATATACAATAAAAATTGTATTAAATAGGTGGAAGACCTAATTTTCTACCTACCTACGTTTCTCTATCCCTCCTAATATAAATATATACTTTATGACTAGATTCTGCTCGCGAATTCTTCTGTTGTAATGAATTTCCCACGGAATCTTTTAATTTTCCGAGGTAAAAAACCGCCTATATTTCTAAATATTTCAAATAAAATAAGTTAAGCAAAGTCATTTTTTTAATTTTTCCACAAAGATTGAGCATTTTCTCGGGATAAAAGTATTATATTTAATAATCCAGATTTTAAAATATCTGCGTGCGAAATTTCATTCAAACAAATACAACCGTTTTGGTGTGATTGAGTAACAAACATCGACTTATATAAACATTTACACTTATGATATTAAGGATAATCTGCCTATATAGACATGCAAATCTTTTTACAATAAAGAGTAGACAACCGATATCGTAAATTATCGTGCCATTCGATCACGTCATTATTCGTCATTATTTTCGTCAGTTTATTATAAATTTCCAATGGAGAAAACAACCCCCAATATCGAGTCCGGCATCCAACAGCGATACGTATTACAAAAACGTTTATATGTGGCGTCCGAAAAAAGGCATATGGGGCCTTTATCCTTTGACCGCGACGCTACGCGATCGGGATTGCATTCACGGCGGCACTGCGCCGTGCACGTGGAAAATATCACCCCGCCCGAAGGGAGCCCGGCTGACCAGAAAGAGTATCCGCATTTTTGTAATGAAATTACCTGTTTTTAAAAAGGACGTTACTACCGAGATTAAGGCGCACAGCGATGTTGTTAGCTGTCGGTCGCCGATCAAAGAGCCCCGCCGACCAATGGCGGCCCGTGGTGCTGCACCGCTCCGCCTATTCTCACGGCCACGTGCGTCGCGCGCACGCGGTCCCACGACTATCTGACAGTTGCTCACCAACCGCCCCTGAGGACGGAGCTACTGCGTTTGCGGAAGAAATTTCACGTCGCAAACTTAGTTTTGGACAATTCTCTCCGAAGTTCTGTTAACGTACGATATTTAAAGGTGTGATGTGATATCTATGGACAT
The DNA here is from genome assembly GCA_029286605.1 of Sericinus montela. Classification (NCBI taxonomy): domain Eukaryota; kingdom Metazoa; phylum Arthropoda; class Insecta; order Lepidoptera; family Papilionidae; genus Sericinus; species Sericinus montela. Next base: position 1,691,043 of record JAGSMR010000017.1, on the reverse strand, counting down.
TCGAAGTGACGTTCAAGTGATTTATGTGTTTGTGTACTTAATGGATTGTGCTTAATAGGATTGATTTAACAATTTGTTCAGGTATTGAATTTGAACTTTGAAAAACTTTATTCGGGGTTCATTATTAGCGATAAAAGTTAATTTGACGACGGCGCCGACATCCCCCAACGGTACGCACGCATTGTCTTGAGGGACTCTTAGAGTCCTTGCTTCTAATGTTTATTAGAATGCCCCCATTGTTTTGGCGCGTTCACATGTACCCCATTGTTCCCGTGTTAGTTGCTAGTTAATTTTATGTGTACAGATTTATTGTTTCTGATGCTTTACAGTGCTTTTGTTGTTTTTGTTTCGCTCGACGACATTGTTTGATTTTGTCGCCGGCCATTTAAAAGTATGATACTCGACAAGTAAATGATTTTATAAACATATTCGTTTTTTTATATTATTTTAAGGCAGCTCTGTACATTTTATTCTTTTATTGGGCACATTTCCCGGTTGATTTCAACAGCTAACATGTAATTGGTGTGTATTTAGTTTTTCATAAGTTGTCTTAATTGTAGAAAAAGTAATACTTTAAAACACGCGATTTTGTGTGTATATATAAAAGACATCAACGCGTACGTAGTGTTTTTGGGCCTAAAAATTCTCATCGTTTTTCATCATAATTTTTATATTTAGTAATCTTTCGTCAATTTCTTCTTACACCTCTTAAGCTGAAATTTGGAGCTACCGTTATTTACATCTACTGCAAACCACTTCTGTAGGCGCTAGTCGACCGTTCTAGCAAATAGAATATAAACAACCTCATTTAACCTCAGAAGACAATTAATGTCTTAATATTTTTCTATTTCATCCCTATTTAAATGTAAGCAATATGAAAATGAATTTAAACTGAGGTGTTCTTTAAAATAAAAAGAGTATCTACATACTGCGTTCATTTCCAAATATTTGTTTTGATATTTTTGCTTACGTCGTATGAATGAATTTTAATGAATTTGAATTCATACATTAGCATATATAGTATTCATATATTTATCATAGTTACACATTTTGCGATGGTTTCGTTCACTAAGAACCAATTGTATGCAAATCCTATCCAAAATACATTTTTCATCGTTTGAAGTTGTACATGTTGCTCATAATTAGGCCTAGATTGTATATATAATACGTCTAGTAGAAGACACCAATTTCTTAGTGTAAACTTTGACTAGACGCATAATGCACATAATGCAAGCTCTATTACATGTTTTTATAAATTTAATATTTCACCCATCAATCACAATGCTTGTGAATGTATATATGTATGTATGAATACTTTAATGAAGTTCGTGCTTACAAATAAAGAAAGACAATAGTAATATGTTAAGGCAACCTCGGTTACTTCGCGTAACCTACATTTCATTATCCCTTCCGGAAATCCGGGACGTTCCGCGTCGCATAACCTTCTCACATTAGCGTCCCGCTATCTACTAATTTAAGCAAAAACAGCGCTTAAAGCTGAATAAAATATTGCCATTAGCTACATTATCGCGTCACCTCTGCCCGCTGCAATATTATACGAAGGAAAAAAACCCCTCATGAAAGCGTAATGCTAAAAGGTGAAACCGGTGAAAGGGTGCGCACGCGGCGTCTTTGAGCCTCGCCCGGTGTCTCCCAGAAAAAGGATCCGCTGTGCTAATTTCCAAACTCAGTTTCGCACAGATAAGGATAGACTCGGGAGGAAGGTGTCTTTGATGTAGCCGCCCGGCCCTCTGACTCCGGGGATGAGAGCTTTCAATGAAAGGATTTTTTTTTTCATCTTCTTTCCCTTTGTACTTAATTTAAATTTCGTTTATATCAATGCTACGAGTTTCCTTTTGGGTGTGTTTTCTCTTTTACTTTGTCGCGTTTATCCTCTTCAATTTGTTATATTCGAGTTCGCTTTATAATTAAATTTAGTGTTCGTAATCTGTCCGTTTCGTTTTTTCTCTGCCTTCACTTAAAGTCCGCCTACCGCCGGTGTAATTGCAATTTATAAATTAGGTGCCTCTTTGATTTTATTTCCTTCTGACGCGTAAATGTATTATTAAGTAGATTGTTTCTTCATTTCTTTGTACGTTGAAATGTTTTGCATTTATTATAATTTAAAAGCACTTTTTTATTATCGTCTCTTTTTGATGATCACATTCCTTTTATTCAGAACTTTTTAATCACTATTAAAAATGAATAAACTGTTAAAACAATAATACTCTTAACTAGTGTTAGTAATAAAGCATACAAAATCTGGATTAAATGATAGATCGAATGTTGTAGTACGTAACTGGTTGTGAGTAACGTCTGCTTTGCAGTGAGCAAGTTGATTATGCAAGTGCTCCGTTCGTTAGTTTTTCGTCAGTTGTTTCGGTGCTTCGGGCTGCGCCCCGTCCTTTGTCCCAAGTTTCGTCGTGTTAAGAGGCCGGCGCAAAGTTGCCTCCGAAGCACACCCACGCCACAAAGACACGACCCGGCTCTTTTTAGTTCTTAACATCAAAACGGTAAAAAGTTCTTTGATCTTTCAATAAGTCATCAATATAAACCGATTGGCTTGTAGGCCGAATTATATCGTGTAATCTCGAATAAGAAAATTGGCTTGTATTTAAATTTGCGTTATTCACATATTTTATTTATCAAGTTATAGTAATTAGCTATTCTAATTCTATCTCTCGTAATAAAAATGAAAGGCTGGCAAAGCTTTGTATTCATTGGAGTATTAATTTCGATTCGGAGGCTATTGTAGCGGTACTATATTTGTGGGGTGTGTTGTGAAGGCGTCGCAAGACAAAGAGTTTGTCGCGGGGAGTGAGTTGAAACACACGGAGCGTTTCCCGCGGCGGCGGCACTCACAAAGGCGCCACTTTGCGGAGTCGTCTTTGACTTTGAGTCTCGGGAGTGTGTAACCTAACATTAATAACCTACTAATAGCTCTTCTTGTTCTAAACTCGTATACATCTACATCGAAACGATATAATACGTCGATCGTGTATTTTAATTTTAGGCCACGGCTCGATATTCTTCTGAAAGCAATTTCGCACTTAAGTCCCACGGTCTTCGGACAGAAACGGAACATTGATTTAATTTTTTTCTCATAATTGTATTAGTGACAGTTTCATTAGCGCGGCTTTCATCGTCGCCGCTTTGAGTTGAACGTTTCAAATAGATTTCGCAAGAAGCACTTTCAAAGAGAGCACCCCCTAATAAGTACTGAAGAGTCCTCGCACGTGTTTATCAAAGACAGCCTTTCGTTACTCACCGTCTGAATGGCCTCAAAAGAAACTCGTGTAAAATGCTCCACAAAGTGCTGTATTAAAGGGGAAGGCGGGCGCAAATATCTGTTTCGTAAACTAGTAAAAACGGAGCTCACAAAGGTGCCGCGTACTAGTCGCAAATTAGGCGGAGTTAAATACGAGCGCCACTCTCGGAAACGTGTAACTTTGAAAGTGACTCCGCGCTCATTACTTATGTAAGACATAATCGTCAAATCGCTCCCCCGGGTTTCATTTTTTAACCATGTTCGGTCCGAGCGTACGCTCGCGCGCGTGGCTCGCATGTGTATCCATTTAATGCTCAATTCCCATATAATTTAACTTTGCGATCAAAGCGAAATTTTGCAAAGAGCTTCCCGGCGGCGGCGGGCCGGGAGGCGGTGCGAGCGGGACGCCTACATCGGAGTTGTCGAGATCAAATGCTGGGCCAAATTAGTCACTCTCCGTCTCTCTATCTCAAAGCCGATCCGTAGCAAAGTTTGCGCGAAGATGACATCAAAAGGAAACCACACACCGGGGTGGCGCCGCCCCCCGCCCCATACTTAAATCCGCCGTGTCGCTCGCTGTCTTATTGACACGCGACTGACAACTTGCAAGTCGCCAGCGCCGTACTCTGTTTCAGAGAGTCGCTTTGCCGGAGTTATTTAGTTAATTAATACGGAATGTCCTATCCTAACTCCCGCTAGACTGATATACACTTACACGGCTCAACTGCTGGGAAACTTTAATCTCACGCCAATGCCTTCAACGACGATGTCTTTAATTACGTACGTCGTTGGACTTCACTCGAATCTCGAACAATTTCATATTGAAATAAAATTACACGTTAATTACAATTTTGCCTCATTACGAAATAAATGCCATTACCACATACTTTCTAAAACACGTTCAAAGTGCTTCTGAATTTCGAAGAATTGCTCCTACTCAAAATAAATCCAAGTTTGTAATAAAATTACGAAAGACGATGTCTGGTTTCTCGAACTTGTGGAAGCCTTAGGAAACTTAAAGGGATTTTTTTTTTGCAAATTGCTCACTATATTAAGATAGGAATTAGTATGGGCAAATTTTATTATTGACCATCAGTTTGCCTTACTGACAAAATCTTCTAAGGTAGCGATTATAGCATCACTTATGTACATGTGTTACCTAGATAGGTGTTTCTGAAAAGAAAAAAAAATATTACATAAAAAAATTTGCCTTAGATTATTTACGGCCGATTACGACAGGCGCACCCTGTGGCGTTACCCCAAATAGCTCCTATTAAATGTGAATCGGAAGGACTAATGTTAAGACCTCAAATTATCCCAATATTAGCAAATGTATGAAGATAATAATAATAATAATAACTTTATTGGTAATAAGCTATTAGTACATTAAATGTTCACATAAGAAAAACATATAACAAAATTAAGGTTAAGAATAGTGAGGGTGACGTTCTGTTCTTCTAGCTAGGCTATGTAATAGTCTGTATTAAGGAGCTACAGTCCCCTTATAGTATGCATAAAATTATTTCTTTTGCGTTAGTACTACAGTTTAAAATCTAACAAAGAATATAGCAGAGTGCAAATCAATAAAAATATTTATTTAGTTGTTATTTAAAATAAGGTCTACTTATGTGCCACATGAGTGGTTAAGGTGTTTATATGTTTGGTGTTTGTGAACGTGTGCGACAGACTACGTTTAGATGTATGCGTGTATCAAATAGTGTATGTAAGGTAAGAGTATTAAAAAATTTTATCACCAAGCGAGGCCTCCATACAGTCGTAAATATTTTTATCTTCACAAATTTTTCCAGAACCGGAGCAGAAAGAGGTCTATACTATGAAGTCCTTTGGACTCACTTTCACCGAAACCTATTTGGGAAAACGTTGTGATGACGTATCTTTAGTGTCTAAGCGAACGGTACAACATAATTACGTACATTTATATTGACTGCAAAATGTTGCGGGGAGTCGATGGATGCAGGTGGCTGAAAACTGTTCTTTGTGGCGAATTCTAGGGGAGGCCTATGTTCAGCAGTGGACTTTCGATAGGCTGAAAAGAAGAAGAAGAAGAAAAAGATACATAGAGAAGTATTCATATATATACTTTGACACATGCTAGACTCGAGTAGAAACATTCATATTCACCACACAAATGCTTGCCCCTAGCGGGACTCGAACCCGACAACCCTTAGCTTCGAACGCAGGGTCTATAGGGTCTTCGTAAATATTACATATTATATTCGACTTTTCACATAAGAAGTTACGATAGCCGAGTGGTTGGGTGATCGGAATACGATTCAAGAGACCCGAGTTCGATCCTTAAGGCTCGTATCAATGGGTTTATTCAAAACTTATGTACGGTTTATGTAGTTGGTTGAAACATAAAGACGGCGACCAGTTATCCCAAAAATGTGTTCGGTGCAAGGTGGGTCGAAAGGACTTAATTGTCTAGACCTGTATTGGGAATAACATTAAGATATTTATTTTTTGTATTTTACTTTTAAACTTCTTTAAATGTTTCTCGTTGTTGTTTTACGACTTGGCAACTTAAGTTTTCTAGATTACATTTTGCTCTTATATAATTTAAGAAACTAATAACATTTTTATATTGTCAAGATATATAATATATATCTTGTTTAAAGTTTTTTTGGAATATTATTGTATTTTTGGAATAATAATGTAAAGTCTAGAGTTTACACGATAAAAAAATGCTATCGGATTGGTTTGAGGGCAAGGCGGCGTGGGCATTGTACCTCGAGTTTACGAGCCCCTAATTCCTGGAAGGGATGGCGGTCGGCCTACCTACGCGGGTGTCCTTTCGTGACGTCACGACTATGCACGCTCCGCTGCCAGTGTTGCCAGCTGGATGAATTTGATTGCGTCTATTGAGACTTTCCAAGATATTTTTGTCGGTAATAACTTATGATCTGGACGTTACCTGATAGGATGAGGTAAATAGATCTGGAATGGTGTTAGCATTTATTTAGAATCTGTCATATTTATTGGAAAGCTTTCTGTATTGTATTGATGACACTGATAAGTCATCATATCCGTAATAGTATGTTGAAAAATCAGAGATATGTTACCATGTAGATGGCGATGGCGGCAAATTATCTTTTAGGGAGAGCATTGGTTTATTTTTTTATTGTAATTCTAGTGACAAGTTAAAACAAGTTGAAACAATTTGTTAATTGCCATACCATTTCCAATTTTTGAAACTGAAACTTGGCTTATCAAGAATAGAAATTCTCTGTTATATAATTTCTCATTTATTTCTTCATAGACTTATGTCTTCGTGTTGCTGTAAGTAGAAAAATGGATACGTATATTATATTAATGTGTATGTTATTTTCCTTTGAGTAGTCAAACTGGCGAAAGAAACTCCCTAGTTATCTCATTTTTCAAGATAAGTGCTCGTACTTTACAAGTTACTTTCTTAAAATGTAAGTAACAAGTGATTTATAAGAAAATGAGGGAGAGGGGATATTCATTAATCCTCCTTTTTATATAAATCAATATAACTTACATTTATTAATTCAGTCAAAGGAAAATACTTCTAGTTGGTCTCAGTGAAATCAGTAATCAGCCTTCAATTATTCTTAGGATTGTAGTTAGTTCATGGAACGCTAATTAAACTAAAGGCATGGTTAGAGCTGTTATTAAAACATGAATACCACGTTGCTCTCCCGTCGTAAACTACGCGTGCGTTTGCCTTACAATACTGAAGCAGTTTTGCAACAATGGCCCCACTACAGCTTCCCTTACAATGCTAGCTTACAGCATCAAATAGTAAAACTCGTGTCTTTAAAAATTCTAACTCAAAAGTGCGTGCCTATGAGAAAATTGTGTCTCGGCAGAGAAGTCTTACTACGTACTACGCAACTATTTTAAGTATTTGATCGTTTACTGACCAGTTTATGTTACGAGCTTTCTTCAAGATTGTCATGTATTTGTACCCTGTTTATCTATTTTCTATCTCATTGAAATACCGTAGTGATATGGATGTGATTATGTAAAAAACAATTCGTTAGACAACGCCAAGTAACTTATAGTATAAACTAAAAGAGAACCTCCATTATATTGAGAGGCGTTACAAGAAAAAATATCCGATCGTTACATTTTTAATTACATGCACGTGTTAAGAACTTATTAAAATACAAAGATAACGCGTCACCGTGCTGGTCTCGTGATTAAGGCGGAAGATTTGTATTGAAAATTTGAATGAGGGTCATTAGGTTAGGATGAATCTTTGTCATTTAACTGATAATGGATAGATTAACGAACAGGAAGAAGGGAGAAATCTGTATTTTCGTTTTAAAACTGTTTTTAATTATAAAGTATTTTATTATCATTTTATTATACCAACAGGCAGTAAGATTTATCGACTTCTGAAACAGATATCGGAGAAGACCTCTCTATATCTGTATGATAAGATGCAGACGGGATAAAATTTAGGATGTCATATTAAAAATAGGGTCGCATAATTACACAACCTGCGTCTATATCTAAGATGTATATTTTATATCTATTTCACATGTATCTGCTGAGACTGAGAATTATGTTCAGGATCCACGGCTCAATATTATTTAAATATAATTTATTAAATATTTACATAGGTTTGAATCTCAATAGGCGCAAATTTTTCTGTAATGAATATGAATTTTTGCACTCAAGTCATGAATGTTTACATGTTACATGAGTAAAATATTTTTTTCTTATGACTATACAATTGCCTAGACACATGGCATTATACTTTAGATCTTAATGACGTTTGATTTGAACGTGTGTGCTTAAATTTTTATTTCATTTTTGTAAGTTAGTTAGTGTAAGTTAGTGAGCGATTTTTATCATCTCTCTTACATTCTTAAATTGTCAAAGATATGGTAAGAAAATTTCTATCTACGTGATGTGACCTTAATAACCACGTACGATGAAAATCTAAATTGTTCACAGGTAGTCTCTCCCTTAAAGAACAATTTCCTTATATGAGCATGGCGAGCTCAAACAGATTAACAATCGCAATACCAGATACATTTCCACCACCAACTTTATCAAACTTTGATCAGCTTTCAGAAGCCATTACAAATACTTTACGGACTTTAAATGTTCTCAACAATACATTAAATGTACTGAGAATAAAATTAATTTCTTTTTAACATTTTTGTCAGAGAGTTTGCTAAAATTACTAAATTAGTTATAACTTGAAATATATGTACATATGCGTATACAAAGAAGTACATAGCCTCGTCACATACTCAATAGTATCCAGTAGCAACCCATGAATGTCTCTTTGCTGACAATAGGTCATCTCACAAAGGAGGATTCATGCCGCTTACTTGAATTCTCCTTTGAGCGATGACCTATTAGTTTTCTATACCTAATAGTTAAGATTTACGTAGTTTTCATATAAATAAATAAACACATAGATAGGGACAACATCACATACATTGCTCTGATCCCAAATGAAGTAGCTAAAGCACATGTGTTATGGAATCGTAGGCACCGAATATACCACAATCTCTACATAGTCTACATATTATTATATATACTTTTACATATACTTTTTCTACATAGTCTAGGTTAGACCTGAGACTATGTAGAAAAAGTGATTTTCTACATTGTCCCATACAGGAACCGAACTGGCGATGACATGATAACTGGTATGTACGCCACTCGTCCACGGAGTACGTCATAAACTTGCTAAAGGATTCGATTCTGGGGTATCATCTTTTGTGACACCATATTATATCGTGTCACAAAAGTTTATAAACCGGAACTTCTAATTAGAATAATCTTAAAATTTACTGTCAATCCATAAATTTCGCAAATGCTAAAAGTAATGCATACTTTAACTACAACAGCAACAGGCAATTTCTTACACGTCGTTTCACTTTCATTAACAATCCATCAATCATATCGCGGTCGTTTGATACGTTGCGCTCGCAGCGTTTGATATTCTGCTCCACTGCCATCATTCAACTTTTTCTACAGTATTGCCTCTTATAATATGATTATAATTTTCTCGCAGCTGCCCTACCGTTTTCAAATATTCACTAATTTACGCTCTATGTTTGTATATCTAAGGTTGTATCTGGGCTGTGGTGTCAGGTCTGTAGAGCGAGGCATCGGCTTCCATTGAGCGGGGACCGGTTCCGGGGAGGAATGCCGCAGTGCAAGCGGCTTTTTGCTTTGGACGCGTTGTACGGCCCACGCGGTCGACTCGGGCCGTCGGCACGCCGGCGCCAGCGCTTCCCGCCTTCGTTCTCGATGCCCCGATAAAGGACAACTTGCAAATATTTGATGTAATTTTAAATTTTAAACTTGGCCTTTTATACCCCGCTCGGAGTTGGGTTTATGGTCCTTGTGGTATTTTATCTCGCGAGACGGATTCACGTTTCACGTGCGCTGACAAGCTTCCGTTCTAGTTTATCGTATAAACAGATCCGCCAAAGCGTTCTGTGCGTTTAGTTTTGGCTCCAGTTTGCCTTAAGATAATACGTCGATTGCTGGCGAGGCATGTAAAAAGTGCATGATAGTTGCTATAATTGTGTCATATAATTTTTAGCTGTGAATTTAAGAAGAGGCATGGCAGTCTAATGATTAAGCAGGCCTGAATATGTGTCATCGTTTGTTTAGTGCTGCAGTCACTAATATTCTTAGTATTGTTAAAAGATAATAGTATCATTTGTTGGACGCTGACATTGCATTTAACGGCTTGTCAGTCTAGCAGAGTAAAAAATATAAATAGGTTGTTACGGGGATATCTGCAATCGATGCGCCAAATTAAAAATTAAAATGGGTTTTCAGACCCTAGCTACAAGTAGCGGAAGAAGAATTTAGCGGAGACTGTCGCGCAGCAGTGGAACTTTTGTCTTTTAAGTACTTAAAACGTTTTAAACAAAATTATATCCAATTTTCTCTTTTATATACAATATTTGATTCTTTTATATCCATTTATTCATCGACAAAAGTAATATACAATTTAGAGCGGCAATAGCCTAATGGTTTAGGGTGCTGACTGCGAAACATGACGTCGCAGGTTCCGGGCCCCGCCATTCGACTATTGACGTAAACCAACTCCAGACACAAGCATTGCAGCTTAATTGGAGTGGTTAACAGGAATACTAGTAATGTTATTCGGCATTGCTAGTATTCTTTCAAAACAAAAAAAAAAAAAATTACATTCATCGATTGTCATTTTTATTAGAATCATTAATCTAAAAAAATTATTTCCTAATTGTTTTAATTTGAACTCAAACTTTATTATAATAATCATTGATTTCCATAAAGATAGAAAACACCTCGGTCCCCACGGTTGCAATGTTCCCGAAACTTTGGAATGAATCATTAAAGGTTTTTTTTTTTATTATACTACTATAAAACTTCGTGCCTCATACAAGTAACAAATTCCAATTAAATACGAAAAAATTAAATGAATATTGTTTCGAAATCACTTGTGTCTGTTACATCTTAATGGACTGAATTCTTTACAGCGTATCAAAAGTTCACTATTGAATATAGTATTGTACCTAAGATTGCAACAAAAATAAACGGTCCGTAACCTTGTAAGAGTGATCCTTTGCATTTGTCTTATTTTATCTACATTTATGTAAATTCCTTAGCTTTTTAAAAAATAACATGATTCAACGGGTTAAAATTAACCATATATACGAATATATACGAATCACAATCGTACCCGCCTTCGAGCTTCTAGAGCCAGATCCTATCAAAACGAGCAGACGCATTATCTCGGTCTCCAAACAAACTTGTTATTGTGGATGGGCAAACAGAAGTACGGGGCGGGCGCGGCGCGGCGGCTCGGGCACAGGAGGGCTACGCAAATACGTGGAGATCATCTGACGCAATTAGCTTATTGCACCGCTGTCATATTGCTTGTATTGTTATGGAGGGTTTATTGTCTTCACGCCATTCTCAAAACAGGAGTAGATGAGGTGTAGACAATTAAGTCCTTTCGATCTACCTTCCACCGAAGACATTTTTGTGTATAACGTGACAGGTAGTGAAATAGATATAAATCGTACGTAAGTTTTTTGAAAAAACCCATTGGTACGAGTCTTGGGGATCAAACTCGCGTCTCTTGACTCGAATTCGTATCACCCAACCACTTACCTGTCACCGCCACCTACCGCCCTGGCTGTCGTGACTATTTTACTAAGTAGACTTATAATTATTTGTAGTCAATTAATTAATTGTAGACCTTCTTTCAATTAGTTTAATTAGACGACAAACTCGACCTCCGTGGACGGGCGTACACATCGGTTTTCATAGCGTCGCCAGCTTATGCAAGTGGTGAGCCCGTCGCCGTCTTTATGTCCAAGCCAACGATATGATTCGTACATAAGTTTTTGAAAAACAACCCTTGTCTTACATACTTGTCCATTCTTTTATTCTTTTCTCCTTTGCTTGCAGTCTATGAAAAGACCACTGCTAAAGAAAGGCAGCATTGGCCGCCCCTAAAGATGACCCTTAAGATTGGCACTGGACTTATTGAATAATCAGTCCTTGTGCTACCGTCCGTCCGTCTGTGTCCATCCGTGGGTGGTCGTTTTTATTTTGCGTGTGCTTATATGAGGTTACCACTCGATCTTTCTTTTCCAACCCTTCTTGTCAGTTTTACTAGCTATGTGGTCTCTTCATCTTTAAGGCTATGTCCGTTACGTTGGTTCTGCTATGGATTCAGAGTTAAATCCTCAGAGTAAATTCGTTGTTCTGCTTACCTTCTCCTTTGGTACACCAGGTGAGACTCCTGACCATCTCACAGTGTACTTATAATTTTTGGAAACCTTAAATTTAATGTAAACTCATTAAAACGTGACGAAATTTTAATTATAAACATTTTTGTTTTTTGTTTCAGGATGACATTCTCCTCATATACGGCACCGTTTAGCTAACTATAAAGGTAAGTTCAATAAAGATTTATGAGATTGTTAATTAATTTTATTAACATAGAAAGATCTCTTGTTAATTTATTTATTTAAAAATATATTTTTGTATTGATGCTAGCTCGCTAGTGACTTTGGGAAAAGTTAAAACCTTTTTTTTCAATCATCAATAAAAGTGTAGTTTTTTCATATTTTATTTGGTGGATAACTCTTATCTGATAGAAAAAAATATCTTCACACACAAACAGACACACAGAGGTAGACAGAGGTCTAGTCAATTAAGTCCTTTCAACCTATCTTCCATCAAAGACATTTTTTGGGACATCGTGACAGGTGGTGAGCCCGTAGCCGTCTTTATGTCCAAGTATGTATAAATCGTATATTTATTTTTTAAAAAACCCCTTGGTACGAGGCCACCTGCGGATGGAACTCGGGTCTCTCGATTCAAATTCCGATCGGTGAACTACTCCCTATCGTGAGTTCTTAAAGTCTGTCATTTTCAATATTTTTTTTTCTGTATAGTCTCATAATTCCACTATGAAAGAAGCCTACTGTCAAATAATTTCAAAGAAATAATAAAACCTGCTTTCTTTTCTCTCGTACAGACTCATGCCAAGACTGCCTTCCACCGTCAGCCTCAAAATACTGGTATCTGAGATTGCTAAACAATTCAAAAATCTGTTTCAAATAACAGTTATACCAAAACATAATAGTTTAAACTTACATACATAATAGTTTAAAAGGGTTTTTCTTACTTGGTCAACAACTTTATCACAGAGTGATTTGTACTGTAGGTGACTAGTTTGAATATTTTAATTAGTAATAATATAGTACGAATAACTTTATTTATAGAGGATTAATTTCGTAAGGTTTTTAGTTGATATATTTACCTTTAATGAGTTCCTAATTACGATAGTACAAAGTTACATCTTTATCCCACCTCCCTCTTCCTCCCCCTTCTGTTTACCCTTTTCCTTCCTCTCATAACTGTTAGTGCTTGAATGTATTCTGTTTCAGATAGTTCTTGGTTGTACCAAAATTAAGTAATACAGTTTCATGACTAAAACAGCTTATCGTTTTAATTTACTGAACTTTTTAAATTGTGAATTCGTAAATATTTTGTTTACTTCATCCATTCCTATAACATTTTTTCTTTAATAATATTCATTGTCCTCGCAAATTTATTAAGTGCGATAAAAGAGAAAGCGTTTTTGAGTAGTTAATTTTGGATCACTTAGTATATACCTAGTCAGGTCATAAATTCTGTCACATGTTTAACCTTAAATAATTAAAACAAGTTTATTCATTATGTAACTATTTATATACCAAAATGAACTTAACAAAACATAGATTCTTATGACACTAAAGTTTATTCAAAATGACCTCAGTGATTTTGAATACAGGCCTAATCTGTGCGACCAGTCGTCTATCGCAGCACGAACGAGGTCCATGTCAATATCGGCGGCTGCCTTAATCAAAGATGTCTTGAATGACTCCAAATTGGGATGAGGCTTTGAGCACGTCTTTTCCTCCAAGTGTTGCCATATCTTGTAATCTTACGGATTCAAATCTGGACTGGAGGAAGGCCAGTCTTCGTGCCCGATGAAGTCGATTTCACGCGCCGCCAGCCAGTCTTGTGTGTGCTCTTCGCTCTATGAGCTGGCGCCGAATCATGTTGGAATACCCAGTGCCTGTTATTGAACATGGTATGAGAAACAGGTTCCACAAGGTTCGTCAGGACTGTATTTTGATACACAACTGCATTCGTTTTTACACCTCTGAACCTCTGAACACCTCAAAATGTACTCTGTTAAGCTCCAATAAGAAATTCCCAACCAGACCATTAGCAAGGATGGAAAATGACCTCGTTGGACACACGGAATACGGTTGCTCGCTTCTTCACTACTGTGTGCGCACACCTTATCATTTTGTTTGTTGTAGCTCTCTTCTACGGTAAAAAATTTTCATCCGACAAAAGAATTTCCCGATATTTTTTCCCGCATACCGCTTAAACAAAGCGCGGCATTTCTTCAGTCTCAGGTGCATTAGACGAGCATTCAAACAATGTCCTGTTTTTCTTCGATATGCCCGAAGCCCTAAGTCTTCATTTAACACCCTTTTCACCGTGGTTCTGCTTAACTCCATCTGAAGGGCCAACAGTTTCTGCTTACGTTTGGGATTCCTTTGAATTCGAGCCTTCACAGCTTTTATCACTGCTGGAGTCCTAACAGACCGGGGGAGACCACTTCTTGACCTGTCATCTATACTAGAGTCTTCATTGTATCGTTTGATGGTACGATTAACGAATCTTTTGGTTATATTCAAATTTGTCAGTATGTCAAAAACTTGAATTGGCGCGTAACCGCAACGATACAACGCAATAACTGCAACACGGTCTTCTTTAAGCGTCCACTCCATATTTAAAAATGAGTAAAATTCTAAAAAGTATGTAGTTTTACTTTCATGAACAATTCGAAATTCGAATTCAATAAACTTTTTTTGTGGCCAGCATTCTAAAAGAAAAGTTTTTACTGTGTGACAATACTTATGACCTGACTGTGTACACATGTCGATATTCTCACATGTCAGCATTTTCGAATCAAATCTTGAAAAAATTCAATTACAATTTATTTGCCCAGTCGGCAGTATGTGGCGTCCATTCCGCCCAAGCCGCCTGTTTACTTCGTTAGGGCTGCAATAACGACTGTACCGCCAAGTGCTTCCGTTTTCCTGGTAGTTTGCTGACTCCGCAACGTGGACTCTGAAATTATTTTCGATTTAGGTCAGCTCCGATATTGTAACCGTTCAAAATTTTACTTTAATTATGTAATGTGTTTGTGTTGTAATTTTTTTCGTACTTAGATAGCGACAAGCTAAAGATTAAACACCTGTCTAGTGCCGGATAAAATCTGGTGAAATCTAGGAATCGTCTAAACTCTATAGAACCCTCTCAGAATCGTATAAGATAATCGTAAGAACAAATTTTTTATTTCATTATATAACCCTAAAATAAAGCACAACCCCAACATGGGATTTCATGTTATAAATTCCTATAAAAATGAATGTTCTATTTGAATCCTAAAAGTTATACTTTAAAGGTCGTGTTAATCACAACCCAGTCCTGCGAAACGCGAACAAAACATTTTGTAAGGTTTTCATCTCATCCAATAACAGAGCGGTAGATTAAAGCATTGTGTTACCACAGAGTGGACGCAGGACTTTTATGATCAGATAATAGCTTTTCAGCGATGTTATTAACTCTGTACAAAGGAAATTTGATAGAATAGACACTACAAAGCATAAAGAAAAATTTGATAAAATAGAAATTGCAACTCGCGAAACTTAATACGCCGGAGATGCAATAATAGTAAACGTTGACTCGGAAAAGGAACGGCTGTGGTTAGAAAGAACATCTAGTTAACGTAAGAAATATGCACTCTCATATCTCACTCATTGGCAATGTGATTACCGAAGACGTCTCTTCGACGAATGCTGCGAAATTAGATCTTCCATACTATATCCCTCTAATGCAATGTGGGTTATTTTTTGAGAGCAGCAATAAAATTCTTAAATCAGTTTTGGATGAATGTAACAAGTCTGTTATTTTGTCTCACAACGTGCGTGGAAATATCTATCAAAAATATTTAAAAATTGTCATCAATAAAAATAATTGAATATCTATATTAATAACCAATAAATTTCTTTGATTCTAAGAAGTATTTTTTAGAGATCCGCGTAAATTCAGAACTAAAAATAGTTCGCATTGAAAAAATACACATAATATTACCGATAGTGCGGAGGCCATGGAACTCTTTTCACCAATCCTCCTTGATGATATTTAAATATAAATTTAAAAAGAATATATAATTTTAAAAGTTTATTTTGGAGCATGAAATATTTCGCTTATAAATGTCCAGAAGACAGGCCCGTCTTTTAAAGAGGACTTGCCACTATGGCAACGCATGGCAACGCTGTTGCTCGCCCCCGGCCTTGCTAAATTTTTTGTAGTATTTTTTGAGATGGTAATCCTGCCATCCGTCGGTAGCAAATGGATTTACCCTTAGTTGTCTCTTTCGACATCCACGGAGAAAATGGGACGGTTTGTTATTACGCTGTAACCACATGTCAATATTTCGTATACAAAATGATAAATTATTACCGATGACCATGTAGACCCGCAACCCCAAAGCAGCAGCGGGTGCGTGCGAGGAAGGAGAGGGAGGGGTTTGATCTGATCATTTTAAAACTTCTTTACTCATAGTTCGCAATTATATTGTAAAGAATGGTGTCGTTTTTAGTATAATTTACTAACAAACTTAAATAAAAAGTAAGGAGATTCCTTTCAGCGATAATTTGAAGAAGAGTCATAACGTCTTATTCAAAACAAGTAGAAAAGCAGCGAAACTAAAGAGAAAATCTTTTTATTTGTATTCGCGAACGACACTCGTCAGCAACAAAGCGCTTTTGACTGCCTCCACGTACCGGCTGCAATATTTCGCGGCTTTTAATCGGCAGCCGAGTCCTGGGCGTCTGTTGCGGCACTACTGAGACTAGCGTTGCGTTCCGTACACACGTCCGCACAATCAGACCAACTGCCTTAATATTAAGCGGCATTATGAGTCCTATTCATTTTTTTCAAAAGGATAAAATTCCGTTGCAGTAATGCCGGCGGAATTAATATATCCGCGAGGCGGGTTGCTTTCCACGGCACTCGGCTTTCACGTCTCCCTCGACTGGCATTATGCCTCTAATGTCACTTAATTTGCCGTCTAGGGCCTCCTCAGGTGAATGCAGCCTACGAGAGCTGGCTTAATATAAAAATTCGCTCGTTTTTTTTCCCGCCACGTGAATAACGTTATACTGTTGCCTCTTTTAAGAGTAAACGCCTAGAAGTAATGGGATTATGAGATCGGTAGTTGTCGTTTTTCATTAGGGGAGGAATAAAACTAAAATATATCAACGGCTTCCATTAGGCAATAGATTGCGGGAATGCGACAACAATGGAAAGGAGTTTAAAGATACTGCTGCATGTAAAGAGTGTGAATTTAAGTACTCAAAAATCATAGTCCATCTTCTTTAACTTTTTCATTTTCTGTCCATTTTATAAAATCATACCAAAGGCTTAAGGCTGACGTTGCAAGAAAAATACGTGGCATAGGCCCAGTCTTCGATGTCGTGGTATTATAAAGTTATAAAATTGCATCGCCCTTCTTCATGTCTATGTTAAAACAGTCAACTAAGTAAACGCACAAAGTAAAGCAAAGCACTTTAACCAGATTCTTAAAATAAAGTATCTCGATTTATTAGATAGAGTGCTCATAAATTCTCTGAAATTGTAGAGTGTAAGAAAGATAAAAAATGGTTATGTAGCCTTTTAGTATTGTCTACGTTTTTATTTTTGAATAATGTTATGGCCATTTGTAATAAGAGATCTGTTACCGCTTTATTATTCACAAAAATGTTGTGATCTCTGTTGGTTGGTCCTTAAATAAATAAAAATAAAGTAACAAATAGAAAACATGGCAATCTGATAACTTCCGATAAATGGCATATTTGTCATGGTTAAATGGGCTTTATTCACCCAGATGTGGAATATCTATTATTCGATAAAGCCATGCGGTTTTTTCTGTCTGTCGAAGCATTTAGATGTCAATTATAATTCAAATATACACGGAAACAAATACAACTTCAGCAGCTTTTTGAACCTTAATTCAGAGAAATTAATGATACATTATAAATAGTTATCAACATCAACGCCATTCGCATTTTTAAACTAGCTTGACTCCGCGGTTTCTTCCTCCTTTTATTTTAAAAGATGACCGACCACAAAACCTTTTTTTTATATATTAAATTACATCGAAAACGTTCTACACAATTTGATGACCAGACAAATGTTAAACAATAGTTAATGTTAAATTATTAAAACTTTCGCGAGACATTATCAATCAAATAGCAAAAACGGCTGAATTCACGTTATAATAATCGGTGTAGGTACCGACTAGTTTCGGACCTATCGGAGGTCCTTCATCAGGGTGAGTGAAATGGGTTCGCGCTCGCTTCTCGCCTCACACTACACCGATTATTATAACGTGAGTTTAGCCATTTTTAACTATTTGATTAATAGTTAATGTACTTCATAATATAGTAATAATATAATTAGAATTTTCTTTACAGTAACACTCGATATTAAATTTTTATTTTGACTATTATACTTTATATTTTTATGTAGACTATTGAGCCGAAATAATTCTCCTATCCGAAGTATAATCCTTGCTTAGGCTTTGTATTCTACTAAGGTTTTGGTGTAATTTGCAATTTTAACGGCATTCACAATGCAAATGTGGTGGTAATTGTGCAAACTGTGTTAATGGTGTGCTAATGTGAAAATTCTACTAGCCAATGTAGAAAAACATTTACAAAGTTATTTTTAAAAAGAGAATCCACTGTTAGCACGCACGTTATTAATATGCCTATTTTCACCACGGATAATTTTTTTCGTTTTAAAACTCGAAAAGAATTGAAAAATAACTGGCAAGATAGAATTGCCTTTAATGGGGGATCGCAGCTGTCTTCTGAAGATTGGCATTACAAAAAAATGTATTGAATTCAATCCGACTCAGAACGAGATACCTTTTAAATTAAATATAATGGCTTACAGAGTATAATAAAAATTGCAATTTGAATGTAATGAAGTAAATTCAGAATCGACATAGTCTAAATTACTTAAACTTTCTTAATTTATTTAGGTGATAAGTCCTAAACAACAGCACAAATAAATATTTAAATATCTAACTAAGCCGACTATCAATAAATGTAATTTGATCTGAGTTAATGCGTTTCTGAAACGTTAACAAAAGGAATATCTATGTTATAATCATTACTCCTGAATAGCGATAATAAAAAAGATATGATTTTAGTAGGAAGCCCTCATTTGTCTGTAACAGTGTACCTCTGTTACAATAAACCTTCATTTCTCTGCAATGAATGTCATTCGGTGTCAACTGCAGGAGTTTTTGTGCGGGACGTCGCAGTGGGGCGTTGTGCCGTACGACCACAACTCTTTGTTATTGTTTTGCATAGTTTATCGGTATCATATCGGTTTCTTTCCTTTTTCATATTTTTTAACATTTATTTTTTGTCTAAGAATTTTTTTATTGACTGTTTTATTTACTGCCCTGATGGGCTAATTTGGTAATTAATTTTCCTAAGCCGATTAAAAACGAAACAAAAAGATTCGGCCGGGAATGATACGTGAAGTTTTTACGACTGTTGTGAATGTTTTGTTAAACAGATCAGAACAAACCTTTACGCCAAATGTAAGACAGCACTTCTTAATTAAGATTTAGTGACTTCGAACACCCTTCTGTAGCAGCTAGTTTAAAACTAATTAGTACTACTAACTACTAGTAGATTTGTCCATCTCTATTTTCACTCAGATACCTAGAGACTTTCGCGTGTAATTGGTATTTCTTATGCGTGCATGATCTGTTAATTATCTGTCACTGTATATTTAGTTACTAATTTTTATAAAATTTATCACACATCCATACATAACGGCCTGTTGAAGTCCACTGCTGGACTAAGACCATAATATATCAAAACCATGTAATAGGTTTGCCATAATTGCTGCTACCCGTAGTCGGTCTGCTTATTTTGATTCGAAACTTTTTCGAGGTGTTTATTCCGTCATCTGTCGATTGCCATTGATAATGTCGAGGCTTTTCTCTTAGCCACTTTTTACGACGCGTACGGAAATAGAGAGCTAAGCATATTATTAAGCTGATAGCACCAAACCAGATGAATTGCATCAGTGTCGTCTAATAACAGAAATAGGAGAAATATATTACCTGAACGTTTATAAGTGTCTTAGAATTTGCATAATCGGAACCCTCGTGTGGCTGTCAGTGGCACGGATGTGGCTCGCGCGGATGAGCTTCGGCGCAATGAAACGTATACAATACCTGCCGTAGTTTAACATTGACACCGGTAATCGAATTGTCAGCCAATCTTGCGGTTAAACCATCCGAAATGCTTCCAAAGAGTTGCTTAGTTTTTTTTTGCCAAGAAAATATAAAATGGTCGGTAGCGTACAACACTGCTTAAAATGCGGTATGTATGTCATACAGCCAAACACACCACATGCTGTCATTGACATTGCGTATTTGATTATTAATATTTTTCCGTGCCACCTGCATCCATCAACTCCCCGGGATTATATTAATAATCGTTTACCACATCCATTTTTAGTTGTATCTCTTGAATTAGTATACCGACCAAATAACAATTTTTATGGAAATCTTTGGGGGTATCTTGTTAAAATACTGATGATATTTGAATGTGTAATACCGCGTTACGATTAAAACAACCGAATCGGCTTCGTTATGAAAATAATTGAATACTGCATAATTGTCCGCACGCCTTACATTACACAAATTGAATTTTATCTTTTATTCATAGATCCAATCATCTATACCACGGAAACCCGTCGAAAGGCGCCTGAGAGTAACTAAAACGAAATCTGGAATAATTTACCAATTTCATTTCGTCCCTTTCACTCCTGCTTTAGTTTTTATGTATAGAGCGAGAAGAAATGTTGAATAATTAAAATTTGACCGCATATTATTAGCTTAGTTAACTGTTTTAATTTAATTGATAAGATATTTTGTGGTCGTTTTACAAAATTTTAAATTACTTGTTGGTATTAGGGAATAATATTTTGTGTTTGTTGTTTTGAATTGAAAGCATAATCATCGTGATCGTCAATACATCGTGAGCGTATTTTTGATTATAAAACAGCGCAGATAAATTCATAACTTAATACTATTTGTCAATTACAAACTATATCGACATCTCTTATATAAATTGCACAAATGAATGTGTATTTATCAAGAAACGCAATTTTACCCTTTTTATATTTTCAGTCACTTTTATGCAAAAATATATCACATATTAATGTTCGAAAAATCAATCAAAGGAGACAGACACCAAATTATTATTTTTTTCGGTCCAATACTAGATTCGGACCGACCCGGTGACATGTGGTTGCTACATGTCGAACATGTCGATGTTACGCCGTTTTTGTGCGGACTTCGAAAACTAAATCAGTTTTTACCGCAGCGGATTGCTGTCCATTGCTGACGGAACGACTGACAGACTGCGGTTTTTATGTATATTCATTTATGTAGTATGCTTCTTTGTTCAATATCACTACTTTCGATAAAAATTCGATATAAATAACTATCCGAATATGATAATGTAATGTCGGCAGTTAATGCATCGTTTTTTAAATTTGTCTTAGTTTTTTTTTAAGTGAAACTTCTTTAGAATCGTTGTGATTTCAAATCGGATGCAACAGAAGAAACGACAGGTAAGAGACACAAATACAAAAATGTGTAGGATGAAGCCGGCAAAGAATGAGGCAGAAATATACATGCTATTATATAAATAAACTTTGTAATTATCCTACCCTTGTTATATATATTCATCTCATTCTTTTGCCGATTTACTGATCACTTCTATCCGGTGTGAATCACACAATTTTTTTATTGTAGTCGCCGCCATTTTAATATTATCACACAAAAACAGACAAATTGAAGCTAATTAAAATTAGTATAAATCTTTTCCACAACAACTCCCTTTTCATCCGTTGCGAGAAGGTTAAGGTTGTTTTTTTTTTAATTATTTTAGGTACCTATAAAACTTTATAGCTATTTAAACTGCACTTAGTTAATATATTTGTAGTCTGATTTAAATTCTTCATCATTTAATGTGTCTGCATGCCGTAATTTCAAAATGAAACAATCGAAGCCTTTGACATTAATTATTAAAACAGCGTTAAGAAAGAGTTTCAAGTATCGTGGGATTGGACGCGTCTCGAGCAGTCTTCACGTTAATTAATACGAACGTCTTCCCTTACTGCATTTATAAAGTACCTTAAAAAAAAAGGTTTCCCGTCACAACGAATCCGCATTTTCCCCTTTCCGACTCATTCGTGGCAGGTCATTGTATGCAAAACGTCGCGAGCAGACGGGTTTATTGTTCCCCAAGATTAAGGCGGGGTATCCATTATTCAGGGCACCCGTGCCCCGCTCGCCAGATCCTATTCTACGGCTGATTTGCTTTGGATTCGTTCCGTCTACCTGTACGAATACTGGGACGTTTAATCAGCGCATGCAATTGAAAAAAACAATGCGCAATGTTGGATTGGCGGGGCCCAAGTGCCCTCCGGTTGTTTTCTTTGAATCTTTGGTTGTGTTGACGTGTTTACGTGTTTAGGTTGACTCACTGCCTTGATTGCTTTCGTTTTCATTTTCGTAAATTGTAGTGATATTTTTACTTAAAAAAAGCCGATTGATTGGGTGATCGAGTCACAATAGCCGAGTGGTTGGGTGGTCGGAATTTCGAGTCAAGCTCGAACCAATAGGTTTTTCAAAAACTTATGTACGAATTATATCGTTGGCTTGGACTTAAAGACGGCGACGGGCTCACCACCTGTCACGTTGTCCCGAAAATATCTTCGGAGGAAGGTGGGTCAAAGGGACTTAATTGTCTAGACTAGACCTCTGTCTACCCCTGTGTTGGGAATTGCGTGAAGATATTTTTTTTCTTTTACGATTAATATCTTAAAACGTTGGCTTTGACATGAAGCCGGCGACAGGCTCACCACCTGTTCCGGTGGGTCGAAAAGTCTTAATTGCCTGCACTTATGTCTACCCCAGTATTGAGAATAACTAAAGATATTTTTACCGTTTTAAAAATTGAAGTTAGTAAAGTTTAGTTGAAGTTAGTTTTAATTCGACATTATTGCTATCAATAACCATCAACACAGCTTTTGCTTTATGATAAGTAACATAATCGAAAACCTGACGGTATTCCATGTTAAACTGTTGATGAAACTGTCATATTTCATTTCTAAAATATTACTTAGTTGGACTCGTTTGTTTATAATGTACCTACTGTTTTTTTTATACATCTGGAAATGTGTGTTCCTGTACTTTGTTAAAATAAGCTTTACCTAGAATGTTGTTCTATATAAATTAGAAGAAAAAATCATGCGGGGAAAACTTGGTAATGAAGCTGATTGCTTCTCTTGAAATGTATTTTCTAATTAACTTGCACTATAGATTTTTTTTATTGTATTGCCTTAAATCTCGTAGGATGTGTGTCATCTTTTATTAAATTTGATGAAATTCGGAAGGTTGGTTCACTCTTATTGATTATTTTTATATTGATATAGTAATAACCTTATCGTGGACGGACGGCTTACACACCTGGGTACATGGTGCTGCTAGCTCTGAGGTCTCTCGATGGATTCCCGGATAAGTCAATGTAGAAACTCTTTTCGTACATTTTCTCAGATCTGGGTACTTTGTTGTTTGTGGTACCTTCGTTGTTTCCGATTCAAAACACAAGTGCTTAAGCTACTTATTTTGAGATTAGAGCAATGTATGTGTTGTGATCCCTATCCTATGTATTCATCTACATATAAAATTAACTATGCTTTTATCCTGCATTTGATATAAATGATGAAAAGACACCTTTAATACTATTATTTTTACTTTAATACTGTATTATTAAAAGTGTCCTTTCGTCGTCAGGAAGACGAGATCTACACGTTTTTCAGTTTTATTGGACCGTCCAAGTGAATCCCCGTGTCACGTACGATGGTCAATTTCCCCTTGTTCGGTACTGAATTCACAAATTGTGTTACCCCAGAGCGGATGGGACTTTCCTTATGCACGCAGTTAAAGGAATGGACGTGTAAATTTTCGGCGCTTTACATGAAAATTTTCTATCGTAAATACTCGAAAGAAAATAGCAATTGATTGAATCGTCGCCTCTGTTATATTCCAATCCGCCTTTGCCATTCGATTTTCAAACTTTTTACCAAAAAATCCTTCATTTAAATACCTATGAGTTGCCTTGAAAGAAAAGATAAAAAAGTCAATATATATTAACTGTGTGACGTTTCAAAATAATCGCTGGAGGAATCTTAATATTACGTCTTAAAACATACACATCCAACAAGTTACATCTCTGAATATTATATTACACTGGTTTTCATGGTGCCACCTGCTCTGTGGTCCCCGGTTAGATTCCCGGGCGTGTTAATGTAGTAAACAATTTTTGCTATTCCATAACACAAGTGATTCCATTCCACACAAGTGTTTTAGCCGCTTACTTTAGGAACAGCATAGTTTATGATGTTTTCCTCATCTATGTGTGCATTTATTGTTTAGTTTCATATACGAGTATCTCTGGCAGTAAAGGCTTCTCCCAATGCTATTTAATATCAAGTGTGAAAATGTCGAACATTTGTCGGAGGCCAGATGTTCACCGGAGCGAACAAAGTGCGAGTCGTACCGAGCCGGACTCGACGCATGCACTCGAGCGAGATTTTTGCTTGCGCGCATCTTGACCGAGACTGCGGTCCATGTATTTCTGACTTGGAATTTTCCCTCAGAACTACTACGTTTTGCAAAAGGATGCTCGGTGTTTTGGATTCGGACGCTATGCATCTTTTCCAAAGTAAAATCCTTTCAAAATATAATATAGTATATTGTAAAGACTTTCTGATTTACGTGACAGTAAATTTTGAACTCCTTGCAACTGAAATAGCTGCAGTTGTTATTCCGATCAGCATGGAAGGAACTGGAAAGAACTTAGAAGATGGAGATGGGAGGGAAAGGAAGAGAGTGGGAGTCACTCACCGAACGAAGTGCGAACGCACAAAATCGCTCTACACCATGGATCTTTTAAATTGTCTAACATCTTTTTTGTAAACTTGCTCAAGTTGATTTAAAGACTTAATATTAGACTTATTGAAAACGAACTTATCTAAGTTTATCAATATAGCGTTTTTTACGGCGACAACACACTGCAATAGGAAGTAGGTAGACATTTATTAAAAGTAACGGCCACGAAGAACGGATGGTACTGATAGTCTGCAGTTAACATGTCTGTCAGGGTACCCGTGGAGCAGCCCATACTGTCAATGAGTTTATTTATAAGTCCAACATTGATCTTATCGACACATCTATTATTTCTCTATTATTTCGGTTTCACTTTACGCTAAGTTGAAAAATATTCCGAGAGTAATTATCATATTCGAATATCAAATATAAGGTTTCAATTTAAAATTAACTACAAATAGAGACTAAATTATAATAACCACAAATATAGACTAAATTATTACCTTTTCGCAAAAATCAATTCCAACGTTATCAATTTACAGGAAGAGAGCTTAAATAGTTTCTAGGTAAAATCTAAGTAGAATCCTAAAATACGCCCTGAGTGAAAGGCCCATTAGATCGTATTTGAAAGATTATCTTACGCCTTACTATCTGAACGAAATATCACTTGAAATACTGTCAATGTACATGCTTGGAAATAAAAATGTTTTGAAAAAAAAAAAAAAAACCTGAGAGAACTGTATGTGAACGACCAAACGTCACTAAGATAAGCCCTGCGTGGGTGTTTAGTGAGGATTTTAAGAATTTTTCGTAATGCTTTTTTATATCTTAAATAAATGAAAAAAAGAAGATTATTTTGAAAGAACATCTTATAGATCTCTATCTAGACAATTTGTCGTTTCGACCTTGTATTATTTTCAAGTCATCGACGTAATTAATATTTGAAAACAAATCATTGGTACGAGCAGCGATGTTACAGAGCTCCTTAACAGTAACAGAAACAATAGAATTTTCGTAATGAAAGTATATCCGAAACAGTAGCCTAATCCGATTAAAAAGTTTCGAATAGGGACGTAGTCTAAATGAACACAGTGTGAGAAATTGTCACT
This sequence comes from Sericinus montela, assembly GCA_029286605.1. Classification (NCBI taxonomy): domain Eukaryota; kingdom Metazoa; phylum Arthropoda; class Insecta; order Lepidoptera; family Papilionidae; genus Sericinus; species Sericinus montela. Next base: position 1,665,074 of record JAGSMR010000017.1, on the reverse strand, counting down.
GATCCGACAGCAAAGCACAAACAGCGTCGCTTGTAATCTTCGAATCCGTATTAATATACATACATACATAACGGCCTGTTAAAGTCCACTACAGGACATATGTCTCTCCCATAGGGAGGATAGGCCTTAATCGCCACGCTTGGCTGGCGGATTGGCGATCGCAGTACGTGACCACTTGCATCTCAGACGCTGCTGCCCTCTTAGCCGCCTCTACCTACACCCACGGGAAGAAAGGGAGTAGCAATATCACCGTTACCACACGGTCAATGGTGTAAGAATATTGTATTAATATACTATAGGATTATCCTTAATAATTCTTTAATTTCGTTACGCATTTAGCCCTCTTGCGAAGGATTTTTTAACGCAACGCAACGTTAGACAAGTGGATTGGTGATCGTAGTTTCACACACCTCGTACCGTAAACACTGTTACCCACCACTCACCCCTATCTTTGGTACTGGTATATTTCAAGACACGACAGCCGTGGAAAAAGAGTATTGTTATTACTTTCATACGACACGACACGTATTTTCTGCCTTTACCCAATTTGTAATCAAAACGACTTACATTTTTTCAAATTTAATTTAAATTTATATGAACATTATATTATTTTTATCGATGACTGCTCACTCCTTCCCAGCGACACACTTGTTTAGTCACACAATGCTGCACCTGTTTTGTATTCAGAATTTATATATTCACGGAACACTACGTTAATAAGGTTAGTGCTGGTTAACGAAGGTAATTAGCTTTATATGCCGGTGGTGTGTCACGCAAAATAGTCGACGTATTATTTGCCTAGGTATCGGTAATATTGTTACAACTCAATGGGGTTACCATGCTTAAAGAAGTTGATCGTTATTTTCTTTTCTGTTCGCTCTCATCCTGTTTGTTTTTATTATGTAAATAAATAAATACCTTTACTCAATTCCCAATACAGGGGTAGACAGAGGTCTAGTTTAGACAATTAAGTCACTTTTACCCACCTTCCACAGAAGATATTTTTTGGACAACGTGACTGGTTGAGGGCCTGTCGCCGTCTTTATGTCCAAGTCAACGATATAATTCGTACATAAGTTTTTGAAAAACCCATTGGTACGAGCCTGCCATCTGGGGATCGATTAGAAATTCCGACCACCCAACCACTCGGCTATATATTGTATAATGTATAATGTAATAAATAAAAAATATCTTCACGCAATTCCCAATACAGGGGTAGACAGAGGCCGAGTCTAGACAATTAAGTCCCTTCGACCCACCTTTCACCGAAGATATTTTCGGGACAACGTGACAGGTGGTGAGCCCGTCGCCGCCTTTATGTCCAAGCCAACGATATTCGTACATAAGTTTTTGAAAAACCCATTGGTACGAGCCTACCAACTGGGGATCGAACTCGGGTCTATTGACTCGAAATTCCGACCACCCAACCACTCGGCTATCGTGACTTGATCGTGTGTAATGTGATACTAGAAATGTGTTATAAATAATAACAAAAAGGATGGTCTTACATTATATAGTGGTTTTCTATTATTATTATTATATATATAAAATGTTAATAAATTCATGTTAATAATATACTATATATTATTAACATGAATTTATGTTAATAATAATAATTTATTTGATTTGTGTGATATAAATGCTGATATCAAAAATTGATAGTTAATGATAATAGTAAAACCAACCTTCAACATTATTATTATTTAAAACAAATGTTATTTTCGAATACAGAATAAAATTTTCATGTTATTAAAAATCTATCGACTATTATATTGTGTATATCGAACTCGGGTCTCTCGACTCGAAATTCCGACCACACTTCCAATCGGCTATCGTTTTTAATATAAAAATTTTAATTTTTAAATTTATAGTCGCATTGAATTTCTTATAATTAAATGTCAAAAAAAAAAAAAATAACTGTGATCCACATAGTGTGAATCTACGGAAAGCCAGTCGCTTGGTTTCTCTATATTGAGATGGTTCAGTTTTACGCGCTTTGCGTCTAAAGTTCGCAATAATTACGAGACGGCAACTCGATTAAGCCGCCCTATTATTTTGTACAGCAAATAGGTAAACTAGGTTTTGCACGCGGAATTGCAACAGTAGCAATTATCAAATAATATAATTACATACAATCCTAGTTCTGTCCTCTTGAAGGTACGCATCGGTGCGTTTATATGTAGGTATTTTAATAGTATGTACGTTTTGTTCAAATTCTTACACATCGCACGTCCTCCTTGACTTTGATGAATGAATGAGCTTCGCAGAACCAATCGCCAATTACTGGCCTGAGTGCGGCATGCTAATTGTTTTGTTTCGTCTGCTCAGGAAGCAGTTACTTACAAGTCGTTGTTTTAATTGCTGGCCTCTTAGAATTTTTCGATTTGTTCACGTCTCGCCAGGTCGGGTTTAATCTTATACGAGGACTTTATCTTATACACTAGACATGCTCGGGATAAACTTATCCCTGGTTTTCGTTTATTATTATACATATAGATACACAAATAAATAGAGACAGCATCACATACATTGCTCTGATCCTAAAGTAAGCAGTTTAAGCACTTGTATTATAGAAATAACGACACCCAGATCCGTGAAAATGTAGAAAAGTGTTTACAACATTGGCCCGACCGGGAATCCAACCCGGGACATAGGGTCTAGTGCGGATCATGAAAACCGGCGTGTAGGTACGCCACTCGTCCATGGAGCTAGTCCACGGAGCAAATTTTTATATTATTATGTACTTAATTATATTCAAACAAATAATCTACGTATGCACTTATCGCGAATTGGCAATTATCTACTAAGTTGGCACACAATCGGATAGTGAGAAGAATTTAAACCATTACTAACGACGAACTAATTTTACAAATTCGCCCGAAATTTAAGTACCAACTAGTTGAACATAATTAATAATAAATCTCTGTCGACGAGCAAATGGCTCGCTACATTGGACATCATTACACGCGCCAACAAACATACGTGAGCTATACGAGCTGCAGACGCGTTGCTGGCCTTCCACGAAGGTACTGAAACTGGAGTCGATACATGAGTACAAGCAGTTAGCTTACCCCATGAGGGGTAAGCTAACTGCTTGCTGCACCGATGAGCATTAGCTCAATCAATAGGTTATAGTCCCATAAAAATATAGCGTAGGCCAAAGGTCACCAAAATCTTCAAGCAATTCCCAATACGGGGGGTAGACATAGGTCTAGTCAAGACAATTAAGTCCCTTCAACCCACCGTCCACCGAAGATATTATCGGGACAGTTTGTAGGCCTAAGGCCACCAAAATATACTTAAAAAGTACGGGATAACTTAATTTCACGCCAGTGTTGCATTATATTGATTGCCAAACAAATAAAGCGACTATATTGCAAGGTATCGTGCACTGCGATCGCCAATCCGCTTGCCAAGCCCCGCGAAAAAAAGAAACATTCCGTACTTTAACAAGTTGTTAAGAAAAAATAAATAATAACTTAATATTATAATAAGTTAATAACTTATAAATAATTTATATCATTTGTATAATAAGTAATGAAAATACTGCTGGCTTCTCAACAAACGTGACGTTACGAATTACAGGGCATTTATGCTAGATCAGTAACTACTTGCTATTATTACTTAGTATTAACAGGTCCTTAGGCAGGACACTATCAGTTATCCCTGCTCTAATCTCATACAAAGAATATTTGAGCCTTTGCCCAACAATGGGCAATTACGGGCTGCTACTTTACTACTTCTGAGTAATTCCTAATTCGAAGTATAAATATTTAATCCTTTAGCTTTAACAGGAAAAATATTTGTTATTTATTTCCATAGGCAAAGAAGCGCCGTCCACAAGCTCCTCTGACAAATAGGTTGCCCACCTTTCCTTTGAGAATTTGATTCTTTTGATCATGGCGAAATCAATTTTGTCGTCTGCTCCGTAGGTTTGAAATTACTTGATACTTTAATGAAAGTGATTACTTATCTTCAAAATTATATAAAACATAAATCGCTTAGAAAATCTCATAGGTTATATTTGCTTTAAATTGTAAATTTGAAACTTTAAAATTAAACTGTTCTTTAAATTTTAACTGTACTGTACTGTACTAGATTATTGTACCAGTAATTTAGTGCTCGTTCCATATATATAATGTACGAGGTTTATGAATTGTATTATAACATAAGTAAGTACACCTTCAGAATTATGTGATTAATCCACAAAGGTGGCCCGAGTAGCAAATGAAGCCATTCAGCGAACGCGAAGTGGAATTTTTGTTCGCAATCAAACGGAGCTTTGAATATTTTTTTTGTTTATCGCGAAATCCCGCAATTATGTTCCGCGGGACGAGCGTACGATAATTGTCTCGTTGATTCCTTTTTTGTACAGTCACAGAAGAGAGGAATCGCGCGCAATAAACTAAATACGCGGTAAATTGCAACCATAGTTCCAACGTCTGTGGAGCTCTTTGTAACCTGGAGTGGTTGTAAATCGACAATGAGCGAAGACACCCGAATAAGTAGCGGGGAATGGGAGAGCATTGCGTTTTATCCACGTCAGAGATAGGTAATGTTAGTGAGGCTAATTCGTCAAAGGCAACGCGGCCCTTTGTGCCAGCTTATGGTAATCAGCGCGGGCAGTGCGGGGGGAGGGGCGCTTTAAATTTAATGACGAGATTTAACAACTATAAGTCTCTAAGGTAATTTTGTTACGAACTAAACGTTTCATGTTTTCGTATTACGCGTAAATAATATTGGATTGACATGAGAGTAGTTGTGTGTTTTAATTATAATCAAAGTTTTAAACCTAATTCAGATTTCCTAGCTCACATTAACCTCTGTGTTAATACTGCTTTGTATATGTGATTATTATTTTTATAGTTTTAGCAGCTACAAGGTTATTATGATAAATTACGTGGTTATCCCGCAATCTCTCGGTTGCAAATAGTATATATTAATAGGGCTTGCAATATTTGTGTAAGTTTAGAGTGTGTATGTTTGCAAAATTTTACGATTACGATTTTTATTCTAATATGTAATGAATATCTAAACTACCTCACATTAAAATTGGAAGGGGTCACTCAGAGTAGTCAGTGCTAAAGAAAGCGTACTAGAAAAACCTTTATATGACTGGTAAAACTGTTTCTTACACAAACTTTCTTCAAACATAAGAACTAAAGGTGTTAAAATATTGATAACTTTAAATTATTATTATTAGCCTACCAATGCAACAGACCCATACAAGCTTTCATCTCCTATTAATTCAAAAGGAGGTTTTCCAAAATCCTTTCGTAGCTAAAGTCTGCTGCTTTAAATCTATCTCCTTGTTAAATTTCATCTTCATAAGTAATAATTAGTGTATGAATGATGGATCTTTCGTTTTTATTTACATACATAACGGCCGGTAAAGTCCGCTACTGGCATTCCACTGAAGGCCTCTCTCGTAGAAGAGCTTGCTTCGTACGCACGTCACTGGTCAGCTTATTTTGTCTAGTATTTTTTCGAAATGGTTATCCCAATTTTCTTTTAGTCGGTTAGTCGCCTCTTATTAAGAAAGGTGGTGACATATTCTTAATATATAAATACAAGTCAAAACCATTTAAAAGAGTCCCGAAAGCCGAGTTGTTGGGTGACCGGAATTTCGAGTCGAGAGACCCGAGTTAGATCCCCAGGTGGCAGGCTCGTACTAATGGGTTTTTCAAAAAACTTATGTACGAATTATATCGTTGGCTTGGACATAAAGACGGCGACGAGCTCACCACCTGTCACGTCGTCCCGAAAATATCTTTGGTGGAAAGTGGGTCGGAGACACTTAATTGTCTAGACTAGACCTCTGTCTACCATTGGGTATTATATATTGGGTATTGCGTGAAGATATTTATTTATTATTTAAGTCGATACCACCATGCTTCTATACATAGATATACAAATATATTTATGTATATTTACGTACATAAGTCAATTACAAAACTGTTATCTCGTATGTCACATGCCGTGTACGGCAATGAATTGCCATTCATCAGTTTGAAGTTTCTGTAGATTTAATGCGGATACAGAGTATTTCAGTGTCAAGATTATTACAGCCCTCCGGAAATTGCTAATAAGTTTTATTATGACTAACTTAAAATAAAACAAATATCTTCATGCATTGTTCCTGACGGAGCCAGAAAAACATTTTGCCAAGTGTCACATCCTAACATACCCCTTTCGCTTCTTTCAAATCCATCATTTTCTTCGTATACGCTCGTCTAGTACTCGGATCTCTTCGAGCAATTTCCTCACATGGTCTTCGAAAGTTAGTCTCTTAGTCTACTTCGATCACTTTTAATGTTATTTTTCGTGCTATATATTTTCTTTTCTTCATTTCTTCACCATTTGGTAATTACTCATTCGCTCAACGTGTCCAAACCATCGAAGCTCGCCCTTATCCATTTAGTCATTATCAACAAACATCTAATTACTATTAAATCATTTTTGAAATCTGTCATACTGCGAATCTTCTCATTTTGTTTTTGGTCGGCTAGGGTGACACCGCACATTTTACGAAAACATCAGATTTCCACAGTATTCAACTTAGAAATAGGTTTTATTGCGATATAACAAGGTCACTGCAGGTACCAACTTAGCGAGAGAATTTAGGTCCCAGATCTCTTGATCTGGGACCACAGTCATCCACCAACCTAAATTGGGTTAACTTTAACCATATTTTAAAAAAGAGGATTTTTGGAATTATAGCAACTAATCGACGATCACTGCCATAGGTAGAGTAATGTGTTTTATATCGGTTATTGAGGAGATTACGATACATACGTTGGCATTGATTGAAATTATGTTCTAGATGTTTCTTTGGTACATCATTTAATCTTCTACGCTACGCTATCGCTATGCCTCAGTTTGTTATTTTAATTAGTAAATAAAGTAATATGTAGAATATCATATTATATATTATGTTTTAGAGAATAACGTCGATAACCATGGAAACCTTTCCTATGAAATTGTAAAAAAAAAATTGAATGTATAAGCAAAGATTTTACATTCCCGTAGAAACTTCGGCATACAAAGATTTTACAAATACAATTCGGTAAAAATGCAAGGATCTGTCAAAATTTAAGTAAATCCGTCGACTATGATTTTGTTGTTATCAACTGTCACAGACACACGGGCTCATTTAGCATGAATATTGAAATCTTCATATTTTTTTATCTGAATCGAATGATTTAAATAAAATTGACAATTTCAATTTCAGTGTAATTAATTCTACACAAGTAATTCTACACAAACATCTCCTTTTTACGTTGGTTTAGATTGTATTTGTTTCTTGGTAACATTACCTTAAAAACCATTTCGAAGTGACATTGCCAGTTCATGCAGTGCCGGTTGACCGCGGCAAAGGCAAACGCAAAGTCAATTATGTAATGGACAAACGGATCGCAGAATTTTGTGATAATTTGCATTTCCCCCTCCGTTTCCGACGGCTGCTGCGAAATAATCGCTCGAGGCGTGTCTTTTGCCCGGCGATGGAGCACACCGGCCGTGCTCTATCACTTTGTCACCGTATAAATATTAAGCCACTCGTGGTTCGACAGTGACGTGATTTGTTAATTGATTTCGATGAAATTTCATCACTTAAAATGTTTCAGTGTTCTCTTCAATTTTTCGTCACGAAATTGTTTATTAGGTTACAAAATGGCCGCGATAACGATATTTTATTTTTATTTCTTTTTAATCTATTCGTCGGCAACAGGTATAAAAATAGAAAAGAGTAGGAAAGAGTATGTTTAATAAAACTGCTCTAAATTCATTTGATTTGTAACAGTTCTCCAGTGCCGATTGCTTTACCAATGCAAGATTGGTTTCAAGAAAAAAAAAAAGATATATTGTTAGCACCTTTTCGTAATTTTGAAATGTTAAAATCATTGCTCACAACCATATACTAGTCAGACTAAAGATAGTTCAGTTCTTCAACTCAAATTTCACCAGCCCTCATTTGGGACAACGTAACATTTACCATCAGTGTTCAATCTAGGCATATTATAAATCCTTCATAGGTTTCGAGAAACTCCTCATTCAAACCCAAGCCCTACATATCTTGACCGAAGCCGATTTTTCTGAATTCAATTCTCTAGACCATTTGTGTGGCTTGTTTGTTGTATGTCATCTATGTAAGAATTGAATATTAGAATGTCTTTTTTGCCATAACTGGAGTATACTAAACCCTAGCGGCGATCGGAGGATGAGAGAGGTGGTGCGACAATCGCGACGGTTTATTGTCCAAAGCGCAGGCGGTGTCCGCGACTCAAAGGACGCCGACAAAGCGCCGCCGCGGCGCTACGCGGCCGGCATTAGCGGCCCGGTTTGATGCCTCCACCCCTTCGATAGGGCTGCCACTTGCTTTGAATCTTTTTTGCATTTTGTTTTGTAATTCATATTATCACGACGTAATATTTTTTATGAAAAGTGATTCACTTATGATGATACAATTATGATTTTCAATTGCTTCGTTTATTAAGTAGACAACGCATTCCTACTAATGCACTCTGATATTGTAACTTTCCAATTTTTATTTAAAGTGAACTGGAAAGTGAAAAAAAATATATAAATTATATTCATATAATTATTAAGTTTTATTAGTATTTTTTCGATTAATTAAGCCTAAATCTCTGTCTATCCCATTATTGCTAATGGCGTGAAAATATTTTTTTATTATTACTATAAGCAAACATATTCATTTGATACAATAAAATATTTGTTGCAATAAATAAGTTACTTTGATCTTTGGGTTTTTATGTAAATGTTAGGACATACCAGCTTAACAGGAATAAAGTAAATCCATTTGCCAGCCCTGCCCCCCGGAGCCCTAGCTCAAAGTGAGTGTGTTACTCTTTAACCTGCGCGATTCGCGACCGGCTAAACTTACCACTCCGCTAAATAAAGTTAAAAGGCTCCTCTGGCTTTGTCTCGGCTCGCCTTTGATGTACGCCGAGAACGTGTCCCCCCTCCCCTTCACTTTACGTCGACCCTCCCGCCTCCTCGACTCTCGCAAACAGTTCACCGCAAGCTGAAACTATTGCCTTTAATGTCTTTTCCGATATACCCTCGCACGATTGATTAGTACGTTGCGTAGGTATTTCCGAGGAAATCGGTCCGATCAAAGTAGTCGCCTCCTTTTGACGACGAATATCTGAAACTGAACAACCCTTATCGTTTTGATCTTCCATTTAAGCATCGACTGTCGGATTTAACATCGACTTGAAAGTGACAGAGGTGATTTTGCACGTACATTGAGCTCATGTTTACGTTTTCAACTTGAAACTTTAAAAACAATGATTTACCATCGCCACCACGTGTATCCGCGGCCGTATCAAACGGCGAAATATTTTTTGTTGTGCTAATATTACGTTGGATCGAATCTAACATAAGAAAGGATATATTAGCGTTACAAATTGTGATCCAAATCTTTTCTACTGCTGGTTTTCTTTTACAAGAAAAACAGTAGACGTAACGTTATGTGTCAGTATCAATTATTAATTTCTTGTAAATGTTTATGGTGTAAGAATTTTCCTTCCCGTTTTCCACCCGTGGGTGTTGTAAGTTGCGTCTAGCAGAAAAGCTTTAAAAATGTCAATCGCCACAGACTGCTGTCAGGAAAACCATCTCGAGAAATGTCAGATTACAATTTAACAGGTCGATAACTGGCAAACAGTTATTATTCAATACCGAGCCAAGCTACAACTAAGTTTGTGTCCATATGCTTGACAGCAGTTTGACGCCCGGAATGCTTCACTTGTCGCCATCTCTATTTACCCAATGATACCATCGATTGCCGAGGATCCGAAGACGGATCCTCGGCAATCGTACTTATACGGAACTGTGCACGACGGAAATTATCTCTAGGGTAGGTTCAGTATAATAAAACTAATTCTTTTAAATCTTTCATCAATAATAAGGTGTCTTGACAACAGGCATAAGTATGAATGGAATTCTATCCTTTAGCTGAAGGCACCATCCGTCATATACCTCTTCCTTGAGATATTCAGATATACAGTTCTTTGCAGTTTTGTATCAGTGTTTTATAAATTTCAATATGTCTGTCTTTATAGATTTCAATCAGGACGTTATTTGTAAAAATAAAGTTTGGAATTAAAGAAAGTTTAGTAATGTAATGTTAAGTGCTCTTAAAGTAAAATGTATTATTTAATAAAATTATTTACTCGTAAAGTCCCCTCTCATAACCTGGAAAGAAGCAAGGAGGAGCAGCATTACTGTATCGCTCATTTTGGCGAATTTCTTCACGATGTATATATTCTATAATATTTAAGCTATATAGATAAATATGTACATAGATTTATAGGGACAACATCGGATAGTAGCTAAAGTACTTGATTGATGGAATTAGAACAACGTCTGTACCACAAACAACCAGACTCGACGCAATTTGGAACAGGTAGTTTTCTATGGAATAGAACTCGGGATCTCAGAGCTACACATTAAAAATAGGTGTGTACGCCACTCGTCCACGGCAGGTCGCCATTCTATGAAATTATTCTTTTTGTAGACGACGACGGGCTCGCCGCCTGTCACGCTGTCCCGAAAATATCTTCGGAGGAAGGTGGGTCGTAGGGACTTAATTCTAAGTGGTAGACCGCTGTCTACCCGTGTATTGGGAATTACGTGAAGATATTTATTTATTTTATTTTATTCTTTATTGTGCTTTATTTTATTGTTTCAAAATGTTTTTGAAATTTGTTTAATTAAGCGAGTTATACTTATGTTTTATTTAATCTTATGTTAAAATACAAGAGTACTCAAATACCTAGACGTGCATGTATGAAGAAGATAATGAATCTGAAAGAAGCAAAAGAGGTATGTAAGGATCGTGACACTTGGCGATCTGTCCTCTCTGGCTACCCCGTCAGGGATTGTGCGTTAAGATAAGTAAGTTATGTTAAAATATTTCCGAGAACTTTGTAATTGAAAATTAAACCTTTAGTGACGATCGAGAACTGAACGAATATCCTTGATAGCGTCAGGTATTAACATAGCGGTCCGAATAACCCCGTGACGCGAGACTCGGGCTTTGCGAAAATTCAATTAGTGTAATAACAGCACAGTTCCATTATAGCAATCAAAGGAAAACGGAAAGTTTGCGCACATCAAAGAGTCGCTTAGTGCGTGCTCTCGGCTAATGATACCGTGGTGCCGCGACCCGATCTATCGAGCGACGTGTTCGGGGTATTAAACTGTTGATATTGTACTAATAAACTATGTTAAATTAATATTTCGATGCTGTAAATGCTTTATGAGTGTATAAAATTTATTACTTTAATCTTGCTAAGGGAATATGTAAAGGTATGTTAATGTAGATAATGTAATTCGTTCTTATGGATTCATTAGGTTGATGATGATGAAATGTTTGTTTAAAAAAATGTTTTTTTTTCTATCTACGGCGGAGGGCGTTAGTGGAGAGGTTGGGCTGCCGGAATTAGAACCAAATCTTCAAATAAACAATAAAATCAAGAACAAAAAAAAATATGTTCACATAGTTTCATTAGGAATACATATTTTTTTTGCACATTTTTTTCTATACGCAATTTTTTTTGTCAAAACCATACTTTTCCTCTATAAGATTACTTATTCGATGTACTGGAATAAGTCAATAGTACCAAAATAACATAATACCATATGATGCCATGGTACTAGAACAACACTAAGATTAGTAAATGTAATATACATATATAGTTTACTTAAATTACATTGAAAAAAATTATAGCCGAGTGTTTGGGTGGTCGGAATTTCGAGTTGAGAGACCCGAGTTCGATCCCCAGGTGGCAGGCTCGTACCAATGGGTGTTTCAAAAAACTTATGTACGAATATCGTTGGCTTAGACGTAAAGACGGCGACGGGCTCACCACCTGTCACGTTGTCCCAAAATATCATCGGTGGAAAGTGGGTCGAAGGGACTTAATTGTCTAGATTGGACCTCTGTCTTCCCCTGTATTGGGAATTACGTGAAGATATTTATTTATTTTATTTTATTCTTTATTGTGCTTTATTTTATTGTTTCAAAATGTTTTTGAAATTTGTTTAATTAAGCGAGTTATACTTATGTTTTATTTAATCTTATGTTAAAATACAAGAGTACTCAAATACCTAGACGTGCATGTATGAAGAAGATAATGAATCTGAAAGAAGCAAAAGAGGTATGTAAGGATCGTGACACTTGGCGATCTGTCCTCTCTGGCTACCCCGTCAGGGATTGTGCGTTAAGATAAGTAAGTTATGTTAAAATATTTCCGAGAACTTTGTAATTGAAAATTAAACCTTTAGTGACGATCGAGAACTGAACGAATATCCTTGATAGCGTCAGGTATTAACATAGCGGTCCGAATAACCCCGTGACGCGAGACTCGGGCTTTGCGAAAATTCAATTAGTGTAATAACAGCACAGTTCCATTATAGCAATCAAAGGAAAACGGAAAGTTTGCGCACATCAAAGAGTCGCTTAGTGCGTGCTCTCGGCTAATGATACCGTGGTGCCGCGACCCGATCTATCGAGCGACGTGTTCGGGGTATTAAACTGTTGATATTGTACTAATAAACTATGTTAAATTAATATTTCGATGCTGTAAATGCTTTATGAGTGTATAAAATTTATTACTTTAATCTTGCTAAGGGAATATGTAAAGGTATGTTAATGTAGATAATGTAATTCGTTCTTATGGATTCATTAGGTTGATGATGATGAAATGTTTGTTTAAAAAAATGTTTTTTTTTCTATCTACGGCGGAGGGCGTTAGTGGAGAGGTTGGGCTGCCGGAATTAGAACCAAATCTTCAAATAAACAATAAAATCAAGAACAAAAAAAAATATGTTCACATAGTTTCATTAGGAATACATATTTTTTTTGCACATTTTTTTCTATACGCAATTTTTTTTGTCAAAACCATACTTTTCCTCTATAAGATTACTTATTCGATGTACTGGAATAAGTCAATAGTACCAAAATAACATAATACCATATGATGCCATGGTACTAGAACAACACTAAGATTAGTAAATGTAATATACATATATAGTTTACTTAAATTACATTGAAAAAAATTATAGCCGAGTGTTTGGGTGGTCGGAATTTCGAGTTGAGAGACCCGAGTTCGATCCCCAGGTGGCAGGCTCGTACCAATGGGTGTTTCAAAAACTTATGTACGAATATCGTTGGCTTAGACGTAAAGACGGCGACGGGCTCACCACCTGTCACGTAGTCCCGAAAATATCTTCGGTGGAAGGTGGGTCGAAGGGACTTAATTGTCTAGACTAGACCTCTGTCTACCCCTGTATTGGGAATTGCGTGAAAAAAATTATAATACTGAACTTAAGTTACGATAGCCAAATGGTTGTGTGATCGGAATTTGAGTCAAGAGACCCGAGGCCCAGGTGCAAGCCTCATACCATTGGGTTTTTTCAAGACTTATGTACGATTTGTGTTGTTGGCTTGGACATAAAGATGGCGACAGGCTCACCATCAGGAATGTAGTCCCAAAAGAACTGAGTTGCCTAGACCTCTGTCTATAAACTGTTAGAAAAACAATAACAAAAACGTGAAAGTTTTCACATTATAATTAATTTTGAATAAAATACTGTATTTTAATCAACCTATACACATATGAAAAATATTATACTTTTTCGGATTATATCTTCGTGCTGCGGGTGGGTTAATCTCTAATCTCTTTGTAAATTACTAGATAAATTGTAATAAATTTATCATCACCTGTATAAATCCACTGTTGGGACGACTAAACGTTAATATTTTGTTTAGGGAACGGTAAGCAGATTAAGATAATAGTTGACGTGAGTATAGTTTTTGTGTAACGTGTTGAGCATAGCTGGAGCCTTAGGGTGTTAGTGTTAGAATATGTCACCTCTTTTCTTTCCATGGGTGTCGTAAGACCACACTAAGCTAAAAAGCTTTGTAACAGTATTCACTATCCATAGACACCAGCATAACCATTTTCACAGCCAGGAAACTCTCAGGAAGATATTATTCTTAAGCCGATAGACCACAGATTTTTATCGTACATATCATAGACAGATGTCTGTCGTCACTGCTTTGGTAGATTTCTTTTACTTAGCACAGGAAATTCTTTTCTTATGACACTTACCGAAACTTATGACGACACATAGCTGTAGTCTGTGTTAGTGTCCACCATGTAACGTAATCTAACCTCCTAATTGGTATTTTTTATTGTTTAACATCCATCGAAACATTTTTATAGTGCGACCGTGTGTTTTTTTCTCTGCGTGGGGCTTGTGTCATTCATGTTTCAATGCTAATGAACTGCTGTTCCCCAACTGATAACTTTCTTAACGAAATTTACGGTTTTATAGTTATATGGTGTAAAGTCAAAGAGTTATTTTATTATTTCTTTTTTTTATATTTAGCATTGTCTCAAAATATTAAGAGTTGTAAGAATTTGTTGTTAAATTAATTTTAATATAATTATTTAGGTAAACAAACGGTATACCATTCAAGTAGTGTCTGATCTAATGTATTTTATGTCACATAACAAGGGTGTATCTCTATTAGATGTGACACACGTTTGCCTTGAAATTGTGATTTTATTATAAAACAAAATGTTGGATAATAATTTTTTAAGTCATTTGTGGTTGCCGTGTAAAAATATACCACAAGGAATTCAAAGGAAGCAGAACGGTCGAATAACCATGTTAAGTCAAAAATTAAAAATTCCTGACAAACATTCAACAGACCAGTTACGAACAGCAGCTTCGGAGGTATCTGGTTCTCTGTTCACAAATCCGTTTTCCAAGCGTGGCGATCATGGCACAACCTCCTTTACGGGAGAGGCCTGTATCCTGAACTGTATAGTGAACTTAAACAGACCGCTACGTATATACATCATAAGGAATAGAGTATGAATGTATAATTTTAGTATGATTCAATAATTTTTCGTCTTTTAATTTAAATAATAATAGTTTACACGCACGAATAAAGAATATTAAAATTGATTAACCTATCGTAAATTACATATGTTGAACATGGGCTATCAAACTTTGCAAAGCAGTTGGGGCTAATAATGTAACAAGCGCAATACCACTCATCACGGGATCTCTAAAACAATACAGCCTATTAAAAATAAAAAAAGCAACTCCTAATACAGGGTTAGACAGAGGTCTAGTCTAGACAATTAAGTCCCTTGACCCACCTTCCACTGAAAATATTTTCGGTACAACGTGACAGGTGGTGAGCCCGTCGCCGTCTTTATGTCCAAGCCAACGATATAATTTGTTCATATGATTTTGAAAAACCCATTGGTACGAGCCTGCCAACTAGGGATCGAACTCGAGTCTATTGACTCGAAATTCCGACCACCCAACCACTCGGCTATCGTGACTATTAGTCTATAGAGCCTATAGATTTAAAATTTAACATTTACTCAATGTTGACGCTCTCTGACAAAGGATTTTAATTCATTTTCAATTTGCCCATATGGGATAATAAGGCTTCTACAATTTATAGTTGTCCACGCGAGCGAAGCCGCAGGCGGGAAGCTACTAAATAATATACATAAAAATACAAAATATTGTTGAAATCCATAGTTGTTTCCGAGAAACAATTTATAAATATGTGTATGACATGTTAGACATTATAAAGATGTTTTTTATTTATATTTCACGGGGCTTAAGTGACATATGTACAATATTGTTTCAGATATATTTTCATCATCAGTCACTCACCAAACGAAAATGCAGCGGCAGTAAGCTGCCACACAGGTATGAGAAATACTGTACGTAGTTATCGTTCTCTAGTACGAAGGAATCATACATATTATAAACACGTTGACTATATATAATTATGAAATAGACTTTGATGTTAGCTGTATTAATTGCTTTTCTTTGTTTAAAAAAAGCTGCGTATTTACAATTATTTTTATTATGCCCTGAAAGTGGATTCGTTAAATCAAATTTCGCGCCACGACCAAGAATAATTTTGTGGATTTTGGTTAGGAGTACTCTACCGACATCTAGTGAAGCTTTCTAATATTATGCAAATTAGCTCGCTCTGAACTTCAGTTGCTCTCGTCAGAACTAGATGGCGCCAGATTTGCTCCCAACTTTTACTGTCACGCATAAATCCATCAAAAATGACAAGTGTCAAACTCGTGTCGCTATTGTATACAAAACCAAACCGAGCCAAGCTAATCTATTATTTATTTCCGAGAAACTTTTAGTTTTTATGTCCTCGCCTCATTTGCAAACGAGAGTCTCATTCTGCAGCAGTGAGTATGTCAATGAAATTTTGTGTAGTGTTTCACTCATTAAAGTTCCATAAGTACGTTCTTTCCGGGTTTCCGAGTTATAAATTTGTTTTTGCTACCACGATATGTACCCGGAACATAAGGCTCTTATGAAATGCTGAGAGGCGTCGCATGAATTTACTATTGCCTACAATTTTTTTATAATCTTCTAATTACTCAGAGGCCATTTATTACCACTGTTGCTCTTTGTTTACAACTTGTTTCCTGTCTTCATATTCATAGTTCACTACGGATTTGTGTCAGGAAAGATAGTATACAGTTAATATTGGTACTGCAGATTCTGTCTCAAAATTGTGTAAGTCATTAATACACAATTTAATATGTGAGACTTGTGATTTATGTGAGTTTTAAAGTATAATTTATTTAATAAGAATATAAAAAAATTGTAGAATATAGAAAATTTACCATATGTTTTTATATCTGAACATCTATAGTAATTAATAGTATAATATTTATTATATAGTTCATCAAATCAAATAATTATTGTATAGTTCATCGCTATCAAAAACCCTTTCATTCCTGTAAATTGAACATAATAGTTGTGATTTGCTTGCCCGTTATTGATTTTATGCTTATAACATACCCTATCATAAATACAACAACCACACAATGTACAAGGGCACAAGCAATGTTCGATCTGAGTCCATTGTATTACGCATTCAGCATCCAACTCAGGATCCTTCACTCGGATCACTGGCGGTGCATTGCGCAGTCGTGCTTTCTCAGTTTTACTTTTTAATAAAAAAATTAATAAACCGTGCTATTATACTACACATTAATTTAACAAAGTGTAGCTCCAAAGTATTGTTTGTCTCAATACAATGAATATGGTGAGGTCTTTCATAATTTTTTTGCCCTTTTTTATAAATGGTTTATTGAACTGTGAAGTTATGATTTGATGTATTATGACATGTTCTTAATATGGCCTGTCCCTTTTTTTGTGTAATATTATATGGATATATAGTGAAAGGAATTTCAAGTATTAATAGACGAGTAATTTTTAAAGTTGTGCGTGCTATGCACATAAACTGACATGGAATATGATATTTCCTTTATAATTTCTAAAAGTGGATTAATTATGATATGGGTTGTAAAAAAGTTCATATTATATTGCAAAAGAAATGTTTGTATGAAATATTTTCTTTGGACGCCGATCGATGACGGAGACTCTTGACTTTGGACCGCTGCCTCATTTTTACTTGCTATCTCTGTCTTACTTATATAGCTAAAGCTGTGCTTCCATTTTATCATTTATGTTTGGTGTATTGATTTATTTTTAATGCTGATCGTATAAGTTTTTTTTTGTTAATTCATTTTTTAGTGTTCCAACAATGTGAGAACGATTTATAATAGTTGTTGTTATTTTGAGTAATTACCAAGAAAAAGGGTTATTTCCTTTTAGTTTCATTTCATATGTATAAAATTTGTCTCCATGGATCTTTTATTTGTGATGATTTTACTAAAATGTTATTATTCAATCATTTTATTAAGTGAATAAGAGAAGTTAATGTAAAAATTGTTCAGTATGATTGTAATTCTTATTTTAAAACCACCTTTCACTTTCGACTTCAATTTAAATTTTATCTTAACACAAAGTACTGTAATACAAGATATTTACTTTGATTTTTAGTCTGAAAATTGTAGCATATATTTTGAAAATTTTCATACAAAAACTTCTAATATATTATTTAGAAGTTTTTGCATATTTATTTTGTTTAATTGAAATGTATTATTTTCAGGAGTCCTGGAGTTTTGTGAAACTCTTTTTTATATTTCCTATTATCATTATGTTTTAGCTTATTACTTTAAGCATGCGGTGGCTGAAATTTTCTTCCTGGGGGCCAATCTGGCTAACCCATGATGCCACCTATTTATGTTATAAAAATAAAAAATACTATAATTTTCCAATACCTTATTATTTGCCTTTGTGGTACAGTTGGTGTCTCGCCATGCAGCGCGCGGGTGGGAGCAGGGCCTGTGCGCCATGAGCCACACTCCTATAGGCGGCCACCCGCAAGGTATTGTTCCACTATATCTTTTATACTAGTTTCCAAATTAATCTGGTACTTTATAATAAAATCGTAAACTAAAATAATTTTTACTGTAGTACATAATTAATACGAAAGTTTGTTTGTTTATAGGTGTATGTCTATGTATGTGTATGTCTATGTATGTGTATGTCTATGTATGTGTATGTCCCCTTTTAAGCCGAAAAAAAGGTTTGGAGATACTCTTAATCCTGAGGAAGGATAAGGCAAACGAAGTTCTGCTAAGAAACAAGTTATTTCGATTCGCCTCAAGCAATCGAAATAACTTGTTTCTTAGCAGAATTAGTATTAGCTATACTTAAACGAAGTAAATTAGGTTTTTTTTGCCATCTCGAACACAGCCGCGAATAATATTTTCCTGTAATAAAAGTAAAACTAAGTTGATAAATTTAAATCTGATGTAATTAACCTGAGATATTTGCAATTGAACAAATTCGCGAATGTTTAGATTATTATTCTGGTCATGGTTTCGATAAAACGATCGATAAGGTCTGTACAAATAAATAAGTCTTCTGTAGGTAAAATATCTTAAAGCAATTCGGCATGTGACGCCAAAAGTAGGCATTACTTGAAGACACGGGGACGTTGTCATTAGTAAGATAAATAACTAGTTTAGTTTTTATTTGGCAAAAAAATATTTGCACTTGCTTATGTCCTTACTTAAAAATTTACAAGGAAATTAGAAATTCCAAATCGTACGAACCCTAAAAATGTCACTACACTAACTGCCTGACAAACGGTTCTACTGGTAAACGAGTTCGTTTACCAGTAGAACCGTTTGTCAGGCAGTCTACTAATATCCAAAATTTACCTGAAATCCCTTAAATATCTACAGAATAGTGATGGAAGTGTCATCATGTCGAGGATGCTAACTTTGCGTTCACAAACTCGAATGCTAAAATAAATGCTGAAAGTGATTGGTATGACCATTACCTCGTCCGTAAATGCGTTCAATTCTTTCTTGACTCTCATATTCATAATATTTTTTGCGTGCTGTGTTGCATTCCTTGATTATCAATAATCGTTTGGATTAAATTTTTCGCGAATCGCCCATTTGTTTTTGTTAATTTGTATATAAAACAAGATGGCGAATTCCAGCGAAAATATTCTATAGGTAACAAATGGAAAATTTTCTTCATCACTGCAAAATTATATTATTTACACAATATTATTTCTATATGACAATGTTACCAGGTTGGGAGCACAAGCTTGCTGACAGGTCGTCGCTGCCGCCAGCTTCTGGGGAGGAAAAGAGCAAATCTCAGTCCAAATATGTGTTCACACACCCACACCTGTCTAAGTGAGTTGCAATTTTATTTTAATTTGATTTTGGAATTGGAAAACTTTAAAATATTTTTTTTAAAGTTGTTGCAAAATACTTGTTTAACACTAGCTATGGTGTGCTTGAGTAAAACGATTTCATAATACATTTTAGCTACTTATTTTGGGATCAGGGCAATGTATATGATGTTGTCCCTTGATGTATTTATTTATTACCATTGTTACTGAGTTCAGGACTCGTGGCAATTCACAAAACTGTGTTTTCCCCCGATTGTGGTAGGATGGGAGCGGCGGCGTGGCGCGAGGAGACGGAGGGCTCGTCGGGCAGCTCGCCGCGCTCGCCCACCTCGCCGCCCTACATGCGCTGGGCGCGCAGTCTGCACGAGCTGCTCGAGGTACGGCAAGTTTATTGTCCGCTATTTTACTGCCCCGACTTTCGATATCAGATACCTTGTATATACACCACATACATTATTATTATATTAGTATTATATACACCACACCAACGCTTCAATGGATTGTTAAATTGTAAGAAAGTAAATTCTGCAGTCTAGTAAATTCGGGATTTGATTGTTTATTATGATGCATATATTTACTACTTCATAGGAATGACAGGGAAACTAAGTCGCATGTCGCATGAAGCCCTTAATAAGATGAACTTCTTCGCTGTAGGTATAATATCAACATTTAGGAACATCTTCTTTACGCATAGCCATAATTTTGCTTCTTTTTTCTACTTCACCCTTATTCATTGTAAAGTTGTTCAAGATTTATAACAATTTTAGTAGTTGTATTTGACGTAGTATTATTAAAAATGAAAAATAATGATTGATGATGTGGCCCAATCTATGTATGTATTCATTTATTAAATATTTATAATTACGCTTATTGGCATTGTATAAGTGTGTAAATAAATAACTAAAATAGATAGATCTTGGTTCTTGGTTACTTTTACAACACCGAACAGAGCCTTTAATGGTAGTACCCAGATCAGCACATGCGTGCGTGCGTACGTGCATGAGTACGTGCATGTTTACGTACGTGCGTGCGTGCGTACTTGCGTGTCCTGCGTATGCAACGTTAGACGAATAGCAATGTGCAAACGTGCGCGTGTGTGCGAACGTGCTTGCACATCTGTAAGTGCGCGTGGCGTGCGTGTGCGCGCGCGGTACAGCGGTGTGGGTCGGCAGGACGCGGAGGGCGTGCGGCTGTTCCGCAAGTTCGTGGGCGGTTACTTTTACAAAACTCAACAGAGCCTGTAATGGTAGTACACAGATCAGCACATGCGTGCGTGCGTACGTGCATGAGTACGTGCATGTTAACGTACGTGCGTGCGTACTTGTGTGTCCTACGTATGCAACGTTAGACGAATAGCAATGTGCGAACGTGCGGGTGTGTGCGAACGTGCGGGTGTGTGCGAACGTGCGGGTGTGTGTGACCGTGTGGGTGTGTGTGAACGTGCGGGTGTGTGCGAACGTGCTTGCACATCTGTACGTGCGCGTGGCGTGCGTGTGTGCGTGCATGCATGGCGTGCGTGTGCGCGCGCGGTACAGCGGTGATTGGGTCGGCAGGACGCGGAGGGCGTGCGGCTGTTCCGCAAGTTCGTGGGCGGCGCGGGCGGGCTGCACGTGGACCGGCTCAACTTCTACTTCGCCGTGCGCGGCCTGCGCCAGGAGGCCGAGCCCGCCAAGATACGGCAGGTCGTCTCCGCTATATACAAGTGAGTCCTCTCGGTCTGCTTCATTGAAGTTTTTTAAACGAACGTTTATAGCCCAGTTACTCCGAATAATTAATTATTAACCGTTACAGGACTATGGTGGGTTTGAGGTGTCATTTTAACTACGCTGACGTAGTCAATTTTCGGTAATTCTAGTAACTTGTAAACGATGAAATTAATTGATATGCTTTTTCAAAAACACCATTCACAGAAAAAAGAGCTAAAAAGCTAAAGTGCTTCATGTATATCCTAGGACAAGTTTTATTTGCCTTTCCTACTGGTTAATAAACATCAATTCTTATTCTCAATGTTATTTAAAATTTCTGTACTGGAACATAACAAATTTATAACATGAGTTAAAAAGGAAAAAATAATGTTACGTCCGTTATTTGGATGACTGAATCTTAAATCTTCAAACATATTCCGAATAAGGTGAAGGTCTAGACTATTAAGTCCTTCCAGCACCCCACCCTTCACAAGACTATTTGAGACAACGTGATAGATTATACCCACCTATGTTAAAGTTAACTATTTATGTTAAAGCTTTGTTCCATACAAGTAATGCGTGTGTCGCCCGGCGTCCGCAGATTCCTGCGCAAGTCGCAGCTAGCGATGCCCGAGGAGCTGAAGCAACGCGTGAAGCAGATGCTCAAGGACGGCTCCAATATCGAGAAAACTATCTTCGACAACATGGAGCAGGAGGTGAGAGTTGTGATTTAAAAAAAAATATCTTCACGCCATACCCAATACAGGGGTAGACAGAGGTCTAGTCTAGACAATTAAGTCACTTCGACCCACCTTCCACCGAAGATACTTCGGGAGTTGTGATTTAACCATGTTATTTGAAAATTAATTGCTAGCGATTCAGTCTAGGGATGGTCGATGTTACAAAAATGTCGATGATGCCGTTTATCAGACAAAATATAGTTACCTAAAAAAATATAATTATCTTCACGCAATTCCCAATACAAAGGTAGACAGAGGTCTAGTCTAAACAATTAAGTCCCTTTGACCCACCTTCCATCGAAGATATTTTCGTGACAACGTGACAGGTGGTGAGCCGTCTTTATGTCCAAGCCAACAATATAGTTCGTACATAATTATTTTTAAAAACCCATTGGTACGAGCCTACCACCTGGGGATCGAACTCGGGTGTCTTGACTCGAAATTCCGACCACCCAACCACTCGGCTATCGTGACTTTTTACCTAATTTGTTAAATATAGATACCTTGCTAGTTGAATACAAATTTCAACAAATTGTTTTCTATTATCTCAGAACAGAATAATAGCCTAAGTTATATCGTATCGAATTTCTAAAAATCACTTATGCAGTCTAGTTCATCGTGACCTTACTTATGAAGTTTAATGTTCAAATGCCGCTAGTGGTAAACTTTTGTACCATAACTATGGTTATTTGTACGAGTACTAGTATCATTTACATTTTGTTTTGGATTCGGGTGTCGTAAACACCGGTTTTTTTATGACGCCAGGTCTAAGGTCCTGAGAGAAAAAATGATCCTGTGATTCCCGGACGGAATCGACTAGAGAATCGAACCCGGGACCACTTTTTCCACTTACGTCTCGGTTCATCATTATTTCCGATTCCATAAATCCATAGCCGCTTTGGGATCAGAACAATGTATGTGGAGTTGTCCGTATCTATGTATCTATAGTTGTTATTGAAAAAGTTACTTCGCAACATTCCGCATGCAAATATAAAGAGGTATATATTTCCTGGTTCGAAGAGAAGGACTCTACTAGAGTCTACTCGCTCGATAATGTCTTGTTTTGAGGCGAAACACGTTCCGCGTTTTCGTTGGTGGTATTAGTTACCAGGTTTGAGTGTAGTGGTGGTGGTGCATGCATACATTGGAATCAGTGCACGCATCTGTGGGAAGGATGGTGGTGCATTTCTTCTCTTCGTACCGGAACATATACCTTTTTATATTTGCGTAGTAACTCTATCAATAACAGCTTTACAATGAATTTAACGCCGCAAAGTACCGCCCGAGACCATTAACTACGTGTCTGTTGATGTGCGCGCGGCGGCAGGTGACGCTGGCGATCGCGCAGACGACGTACCAGGCGTTCCTGCGCTCGGACGCGTACGTGTCGTACGTCGGCGCCGCCACGCAGCCGCTGTCCTCGCCCGACGCCGAGCCGCCGCTGCGCGACCTCGTCGTGAGTACCCCCTGTCGCGCGCGCTCGCCGAGCCGCTCGCCGAGCGCCGCCACTGCCCTCCCCTGTGAGGAGGATTGACTGTAATCGTCACGCTTGGCAAGCGGATTGGCGATGCTTCTTCGTACATTAGACGCTTTGTTTGTTTTTCAATTACGCATACGCAACGTCGGCGTGATACCGATACACTTTTTAGTTTCTTATGGTGAGCGAGACAACAGCTTACCTAACTAAATAAGCAATCAGGTTATCTGATGATAGATGAGTGAAACTGAAATAAAACTTCGCAGTATTAGGAACCACGGATTTGACGCTGGTAGTCTCTGTTCCTTTCATCGCTGAGCATTTTTCGTGTCAATATGATGGCATTAGTCAATTGTTGGTAAATGAAAGAGGGAACCACGGAAAGAGGGAAAGGTGGTATTATTCTCACACCGATACCACAAGACACATAGTATGATAAAATAAAATAACTGACAGGGTCCAATACAGTGGTGTTCTGAGAATTTACAGTTTAGTCCTTTGGGTTTAATGAAATTTCAGCAAAGCTCGTTTGCATAACCACATTAACATCGCTGCAACCGGAGCGATGCGAGCTTTCCATATATCTCTATTTTCTTGACCCTCAAACCGTTCTCAACGTCTGTTCCGGCGCATCTCTAGCCGAGAGAGACAGGGACAGGATGGAGACGCAGATGTGCGCGAAAGCCTGTTAGTCGACCTGCGAGACCGACTTCTAGTAATGAAATTTAAAAATGCTGTGCCATCCGCGCGAGGTGGGGTGGGCAGGTGAAAAAAAAATTGCCGTGCCATCCGCGCGATGTGGGGTAGGCAGAGTGGGTACGTAAGCGGTGGTGTCCGGCAGGGCGGCTGCGCGCTGGCCACGCTGCACGAGGGGCAGGAGCTGAGCGCGGCGCCGGCGCGCCTCACGCACGACGCGCTGCTCGCCACGCAGTCGCGCCGTCTGCACTCCGACGTCGCGCCGTGAGTACACGCACGCACGCACGCACGCACGCACGCACGCACACGTACACACACGCGCACGCGCCCGACGTATGTCTTAACGAATGTGACTGTCGTCTAGGGTGGCCGATGGAACACTTTTGGATACTTATTAAATCATTTTATTTTCATTCATATGTAACCGTTGTTAAATATTAGTATAAACAATTGGATCTGACAGATTTCATCGTCTTTAAATATCTTTTTTTTCTATAATTTAAATTGAAGTTGGACTCTGTTCAAGGGAAGTAAAATAAATGATATTTTATTCAATGGTTGGCAGCCCTACTACTATTTTCCTTTTTAATTTAATTATTTTAAATAACATTTTTCTTCATGATCACTTCTACTTATTGTTCAGTAGGCCATCACAGTTCAATTGGCAATAATACAGGGCAAACAAATTCACTCTACACATTCATAACTTGATTATCACAAAAAATTTTATTATTTAAACTTCAAACATTTATTACGATTGTTTTACGGTATACGAATTTGAAAATAATGTGTCTTATTTATATATTTCCTAAGATTGAAAGATTTAATTTTCATAGAAAAACACAGACATTGTTATCAAAGTATTTTTAATAGTAAATATTTCTATAGTTAGTAGTTAATAGATAGTTTTTAAAATTAAAAACGATGGAACATGGTTACAATGTCGTTTACAGCTTTGAAATTAAATAAATTTCATTTAATTTTCGTTTTTTATTTGTTTGTCCCTTATCAAAATGTAGTAGTTGACATTTCATCCTTATCACTATTTTAATTTACGCAGACTGTCAAAATATTTTAATGTGTGACCCTGCATTGCATGAGCGATCTCCCAGCGTGTCACCCTTTTTCTTTATTTACTTTTGTTTTTGACCCCTAGCAGCTTACTGATGTTTCCGTGTATTGTTTTTCCCTCATGTTTGTGTCCCTGCGCCTGCATGTTCGCTGCTCTCGACGCAAATCGCACCCACGCCACACTGTTTTTACCACCCGAATTACGTCCCTACCGATCCTTCGAAATACACATCATTCTATCCCCTTCATATATTATGTCTCTTCCAACCTATATCTCCCAAATTCGCGTTCGTATCCCCCGCCCGTCGTGTCCCCTCCCCCCGCGCCCCCGCCCTCCCGGTGGTAAGAGCAGGCACCGCAAGCGGTCGGTGTACAGCGCGCACGTGTCGTACGCCGGCTACTGCCCCGCCTCGCGGCAGGACTCGGAGCGCGCCAGCCTCAGCAGCGGCCGCACCGACAGCGACGCCGTCTCGCTCTCCGGCAGCAGCGTGTGAGTGCCCCTCCGCCCCGCCCCGCCCCGCAGCCCCCGCACTGCCCCGCCTCGCGGCAGGACTCGGAGCGCGCCAGCCTCGGTACCTTGAGCAGAACCGGCATTTGACAATATAAATTTTCTCAACTTTGCGACATTGACAAGGTGAGTGAGGAGATACAACGTAATTATGTTTGAAACCCAACTAGTACTCAACCATTTGATTCAGCATCATCATATTAAAAGGGTAAGTCGTTGAACATATTATTTTGCCAGTCCAAGAGATTACAGTTTGTCGCTGAACATATTGTAAGTAGAACTATTATTAGATACTTTTTAGAAGTGAGCTTCAATAGTGACTTCATTGTTTTTATTATATCCCTTTAAGTTGCATTCAGAATCCTCAAGCACTACGCATCGCTTTTACGTAATGACTAATAATATCACGATGCATTTCATTATCATTTTCTGTTTTGTCATAGTTATTTTCTTTTATTTGATTTCTGAATTTTTTTATCTATTATTATATTTAAGCTATGTGACAACAAAATATAAATGGAAAATAATTTGAGGATAGATGTCGCTTGTAATTCATAACCAGATTTAGAAACAAAAATAAAAAAAAAAATATTTACATATTTTGATACTATTGTAACGGAAACTGTAATAATAAAATTTATATAATAATGAAAAATAAAATGCGCTGCGTTGAATTGGATGTTGAGATTTTTTTTTCGACGATAAAAAAAAAGAAAAATAATAGTATATTTTCTGCTATATCGTGTACTTATGATCTGGCAACATAATTAATAAGCTGTGTCGGGCGCCAGCGACGGCATGTCGGGCCGCGTGCGCGAGCCGCGCGAGCCGCGCCACCGGCCGCGCCCGCACGGCCTGGACCGACACGCCGTCATCAACAAGGAGCAGGACACGGCCATGGTGAGGACACCCACGTATATATATCTGACTGCATGTGTCAGAGGCGACCTCCGCGAACTTTCTACAGTGGTAGAGCCAAGCATCAGCTTTTGCTGTTGCATGAATGGGCCGGCTCGACCGGTTAAGTACCACGACCTCACAGAATACCGGCGTGAAGTGGAAGTCTAACAAACTTCTGCGTTTCGTCTGGTGAGTGGCAGGTAACCGGAGGCACACACACCTCCATCTCCCAATTCCGGGATGGGGGGGCACTCTAAGGCCGGCAACGCATCTGCTATGCCTCTGGTATTGCGGGTGTTCATGGGCGGCGGTAATCACTTGCATATCAGTCACGTCACATATGTCAGTGACGACCTTCGTGAACTAGTGCCGTGCACTCCGGTTTTCATGTTGTAGATTCCCGGTTGGGTCAATGAAGAAAACACTTCCTCTACGTTTTCGTGCGTACGGGTGTTCCTTCTTCGAACGCTGGCTATTTCTGTTTAACGTATAACGCTTAATGTGAGATGGGCGCAGTTATCATGAATTAAATTAAAATATGCTATCCTTATCTACATTGTAAAGTCGGGCCTTTTTTATTGGAATGATAAAACAAATTTAATGGGTGCGGAATTCACCGTGGTCCATATACGAGTACACATTTATAATCTCAAAGAAAACCACTGATGTTGATCAAACGCTTTAGTTGCCTCAAAGTTCTTACTGTCTTTCTGTATATTTCAAATTGTTACAGCAGTTTTGATGCTGCCCCACACAACTGCTAATCAGGCAATGTGTGCCATTCATTTGATTGTATTGACTGTGGTGTGGGCAGATGATCCCGCGCACGCAGCGGCTGCAGTCGCAGCAGCTGCGCGCGCTGCCGCCGCAGGAGTTCGCCGCGCTGCTGGCCGACAAGCTGGAGCGCCTGCGCCGCGACCTGGACGCCAAGGAGCGCCTCGAGCGCCGTCTGGCGGAGGTACACGCGATTGTCTTGTTACCCACTGGTGTGTTTATTTTATAAATTACATGTATACAATTTTTACATGTTTGTAGGGTGACGGTGAAGACGCGTCGACTCAAGCATTACCACCGCAGTTAGTGGCGGCGGCTATTCGGGAGAAACTGCAACTGGACGACGATAACGATCAGGATATTCTTGGTGGGTCACGAGTATTTACGTATCAGCACACTAGAACATGAGTGGCTTACTTCTATATACATAGGTGCCTAAATAGGACTAATGTTCGGTTTTTGAAAGAAAGGGAGAAAGAAAAAGAAAGAAAGAAAACTTTATTTGTTGCACCATAACAATCAATAAAATATAAATACATGATATTTAAAAATTAAATGAAAACAAAAAGGTCAACGCTCAGCATACGTTACGGGTATCCCCGCAACACTGATTTTCAGCGCAGCCTTTGGTCCATCTTGAGCTGGTAGTACTTATAACTACAAGAACTTAAAAAAAAAAGAAAAACACACACACAATTTAACACTTTTTTAAAATATTAACAAATTTCTAAATAATAAAGCATACCAAATGAAAATAATAACAAAAAAAAAACAAAGGAAAACTGATTGCAAGAAATTGATAAAGTATCATAGTAACATTTAATGGTATATACACCACCTATGGATATAAACGGCACATACCTGTATATAAAATTTTACACATATATTTTTATTGCTATAAACGATTTACTGGAACATTAAGAACAAATATAAGAAACTAATAAATATTCAACTGTACTAAAAAAAAATTCTCATAAATAAACTTAATATTGTTTTTGTAACTTTAAAAGCCACAATTTGTATTTTTTCTTAAATAAAGTTACCGTATCCAGATTTCTCAACGGGGGCGGTAAGTTGTTCCAGCATTTCGTCGCATATTTAAAACTGCCTCGGAAAGCAGCCGAACAGTAGGAAGGAAAAGCCAAATTAAATGCACAAGCCCTTGTTACATACCTATCATTATTTTCACTTATCCGGTGTAACTTTTCATAAAGATAGGGAGGCATTTTATATTTCATCACACGAAACAAGAGTGTTGCAAAATGAAGGCTTCTCCGATTTTCCATTTTCAAAATATTAGCTTTATTGTGATATTGAGTTACGTGTGAGCGAACCCGAACGTCGTAAGAATACCGGGCACAAGCATTTTGGACACGCTGAATCAGTTTTTTACTGCGTGACAGCAGGCATGCACCAATTACTACATCCGCATAGTTCAGTTTGGACAGTACGAGTGAGTCACAAAGCTTCATACGGAGGTCAGAGCTGATGCAGTCCCTGATGCCATATAGCAACTTAAGCCTATAAAAGCAGTTTCTGACAACGTGTTGAACGTGACTTTCAAACCTAAGTTTATCGTCGAATAGAGCGCCCAAATTACGATGTTCGTATACACGTTGGATGTTTTTTCCTCTAATGCATATTTGGGGATCTTGACACTTATACGTTCAATCTGCTTTTTAGTGCCCAGAATCATAAACTTGCTTTTATTCGGATTCAAAGCTAATGTGTTATTATCAGACCACAAAGCTATTCGCTCTAAGTCCGCATTTAGCTTTTGAATTGCAGAATGCATATCACCAGTGTTAAAAGACATATATATTTGTGTATCATCCGCATAAATATGATATTTGCAATTCGTAATGAAAAAAAAAAATCTTCACGCAATTCCCAATACAGGGGTAGACAGAGGTCAAGTCTAGACAATTAAGTCCCTTTGACCCACCTTCCACCGAAGATATTTTTCGGGACAACGTGACAGATGGTGAGCCCGTCGCCGCCTTTATGTCCAAGCCAACGATGAAATTCATACATAAGTTTTTTGAAAAACTCTTTGGTACTGCCACCTGGAGATCGAACTCGGGTCTCTCGACTCGAAATTCCGACCACCCTACAACTCGGCTATCGTGAATTCGTAATGTATTTTGTTAAGTCTGCGCTGTACAAGATAAAGAGCAAATGTCCCAAAATTGACCCCTGCGGGACACCCCTATGTATCCGCTTGCATTGCGAGACAATCTTTGTTCCGTCATGTTTTTGAATTTCAACGAATTGCTGGCGGTTACTAAGATAACTATGGAACCATCCTATACTATCCACGCTAAAACCGTAATATGTCATTTTTGACAATAATAGTGGAATGTTAATAGCGTCAAAGGCTCTAGAAACACCAACACAGTCCCTTCTCCAGCGTCCTGCGCAGTTAAAATATCGTCAACGACAGTAATAAGTGCAGTAGTAGAAGTGCTTCGTTGTTTTCTGAAACCGGACTGTGATATTGGCAACAAGTCATTAGATTCTAAAAAAATTGTCATTTGCGTGCTTACAATTTTTTCTAAAACTTTAGAAAGACAAGGTAAAATGCTTATTGGCCGTAAATCTTTTAGTTCAGAAGGATTCGCTTTTTTTGGAATTGGTCTCACTAGCGCTGTTTGCCATGGTTGCGGAAAGACTTTTGAATCAATGAAGTGTTCACGATTTTGGTAATAATACTTAAAGTTTCAGGTAGTAGTAATTGTAACATATGTAATGAGATTCCATCAACACCAACAGCGTTCGAATGAAGTGAATTTATGGTCTTAGATACTTCAGCTTCATTTACCAGGCCAAATTTAAATAGATTGGGTCTTGTTCCATTAAACTCATAATAAGTGGAACATCAAGAAAATGATCATTAATGAGGTTGGGACAATCAAAGTTGTCTGAAACGTTATAATTTTTACTAGGATTAGTCGTTAATTTCAAAGTATATGTGACCCGGGGATAGCGACGTTCCTTAGGGATTAAAATTTGTGGCCGAGCATATTTATTAAATAGATCAATAGCAATCCCATTGAAATAAGTAACCATTAAATTAACATTAGACGAGCAAAGTAAATATGACCAATCAGTATTTTTCAAAACTTAACCAAATTAATATCTTTGATGGGACTATAAAGCACTATTGAAGATATAAATTTATTTATGTTTATATTAAACTGCAGTGTAATGAAAGCGTGACTACTTAAATCAAGAATATGATCCACGCATATGTTATTTGCGCACAAGTCAGAACAAGCAAGATCAATTAAAGTTTCAGCACTTTTAGTTAGATTAGTCGGCTCTTTAATTAATTGAGATAAATTTGTCCAATTTAAAAATTCGTTTAATTTCATAACAGCGCTATTATTTTTTATAAGTACATTAACATTAAAATCACCGACCAAAATTGTGTAGTCTCTCCACGCAAATGAATTTGTAATTGGGTGACTTAGTGTATGTACCGATATACCGCATTTAATATAAAAGCCGACACCACCGCCACGAGAGCGAATTTCACGCGATCGCGAAATATGTCGCAGACGATATCCTGGAACAGATGGTGCTCTACCATCCTCACCCTCTCGCAGCCAGGTTTCGTTGATTGCCATAATATCTACGGAATGACGCTCCATGGCTACCACGAACTCCATATGTCTACTACCTAGCGATCCAGGGTTTAAAAATCCAACTTTTAAATCGGTTAAATTAGGCATTGAATCTATGCATACTGTTTCCTGCTATCAGATTAAATATCTTATTTATTTATTTATTTAATCTTTATTGCACCAAATTAAAAAAAGTACAAAAGGCGAGCTTAATGCTATACTGCATTCTCTACCAGCTAACCCTAGGTAGAACAGAAAATATGGTAAGGGCAGTAAAGGTAGTTAACAGCGAATGTGCGATATATATATACGTATACATATATTAATATACACATATCAGTAAATATATATTAATACGCAACATATATACAACTAGATACTTACATAATACATAGCTCAGCATACAATACATACACATATATACATATACATACACACATACACATACATATACATGTATATATATCTATATATATATACATAAACTAATATTTATATAAATTAATCAATATGTTATAGATGAGACCGAAACTTTATCAGCTAGGATATATTCATACAGTTTTCTTTTAAATAAATTTTTCGAAGGCGACTGACGCAGGTCAAGAGGTAACCTGGTCCAGAGAGCGACAGAAGTGACAGTAAACGAATTAGACATAAAACTAGAGTGAGTTGAGGGTACAGACAACAGAGAATTATGTGTAGAACGTAGATTAAGAGAGTGCGAGTCACCGAGGAACTGAAATTTTTGTTTTAGATAGAGAAGTGAGGAAGAGTCATATATAGTATTGAAAATAGAGTAGACAGAACGCGAAAATCTCTACGCTGACGTATCGTCAACCACTTTAATTGAAGTCACAAGTTTGATACGTGGTCATATTTGCGCAGACTAAAGACAAATCGTATACAGTTATTAAGTAATCTCTCTAACTTGTTCAGTACCTCCAGGGAGATATTAGTGAGACAGACATCAGCATAATCGAATAATGGAAAAATAAGAGACCGAACAAGAAGGAGTTTAGTGGAAGAAGGCAGAAAGGCTTTAAGACGATAGATGGAACAAAGTATGCCTGTCACCCCGCGACATATATCTGTTACATGCGGACTCCAGGTATCCTTAAGACTATATGGAAATTTAATATAAAATTAAAACTTATTATACAATGGAGGAAGTTATTATACTTTAAAAATTTAAAACAAAAAAATAAAAACTACACAAAACACATTACCGCAATACAAACCGATAAGTTCACCACTAGAACAAACTTTAATTAGCGGCGGAGATAATTGGATTTTAAATAATAATAGCCAAAAAAGAAAAAAACTTAAATTAATATTAAATAAATGTATATATAAATTTATATATAACAAGATGTGCTTTAGTGGTGCAGGTAATTCTTTAAAAAATATTTTATCTACAATCAAAGGGAAAATGTAACAAAATAAGATTAATAAGCAATTAGTTTTCTTAACCAGTATCAAACGAAAGTACCCCCAAAAACCTTTTCTATATCACTGTTCATACAAATACGTTGTTTACTAAAAGTCAAATCGCGTCTCACAATAGATAAACCGATTTCTTGTCCAAACATATTTCCAACTTCTTCGATGAGCCTCCTGGCGGACTTTGTAAAAAAGTTGTTTGTTATTATATGTAAGACGCTCATTAACATAGAACCGTGTAGGCTCTCCGCTGATGTTGAAGCCCGACGTATCGCATCAGTTGGTCACGCACAGTTAGCCGCACAATGAGTGGTCGCGGCCGGGGCGGTGTAGACGCAGTACACTGCAGATCTCGACGCTTGCCTACCCGCTCCCGCTTACCACGTCGCGCTCTTCTAAATCAACGCCCAGTTTTTCTGTAACAAGTCCCAATATAAAAAAAATATCTTCACGCATTTCCCAATACAGGGGTAGATGGAGGTCAAGTCTAGACAATTAAGTCCCTTTGACCCACCTTCCACCGAAGATATTTTCGGGACAACGTGTCGGTGGTGAGCCCGTCGCCGCCTTTATGTCCAAGCCAACGATGAAATTCGTACATAAGTTTTTGAAAAACTCATTGGTACTGCCACCTGGGGATCGAACTCGGGTCCCTCGACTCGAAATTCCGACCACCCAACAACTCGGCTATCGTGACTATTTTTTTTTAAGTCCTAATATATGTGTAGGACTTTCTCCACTGCACTCATGTATGCCGGTGATCTCAAAGTCGTTTAGAAGGGCAGCTTGATCTTTATTATTAATATCACGCTCTAAATCCGCGATGACGCTCATTATTAGAGGACTATCTCTTATTTACTTGATTTTTGTTCTAAAATGGCAACACGGTTTTCTAAAATGTCTAACCTGGAGTTAAACTCGGTCATCGTGCTGTTTAACTTTGCAACCTCCTGCCGGAACATAATCGTCTCTGTTGACAAAGTTTTCAGCTCCGAACGGAGTAACTTTATTTCCTGGGTTAACAATCCTTCGGAGTAATCCTCTATACTTGCATCAACAAAATGATCCGCAGATTCTGCAGTATTGGAGCATTGAGGACTTCGTTGCGTCACTACGACATTTTCGGCCTTTGATGTCTTACACTTAACATGTCTTGCAAATCCAGTTTGGGCTAATTTTGACATCCGACCCTGAATTAACTAACCTAACAAAGTAATGCAAGTCTTATTTACGTAATAAAGTGTAATGCAATATTCATAAAATTTATTACCACTTGTAAGACAAAATGCTCATATTAATATTATCTCAGTAAAACTATTTCAAGTTCCGTGATATTGTTGTGGGTACTCACTAAACAGCTGACTTCAACAGCTGATGGTCACTACGTAAACACATTTATTTTAAAAGTTAATCGTGGTACAATTAACAAAAACAAATCTTTAAACATTGAAAAAAACTCACTATAATAATTTTTATATGCAAATTGGCGGGTGCACTATCCGTACACACTACCCCCCCCCCCAAGACAGACTCCGTACAGTTTTTCGTATAATATATGAATGACAATTTGTACGTTGCAGATCAGCACGTGTCGCGCGTGTGGTCGGAGCGCACGCCGGGCGCCTCGCCGCCGGGCGGCCGCCGCGCGCGCGCGCGCCACGCGCCGCACCCCGCGCCCCCCGCGCGCCGCGCCGCCTCCGCGCTGTCCGCCGACTCGGGCCACTACGACGCGCCCGAGGCGCTGCACCCGCACTCGCTCACGCGCAGGTACGCACGCCGCACGTCCTGCACTAATTCATAAATCAAAGTGCATCTTACGAATAATGTACATTCTCCTGTTGTAATATAAATAAGCTATATTATAAAGCGTGCAACTGATCTCATGTGTAACGAAAAGGTTAATTTTTCATTAATGATTATTACGGGATATTTTTATGTATTTTGATCAGTCATGCTGTTACTCCAGCTGCACTAGGTTCATTACAGATATGGGCTTTTAGCGAAATGCTAATTGTGGTAGAAGCAATAGGGATTGTCTGAAAAGCACAGGGATTCCTGTTTTTAAGTTATTTAAGGAACAAGATAAAGATTAGATAGATAAAGATTAGAGATTTTTGAGCCAGTGTGTCATATTGTTTTCCCATATTATGCTTTTGCATAATCTGCCATTTCTGCTTTATAATAAGTCGATCGTTGATGTAGGAAAGAAAAGAGTCGGGCCCAAGAGACTACCTTGAGACACGCCAAATTGCACATCTTCCACAGATATTGTATAGTTGTGGATTTTTAAAAGTTGTCTTCTGCACGTCACTTACTTCAAAACCAGTCCAAATCAAACCACTCACGCCTTGGAGTTAATAATTTCGAAGAAGTATGGAAATGGACATAGTATCAAAAGCCTTTTTAAGGTCTACAACAAATTAAAAGTCACGTCACTCACGACTTTTATCAATCAACTGCGTATTCCGTTGACCTTCCAGAAAACCAACCTGCATTAATTTTTTTTGTTCATAAAAGAGAAAAGTCTATTCCTTAAAAAGTTTCTAGAGAAGCTTGGAATTATAATGTTTAGAAATATCTGACATCAAGGCTTCAAACAGAGTAAAGTATTCTTCCTAAAATTTTGAAAATAATGTAGTTAAAAATGTAAAATTTTCTTGGTTCTCAAAATAACATTGAATTGGAAGTGTATTAGTGAAAGACATTTTGTATGTAAATCTTTGATATTGAAAGATAAATACATAAAATCATCTACATGTTTGGTATTTTGGTTAGCAATTAAAACAGGTGTTCTAATGTTAATGGTTGTCCAAATAAAGAATTTAAATTAATGTCGGCTACCGATAGTCATATTTATAAGTATCCGAACGACAGAATGAATGAATGAATGAATACATTATTCTACGCCACAAATAATGCAGGAAAAAATATGCGGATGCGTTAACCGCGCAAGTTAGGTTGTATCTAAAATTCGCTTATTTGTTCAAAAAGGCAAAGTTATAATCTTTTGGTATAATTCTCTTTAGACGCACTCTTGTTACCGATCAGTTCTATGTATAAAGACTGCATTACATTCTTTTTTACAGCGCACTCAATTATTAAAACGACGTATGCGCCGCCTTTAACAGCAACGATGTACTAACGCTGCTCTAAGCCGTTTCTTCAACGTATACATAGGTGATTTAATGCAAAATGTCGTTACCGCCGTGATATTTTTCTTTTGCTGTTCAATTGTCAGTTTTATTATATTCGAGCTTTGTAACGTTGAAGAGTTAACTTAGAGCGCTGCGTTTGTTTTTATTTTGTTTCATGGCTTCGCGCATGTTGTCGTTTATAATGAATTTGAGTGTATTTATCTCTGTTTTTTATATCTTAAGGTATTTTCCCAATACTGGGGGAGAAAGAGGTCTAGACAATTAAGTCCTTTCAACTTACCTTTAACCGAAACCTATTTGGTGGTGGAAATTTCGCCGTCTTGTGTGTGTGATTTTTTGTATTAGTAACTGCCATTGCAACGAGCTTTAGACGTCTATTTACCCTTCATAGGGATTTAATTAATTTTTGTGTTAGAAATGTCTAGAAAAGCGATTTCTATAAATTATTATAAATAATAAATGTGTGTGCTCTACACATTAATTGTTTGACTTTGACATGTGACTTTGAAGTCAATCAGCAATTGTTAAAATAAATGAAGATTCATGTGAATATCGTGTATTTTGGTATGTCGGTAATGTTGAGATCTTGGTCAATGTGTGTAATGCATGATTAGACAAATGGTTTGATTATTAGAAGTCGTACATTATTAGAAGTCATTTATAATTATGAAGAAACAAAAACCGATTAATGTGATGCGTGGACACATTTAAGTCCTAGCGATTTTGAGAGGCCCCTCGCAAAATACCAATTACGTTTTTCCAAATAAGCTCCGGTGAAATGTAAATCAACCCTAGCCTAAATAAGGCTTATTTTCTTGTTTCAACATATGCAACATATAGTCGTCCTAGCAATAACAAGGCAAGTTATGTGTGTCATTGTACATAGCTACCTGTCAAGGTCCACTTCAGGATAGTGGCTTCTTCCATACGTAGAAATTACCAAAATAAATATTTTTTTTTTGGTTTGTGTTTTGTAGTAAAAAGCGATGTTAGATTTATTTTGTGTGCCTTTCTTTCATTACGAATTGTGAAGTATTTAGTGTTTTAATAGCGTCTGTCTATCAGTTCCAATTTGAAGATGCGGGCAGTTTGCTTCTGGCGTAAGAATTTAACAACTCCTTTGCTTCCCGTGCGTGTTATAAGAGGCGACTGAAGCAAAAGCCTTAAAAAGAACAGGCTACTGAAAAATGGCGGTATAACCGTGTGAATAAATAGCAGACCAATCTTGCAGACCTGCGTCTAAGGGGCAAGGTACTGTGTTCGCCAAGCTGCTTACAAAGTGTGACGGCCATGGCAAACCCTACGGTAGAGGCTACCTTTAGCTATATTATTTTAGTTCGGTCAATGAGTTTTGAAAGCATCGATTTAAATGGTTAAATTCTTAACATCAACATGTTACAATCGTTTTGGATGCTTCGTAATTAAATAATAAGTAAAGTTTTGTATTCATTAATAAAAAAAAATGGTATAAACATTTCTTGTTTGTTTATTAAACCTGCTTCTGTCTTCATGTTCAGAAATGATTTCTGCGCGCACAGATCCTTCTCGAAGAAAACAGTGACGGAGCTGACGGACAGCGGCGTGTCGGTGGTGAGCGAGGGCACGGCGAGCGGCGTGAGCGCGGGCAGCGTGGAGCCGCGCATCCTGCTGTGGATCGCGGAGGGCTCCGAGCGGCTCGAGCGGCTCGAGCGCCGCCACCGCGACCTCTCCTCGCGCGCCTCCAGCGCCGAGCGCGACGAGCCGCGCCGCCGCGACCGCGCGCCGCCGCGCCCGAGGTGCGCGCCGCACTCGCACCACTCGCAGCACCCGCACTCGCACCACTCGCACCACTCGCACCACTCGCCCCGCCGTCCCCACACTGGCAGCACCCGCCCCCGCCGTCCCCACACTCGCAGCACCCGCCCCCGCTGTTCCCACACTCGCAGCACCCGCCCCCGCCGTCCCCACACTCGCAGCACTCGCCCCCGCCACCGCTGCACTCGCAGCACGCGCACCGCGCATTCGTAGCACCACCTCCGCTATATGCACGCTCCACCCGCACTTTCAGCATTCGCAGCACGTGTATCCACATTCGTAGCACGTGTACACGCACTCCTAGCAGGTGCGCCCGCACTCGTAGCACCACCTCCATTATATGCACGCGTCGCCTGCACTGTCAACACTCGTAACACGTGCAATCGCACTCTCCGCACGTCAGGAAGTATACCCGTAGCACGTGCACCCGTAATCGTATAAACCCTGCTATACGCACGCTGCACCCGCACTCTCAGCACTCGTAGCACCTGCCGCCGCTGCATCCGCACTCTCAGCACGTGTCCCCGCCTCCCCCGCACTCTCAGCACTTGTCCCCGCCTCCCCCGCACTCTCAGCACGTGTCCCCGCCTCCCCCGCACTCTCAGCATTTGTCCCCGCCTCCCCCGCACTTTCAGCACGTGTCCCCGCCTCCCCCGCACTCTCAGCACTTGTCCCCGCTTCCCCCGCACTCTCAGCACTTGTCCCCGCCTCCCCCGCACTCTCAGCACGTGTCCCCGCCTCCCCCGCACTCTCAGCACTTGTCCCCGCCTCCCCCGCGCTCTCAGCACGCGCCCCCACCTCCCCCGCACCCTCACATCGTACGTTCCATGTACTGCGCTGTGCCACTATGCTCATTGCGCAATCTGTATTCCTATCCCCAAGACAGTTGAAACAACCGTCACAGAGATAACTTGAACAATTAGCTGTGTTTTTTTGCTCAACTTTATTTGTAATACATGGTGTTTATAGAAATTTGTTAATGTTTGCAGAGGTGGCAGCAGCAAGTCCAGCGGCACCGGTTCTGAGCACACGGTGGTGGTTGTGAACTTCCTGGACGAGAATGTGCCGTATAGGTTCAAAGTGCCCTCGGTGCCCCTCACCCTGAAAACCTTCAAGGAGTACTTGCCCAGGAAAGGAAACTATAGGTGAGAGTTCATTCAGTGTTGTTCACATATAACAAGTCATTCATTGATGAAGATGGTCATCCCGATATCTGTCGGGAGTTATTTCAGCTTTCAAGTTTTTGTCTTCCTCGCTTCAAAACACCTACGGAAAGAAAGGAATGATATATTCTTTCTCTAATGTTTTGTTAAGGGTTATAGTAGATAAACAATGTAACATCATTAGTAGTAAACATTAAAATATTTTTCATCGGTTTCTATATTTATTCGCAAGTTTATTCAGGGGTAGACAGAGGTCTCTAATCTGGACAATTAAGTCCCTTCGACCCACCTTCCACCGACGATATTTTCGGGACAACGTGACAGGTAATGAGCCCGACGCCGTCTTAATGTCCAAGCCAAAGATTTAATTCTTACATAAGTTTTTTTTGAAAACCCATATATATATATATATATACATATATATATATATATATATATATATATATATATATATATATATATATATATATATATATATATATATATATATATATATATATATATATATATATATATATATATATATATATATATATATATATATATATATATATATATATATATATATATATATTTAAGTTTATTCAGACTTCACAATGTGTTCTAGATATTTCTTCAAAACCGAATGCGCCGACTTGGATAACACCGTGATACAGGAGGAGGTGAGCAGCGACGGCGACACGCTGCCCATGTACGAGGGGAAAGTGATGGCGCGCGTCAAGAATATAGAGTGAAGTCTGTGCGTGCGACAATCGTCTTCGGTTGTGCTCTGCGTGCACGCGCTCGGTCTCGAGTGTTTTTAATTTTATTTAGGGCGAGTTTCCTTCATCAAACTAGCATATAAACAGGAGACAATTATTGAAAGAGTGGTGTATTGTGGTTCATTCTTTGTGCAAGCAAAAATTACTTCTATTGCAGAAGGAATTCAGTGAATAATGTGCGGTATTCGCATTCATAGTCGCCCTGTCTGTTAAATAGTAACTTTAGGCTATTCGGAGTTTATGTTAAAATGAGTTTAGGGAAAGATACTAAAAATTGCATGTGTGTTCGTGTTCCAGTGAGTTGCGGTCTTTGTCCGTTCGTAAAGGATTGTTTTATATATATTTTTTTATTCCGTGTTTATAAGTCTTGCCAGTTATTATATAACATTTCATTTAGCTGATGCCTATGATAATTTGATAACTCTTTTGATTTATTTTTATTTACAGGATTGCCTGTAGAAATATTTTTATATTTTTGTAACCGGAGACCTTAATCATATAACCCTTAATTTAATAAATCTCCTTACAAATTGTTACATGTTTATCAATTTAAAAGTATTTTTTTACGCGACACGCTCAGTTACCTGAGCGATATAAATTGCTAATTTATTTATATACTTTTGACAGTGACAGTGAGCCATCAATATTAATCTATGCACACAGACAGGGCAACACTAGACATTTTGTAAATTATTTATTAATAAAATTTTAATATGATGATAGCATTAATCGTAATAGATATAATAAATGACGGATAATGTAATATAAAATCGGTTCCTCGGCGTCTGTTTTAGCCTCTATTATTTTTAATATTTTTTTTTATCGGGAGCTAGTTCAGTACGCTTACTACTGTACAATATTATTAAACTAAAAGTACGAAATGTTTCTTATAAATATTCCTAGTGTTTTATGATTGACTGCTTAGTTTTTATTACTCATTTCTGAATTGTTTTTTTTCTATCTGACATTTTCAAGTTAGAGTTGTATTGAATTGTTTTCGTTGCGTTTGGTAATATGGTGCAAAAATTATGTTTCAATGAAATAGCGACCATAATGTTGAAGGTGCTGATGTTTTCATGCCGATGTACTGAAATATTAACATAGTTTTGACGTCTTTACGCATTCTTGGCTTTTTTTTACTAAAAGTGTCATTTATATTAATCTTTATTTAATTCGGGGAATGAAACTCACAGTGAAGTGAGTTTGGAATATTCTTAAGATAATTATGTTTATAATTCTCAATAAATTGCTCCGTTCTGTTCATTCGTGACTCACTTCACTGCGATGTTTATGATTTTAATTTTTCAACTATTTGTGCAGCCTCATAACTTATTTTCGCGTTTTTGAGATATTATCGATATCGATAAGGCAAAAAATGGCGAAAAATTAATATTGAGCCTGCTGTCGTCTACACGTACTTCGACAATACAACTTGTCAATCTAATCTTACTTTTTGAAATTGGTACCGACTTGTAAAATTTCACACATCAGCACCTTCCACGCTTGATCATTTGATCCGAAATTAAATAAATATGCCTTCCAATGCATTATAGGATCTCAATCAAATATTACTATCAATAAAGTTATTAGTCTAATGAAATATGTATTTATAAGTGGACAGTAAATATAATTTCCGTTCTGCAGCTGTGAATATGTCTACTCTAGGAGTAAGGTTATTTTTTTTTTACCTTTTAGTTCAGTCAGCAACTACGCGAACCCTTTCTATTACGTTAACTGTACGGACACGAGTTTGTCTCTTTAATTATAGAAAACTATTTTCCATGAACATTGGCGACGTGTAACGTAATAGAATTGGTTGGCGTGAGTACTACAAAAATATAGTTCAATCTACAGACTGAGTTCCCCAAACGACCATTAAGCTACAGTGACTAGTCCTGATTCGTGCTGCGCTTGGTTTCAAGGGAAATGTTCGTTCATTTGTATCATGTTGTAGCCAAATAAGTGTTCCGTTGAGACCACGCGCAGCGCCGGTTGTCCACAATAGTACTTACTTTGTATACCCTAAGACTTGAATTAGATTGTCATGTCCGATCCACAGCGAAAATGTAAAGTGTAGGATTTGTCGCCGGCGAGACGAGTGCACCAACGAATGCACAATATTATGAATAGGGTGCGTAATCATGTGCCTTCAATGTTAATAAATTTTTCATAGTTGATGCTTCTAACTAGATGTAAGTCAAACCTCCATGTAAATATAGACTTAACGTTATCGCTATTCGAACTCTTAATGTTCTTATTATTTAAATCTTCGTTTTATTTATTGCCTAATTCTACGCAAGGCTCGGGCGCGCGTTACACGGCACTGCGCATATTCCAAATTTCCCTTGTTTCTTGAACTGTATTTTTTCATTGAATTCTTTCTTTCTCTTTAAACAATGATTCGAATATTATGTTCGTTGTGTATTCACGATCGGCTCATCTCCCCGACGGAGTCCGCGCCGCGCCGCGCGCTGCGAGCCGTGGAGTGTCCAGTTGTAACGTCAGTGAAGTGCGCGGCGTCGCCTCGCTATGTATAAATAGATGAAATATATCGTTTTTAAATTATAACATAAGGCACTTTCAGTACACAGTAGCGTCTCAAAGTACCTTGTCTCGATTGTAAGTGAAAAGGTCTTCGTGGGCGAAGGTATGTCAAAGTTAACTGCTTGTTAAAATTGCAAAGAGAAAATAAAATAATGTTTTACAAGTTTAGAGTGTATACGTGGACAAAATTAAACGATTTGTAATGAATGAATAATTAGTATTACCTACCGCTATGTCCCGTACGAGCGGCAAGCTTATACGCTACACGGCCGTCGGTGTGAGCCCGCCAACGTGTCGAAAGTTGTGGAATTAAATATAAATTCATTAACTATTATTTCAATACAATTCAAAGTACCCCCGTAATTCGTATTTCTATCGTGCTATTAAGTAATAAGAATATTTTGTTTTTTTTTTTCAAAATATCCTCAAATTTCGATACGTACAGCGGCTTTATAGTAAAGAAAAAAAGAGTTTCACTGATTGGAATCTGTATTATTTTTTTATCTAGCACATGTAACATTTAAAAGAAAATAAACTGGAACTGTGCCATATAAAATAGTTTCTTATTAACCTTTCAACCTGATGTATGAGTGAGATGTGATTGAAAGAAATGTCAGTTAACAAGTGGCTTTTTAAAGAACACTGACATACTCTCAACATTTGCAGATGACTTAAGGTCAATTAATATGAAGATATGAAATTTTAGAATTCTGTCTTTTTAGAATTCTGTCAATGCCTTGACATT
Organism: Sericinus montela; assembly: GCA_029286605.1. Taxonomy (NCBI): domain Eukaryota; kingdom Metazoa; phylum Arthropoda; class Insecta; order Lepidoptera; family Papilionidae; genus Sericinus; species Sericinus montela. The sequence continues at coordinate 1,622,332 of JAGSMR010000017.1, read as the reverse complement.
GACAGAATTCTAAAGAGAGGGGCCATAAAACAAAGAATAAAGAAGATATGCAAATTGCAGGATGACTAATATACGTAAACTTGTGGTGTAAAGTTACAATCCATTATACAGGTGTAGTTAGAGGTCTAGACAATTTGTCCTTACGAGCCATCTTCCACCGAAGACAATTTATAGGACAACGTGCAAGGTGATAGAGACCGTCATACTCTGTAAATCCAAGGCAATGATATAAATCGAGCCATGGGAATCGAATTCGTGTCTCTTGACTCGAATTTCGATCGTCAAACCAATCATGACTATAGTATAAAATCCATAATAAAAAAGATTGTAAGTTTTAATAAGATGACACAACAAAGAATAAAATAACAATAGTATTTTATTTATTTTTATTTATTTATTTATTTATTAATTTATGTACACACAAAAATAAAAAAGAAGAAATGTTATAAAAGGAAAACGTTTGTACAAAGGCACTGCTTATTTCTTAAGAAATTTCTTCCAGCAGACCTGTGACTGGAATGTGGGTAAAAGTAAAGGTAGATTTCGCGTGTACAACTACATATATACAAACATACACATACACCATATTCATACATACATATATAAACATACATATATAATATATACAAATAAAATGCATACAAATACCTACAGACAAAAATAATAATAAGATAAATACATATGCATATAAAATACAATAATAAGTTAGAGTATCAATGACATATAATGTTCTTTGACTCTTCTCTTGAATAGAGAAATGGTTTTGCAATCGCGAATATTTTGCGGAAGAGCATTCCACAATTTTACTGCATGAACAGAAAAGGAGGATGAATATGACGCGCTCTTATGAGGAGGAAATTTAAGAAGGGTTTGTAGATGGGTTCTGCAGGGGACATGGGTTGGACGAGCGAAGGAGAATCGCTCGCGAAGGTAGGACGGGGATGATAAGAGGCGCAAAATATTAAACAGTAGACATAAAATCCTAGTGTTCCTACGAAAACGAATTGGGAGCCACTTGAGATCTTTGCGAAGATGTGAAACATGGTCATACTTGCGTATTCCGAAAATAAAACGAATGCAAAGATTTTGCAGGCGCTCAAGCTTATTCAGAAGCTCCTCTGTAGCATCCAAGTAGCAGGCGTCAGCGTAATCTATGATAGGCTGGATTAAAGTCTGGGCTAGGAAGATCTTAGTTCTTAAGGGCAAAAAACCTTGAAGGCACCTCAGCGAATGAAAAGAAAAGTGAACTTTGCGACTTACTTCATTAACATGAGCATTCCACGTCAGGTTAGAGTCGATAATTACCCCAAGATCCTTCACCGCATCAGTATAGGGTATAACAGTGTTGTCTAATTTTACTGGTGATATTGAAGTGAAATCCAACAAATTACGCCCATGTCTGTTTCCTATGATTATAGCCTGCGATTTTCTGGCATTGATTTCAAGCCCGAAAGATTTAGACCAATTGAGTATCTGATTAATGTTTTTATTCATTTACGAGACTGCAAGATCAGTTTGTGCAGGGAGAAAATGATGATAAAGCTGCAAGTCGTCTGCGTAAAGATGGAAGTTGGAAGAAATGACAGAAGTAACCGAGTTAATAAAAACTGAAAACAGAAGAGGAGAAAGAACGCCACCCTGAGGCACGCCAGCAACTAGTTCACAAGAATCAGAGAAAGAATCGTCAATGCGAACACGCTGCAAGCGACCCCGAAGATAAGAATCAAACCACTTTATAGCAGTAGAAGAAATGTTAATAGATTTAAGAATTGCCAAGAGAATATCAAAATCAACTGTAGAGAATGCGTTGCTGAAGTCGAGCAACACCAGCAAAGTAAGTTTTTTATTTTCCATTGCCCATCTAATGTCGTCAGTGATTTTTATTAAAGCTGTGACGGTGCTGTGACCGGGCCGAAAACCGGATTGAAAAGGATTTAGTAGTGAGTTAGATAATAGAAAAGAGGATAGCTGGGTGTGGACTACATGCTCAAGAGCTTTGGCAAGAAAAGGTAAGATCGAAATAGGTCGAAAATGGGAAAGCATGGATGGAGAAGTTTTTTTAGGAAGAGGAATAATGTATGCTTGTTTCCAGATTGATGGGAATGAGCAGGATGACAACGAATAGTTAAACAAGTGAGTAAGAATCGGAAGAAGAGATGGTAATAATAAAACTATCATTTTTGAGCACATGTTATCTGAACCAATCGAGGATGAGGAAATAGCAAGTATGGATTTTTTAACTTCTTTCTCAGATACTGAGGTGAAACTGAAGGTAGAGAATCCTTCTCTACCTTCAGTTTCACCTTCGGTCTCGGCATGTCCGATAACGCAAGCAACGTACGAGATTTGATGCAAGGATCAACGGTCGAAGGAGATTTAGAGAAATAGTTGTTAAGATCGTTTACATCAAAATCACGACATACTGCATTAGAAGACTGGCCGACACCAACAGATCTTAAAAATCTCCACACATCGGTAGGACTCCGATTTATAAGGGAATCGTGGAAATGGCGTCGCTTTGCATCTCTACACAGACGATTGCAGCGGTTTCGCAGTACTTTATACGACGATAAATTAGTAACAGAAGGGCATCGCTTGTACCTTCGCTTCGCTTTATCGCGGCGACTCATAAGGTTTTTTATTTCAGCAGCTAACCATGGAGCAGGATTTCGTCTAATCTTTACCCTTCTGATTGGGGCATGCTTGTCATATAGCTGTAATATAGTCGATGTAAATTCACATATCTTTTCATCTATATTGCCGTTGCTATATAATACGCGAGACCAGTCCACGGAATTGGCATCGCGCTGAAGCGCCTCCAAGTCTAAATCCTTGTAACTTCGAAGAAGAAGATATTGCGATTTGCGTTTAGGGCTACGAATGCGATAACTGAGATATATTAAGTCATGATAGGAGAACGATGCCGATAGTTGGCCATGAGATATAATACTAGAAGGAGAAGACACGATGATTAAATCTAATAGAGAAGGTGTGCAATCAGGAAAATGATGGGTAGCGGAAAGAGGCAGAATCTGAAGATTAAAAGAACTCAAGAGGGATGTGAGCCTAGACGAACGGACGTCATTTTTAAGCAAACACGCATTAAAGTCACCCATCAAAATCACGTGATCATAAATCGGGCAAAGGTCACTGAAAACATTATCAATATTGATCAAAATAGTTTATGGTCAAGGTGGGGCTATAGAATACCGCCAGTAAAATTTTTGTGTTATTTAAAGTTACTTCAAGAAATAGATATTCTGCAGATCCCGAATACTCAGAAGGAGACGCGCTAACCAGTTTAAATGGAATATCAGTACGTAAGTAGATCGCAACGCCGCCACAACCTTTCCCGATTCGGTCGTTACGGATTAGTACAAATCCTGGTAACGCATATAGAGAGGAAGGGAGAGAGGGTTTGAGAAAAGACTCAGAAATAAGAAGCGCATCGATGTGATCGCTGTTAATGGATGCTAGAAGATCAGAGTAATGACGTGGAACACTTTGGACGTTTATGTGTGCAACATTAAAGCTATAAGGATGTTCAGTAGACAAGGAAGATAACTGTTCATGCAGTGTAAACGGTTCAGAAGAGTCGCTATCGGCACTGATAAAACTATTATCTGCGGACGAACATGAGAAAGAATTTATTTAATTTATTTTTACTCGTATTGTCTCCATTTAAAATACTTAAAGGTAAATTTAATCATGTTAGTAACAAAAAATTATTTTCCTCTTCTTAAAAATACGAATACTGCTAACAAGACAATTAATTGCACAAAGTTCCCTAAATGTTTCAAAACAAAAGACATGTAACGAGATATACACATTATTGTACAGACACAAACGACAAGTGAACAAAGTTTCAGAGAAACAATAGATTTAAATTTTAGGTTTAGACAATCAGAAATTTTCAAAAATAGGTTCGTGATCGGCGTACAAGGGATTTTTCCTACAGAGGCACTCTCTCTTGATCACTACTCGGCTTTGACGCGTGTGAGAGAGGCACGAATTATGTGTAAAAATGTATTTCTGACGAATGGAAATATTAATTCGGTTATCATTCTCAAGATACAAATCAATACCTTTCTTAACTTTCTTTAAGTTTGCCCTCTGGTTTGATCTTCCCTAGTTTTACACACATGGACAAAAGAAACCATATTTTCATGTTCTTCGCAAATAGTGTTCAATTTCTAACTAAAAGATATCATCAATTACAAAAATTTCTAATGTCGAATATCTGGTTATAAATACTGCATGCTAATGCATGAAATATTGGATTAATTTACTAAAACTGCAGTCTGTATCGCAATACAATTCACTTTACAGTTTGCTATCTGAAAACTTCGCGTATGCCGTGCAGTAGTCGTGACGTCACCGTGTCGTGGTCGTCGTAGCCCGCCGAGTACATGTGACGGGAAACGCTTGATATTAGCTGTAATTTAATAGATTATGTCACTAATTACTGTCACTTCTGTTGTAAATTTTACAACTCAAATCTATACATGAAATGGTTAGAAATAGGACTTTTTTTTAAATAAAAGGGAGGCAAACAAGCAGGTGGCACACGTGATGGTAAGTGATTACCACTGCCCATGAACATCTGAAATACCGGAGGAATAGCAGATGCGTTGCCGGCCTCTGAGAAAGGTGTAGGCTCTTTTATTGAAGGTCCCTAAGTCGTATCGGTCCGGAAAAACCGCTGACGGCAGCTCATTCCATAAAGTGCAAGTGCGTTGCAGAAAATTCCGCGAAAAAAACACTGTGGTGGAATGCCAAGCATCAAGGTGGTGTTGATGAAATTTTTGACCATGCCGTAAGGTACGATGGTGAAATTCAGCGGCTGGGATTAATCCGAACAATTCCTAGCACTCTCCGTGGTAGATTTTATAGAAAATGCAAAGAGATGCAACATCTCTTCGCAAAGCCAGGGGATCTATCCGATCGGAAAGAGTATGGTTTTCAACGATTCGAACCGCTCTTCTGTGGATACGGTCAAATGGAAGGAGCTGACACGGGGGTGCCTCCGTCCAGAGATGCGAACAGTACGCCATGTGCGCCGAACCTAAGCCTTATAAAGTTGCAAGCGGTGGGCCGGCATGAAGTACTGTCGTGCTCTACTGTGCACGCCAAGCTTTTAAGAGGCCAATTTGGCCTTTCCTTCTAAATGACTGCGAAACTGAACGTTGCTCGATATGTCGACGCCAAGGATTCCGATGCTGGCTGAGGCAACTAGGGGAGCGCTCTCAAAACGAGGCGATACGATGAAGGGTTTCTTTTTAGCGGGAACCGCGCAAACTTGTGTTTTTTTAGAGTAGAACTAGACTAAATTTAGTCGGCTCCAGTCCGAGATTTTATCTAATAAAATCTCGACTTCAGGCACAAGTTTGTTCCGGTACTCGTCGACGTGTTCCCGGTAAATATTGGCACGGCCGGTATATAGGGCATCACCAGTGTTGTCGTCTGCATAGCAATGGATGTTACTAATTTGTAACAAATCATTGATATGCAGAAGAAACAGGGTTGGCGATAGCACACAGCCTTGTGGGACACCAGCGTTCACAGACTTGGAGTCCGCGCATGCACCACCAACTACGACCTTGATGCTCCGGTCCGTGAGAAAATTAGTGACCCAATTACAAAATTTCTCGGGAAGCCCATATGATGGAAGCTTCGAGAGAAGCGAGTTTGGACATAGCGAAAGCCTTTGATCGAGTATGGCACAAAGCCATACCATACGATTTCCCTATGTCCAAAAAAGGATGTCCAAACTAACTGCCAGGGCCTCACCCTTGTTCTCTACTGCCTCCGCCCATCGATGAGTGAGGTACACAAGAAGATCTCCAGCCGAGCGACTCCGACGGAAGCCGTACTGGCGGTCACTGATCAACTGTTGCTCCTCTAAGTACCTCAAGAGCTGGCAATTTATAATGGACTCCATTATTTTGGAGAACAAGGAAGTGATGGCGATCGGTCTGTAGCTACCCGCATCTGAGCGGTCGCGTTTCCTAAGGATCGGGTGCGCCAAAGCTGTTTTCTATGTCATCGGGACGACGCCTTCAGAGTAGGAGTATCGAAAAAGACGCATTAGAACCGGTGCCTACTCTGGAGCACACATCCTCAGCACAATAGGGGGGACACCATCGGGCTCACTCGACTTCTGGATGTCCAGGGAGAGGTGTGCTTTTCGCACTGAGCTCTGAAAGAACCGGATGGCCGGCATAGAGCACTCACTGCACGGGATGGTCGGCAGTGAGTTCCCCCTGTCATCGAGAGTTGAGTTGGACGGAAAAAGAGAACCTAGAAGATCGGCTTTCTCTTTTGCGTCATGAGCCAGCGAGTTGTCCTCCCTGTGCAGAGATGGTGGTGATGGCTGACTGAAATTCCCTTGTGTAGTCTTGGCGAGGGATCAGAACGCACGAGTTCCCGAAGGAAGACGAACTAGTTTCTCGCCAATTCTGCCAATGTGCTCGGACTTTGCCGCAGTAATTACTCTTTTGAAGGACCTGGGGGCAGAGTTATACTCCTACTTAAAAACGCTAGTTTTTGAATCCCGAGACGCCGAATCTTTAACCCAGGCCCGGTAGCACTGCTGCTTTTGACGAGATGCCATTCTGCAGGTACCACCAAAACAAGGCTTTGATCTACCACCGATGGGCACCACAGAGGAAGGAACGAAGTGTTCCAGTCCTTGGAGCACCATATCGGCGACGGAATTTGCAACGGCGTCGGGACTAGCTAGCGAGGGTATGGGTATGATGCAAAGAAAGACCGCATCCCTTCCCAATCCGCCGACCTGTAGTGCCACACACGGTGGTGGCCAGCATATCGCGACCGCAATGGGCACATGATGGGCACTTTCCTCCGAATCAGGCAGTGGTCCGATGAACCCAAAGGCGCATCAACGGAGTCCACATAGCCGTCCGGATGAGAGGTCAGCAGAAGATCCAGCAGGGAAGGTGTATGATCCTCCATATCCGGAACCCGCGTTGGCGAAGTAACCAGTTGTGTCAGATCATATGCTAAGGCAAAGTCAAAAACAGATCTCCCGCATGATCAGTGGTTCGAGATCGTAGCCATTCGGCGTGGTGGGCGTTGAAGTCGCCGAGAACCACGATCTCTGCGGATGGGATCTGCTGTAGCACTGAATCCGCAGCCATTTGGATGTGGTCGATGAGTCGGTCAGTTTCGGTATTACCGCTGTGAGACCTATAGGCACCCACAGACGCGAGGGTGGTCGTCGCTGTCTATGCGTAGCCAAAAGGTGGACAGGTCCCTACCTTCAAGGCTGCCGAGGCGTTCAGAACATATATCCTCTCTGACGTACACTCAAACTCCGGCCCGAGGCACAAAAGAATGTCCTAGCTTGTACCCCGGGTAGGAAAGATAAGAGGTATCCGCCGGAGAGGATATCTGCGTCTCGGTAAGAAAGAGCAAGGCCGGCATCAGAATACGAGGGGCAGCCTGAGCACCCACACTCGCCATCTGATTATAAAGATCACGTAGTTGTCGTGTACTTAGTGGTCATGGACCACTCCCTTAAGTAGGATTTGAGAGATGGTATCTCGCCATCTGCCGGTAGCCGTTGAAACTTCCAAGGCTTTTCCTTCAGTCGCCTCTTCCGACACCCACCGGTGTAATGGGAGTGGTAAAGGAAAAAATCGCCGTTATTAAATGGCATATACACATGTACGTGAAGGTAACATAATGCATTTTGGATTAGCAATGCGGTAGCTCTTCGGTCCACGAATGGGCCGGGTTGATGTAGGAAGAACATCGGCCATACAGCATACCGACAGGAAATATAAGCATCTCATCATTATGCTTCCATGTTTCGTCCGATATTTAATTTATAATAATCTATCAATCATGTCTATAGTATATAAAAATTGTTAAGTTCTTAATGAGATGACACAGCAAAGAATAAAACAACAATAATATTTTATTTACTTTATTTTCGTTATTTTATATTAACTTGTATTGTCTCCATTTAGAATACTTAACGGTAAATTTCATCAAGTTAGTAACTTAAAACAATTTCAAAATTACAACGTTCATGTTTCTTCTTAATAAATACGAATACTGCTAACTAGAGACAATTACACAAACTTACCTACACGTTTCAAAATAAAAGACATGTAACGAGATATACACATTATTGTACATACACAAACGACAAGTGAACTTAAACCAAAGTTTTAAAGTAATAATAGATTTAAATTTTAGGTTTAGACAATCAGAAATCTTTAAAAATAGGTTCACGATCGGCGTACAAGGGATTTTTCCTACAGGGGGCACTCTCTAGCTGATCAGTACTCAGCTCAGCTTTGACGCGTGTGTGAGAGGCACGAATTATGTGTAAAAATGTATTACTGACGAATGGATTATTAATTCGGTTATAATTCTCAAGATACAAATCAATACCTTTCTTAAAGTAAGGTTTGCCCTCTGGTTTGATCTTCCCTAGTTTTACACACATGGACAAAAGAAACCATATTTTCATATTCTTCGCAAATAGTGTACAATTTCTAACTGAAAGATATCATCAATTACAAAAATGTCTAATGTCGAATATCTGGTTATAAATACTGCATGCAAATAAATAAATAAATATCTTCACGCAATTCCCAATACAGGGGTAGACAGAGGTCTTAGTCTAGACAATTAAGTCCTTTCGACCCACCTTCCACCGAAGATATTTTCGGGACAACGTGACAGGTGGTGAGCCCGTCGCCGCCTTTATGTCCAAGTCAACGATGTAATTCGTACATAAGTTTTTTTGAAAAACTCATTGGTACTGCCACCTGGGGATCGAACTCGGGTCTCTCGACTCGAAATTCCGACCACCCAACAACTCGGCTATTTGACTAAATACTGAATTAATTTACTAAAACTGCAGTCTGTATCACAATACAATTCACTTTACAGTTTGCTATCTGAAAACTTCGCGTATGCCGTGCAGTAGTCGTGACGTCACCGTGTCGTGGTCGTCGTAGCCCGCCGAGTGCATGTGACGGGAAACGCTTGATATTAGCTGCAATTCAGTAGATTGTCACTACAATGCACTTCTGTTTTTAATTTTGCAACTCAAATCATCTATAACCGAATGGGGTTACTATACATAAAATGGCCAGTAACAGGAACTTAAATGGTAGATAGAGAAGTTGCCAGAATGTTCCTTATTGTACCACCAAGGAACATTCTGGCAGCGACAACCTCCATAGACGAATGGCGTACACACTGGTTTTCAAGGTGTTGTCAGCTCTGAGGTCTCCGGGTTCATTTCCCAGTCGGAGAAAATGTAGAAAATATTTTTTCTACAGTTTCTCGAGTCATGGTGCAAACACCATGACTACCTACCCCATGATACCTTAGTTGTTTCAGATTCCATAATACATGTGCTTCATCGACTGACTTGTTCCTGGATTGTCCCAATCTATGTATGCATCTATTTTAATGGCACATAATGACGTAAATCCTACCGGGCACGGTTCTTAACAGACCTACATTTGACATATAGCTAATGTGGGGTTGCTTTATAAAGATCACGTAGTTGTCATGTACTTAAGATCATGGACCACTCCCTTAAGTAGGATTTGTCATACAGTTTTCCTTTAGTCGCATCTTCTAACAACCACAGATAGAATGGGGGTTGTAAAGAAATTTTGCGACGTTATTAAATGGAATATATATTATTACATGAAGGTAACATAATGCATTTTGGAATAGCAATGCAGTAAATTTTCGGTGCACGAATGGGCAGGCACGAATTAGGAAGAACCACGGCCACATAGCATACCGACATGAAACAGAAGCATATTATTATGCTTCCATGTTTCGTCCGATATTTAATTTATAACACGTTGATATACATAACTTTATATACCTTTTGCAAATAGGTAATTCCAGCCTGCGGACACACGTCATTAGGCATATCGACACTTAGTTCGTTCCTGTCTGCATCTTCGAGCAAAATTCCGCGCAGTTCCGCCAGAAACGTCTCCAGATTATCCGCGGTCAGATCTGGCACCAACTTAACATTTAATTGGTAACCGACTGGTGTGTCGTCGTCACCAGTGCTTGCGTCTTCTTCCACGTGGATGCATCTGTAGAATGGCAAGAAAATTGGAACATAATAAACATCAATTCCATTAAGTTAGCTTTAAAACCGGTTGAAGGGAATTCGATTATGACATAAAATCATGAAAGATATGAAACTAATGAGAGAAAATAAAAGATGTTTTGCAAGCATGAAAATTTTATTGTGGAAGGAATCGCTTCGGCCAAAATACTGATGATTGATTAAATATATATATATATCTTCACGCAATTCCCAATACAGGGGTAGACAGAGGTCGAGTCTAGACAATTAAGTCCCTTCGACCCACCTTTCACCGAAGATATTTTCGGGACAACGTGACAGGTGGTGAGCCCATCGCCGTCTTTATGTCCAAGCCAACGATATTCGTACATAAGTTTTTGAAAAACCCATTGGTACGAGCCTACCAACTGGGGATCGAACTCGGGTCTACTAACTCGAAATTCCGACCACCCAACCACACGGCTATCGTGACTTTTATGATTGATTAAATTATGTAACTAAAACCATAACCCTGCTCTTTTATTTTTATTTATTGGTGACGTTCCTTGAAGCGGCGATATTTGAAAAAAATGTAGTAATACAGAGACAGCGAAGACAGCTTCGACTCACTGACCGCAGACAGTAGCGCCGCTTTGTGAGCAAAGTTTATTACTGTCTGTGGTCGCGCTCCAGCGCGACAGAGACAGCGGCGACGTGACAGAGACAGCGACAGTGCAGTGCAGCAGTACCGGTAGTGCGAGGCGGTGCGGCCCGGCGGCCAGTGCTGCGAGGTGACGAGCGCGAGGAACGGCGCGCCGCGCGACAGAGACAGCGGCGACGTGACAGAGACAGCGGCGACGTGACAGAGACAGCGACAGTGCAGTGCAGCAGTACCGGTAGTGCGAGGCGGTGCGGCCCGGCGGCCAGTGCTGCGAGGTGACGAGCGCGAGGAACGGCGCGCCGCGCTCCAGCGCCGCCTGCAGCGCGCGCTGCGTGCGCAGGTCGGTGGCGGAGGGCGCGGCGGGGAAGCTCGGGTGCGAGTGGTGCCAGCCGCACACCGCCAGCCGCCGCGCGCGCAGCCGCTGTGCCGCGCGCGACTGCGACACTGCCGCACACACACACACACAGTATTAGATAACATTCATATATTTGTCGCAGAATCAACGCCATCTATTAACACTCTTCGGAAACGTCAACTGGTGCGCTTGAGTGGGGTCGATACAGGAAGTGACAGAGCGGATTTGACTACTATGTGTTGTCAATGTCATTTGACTTCTGATATAAAGTGTCTTCAGAATTTGTCTCGGGGCTTCAGTTATGAAACGGACGGCAGTGTGAACGGTCATATTCCTGAATCGAACTTACAGCGTTTCCACCCATTTAGATCCGTTTTCTGATATGGCTCAAGACGGATTTAACAACGAGTTGCCTCATGTGGCCTACCCTACGCCGACATATTCATACTTCTTTATACAGAGGGATAGGTAATTTAGTACCTCCGACTCGCATTTCACTGTAGCTTATTTTAGGACCATGTGACATTGTACTGTCTAAGCCAACAATATAAAATATAAAAGTCATACATAATTTGAGAAAAAATCTCCTGGAAAATTCTGGTCACTCGACTCCAATCCCGATCAACTAACCACTCCACTACCGTTAATTAGTATAAGTGTTAAAAATTTTACCGGGATCCATGTCGCAGTGCGTGCGCGCATTGGCCGCGGCGGCACGGCAGTAGGCGGCCACGAGCAGTCGCGCGCCGCGGCCGGGCGGCTCGCCGGGCGGCTCGCCGGGCGGCTCGCCGAGCGGCTCGCCGTGCGCCAGCAGCCCGCCCACCAGCCCCATCACCTCGCCGCGCGACGTGTGCGCGTGCGCGTCCATCGCTATCAGAGCCGATACGTTCAGAGATACTTCACAGGGTGCCTGCAATGGTTTCAAAAGATATTACACTTATTTTGAATGTAACAATATAAAAAGGCAAAAATAATAATACGGGCACTAGGAAAGTAGTGATTTGTTTAGTAGTTCAAACTAGACACCACCCATGGCAGATGCTACTGGTCCACAGGCCTTTGCAACTTCCTCTGTAGACTGGCGAAAGCAAACAAGTTTTGTCTAGAAGTTCAAACTGTTGTCTTAAATGTTCTGGTACATGAAGGAATTTTTCTCTAAAACGATACATATTTTAAAATAAGGTTACCTACATTTATATTAATAAGGTAACCCTTTTACTGTTTGTTGTAAAAGATTACGACAGAAGGTGTTTGTATTTATTTATGTTATGTGTGTAATAAGTGTATAATTTTGTCAACAAAATGTTAAAGAAGGCGAAATTATGAGTAAAGAAACGGATCCAATTAAGAAAAGGATGTAGAAAAATTTAAAGAAGTTTTATAATAACTTATATTAATTTAACTTAACGTATTTCATACGACGTCCCAAAAAAATTAATTACATTTCAAAACGGAAAGAAAAATGTTTAATTACATACTTGCTTTTCATCATTATAAACGCTGCAACGAATTAAGTGTATGGGTGCCTTCTTGGGTGCTCTTTCACGACGCGGTTCAGCCGCTACCTCATACAGGTCTCCGGCTGCTGTGTGCATTATTGTACAACCCCCACCACCATCCTTGAATTAAAAAAAAAATTATTAATTAAAAATTAAATACCTATATAATAACCTTACTATAAATAGTCTATAAATGTATCTACACACTGTATGGTTTAAGGCTATACCAGCCCCTTCCTTCCCGTGAAAGATTTGAAATTGCAATAAACTACGGACCAATTGCAGGATAACCTTGAATACTATCAGACCAAAATTCAGTAGACCGTTGACAAGCAGTGTCTAAGGTGCAAAGTACCTGGTACTTGAACACAAATCCGCTCGTCTTAGCTTTCGTGTAAACCTTCCTCTGCAGGAAATGCCTATGTCCTATAGTGGACTGTTGACATAATCACACCTGGCATATATAACAGACAGCTTGCATCCTGGAATGACTCTCACCAGCAGGTAGCAAAATTTTGATTTGTTGTATTTCCAGATGGTTGTCCTGCCCTCGATAAGTCAGCAATTTATCTTTTCTCTCAGTCATCTCTTACATAAAGCAAAGAAATGCAGTAACAGAAGATTTTTTCTGGCAACACAGCAAAGTAGATTTATTATTCACCTAACTGATCTCTGATCTTAACAGTATCAAATAATTTAAGATACATACAAAATAAGATTGTTGCTTACTAACAAAATTTATTTTTTTCTTCCTCTTTGGCATCGGTTCAAATTTCCTTAATGGAACAGCTATTGAAGTTTCATTTTCCACCAATTTCAAAGTAGTTGGAAGCGACTGTTCTAAATGTTTGTTGTCACTATTCTCTTCTCTATCACTATCTATATCTATTTCGATATCACTTTCTGGCTCTGAATCTTTTTTCTTTTCAATTTTTATCTGTTAACAAAAACACATGCTTTTAAGAAATTACATGAGTGACCTTTTAAATATTAATAGTGTACAGGAAGATTGAATAAGTTACTCTGATTGCATAATACTTTTCACAAGCTAAAAGTCATATGTGACTCAGTGACTCAATGGAATTCGAGTAGAGACCCAAGATTGTTCCGAAGGCGGTAACCTCATACCACTAATTTTTTCAAAAACTTACGTACGATTTTAATCATTGCCTTGGACATAAAAACGGCAAAGGGCTCACAACAAAATTATTAACCCTTTAAAATATAATATATATATATATATATATATATATATATATACATATATATATATATATATATATATATATATATATATATATATATATATAATGAATTAAGAAACCTTTAACTTACTATCTGTTCACCTTCTGACACTGGTAAAGCTTGCCCAGAACCTAAAACAATCTGTAATTTAGGGCTTTTCCCGCTATCATCAGACAATCCCGAATCAATTCTTTGTCTTCCTTGTGGTGAACTCAGTAATTCCTTATTTTTATTTCTGACATTGCTTTGATCATAATTTCTGGAAACTTTTCTTCTGTGGTTACCAATTTTTTTCACATTTTTAAATTTCGTCTTTTGCTGTTTCGCTAAATTCTTTGACACTGCATCCATAACATCAGTATCAACACCAACGGACTCAGTTGAACCAACTATAAGTTCATCTTCAAAGAATATTTCAGATGGATTTATTGCAATCAGATCCGACTCTTTACAATCAAGTATATTAGGTTTTAATAAACTTTTTTTTGATTTGACATTGTAATTTTTCTTTTTAAAAGGTATCTTTGGAACAGGTATTGTTGGACAAGCTGTTGTCACCAATTGTAAGGTATCCCTGATATTCACATCATCCATGACAATCTCTTCTTGGACAACTGGCGGGATATTATCATATTCTTCATGTTTGGCTAAACCAAACACAGGTGTTTCCAAATTGACTCCATGCTCTGCCTCAATTAAAGCCTGTATTTCTGCCTCTGACTTAGTTTTAAGGCTTTGTGAAATTTTATAAATATTTCGCCCATATTTTTCCTGCATAACAAATTATAAGCAATATGAAAATACATTTTTAAAACAAAGAACATGAATATTAACAATTTGTGTTTGACAATGTCTTATATATTTTATATGCTTAAATAAATTCCTGATCTTTTAAAAACTTATCCAGAGAGTACGAATATTTAAAAAATGCAAAATGTGCACAAAAACAAAAATTCAAATGTCAATTTAGAAAATGCAGAAAAGTGCAAAATTTTATTTACCATTTCTTTTTTAAGAAGGTCCTTTTCATCTTGATTCCATATTGTATGAATTTCAGTAGTCTTATGCCTTGTAGAATCATTTCCGGATAGTTTTCTAGATGGACCATCCTTTGACCTATTTCAATATGTAAACATTGATTAAACATTAAATTCAATTGTTGAAATAAAAGGGTATATTACAAATATGTTTCATTCCTGATTTTACGACTTGACTGTAATGTGTTATTTTTGTATACAACTTTAAAACATTTGAGAAAAGAAAAGAGAAACTGACGAAAAGAAATGAATTGTTACAAAATTCACAAAAAAGTCGCGATAGCCGAGTTGTTGGGTGGTCGGAATTTCGAGTCGAGAGACCCGAGTTCGATCCCCAGGTGGCAGTACCAATGAGTTTTTCAAAAACTTATCTCCGAATTTCATCGTTGGCTTGGACATAAAGACGGCGACGGGCTCACCACCTGTCACGTTGTTCCGAAAATATCTTCGGTGAAAGGTGGGTCAAAGGGACTTAATTGTCTAGACTTGAACTCTATCTATCCCTGTGTTGGGAATTGCGTGAAGATATTTATTTATTTTTTATTTTTACAAAATTCACAAAATTTAAAGAATGTTTTAAAAGGTACAAAAACGTGAGATTTCGTAGTCATTATAAAAACAAATATGATTTGGACTCCACAAACTTACATTAGCTATCTGTTTAAGTTTAAAAACATTTCTATTAAAAAACATGTATGACTGTGAACATTTAATATTTAACACCTAATTTTTATTATTAGTTGTTTATACACAGTATAAGGCAAGACCTTATATTTTGAATGCGCAATTGCTATAATTACACTATTTTAAGCTGGTAAAAATAGATTCGCAAACGGGGATTCTTTTTAGGATGTTAAGGAAGTGATACCAAGCTCGTCTTTATGATGGATTATATATTGGGTTGTCACTATCTCACCTGGTACTGTTTTTGTTTTGGTTGTCATACCAATTGGTTGCTGTGGAATCGAGAAGCCACTGAGGATGTACCGTGTCTTCTCTATTTGAACATGAAGGGCTGAAAGCAATCAAATTGAATTTATTGAATACGAAATCAATAAATTCTAACACAAAAACATTTACGATAACATTTTCTATATTGTTACGTAATAAGATATAACGCAAACCAGGTTTGAAGGTACCACTTACATTCCTTGATTATTTTGGGCAAAGCAAGAATTAAATGAAAAATCTCCAAGAATGTCAATTTCATCTTCATCCGCCATGTTTTTGTTTTGTTTTGTTCAAAGAAAACATCACCATTACGCGTTGTCTAAGGCAGGGGTGCTCAAATGGTCAATCGCCAAACTGAACACACCATTTTCAAAAAACCAGCCAAAAAGTTAAAAGATGCAAAGATCGAGTTATTTAAAATCTCTTATATATTGACAAAACTAAAATTACGGATTGATCGGTTGCAAATGAGACATTTATTGAAGCTGGTGACTATATTTCACGCACAATTATTTGAAGTCACGATAGCCGAGTGGTTGGGTGGTTGGAATTTCGAATCAAAAGACCCGAGTTCGATCCCCAAGTGGCAGGCTCGTAGTCGCAGGCCCACTCAGCTATCGAAATCTACTATGAAAATAAAGATATATTTGTATGATTTTAGTAAATTAGCAAATATCGCAAAATTTATGGGTTATCCCTTTTTTCTTTTAATTATATTCAGGAATAAGTTACTGAAATAGTAAGTAAATTTAACATAGAGTCATATACCGTTGAAAATGAGTTAGTGCAGACATATCAGTTGTTCGTCTTAAAGCTACAGCATCTGGTACAAAATTCTGGTATTAAAACACCAGAATTTAATGAAGTGTCATATTTATTATAATTATTATTTTTCTTCATGCACAGTCCCTGACGGGGAAGCCAGAGAGAACAGATCGTCAAGTGTCACGATCCTTACATACCTCTTTCGTTTTTTTCAGATTCATCATTTTATTCATACATACACGTCTAAGAATTCGAGTACTCTTGACCCTCGTGTCTTCGAGCAATTCACTCACATGGTCTTCGAAATTTTTTGATGTGAAACATCTATAGGCTCACTTTTAAACCGAATTGTTGGCGTGGCGACGCTTGCCGTGGCGACGGATCGCCACGCTATACAAAGGTGTACTAATTTACACCCTATTACCTGACAGTTAAGGTTTATAATTAAACACTGAAATACCTTTTTTATATTTAATTTATTATATTCATATTAGTAACTATATAAAATATATTAAGATTTCATTTTTACATGAAAGGTCATTTCCTTATAGTCAAAGAGGTTCAATAATTTTTAAAAAGAATAAACCTAAACTACCATTAATTTTAGCTGGAGATTTTAATGTAAATTTGCAAGAGCTGAATCAATGCCATTAATGACATTTCTTCAAAAAGAATTTCAATTGCAAATCAACAACAATCCAAAAGAATCTACTTCCAAATATGGAACAATTACAGATTCATCTTCGACCAATCGTCACAGTAATACCGGCAGAGAAAACATCGAATATAACTATAACTGAAGTCACACAGAGAGAGAGAGAGAAAATATTTAAATTGTGGCCACTTGATATTAATATCGAATTTTTATATCAAATGTAAATAAATGTTTATTAAATAAAGTTACCATTTTCTGTAAGAAATTCGCAATACTTCTACACTTACCTTGATAGTGAACGTGCATATTGTGCGGAAAACTAATGAATCTATGCTAATCAATGCCGGCAAGACGGCAATCCTGTGTCACACATACTTGTAGCCTTTTAGAGTCGATCGATCGTAGTCTATAAATATTGTGGTTGTTCGACAGCAGTTGAGGTTTGATCACCCCTGATCTAAGGTCTATACCATAGAGCTTATATATTCTTTGGTTTTGTCACTCAGTGTATTCTGATAGTCGAAAGAGCATTCAATAATTATTAGACTTTGTCAAAGGCATTTACTCTGTGGTCACAAATCAAGTCAGCTGAGTGAACAGTCAATTTATGTCACTCACTGCTCACAGTTAGTGGAGTGGACATATTTATCATTTACGTTTTATATATGAAATAATACAAATATCAATTCACTTGCCAATACAACCAATCTCAGTTTATACTTATTAATTACTAATCAAGGCAGTTCAAATTGCTCCGCTTACGTACATACATTATCTCTTAATCTTTCTTGGCTGAGAGAAGATGTTTTGAGTTGCTGTGAAATTAATTCTACATAATGAATAAAATACTTTTGAGACTGAACAAGATTCGTATCACTCCAGTGGTATACAGGAGTTTGTCTTTATCGACCACTTTGCTGAAAAATTATTCGTGAGTATCGCCTCAAATCTCATATTAAATATTTTGTACTTCCAAATGTCCTAATGCTAGAAAAAAGCTTTATTTTTCGATTTAGATCCAATAATGGCCCTTGATAGTGTTGGAGTAGTTATTAGTATATTAAAACTAAATAAATATCTTCACCCAATTCCATATACAGGGGTAGCCAGAGGTCTAGTCTAGACAATTAAGTCACCTCAACCCACCTTCCACCGAAGATATTTTGGAGACAACGTGACTGGTGGTGAGCCCGTCGCCGTCTTTATATCCAAAGCAACGATATATTATAGTTATGAGTGATAGTAAGTGTAGGCACACATATTAAAAAAAAATTTAAACTGCAAATTAAATTTTTATAAGTGCTAGAAAGGGAGTGAACTTTAATAGGCCGTTATGTATGTATGTATGTCAAATACATAATGTGAATTTCTAAAATTTTCATAAAAATGTATAGGATTGAGTTTACATTGTTCTCATAACTAAACATTTTCTCCTTTTTCTAAGTTTCTTTATTTATAATTTTCTGTTCTTATAATTTTTTGCATTGTGATGACATAGTATGACACTATATTATATGAATTATAAGAATAAATTATTTTTTCTAGCTGCAAATTACTAGTAATTGGTGGAGGATCGGGAGGCTGCACTATAGCTGCTAAATTTACTAAAAGACTTAAAAAAGATTCTGTGATTGTCCTTGAACCCAGTCCAGTGAGTATATTTTTTTATGTTTTAATATTTTAGTCACTAGATATTACTATAAATAAATAAAGTGGCATATTTTCACACAGAGCTAAATTAAAAAATGAAAAATATTAAGAGACTTGGCAATTGTCTGCAACAACACTTAGATGACAAGATGCTAACAGATTTATATATATTTGGCATTCACTTTTTTCCTTATAGATTCATTTGTTGCAAATGAACAGTAGTATATATACATATGTATTTACTACCCTTCCACCTGCAGCTTCGAAAGTTTCACATATTACATATAGCATTTGTAAAGAAGAAGTCAAATCCTACCAAATCCGGTCTAAGTACAAGTTTTAAAAAGGAAAATATTAAAGTTTGAACATTAATATTTATGTTTAAAAATGTGTGCCCTTTCCCTCGCCCACCGACCCTTATCCTATTTTAAAATTGTAATGTCCTTGATCCTAAAATGTTGTTTGAAATCAAGTGATGTTAAGGAAAGTTTTGTTTACAATTAAATATTTGTGACTAATAACATATTTATTTGGATAAGAGTTAATATTATGTTGATAAACTCCTTCACAATTAACAAATTAATTTCGGACCAATTTGAATACTGTAAAACAGTTATAGTGAGTCAATGTTAACAGATAGAGATAACCTGTCACAGACTTGTGTAAGAACTTTAAAAGAGGAATAATAAATGATTTTTCATTCATTGTCTATTCGTCACAGCATGATGATACATCGTTATGCATAATGTGAAGTGATGAATCCAACACAAAAAACATTTCAATTCAAACCTGTTCCTGCAATTAGCGCATTCAACCAAACAAACAAACTCTTCAGCTTTGTAATATTAGTATAGATTTGTAACATATTTTTCTTTTAATTTTATAATGCAATACATGTATAATGGCCACTAAAAGTATACTGTAAGACATAAACCTCAATGGTAAAGGAGGGTTTGCCATAATTTCATGCCTAACAAATGGATCACAGTACATTGAACTTTGTGTTCCACTGCTCGCCACAAGTCTTCTGAATTTGGTCGGATATTTTTCTATATAGTTTTCATGTCATTTGTCAATATTCAGTAGTATTTTTATGATTTCTTCCATGCCTCCTAAATGCTTGGCCCATTTGTGGAGTTGGTAATGACTATGCCTTCGAAGCCAAGGGTTCGACTCTCGCTAGGGACAAAGATTTGTGTGATGTATATGAATGTTTGTATATTGTACCATTAGCTTAGACGTTATGATGGCGATAATCACGTCCAGTAACATTGTCCCAAATAAGCTTAGCTGAAAAGTGAGTCGAAAAGAACTTCAGCGCTAGCACTCTGCCTACCCCATGGTAGGTAGGTAGGTACACACTCCATTTTAATTTCCTACACTCTGATACCCTACGCGCTGAAACCTATCAAAGGTTTGGTTAATTTATTTTATTAACGTATTATAATTTCGCGCCAAAAGTCCCTAATTTTGTTATTTGTTTCTATCTATGTACACTTGAGTGTTTAAAGATTGATTGCGAGAAAGACTTGAGTGTATTATTTTTATAGTCAATATTTTTACAGAAGAATTTGAAATCCCGATTTCCATTGCCACTGGTCGGTTTGTGGCATTTGGACAGTACAAGTATTTTTTCAAATGTGTATTGTTTATTTATTTATTTATGTGTTTTTTTTTTTTGTATTACTTGTTATATATATAGTACCATATAGTATAAGCAACATAAAGTTCTTAACTAAATGTTCAATAAATATTATGAAGGTCACATTCTTAACAGACTACTTATACATCGGTCAAGAGCTATGTGTGAGAACATGCAATCATACTTTTGTTTTACTACTTATAAGTTGGTTGTAAAGTCCCTACATGATAATAACAAACACAAGCGATTAACAGTAATCTCGTCACGTTCATGTTTCCAGTGGCTACTTAATTTACGTTCAATAGTAAATCAAATAAACGGACTATTGTGGACTATTGTTGTTCTTTATTATATTGCCGTTAACTGCAGTATCATTTTAAATTCTGTTTAGTATAAAGACTAATAAGATATATCGAATTATTGGTTTCTGGGCTTCACCGGATGAAAACGATAAGTATACTATAATAAGTATATTAAGTATATAATATACTTATCGTATTCATCCGGTGAAAAGTTTAACCCGGTATGTTCCCAAATTGTTCACATTCACAAATTTATCCAACAATTTTTTGCAAATATTTTCTTTATCTCCAGTATTCGCCTTATTTATATCGTCCTGGAATAACAATAATGCAAGATTGAGTTGTGATGTAATGCATATGCAAAAAGACCCAAGGTTGGGCCAAATGTAGCTCAAAAAACTCATTAGCCTGTCTGATGTGTACAATATGGTATGATCCTGATGCATGTGTTGTTGTCCCTATCTTTATCTTTATGTACTTAGACCTACGTAGTCGTAATCGTCGGGATTAGTATCACGCTATTAGCAAACCTATTTCTGGCCGCTAAATAACACCGTTGCAACTTTGTTTTAACAATGTTCACTTTCAATTTGAAATACATACAGTGCTACTGTAGTTACGGGAATGTGGAATGATATTTGTGCTCAGTGTTAAAAATAAATTTATTAAAATGTTAGAAATATTCAGACGCATTACTATCAGCCGCTATTCACGCTGGTCGGCGCCGGAGTGAAGCCGGTGACGGCAACATGCAGGTCCGAGAAGAGCGTGCTGCCTTCGGCGGCCACGTGGATACAGGATTCCGCTGAGACTATCGATCCGAACGGGTGCCGCGTGACAACCTCCAAGGGTGACGTCATAAACTACGAGTACGTCGTCATTGCTGTGGGCTTGAAAAATGATTACTGCAAGGTAACGTTTAATTTTAAGGTAACGTAACTTATAGCGACTGTGTGAACAAATTGCTCGAAGATGGGAAGGTCAAGAGTACTCGGATACCTAGACGTGCGTGTATGAAGAAATTATGAATTTGAAAGAAGCGAAAGTGGTATGTAAGGTTCGTGAAACTTAGACACTTGACGTTCAGTTCTTTCTGGCTACCCCGTTGGGGATTGTGCGTGAAAATAAGTAAGTGAGTAAGGTAACATTTGGATTAAAAATAAACCAAAACTTGAGATTCTTATATTACGTAAATATCTTCACGCAATTCCCAGTACAGAAGTGGACAGAGGACTAGTCTAGACACTTAAGTCCTTTCGAACCACCAGGTGGTGAGCCCGTCGCCGTCTTTATATCCATGCCTACGATATAATTTGTACATAAGGTTTTGAAAAACCCATTGCCTTGTCACCTGGGGATCGAACTCGAGTCTTCACGCAATTCCCAATACAGGGGTAGACAGAGGTCAAGTCTAGACAATTAAGTCCCTTTGACCCACCTTCCACCGAAGATATTTTCGGGACAACGTGACAGGTGGTGAGCCCGTCGCCGCCTTTATGTCCAAGCCAACGATGAAATTCGTACATCAGTTTTTTGAAAAACTCATTGGTACTGCCACCTGGGGATCGAACTCGGGTTTCACCAACTTGATGAACTCGAGTCTCTTAACTCGAAATTACGACCACCCAACCACTTGGCTATCGTGATATTACGTGATGTTTATAATAAAACTTTTACATTTTGTAGTACACACAGTTACGTTTTTGCTATACCTTTTCATTTTGATCTGGGTGTCATGTTAATTTCGTATCATTTTCTCGTTCATAATCGATTATGAGTAGCGTTATCTACCTTCGACCTTTAATTATCAGAAATACATATGCACCAACGTATAGACCAACTTGATGAAATCATATGATTTTTACTATAGTCGACGTGTGCAAAATTTCTTGTTTATCTTTGTTAAATTATCTATAGTTTAATTTTAAACGCTGAATTTACGACGAGCTGAGTGGTGACGGAATACATAGTGGGAAAAACCAGCGGAAAAAAAGGAAGTATTATTTGGAAGATGGGTGAAGTCCGCCAAACCGCATTGGAGCAACGTGGCAGATGGTTTCTCTACTCTAATATCTCCCAATGAATATTTGAGAGAAGACCTTTGCCCAGCCGAGAGCATTAAAATGCTGCTACTTTACTAATTTATATAGGTATATCTAACCAAGGCGCGTTAAAGTGACATCGATGATAAAGCAATCCAAATTTAATTTTTTTAAAGAAATTTATATAGCTAAATCACTAATCTAACTACTATATAATGTCGACCTCCGAGGAAGAGTGACGCACACACCGGTTTTCATGATGTTGCTAGTTCTGAGGTCCCGGGTTCGATTCCCGGTCGGGGGTCAATGTAGAACAACACTTCCTATAAAGTTTAAAAAAACTCATTGGTACGAGCTAGCCATCTTGGAATCGCATTCTGGTCGTTTGACACGAATTCCGATCACCCAACCGCTTAATTATAGTGACTTCTCTTTTTATAAAAATAATAAATAAATGTAGATTTATTCAGGAGGTTATGTATAATAGCTTGTTGTCAGTCTACATCAGTTTCAACCGACTAAAAATTCACGGGATGCTGTTGGCCCGGAGGCCTCCTCGAATGAAGCTGTAAAGACCTCATCCGAGTCCGACACTATTGGTTTCGGTGGCCTCCCGGTCAGGAAACGGGCGTGCATAAAGCATTTTCCTCCACGGATATCAAAGAAATAACATGAGTTTCTTAAAAAGCTGTTGCCTATTTAAACATCTACCAAATAACTCAAATCATGAAAGTCACGATAGCCGAGTGGTTGGGTGTTCGGAATATGGAGACAAGAGACCCGAATTCGATCCCCAGGTCGCAGGCTCGTACCAATTGGTTTTTCAATACCTTATGTACGAATTATATCGTTGGCTTGGACATAAAGACGGCGTAGGGCTTACCACCTGTCACGTTGTCCCGAAAATATCTTGGGTGGAAGGTGGGTCGAAGAGACTTAGTTGTCTAGACTAGACCTCTGTCTACCCCTGTATTGGGAATTGCGTGAAGATATTTATTTATTTATTTAACCAAATAACTCACTTGTAGATCCCGGGGCTCAGCGAAGCACTTAACGACGAGAATAGCGGGGTTTCCACGATCTTCGATCCAGCGTATTGCGAGAAGACCTGGCGCGACATGCAGAGGTTTCAGGGTGGTGACGCAATCTTCACCTATCCCAACTCTCCTATCAAGTGTCCCGGTGCTCCACAGAAGATTGTATACCTTGCAGATTCCTATTTCACTAAGGTAAGTGTACTGGTCATTGTTCTTTAGTGAGATGATTTTTTTACCATTTTTTTTAAATACTGAACTAATTCGTTAGGGTTTCTATTTAAATGACGTAATTTTTACTGCATATGAGTCCCGAATTTTTTCAAAATTTATTTACGTTGTCCCAAAAGAAGATGAAATGTGGGTCGAAAAGAAAACAAGATCTCGGGCTACTTATATATATGTGAAGTGATTTGTTCAGATTTCTATTTAAATTATGTTATTTTTACACCATTTTGATTGTTACAATACTGTTCAGAATTGGGTACAGTGAATAAATGACTGAATGAGTGGATGATGGAATTAATACACAAAAAACAAAATCGAGGAAACGTGAATAAAAGAAAATTAAAAATTATGTACAATTTGGCGGCCTTATCGCTGTATTGATCTCTTCCAAGCAGTCATTCTGGGTATATGACTATTTACAAACGAAATAAAGTTATCGAATTCATTTTAATGTGGTTGAAAAATAAACATAAAACAAAATAATGTGAAGATAAAACTTTTAATTTACTTTGTAGTACGAAAAGTATTGTATAATTTATCTTATTGCGTACATACTAT
This sequence comes from Sericinus montela, assembly GCA_029286605.1. NCBI lineage: Eukaryota > Metazoa > Arthropoda > Insecta > Lepidoptera > Papilionidae > Sericinus > Sericinus montela. Next base: position 1,597,627 of record JAGSMR010000017.1, on the reverse strand, counting down.
TATATACGAATCGGAGATCGCAGAAAAAAAGCTGTTATTAGCAAACTCTAATTTTCCTTGCCAATCTTTGATCTCATCGTAACCTAAGGAAACGAACCACGAAAATCGAATTCGAACGATTTTTGTTGGGACTTGGACATAACAACGTTGACAGTGACAGTCTAGTTCCCCTAAAGTATAAGTAAAATGCATGTTAAAACGCAAATAAAAGGTAGCATACCTATAAGGTAACATTCTAACCTTGAAAATATAAGTTCGTGGCTTCGCCGAGTAGTTCTAAGTAAAAATGCTCAACCTTACCGATAAAATGGCATGATGCCTTTTGTTATTGTATCGATGAATATTTTATCTTTAACTGGACGCTGTTTTAATAACTAATGTATAAAACTATAACAACATGCTTAGTTTATAAACATGCTCCGTTAACTATGTGTCAATAATGGAATCATCATTTTACACATAGATACCTACCTAGATAGGTAGTGTACATACAGTGTAGATACACTGCATGTAGTATGAGATTTGTAAATATTTTACTTTTATTCCGAATCTGCGTCTAATCTTGCGTCTCCCTTGAAGTCGTGTACTAAATAGTTTATTTTAGAAATTCAAACGCATCAAAGAAAGTGACACGCTGCTGAAAGTTTTTCCGGTAGATGAAGCTAAGCTAGTTTAATTTGTGGTTCTAGTAACAGTAAAAAAAGTACATATCGGTTTGAGGATTCAAATTATATTAATTTATATACGCACGACCCATAATTAACGCAAAGATAAATATTTTTTTTTTATAGGAAAAGGGAGGCAAACGAGCAGGTGGCTCACGTGATGATAAGTGATTACCACCGCCCATGAACACCCGCAACACCAGAGGCATAGCAGATGCGTTGCCTCCCTTAGAGTGCCCCCCCCCCATAATTGGGGGAGGATGGTGTGTGGACCACCGGTTACCTGCACTTCCCAAACGAAACGCAGAAGTTTGTTAGACTTCTACTTTGCGCCGATATTCAGTGAGGTCGTGGTACTTCCCCGGTCGAGCCGGCCCATTCATGCAACAACAAAAGTTGATGCGTGGCTCTACCACTGTTAAAATGTATATATGTATATGTATAATGTATACCACTGTTAATATGTTAAATGTATATACATTTCACAGATATCTTGAAAATATCTTCGATGGAAGGTGGGTCGAAGGGACTTAATTGTCTAGACTCGACCTCTGTCTACTCCTGTATGGGAAATTGCGTGAAGATATTTATTTTATTTTATTTCACAGACCTCTCTGAACCTCTGAGAATGTGTGGCACACATTAAGTGTATCAACATTACGCTACGACCTGTCATGGTCGCTCATATAAGCTTCGCCGAAAAATTTGATCGTTATGGCGAAAATTTAAAAATTCTAGACGAACGTGCGCTCGAAAGCGAACATCACTTACAACACCTCCCTGCCCGTGATATTCGGCGTGAAGAAATACGCCGACGCACTTTTAAAAGTAGTCGAGCGCAAGAGAATCAATGTCAACTACAAGACCGTGTTGAAGGAAGTGTGCGCCGATAGGAAGGAGGCAGTTTTCTTTAACGCTGATGACCCCAGTAAGGTAAGTGGGTCGCGGAAGTTATTAAAAAAATATATATTGCGTTTATCTTTTTCCTAATAGTCACGGTAGTCGAGTGGTTGGGTGATCCGAATTTGTGTCAGAGAGATTTGAGTTCGATACCCAGGAGGTCTCGTAACAATAGGTTTTTCAAAACTTATATACGATTTCTATCCATGGCTTAGACATAAAGACGGCGTCAGGCGTTTGGCCAAAAATTCGTCCCTGCAAGATGAGTCGAAAGTACTTAATTATCTAGACCTCTGTCTATCCCAGTATTGGGAAAAGCGAGAAGATATTTTGTTTCCTTTTTCCTTTCCTAAAGACCTGTAGTAACAGCTGCAGCAGCTTGGTAATCTTATTCGCGATCGCCGTCTGGTACTGGGATGGTCGATCCGCTCGCCAAGCTTTAAATATATAAATAATAAATATACATAGATAGTTATAATATCACATTAATTGCTTTACAAAACAAGCAGCTGAGCACTTGTGCTATGGAATCAGAAACACCGAAGGTACCACAAACACCCAGACCCGAGGAAACGTGGAAAAAGCGAGCGTTTTCTTTGTCGTACCCGACCGGGAACCGCATCCGAGACCGCAGTGCTGGCGTCGCCATGAAAACCGTGATCGCCACACGTCCACGTCGTCCGACGGAGCGTTGCTTTGCAATCGCCACGAAAACCGCCAGGAGTTCACGGCGGGATACGGAATGCTGCACGTGGCGCCGCCCATGCGCACGCCGCGCTTCCTGCGCGCCAGCCGTGACGTGACGGACGCGGCGGGCTACCTGGCCGTGCACAAGCACACGCTGCAGCACAACAAGTACGCCAACATGTTCGGCCTGGGGGACTGCACCAACACGCCGAACAGCAAAACCGCGGCCGCGATAGGTTTGTTGCCTCATTGTGTGACATTACATGACACCTTCACGCAATTCCCAATGCAGGGGTAGACAGAGGTCTAGTCTAGACAATTAAGCGCCTTCGACCCGCATTCCACCAGAGATATTTTCAGGACAACGTGACAGGCGGTGAGCCGGTCGCCATCTTTATGTACAAGCCAACGATGAAGTTCGTACATAAGTTTTTGAAAAACTCATTGGTACGAGCCTGCCACCTGGGGATCGAACTCGGGTCTCTCGACTCCAAATTCCGACCACCCAACAACTCGGATATCGTGACTTGACTCGTATAACATTACATACAATCACGTATAAACCGTACCGTATAACATATAAACAGTATAAACCGCTTTCTTAATCAGAGCTAGTAAATGCTTCAATGACATTTCACATTACGTTGAAATCGATCTGCTTAATACGAGCCCTAACAACCTTAACCAAATTATGTGTAATAATTTTTTTAAATAGTTCTTTCTTTATGTAGTACTTTCTTTGTGTTTTCTTTGGGCTTCCTTAGTTTTGTAATATCTATAAATTTTTCTGTTTATGAATATCAAGTTCTCACTTTTTAAATAAGCAGCTTTTAAATGGCAGTTTTGCTTTACTGTAATTGAATTTATATTTTCTGTATTAGCTGTAAGCTTTCCTTCAAGAATAAAATAAAATAAAATAAAAATAAATCACGCCTCTTTCCCGTAGGGGTAGGCAGAGACCACTTCTTTCCACTTGCAACGATCCTTACATACTTGTTTCGCTTTGTCCACTTTCATTATTCCCTTCATGCATTGTGAAGGGAATAATGAAAGTGGACGAAGCGAAACAGTAAAGCGTCAATGCCCAATAGTTTAGGTGCGGCTTACGAAATATTACGTCACAGTTTCGTGGCCACCGCACCATATTTCCATTTACCGTATACGATTTGCTATTTCCTTATGATGTCACGTTGTCTCAAAAATTATTGGGAAACGTGACAGCCTAAGGAATGTGGAATGTGGGTTAAAAAACTTAGTTGTCGAGACCCCTGTCTACCCCTGTATTAGGAATGGCATGAAGATAAATTATTTAAGTTGGTTGTATGACATTACTTCCCAGAATTTGTTCCTTTTTAACGATACTGTAGAATGGTATAATAATCCAGTGCGCTTTTTTTATAAATCAATTGCTTCGATTCCTGGCAAACTATTGTTTTTTCAGAAATCCTATAAAGCAGTTTTATTATCCATTAAAATCGCGATCGCCGTCTGGTACTGGGATGGTCGATCCGCTCGCCAAGCTTTAAATATATAAATAATAAATATACATAGATAGTTATAATATCACATTAATTGCTTTACAAAACAAGCAGCTGAGCACTTGTGCTATGGAATCAGAAACAACGAAGGTACCACAAACACCCTGACCCGAGGAAACGTGGAAAAGCGAGCGTTTTCTTTGTCGTACCCGACTGGGAACCGCATCCGAGACCGCAGTGCTGGCGTCACCATGAAAACCGTGATCGCCACACGTCCACGTCGTCCGACGGAGCGTCGCTTTGCAATCGCCACGCAAACCGCCAGGAGTTCACGGCGGGATACGGAATGCTGCACGTGGCGCCGCCCATGCGCACGCCGCGCTTCCTGCGCGCCAGCCGTGACGTGACGGACGCGGCGGGCTACCTGGCCGTGCACAAGCACACGCTGCAGCACAACAAGTACGCCAACATGTTCGGCCTGGGGGACTGCACCAACACGCCGAACAGCAAAACCGCGGCCGCGATAGGTTTGTTGCCTCATTGTGTGACATTACATGACACCTTCACGCAATTCCCAATGCAGGGGTAGACAGAGGTCTAGTCTAGACAATTAAGCGCCTTCGACCCGCATTCCACCAGAGATATTTTCAGGACAACGTGACAGGCGGTGAGCCGGTCGCCATCTTTATGTACAAGCCAACGATGAAGTTCGTACATAAGTTTTTGAAAAACTCATTGGTACGAGCCTGCCACCTGGGGATCGAACTCGGGTCTCTCCACTCCAAATTCCGACCACCCAACAACTCGGCTATCGTGACTTGACTCGTATAACATTACATACAATCACGTATAAACCGCTTTCTTAATCAGAGCTAGTAAATGCTTCAATGACATTTCACATTACGTTGAAATCGATCTGCTTAATACGAGCCCTAACAACCTTAACCAAATTATGTGTAATAATTTTTTTAAATAGTTCTTTCTTTATGTAGTACTTTCTTTGTGTTTTCTTTGGGCTTCCTTAGTTTTGTAATATCTATAAATTTTTCTGTTTATGAATATCAAGTTCTCACTTTTTAAATAAGCAGCTTTTAAATATATAAATAATAAATATACATAGATAGTTATAATATCACATTAATTGCTTTACAAAACAAGCAGCTGAGCACTTGTGCTATGGAATCAGAAACACCGAAGGTACCACAAACACCCTGACCCGAGGAAACGTGGAAAAGCGAGCGTTTTCTTTGTCGTACCCGACCGGGAACCGCATCCGAGACCGCAGTGCTGGCGTCGCCATGAAAACCGTGATCGCCACACGTCCACGTCGTCCGACGGAGCGTCGCTTTGCAATCGCCACGCAAACCGCCAGGAGTTCACGGCGGGATACGGAATGCTGCACGTGGCGCCGCCCATGCGCACGCCGCGCTTCCTGCGCGCCAGCCGTGACGTGACGGACGCGGCGGGCTACCTGGCCGTGCACAAGCACACGCTGCAGCACAACAAGTACGCCAACATGTTCGGCCTGGGGGACTGCACCAACACGCCGAACAGCAAAACCGCGGCCGCGATAGGTTTGTTGCCTCATTGTGTGACATTACATGACACCTTCACGCAATTCCCAATGCAGGGGTAGACAGAGGTCTAGTCTAGACAATTAAGCGCCTTCGACCCGCATTCCACCAGAGATATTTTCAGGACAACGTGACAGGCGGTGAGCCGGTCGCCATCTTTATGTACAAGCCAACGATGAAGTTCGTACATAAGTTTTGAAAACTCATTGGTACGAGCTCGCCACCTGGGGATCGAACTCGGGTCTCTCGACTCCAAATTCCGACCACCCAACAACTCGGATATCGTGACTTGACTCGTATAACATTACATACAATACGTATAAACCGTACCGTATAACATATAAACAGTATAAACCGCTTTCTTAATCAGAGCTAGTAAATGCTTCAATGACATTTCACATTACGTTGAAATCGATCTGTTTAATACGAGCCCTAACAACCTTAACCAAATTATGTGTAATAATTTTTTTAAATAGTTCTTTCTTTATGTAGTACTTTCTTTGTGTTTTCTTTGGGCTTCCTTAGTTTTGTAATATCTATAAATTTTTCTGTTTATGAATATCAAGTTCACACTTTTTAAATAAGCAGCTTTTAAATGGCAGTTTTGCTTTACTGTAATTTAATTTATATTTTCTGTATTAGCTGTAAGCTTTCCTTCAAGAATAAAATAAAATAAATAGATAAATAAATATCTTCACGCAATTCCCAATGCAGGGGTAGACAGAGGTCTAGTCTAGACAATTAAGTCCCTTCGACCCGCCGTCTTTATGTCCAAGCCAAGTGTATAATTCGTATATAAATCTTTTGAAAAACCCATTAGTACGAGCCTGCCAACTGGGGCTTGTTGAAATTCCGATCACCCAACCACTCGGCTATCGTGACTTTTGTACGTTACGTATGTTATGTAAGCTGCAACCAACATTACTGCAAGATACGACTGCTTGCGTCTTTAAGTCACGATAGCCGAATGGAAGGGTGGTCGGAATTTCGAGTCGAGAGACCCGAGTTCGATCCCCAGGTGGCAGTACCAATGAGTTTTTCAAAACCTATGTACGATGCATATCGTTGGCTTGGACATAAAGACGGCGACGGACTCACCACCTGTCACGTTGTCCCGAAAATATCTTCGGTGGAATGCGGTTCGAAGGGACTTAATTGTCTAGACTAGACCTCTGCCTACCCCTGTATTGGGAATTGCGTGATGTATATATTTATATTTATTTTATAAATAAAAGATATACCTAGGAAAACAAGGCAACAAAGACTAGCTAAAACAGCCGAACCCGTGAATAGCCGAAACAAATGACCACATCGGAATTTCGAGTCGAGAGACCCGAGTTCGATCCCCAGGTGGCAGTACCAATGAGTTTTTCAAAACCTATGTACGATTCATATCGTTCGCTTGGACATAAAGACGACGACGGACCACCTGTCACGTTGTCCCGAAAATATCTTCGGTGGAAGGTGGGTCGATGGGACTTAATTGTCTAGACTAGACTTCTGTCTACCCCTGTATTGGGAATTGCGTGATGTATATATTTATATTTATTTTATAAATAAAAGATATACCTAGGAAAACAAGGCAACAAAGACAAGCTACAAACAGCCGAACCCGTGAATAGCCGAAACAAATGACCACATCGGAATTTCGAGTCGAGAGACCCGAGTTCGATCCCCAGGTGGCAGTACCAATGAGTTTTTCAAAAACTTCTCTACGAACTTCATCGTTGGCTTGTACATAAAGGCGGCGACGGGCTCACCACCTGTCACGTTGTCCCGAAAATATCTTCGGTGGAAGGTGGGTCAAAGGGACTTAATTGTCTAGACTTGACCTCTGTCTACCCCTGTATTGGGAATTGCGTGAAGATAAATGACCACATAATGGTGTTAGAATATTGCCACTCCTTTTCTTCCTGTGGAGAAACCGATCACCAATCCGCCTGCCAAGCGTGGCGATTATGACAACTCCTTCCTATGGGAGAGGCCTATGACCTGCAGCGGACTTTAACGGACCGTTATGAATGTTATAAAATAAATAGATAAATAAATATCTTCACGCAATTCCCAAATCAGGGGTAGACAGAGGTCTAGTCTAGACAATTAAGTCCATTCGACCCGCCGTCTTTATGTCCAAGCCAAGGGTATAATTCGTATATAAATCTTTTTGAAAAACCCATTAGTACGAGCCTGCCAACTGGGGCTTGTTGAAATTCCGATCACCCAACCACTCGGCTATCGTGACTTTTGTACGTTACGTATGTTATGTAAGCTGCAACCAACATTACTGCAAGATACGACTGCTTGCGTCTTTAAGTCACGATAGCCGAATGGAAGGGTGGTCGGAATTTCGAGTCGAGAGACCCGAGTTCGATCCCCAGTTGGCAGTACCAATGGGTTTTTTTTCAAAAACCTAATTACGATGCTTATCGTTGGCTTGGACATAAAGACGGCGACCGGCTCACCACCAGTTACGTTGTCCCGAAAATATCTTCGGTGGAATGCGGTTCGAAGGGACTTAATTGTCTAGACTAGACCTCTGCCTACCCCTGAATTGGGAATGGCGTGAAGATATATACGTGTGCTTGCAGCGAAACAGGGCTACGTGCTGGAGCAGAACCTGCTGCGTGCGATGAGCAGCGACGAGCCGTCGGAGCGATACGACGGGTACGGCGCCTGCCCGCTGCTGACCTCATACAGCACTTGCATCCTTGCCGAGTTCCTTTACGACGGCGTGCCCAGGGAGACGCTGCCCATTAATCAGGTAAGTGATGTACTTTCTACTTTCCCTCTGTTTCCTTACTTACTTGCCATCTGCGCTGTCCATAACCTGTTTAGTGTTGCTAAATAAACAGCTCGATGTGTAGAACATGCGTTATTTTTTATTCCACCATATCTATGCTTCAAATGGTATCACTTTGTACCAGATTATTTTGAATATGTGTGTATATTACAGTGTCAAGATGTATGTATACATCTTCGCGCTATTCCCAATACAGGGATAGGCGAAGGACTAGACAATTAAGTCATTTCCACCGAAGATATTTTTTGGGAGTTTATGCAACGGCACAAATTGCCGCTTGCCTTTAACATGTTTAAAATTTCACACTTTTCTGTGTTTTTTGACTGCCTCCGTGCATGTGTGGCGTACGCCAGTTTTCATGGTGTCGTCGCCTCCGAGGTCTCGGTTTCGATTCCCGAACGGTTCAATTCCATAATACAAGTGCTTTAGTTACTTTGGGATCAGAGCAATGTATGTGATATTGCCCCTATGTATGTATGTATTTATTTAATGAATATATATGTGTATGAAATGAATATTAAAATAATACTTTGTCTACAGGCGCGCGAGAGCAGACTAGCTTATTACATGAAGAGAGATCTTTTCCCATTTTTGTACTGGAATTTCATGCTCAAGGGCAACTACAATGGTCCGGAGTTTGTGAGGAAAATCATTAATCCGTTCGCTAAGTGATGAACAAAGTCTTAGCAAAGTCAAAGTCTTAACAAAGTCAAACTCTGAACAAAGTCAAAGTCTTCATGTAAATCTCGAGGAACTTATGTCTCTGTTAGAACATCTTAACGTTGTGATACTATGTGTCAGACTGCTCTGCTATGGACGAGTAAAAAAAATGGTACCTTATGATCTAGTTTATAATTTCCTATTAAAAAGACGCGAAATTGTGAATTATAAGTCTTTTGCAATTCGTTGTTTAGTGTTGTATCTGTTATATAGTTGGAACAGGCATTATATTATATTAAAAAATATATTTTCTTATAAGCGATACGAGTCTTGAGCGCAAGATAACGCGTGGAAATTTATTTTTATGTCTGTTTGTCTAGAGCAGAAGAGTGCCGGGTGGGGTCTCTTTCTTTTATCTATTACTTGTTAAACATAAATCAGTACATATTTCATTTCTTAGTCAATGACCTCTCTTATGATGATGAGTCTCTTATGGCCCAGCTATTCGCAAAAACAACACCTTCATGGTGAAGAGCCGCCTAAAAACCCTGGGGTCTATTGATTTATTTTTCTTATCATTATTTTTCAATGTTTCTTTTAATTTCATAACCAAAACAATGCACATCAATGACGGCAAATACAATGTTCAAAGAAAAATAAATAATAGTTTTAAAACAATATGCTTTTGTAACCAGCCAAACCAAAATGTGGAAAATAATTTTCTTTAGTTCGAAAATAAACAGTGATTAAGGAAATAAAATATTTTATCGTAAAAAGGGATGTAGTGTTTTTTTTTCGAACTATTATTAGTTTTGTTACTTTTTATTTCAGATAGTTACAAAGTGTGTTTTCAGATATGGAAAAAATTGTTAATTCTGAATATGTTGCATTGTCATTAATTCTGGATAAGTTTATGAATTTTCAATTCAATTCGTTTTTTTAAAGTGGTTGAAAATCACTTTTACAAGTTTACATTAATGAAGCTAATCTATTAGCAGTGAAGGATGAGCAAGTTTCGCTTTTTGTCCACAGATGGCGCTTTTCATAAATTGTTAATAGTATTTTTTATATTTAAACTAATTTATTAAAAAAGTTAACACATATGTTGATAAATGTTGAGTATAAAACACTGTGTAAGAAAAAAAATGCAATCCGTTGACTGGTAGAGAATGCTATAAGGCATTAAGTCCGCCCATTGTTATCTTATATTAGGTGTCAATAAAGTATAAATAAATATATAAAAATAAATCCTTAATAAATCATTCTCGAACACAGAAAATAGCTAATCTCGAACATACAGGAGAAAGAGACTGAGAACTATTTTTAATGTATTGTCATCGGTTCCTAATAAATGTGTAAGGTTTCAAATTAATGTCGAATGAAATAGGTGAAAATCACATTCAAAGATTCCGTCACATACAAACATTCATACATACATACCAAGGCGAGTTTACACCTGTAGCTTTTTTACTTCTTTTCATACTACGGTATACATTATGACACCATAACACTGTTAGATGTTATGACAAAGTTTTAGTTGTTTGTATCGGAAATAAATTTATAAACTTTATTTTTTTTATATTAATAAATGAAAATTATTCCATTCTAGAAATTCAAACATATTTTGCTAACTTTTTTTGTATGTTTTCTTTTATGTCTTGTACGTGTAGATAGTTGGCTAGTCACAAATTAATATTAATAGACAAAAATAACCAGAATATAAAATTGATTTTCGTACGTTTTTATGTCACAACATCGAATCGACAGCAATTGTTATATTTGTGAATTCAGATCAATTTTTATTCCAAGATAGTTCGGGAATGTTATTGAAAAAATAATTTACCACTTTTCGTCTACACATTTTTAGCCCAGAAAGTATAGAGTGGTCATTCAAAATAAAAAAAGCTATTAATTTCATAAGACTTGAATATAATAAAATTTGTAAATTTTTATACGACCAAGTTGTCTTCTTATAAAAAAATGATTGTCTTTTCAATAAAATTAAATTATTTTTATGTAGTTACCGAATAATTGATATTGAAAAAATTATGTTATATGTTTTCATGTCATTTCAAGTTATTTTGTGTATTTGTTTTTTAAGTGTTACTCATTTACTACTTCTTTTACTAATTTGATTAGAAATTTTGTAATCGTTTTACATGGTTTTGACATTAGATTATTATTTTTTAAATTTAAAGTGTTTGTTATTGTTTATTGTTTATAATAAGTGATATAACCGGGGACCCGATATGAAATATACTCATGTTTTTATATTAATTTGTTTCTTTTTTATTTATTTAATACCATCCCAAACATGTTACCAGTGTGAAAATGTATTTAATATTTATATTTTAGTGAAGATTATTACAGAAATGTTACAAATATATACTATCTATATAAATAATTTTATGTAAAGACAAAAAATTATGTAATGTAAATATCTATTAATAAATATGCAATAATATATTTATGTTTCTGCGAAACAGTTGTTTTTGTAGTTTAATATAAACTTCCATAATATTGATAAACTATTTATATATAGTCTTGCAAATCTAGTTGGTTAGTGTTGATGTCAAAATTTCAGTCAAAATGTAACAATAAAAATCTAAATTCCTAAATAAATATTTTATAATACGTAACTATCGCCAATGGCCATACTTTGGAAGCAAATAAATATATTTGCATTAAAAGCCACGAGACAGTACTGCAGACAGACATGTAATCGGAACTACAAGTAAGTATATATAACAAACTAGCTGTTACATACTGTGTTGCCCGAGTTGTATGTATTAAAATGTTCAAATACTATGAAATATGTTTGTACATAAAGACGGCGACGAGCTCACCACCTGTCACGCTATACCAAAAAATATCTTCGGTGAAAGGTGGGTCGTAGGGACTTTATTGTTTAGACGTCTTTCTAAACAATAAAGTTTCATCAAAATCAGTCCATTTCGCAGATTTAATTCTTGCAAATACGTATAGCTGTGGGGTTTAAACGCATACTTAGTGCGTAGCTTTAAGTATAACTTATTGCTACAGCCTCTAAGAAGGCGCCTGCAAAAGGACATGATCAATAATAGCGTAATTATTCGTTGTTATCTACAACCATTTCCCACCAACCCTTGATTGACTGGCAAAGATTGCCTAAAGGCATTAAGTACTCCCTTATCACCTCTATTGTTAATGTCAAGCAATAAAGTTTTAATAAATAAATAAATAGAGAGGTCTTCATGCAGTAGTGGTCAGTGAACCAGCGTGGTTTATCAAAATAAGGCTGCGCCATTTTAAGAAATTATGAGTAATTATAGGAAAAAAGGCTTCATTAAAAATGAGTCAAACTAAGTCATGATACCCGAGTGTTTGTGTGATCTGAATTCGAATCAGGAGACCCGATTTCGATCCTCAAGAGAAAGGCTCGTACTAATAACTTAATTTCAACACTTCTGTACCATTTGTATGATTGGAAACTATAAATACACTATGACTCCTTTAAATTCCTTAATTATTTTAACTTTAACTCGTAACAATGGGTTTTTCAAAAACTTAAGTACGGGCTCACCACCTGTCACGCTATACCAAAAATATCTTCGGTGAAAGGTGGGTCGTAGGGACTTTATTGTTTAGACGTCTTTCTAAACAATAAAGTTTCATCAAAATCAGTCCATTTCGCAGATTTAATTCTTGCAAATACGTATAGCTGTGGGGTTTAAACGCATACTTAGTGCGTAGCTTTAAGTATAACTTATTGCTACAGCCTCTAAGAAGGCGCCTGCAAAAGGACATGATCAATAATAGCGTAATTATTCGTTGTTATCTACAACCATTTCCCACCAACCCTTGATTGACTGGCAAAGATTGCCTAAAGGCATTAAATACTCCCTTATCACCTCTATTGTTAATGTCAAGCAATAAAGTTTTAATAAATAAATAAATAGAGAGGTCTTCATGCAGTAGTGGTCAGTGAACCAGCGTGGTTTATCAAAATAAGGCTGCGCCATTTTAAGAAATTATGAGTAATTATAGGAAAAAAGGCTTCATTAAAAATGAGTCAAACTAAGTCATGATACCCGAGTGTTTGTGTGATCTGAATTCGAATCAGGAGACCCGATTTCGATCCTCAAGAGAAAGGATCGTACTAATAACTTAATTTCAACACTTCTGTACCATTTGTATGATTGGAAACTATAAATACACTATGACTCCTTTAAATTCCTTAATTATTTTAACTTTAACTCGTAACAATGGGTTTTTCAAAAACTTAAGTACGGGCTCACCACCTGTCACGTTGTCCCGAAAATATCCTCGGTGGAAGGTGTGTCGAAGAGACTTAATTGTCTATTTTTAAGTTTATCCATGCCAATACGCAACGATTAACTGGTTACTACAGTATTATTGTACTATACAGTTACTGTATTGTGTACCTTAATATAGATAAAAGACAGTCGTATTATTTTCAGATGTAAAGCACTGGTGGTGGGTGGAGGCGCGGGAGGCTGTAGCGTTGCGTGGCGTTTGGCGAAAAAAATAAAATGCACCGAAATCATAGTATTAGAGCCATCTCCAGTAAGGTTTTTTTTGTGTAGTCACTTTTATTTCAACTAGGGATGTACTCACAATTGACTTTAATACAACTATTGATAAGCGGTAGAAGTTTACCTTTAAGGCAAGAAGAGTTTAATTAACTAAGGAGCAACAAAACTTTAGCACTCGTCATATATTTTCTCGGGAGTACATTTCTTTCATTATGACCTCATTCCTTTTGTCTCTTTTAAATACAGCAATTTTGTTTCATTAGTTTTAAATCACATCAGTACTGACGGAGGTTACATTTCAACTATTTGCATTGGTACTACCTACATCTGTCAACGTTAAATATTAAGTGACTTATTTACGTGTGGTCTAATACAACTTACACGGCCCATTTTTTTTCCATTGTAAGAGGCAGCTATGAGAGAAGCCATATTAAACTGTCAATGAAAATGGGTGCGCCATCTTGACAATTATCAGACCATCAATAGCAGAATAACGGCAAGCCTGTCTGAGGTGTGAGGGGTCTGCCTTCGACAAACCGCTTGCCGATCGTAGACATGTGTCTTTGAGAGGATCTATGACCTTTGGTGGATTATTAACGTCGTTATCATACACTAAAACTATACTTTCGATTAAGTCAAATAATCTTTTGTAATTGTTTCGTTTGTCTAAAACCAGTTGTCTACACTACAAAAAATATAACGTTATCATTACATTATTTATTTATTACAAAATTAACACTTGTGAGGTAAAATAATTGGTTACGAAATATTTGTGATATTTTCGCGATGTAACGTATAATTCGGTGTTACCCAAATGTGTGACTGCTGTGGGTCTGGTCTGTTAATCGATAAATGTAAATAAAAGTATAACAAATAAATATGTTTGAATTTTCAGTTACATTACTACCAACCACTATTTTCGCTGGTCGCAGCGGGCATAAAGCAATATTCGCAAAGTAAAAAACCTACGAAGTCTGTACTGCCTCCAGGAGTTGTATGGCTTAAAGATGAAGCTGACGATTTCGATCCGTGCAACCATGTAGTGTACACGAGGTGTGGCGAAAAAGTTTACTATGACTTTATGGTCATCGCTGTGGGTGTGAAAAATGATTTTGACAAGGTACAATAATACACAATACTGTAACTGTACAGTACAATAATACTGTAGTAACCAGTTAATCGTTGCGTATTGGCATGGATAAATTTAAAGATAAGTAAATATCTTCACGTCATTCCCAATACAGAGATAGATAGAGGTCGAGCCATTAAGTCGTTTCGACCCACCTTCCACCAAAGATATTTTTGAGACCACTTGACAGGTGGTAAGCCCGTCGCCGTCTTTATGTCCATAAATCGTACATAAATTTTTGAAAAAACCCATTGGTACGAACCTACCTCCTGGGGACAGAGCATGGGTCGCTCGACTCGCTCGAATAAAATCTGCCCATCCGCAGTGGAGCAATATGTCAGCCAATTTCCTGTTCTAATCTCTCTTAAACATTAGTCCGTAGCGGTAGTGGTCCTTTGCCCTTTACTTTACAATACATACCTAAGATGAGAGAGAGCTCGTTGGCATCTAACAAGGTTCCAAGTTAGTTCAACTGGATTAACTTGGGGACTTTAAGCAAAAGTTATTCTCAACTTTATTTCGAAGGATTTAAAATTAATTTTAGATTCCAGGGCTCCTTAAAGCACTAAACAATCCTCACAGTTGTGTGACAACCACCTACTCGCCACTGTACTGTGAGAAGACTTGGTGTTGCCTGCAGAGCTTTAGGGGTGGACAGGCGCTGTTCACGTTTCCACGTCATGTAGGGAAGTGTACTGGGGCGGCACTGAAGATCATGTTCCTCGCTGATGATTACTGGAGAAAGGTTTCTAAATTTTATAGCCTAAAGCTAAAAATAACAACAGAAGGCTTTAGCCTTCTGTTGTAATTTTCACTTCTCAGAAAGGTTATATTTGGCTAATATTTATAAAATTACATGTTTGTATGAAAGGTTTTTTTTTTTTCTTTATATATATATATATATATATATATATATATATATATATATATATATATATATATATATATATATATATATATATATATATATATATATATATATATATATATATATATATATATATATATATATATATATATATATATATATATATATATATATATATATATATATATATATATATAAATAAAAATATTATGCAGCCACTTTTTTTTAATCCGCAGTGGAGCAATATGTCGGCCAATAAATGAATTTGTTGTATGTAGGAATAGATGTAGGCCTACATAAGAATACTATACGTAATTTGAAACCACAACAACTACTAGGTATCTAATATATAAACTACTAGATCCAAAAGTAATGATAATCGGTTACTTCAGGTCCGCATAAAATACCAAAAAAAAATTTTTTTTTGCTTGCGTACATACTCACTACGTCAGCCTAAAAAATTCATATAAATAGATCACGATTTCTGGGAGATGCATTCATTTAAATACGATCTGTCAAAGAGATACCATTAACATGGAGAAAAACGAAATTAGAGCTGTCATCAAGTATCTCTGTTTGAAAAAAATGTCTTCAAAAGATATACACAGTGACTTAGTGGAACCTCTGCTCCTCCATATTCTACAGTTTCACGCTGGGCCAAGGAGTTTAAATTGGACAGAACATTCACTGAAGTTGAACATCGCGAAGGACGCCCATCTACGTCCCTCACTGAAGACAACGTGAAAAAAATCGAAGATGTTGTGTTGGTAGATCGAAGAGTGACCATCAGGCATGTAGCTGAGGTCACAGGCAGGCATCTCATATGGCAGCGTTCAAAGAATCCTTGCGAACGAGTTGCATATGAAAAAGGTCTCTGCGCGTACCCGGAATGTTAACCGACGAGCAAAAGAAAAATCGAGTTGACATTTCGAGGGTCAATCTCGAAAAGTTCCAAGCAAATCAAGAAATTTTTTTGTTCCGTTTTGTGATTATGAACGACACCTGGATCCACCATTTTGACCCTGAAACGAAACAATAATCGATGATTTTGAAGCGAGCCTCCTCACCGACGCTAAAGAAATTCAAAGTTTCAAGTTCGGCGGGAAAGGTTATGGCATCTGGTTTTTGGGACGCTCAAGGCATAATTATGGTGGAATATTTGGAAAAGGGAGCCACTCTTACTACACAGACCAAATAAGAAGATTACGGGAGGCCTTTAAGGAAAAAAGACGCGGCCATCCGCGAGCTGGAGTGCTGTTTCACCAAGACAACGCACCGGCTCACAAAGTCGCAGTTGCGATGGCTGCCATTTAAGAAACGGGATTCGAATTTCTCGAACACCCTCCCTATTCGCCAGATCTAGCTCCTAATGATTTCTACCTCTTTCCTCGGCTCAAGGAACGCCTCCGAGGCAAGCAATTCGAAGACGATAGCGAAGTAATGGCCGCTGTTGAAGCGTTTTGGGAGGGTCAAGACAAAGAATTTCTTTCGAAGGTAATCCTGGGTTTAGAAAAAAGATGCACTAAATGTATTGATTTGTTAGGAGACTATGTAGAGAAATAAATTATTATTTTAACTTTGATTACCGTGTTTTATTTTTATTATCATTACTTTTGGATCACCCCTCGTATTACATTTAATAATATCATCTCTCTTTCTTATATTTCTGAAGTGATTGACGTTTTAAAAACAAAATATAGAATATCTTTTATTATACAATAAAGTCTTTGTCTCCTCTTAAAGTTAACAACTTAAAACGGAATCCTGCTCACGCAAGTTCATTTAGCAAGGTTTTTATTGTTTAAACACCATTTATTTTTAAAATCCATTTTGTTCTTGTTACAGCAAAAGATACGAGAGCTTACGAACATTTCATTTAATTCCGGCGGAGATGTTCTCTTCGGTGTGAAAAAATACTCAATGGCTTTAAATCAAATAGCTTCAAACAGAGATATAACTGTTAACTGCTGTTTAAATCTAGTTGAACTGACACCTAGGGGTGCCAACTTCGCAGGGGAAAGTGGACAGGTAACTTTTTTCTAAAGGTAAGGTAAGGTGATTCTTTATTGTTAAAAATCTTTTTTACATATATTTTTGTAACCCTACAATGACGCGGGCCACGCAGAAGGAACTATTGCGCTTTGGGCTCTGGCCTAATAGTTAGGTAATCTAACTGTATTACGAATTATTTTAGAAATAAATTGTCAGACTTTAGTTGCCAGAATATCATTTACAATTCTCAAGAAAAGTTGTTATTGAAAAAATTACTTCGCAACCCTCCGCATGAAAATATAAAAAGGCTCCCTCCCTCCCACAGATGCATGCACTAATTCTAACCAATTCAAAGGAATGGTGCGAAGTAATTATTTAATAACAACTTTACAATGAATTTTCGCAAAGTAACGCCTGAGTCAATTAATTCTCAAGAATATTAAAGACATCAAAATTTTATTTATTTTTATCGACATATTGGTACCATCCTTCTGCACCAGAAACCATATTTATAATGGTTTCCTGGTGATGCGATGTAATACCCACTTATTATCAATTTGACTTTTACCTCGTTTGGTTTTGACTTCAATGTATATTTTCTGTAGCATAAGTTAAGTGAATAGAGCGATGAACAAGTTCAGATACCGTCTGACGTTTTTGTTTTAAATACTTGCAATGTGACATAACATTACTAATATCAGGAATATTAACCATTCCGCAATGCTTGTGACTGGAGTGGTTCATGACAACAGTCGATTAGCGGATCCGAGCTGCGACGTTGTTTCGCAGTCCGCGCCCTAAAGCATCACGCAATAAACGCTTTTAGTTACAGTAGCTCATATACAATTGCAAACATCTTTAAAGGTTGTAGATGTGTCATCATCGACAAACAAGAGCGCATGGTTCATAGCATATAGTTATAAAAGTACATGCCATTGGCCGTGGTGGTATCGGCTTAAGAATATGACCTTTCATTGTGGATGTCGTAAGAGGCGACTAAGAGGAAAGCGTTAATATTTTCAATAGCTACCGACAGATGGTGGGATAACCATCTTGCAATTGATAACAATCAATAATACCAGATCAAAATAGGCAGTCTGTTTGCACTGTGTTTGACGGCAGAAATTGGTAAAGGTCTACCGATCCTGATAACTGCGAGGCAGAAGGGTAGACACCCCACCTATATGACTCTTTACCTAACAAAAGTTTTGACTTTCAGATAATAACCATGCCATACAACTTCATTCACGTGACCCCGCCTATGTCGCCGCCCGTCTGCCTCACGAAATGCGAGGAACTCGTAACTGAAAATGGCTTTTTGGACGTGGATAGATACACGCTGCAGCATAGGCGGTTTTCTAATGTTTATGGCATCGGTGATTGTACAAGTACACCGAATAGCAAGACTGCGGCGGCTGTTGGTAAGGGTGTACCTTCGCTAAAGTGAATATAACGATTTTCGAGAACCCTGATATTGGGAGACGTCAAGTGT
This sequence comes from Sericinus montela, assembly GCA_029286605.1. Lineage (NCBI taxonomy): Eukaryota > Metazoa > Arthropoda > Insecta > Lepidoptera > Papilionidae > Sericinus > Sericinus montela. The sequence goes on along the minus strand of JAGSMR010000017.1, from coordinate 1,578,847 downwards.
GAACGACGTATGTGTACTACAATGCCGCGAGTGTCGCACAAAAACCTAAGAAACTCGTCTACTGTCCCGTATTCAGAAGACACATTTTTTTATTTAATTTTTGGCAAAGGCAAACTGGATCATGGGTCCACCTGATGGTTAGTGATTAACGAAGTGATTACAACACCAGAGGGGCTGAGGGAGCGTAGCTTTAAGAAAAATTTGGATAAAGGAAAGAGAAGAGGTAAAGAACACCCCAGGTCTGGGATTGATTACTCCGGTTTCTTACTCGCCTGACGAAACACAACAAGCTGCCTCTAATTCACCCCGGTATTCTGCAAAGCAGTTAGTTTATCTGCTTGGGTCGTAATTTTGGTAAGACTTAACAATTTTTACATACTAATATTTTATCCGAATATGAAACAATTTATAAGCTAGTGAGTCTGGCGCCATCGCACACGACTAGAAACACCTTATTAGAGTTTCTTCATCACGCTATTCCCAATACTGGGGTAGACAGAGGTCCATGCAATTAAGTCCTTTCGACCACCTTTTCACCGAAAACATTTTTTGGGACAACGTGACAGATGGCCTGTGGCTGTCTTATGTCCAAGCCAACGATATAAACCATACATTAGAGGTTCATGATTCTAATTATTAACCAATGTGGCTATCGTGGTTTCAAATTACTTATTTTACTTAAAGTGAAAGAAAGTCTATTTATAATGAAATAGTAAATATCTATTAGTTAGTTCAATGTTGGCTGGACACCCTGAAAAGCAGCGCTATGAAAAAAATTGCCGTGGCTTTATGCTGAATGTGCTTCAGTTTTCAGGTGACTCTTTGACACATGCGAATATATCGTATTTTCGAATACGAATTTATGAAGATATATTCGCATGTGTGTGTTAAATTAATTGTTTTTTTTTTTTTTTATTTCAAATGACTCATTGCGTTGTTCAGAGGAATAAACCTTTCTTGGGGGTTGGTTAATCGGAATTAGAGTCGAGCGACCCAAGCTCAATCCCCAGGAGGTAGGCTCGTACTACGACTTTTCTCAAAATCTTGGTCCTAAAATAACAGCTGAAATGTAGGTTAAAAGGACGTTGGCTAGATCTTTGGCTACCATTGTACTAGAAAATGCGTGAAAGACTCGATACAGTATTTATTGGATTAATTTTGAATTGGCATAAGTAAGGATAAGCATTCTATTAAATTTAACCCATAGTAACATTTCTCTCTCTCTACAAATGAATCATATTTCTTTATAATTCAATCTCTAACACAGCCCGACAGAGTTACGTGGTTGGATGTAACCTGATCAGCACCATGGAAGGTAAAGAACCGGTTGTAAAGTACGACGGCTACGGCGCATGTGCAGTGCTGACGTCGCAAAAAACTGGAATACTCGCCGAATCGGTATACGATAAGAGACCATGCGAGACTTTCCCTTTTAATCAGGTTTGTGTAGTCTTCAGCTTCAGTTTGGATCTTCTTTAAAAATAAATCTTCAAGCCATTCCGAAAACTTGGGTCTTTTCGCACCTTCCACTGAAGAGATTTTTTGGGACAACGTGACAGATGGTGAGCTCTGCACCGCCTTTATGTCTAAGCCAACAAATCGTATGTACGTTTTTGAAATAACCTATTGGTACGAGCCTTGGGGATATAACTCTTGTGTTTCATGACTCGAATTACACTCATCTAACCACTCGACTATCGCGACTACTCCTACAGCCTATAATAGCCCACTGTAGGCTCTGGCCTTCCTCTCCCGCATCTCCTTGGTAAGTAGATTTTATACGCTTTATTCGAGATTATAATCACAGTAATTGCTAGCCATTATGATTACAAAACATAAATTCATGTAGTATATTAGCGGATTGGCAATCGCAGTGCTAAACTTCCTGATTTTGGACGCTTCTGCCCATCACCGCTCTGGCGAATTTGGTCTGCTACTTTTCAAGATAGGTATCCCGCCATCTATCGGTAGCCTATTGCATTTTTAAGGTTCTTCCCTTAGTTGCTTCGTACTACAGGAAGAAAGAGGTTGATATATTCTTGCGCCATAATCACACGATATTATGATTATTTCAGTCTTTTCCCTTCGTCGTCTCTAACAACAACGTAGAGGTGAAAGAGAGAGAAGTATATGCTAAAGCCGATACTGCTCTACCGTCAGTTATGTGCTATAGTGTCAGATTTGTTCTTCGCCATTATTTTTTCTCATTCACTCGCAGATTAAATGCTATAGATGCTTTATGCTTAAGAATCGTTTAAACAGAACGGTGGTAAAGAAAGTTTTACATAAAAATAATTGCAAATGAAAAATAAATCTTTCAGGGTAAAGAACATAAGATAGTCGGCTATTTGACAAAAAATTACTTCCCGTATTTGTACTGGAACAGATTAATAAGAGGCAAATGGAACGGACCGCAGACGTTACGCAAATTCATAAATCCGTTGAGAAGATAACAATTTACATTTTGTATTATAAAATGAAACAAAATAACTTTAAACAAAAAAAATCTATTGCATAGTCCATACGAACAAAAACAGTGTTGCATTTTTGATCAAAATAATAATATCTTCACGCCAATCCCAATACTGGGATGATAGACAGAGGTCTAGTCTAGACATTTAAGCCCCTTCGACCCATCTTCCACCGAAAATATTTTTAGGAATTTTTTTTACTATTTTTGATGACTAGTGATCAAAATATAATTAATAAACCTGAATATTAAAATGAGAAAGTTTGTGTATATTTTAGTTACTTCTCCACTAACCGCTCCACTGTTTGAAGCGAAATTTGTGATAAAGATATATACAAATTTAAAAGAGAATTGGACTCGGAGCTGCCCAGCGCCATATTGTGGTATCACCCCTGGATAACAACTTCAATCGAGTCCGATTTAGTTATGTTAGTGTTTGGCACACATAAATAAACAAATATCTTTACGTTTATTCCGAAAGACGGGGATAAACCGACGTGTATACAATTATGACACATGAGGGACAAAGTGACAAGTGATGAGCCTGTCGGCTTCTTTAGGTCCCAGCAAACGACATAAATCATGGAACTCGAAAATGATCCCCAAGGTTCGTACAAATGGTTTTTTCAAAATCTTATGTACGATTTATATCGTTGACTTTGATATAAAGACGGCGACAGGTTCGAAACCTGTCACTTTATCCCAAAAAAAGTTTAGTGAAAGCTGCGTCGAAAGGAATTAATTGTCTAGACCTCTACCTGCCCTAGTTTTGGGAATGGCGTGAAGATATTTTTTAAGTAGATTGGAACACGTCCACTATCCACTGTCTGATAGGCCAGGACGCGTTAGGGTAGCAGAGGAGCAATTGTTAGCAGTTGCTTAGTTTAAAATTGTTCACCTGTGACGAACCCAACAATCATGTAATGACGTCGAAATATTCACGACACTACGGGAGCGTTTGGAAACAATTGTAGTCGCCCAAAAAATATGTTTAGGACGCATCTTGATTAATGTAGTATTGGGAATCGGAAATATATCGATGAGATAGTTAATTGACTCAGGCGTTAATTCATTGTATAATTTTTATTGAGTAATTACTTCGCACCATTCCTTTGAATTAGTTAGAATTAGTGCACGCAGCTGTGGGAGGGAGGGTGGTGCTCTTCTTCTCTTCGGACCAAGCATATACCTTTTTATATTTGCGTGCGGAATGTTGCGAAGTAATTATTCAATAACAACTTTATATTTCGATCACATAATTGGAAAAAACTTTCTTTCGGTTTAATTTTAACGCGTATTAACGAATTTACAATACGTTAATACGTGTTAATACAAAATGCATATTTTATAATATTATAATATAAATAAAGGACAACAGTTTAACCTTATTGTACATTCTTCATTATATCTATTTCTACAATCTTTTTGATCTTGTATCACTTACATTTTAATACTTTAAATATTAAGAGCAAATGTTTAGTTTCTGGGTCTATCTATATAATAATCTACTAAGTGATAATAACTACAAAGAATAATTTAATATTTTTAATCGCAATAAATGTCGGTTCTCCGATACATCCTAGTAATATTACAAAAAGTGGTTGTTTGTATGTTGTTTATTTCATTGATACTCAATCATCACAACACTACAGAAGGAATTTGAATAGAATATGGCACAGTTTATAACCCGAAATAACTAAGTATACTTTTTATCGCATAAAAAAAGTTTCCAGAGGGAAGAGCTGCTTATTATTTCGAGAAATCAAACAAAACCGAAAGAATTTCGATATAATCCGCGGACGAAGACGCAGGCAGAATATAGTTAATATTAATAATATTCACAAATTCGATTTTCAGTCTCTGCTGAACAAACGTGTGCGTAACGAGTTTAGCTCATTTGAGCTACAGTAAATTATTTGAATTCAAAATAAATTTTATATGTAATTTATACAATACCAGAATAATATCGGGTATTAATACAAAATATACAAACGTCTCTAACCAGTAAAATTCATAATTAAGAATTTGGTTGTAATTGAAAATTACTATTTTAAAGTATAATTTACCTACATTTATTAACTTTAAATAATCTCACAACAATAAACTTTTTATAACAAAAATACTGTTTTATAAGATAATTTATAAATACTCTTCTTGTATCCGTTGAAACACTATTAGTGCTAATCTGTACATTTCTCACACAACACAGTCAGTGTTGCCAATAGAAGGTTGCAAAAAGTAACAGTTCCAAGTGTGTCAGTCAAAAAGTAACAGTTCCAACAAAATATGACATATTCATTTACATACAAAAAATATAATGTATAAAACAAATATATGATATTTAAATTTAAAAATAAACTTCGGATTCTTACCGGATTTTCATGAGAACTACTATTAAACACTTATTATTACTTAAGCTCTATTCAAAGATGCGAACTGATCTTTCTGCGTTCCATTAGTATTCTTAGCATCAGAGGCGCTTTGCCGCTTTCTTTTGAGAGCTGCTTGTCTTGTCCTGTGCCGCCTTCTATTCTTCACGAGGTATACGGACAGAGCTATCGCGACGAGCAATCCCACAATGATGCAGCCGGCTAGAATAAGCGTCAGCGAGCTGACCTTAAACGGTGAACCACCTTCCGTTGATGGTTCCAGCTTAAAGACAAAGCAAATACATAAACGAAAAAAATATTTTACTGCTTAATAAGTTTATATAACAAATTGAAGTTTTTTTTTATATTTAATTATTCCTAATTTATTTTATGAAATAAATAAGGAATAATCATAGAAAAATAAACCCTTAATCTAGAAAAGGAAGCATACTTATTACGATAGCTTTTAATAAACCTAATTTAAAGACAAGGAATGATATGAACGTACCACGTAGGTGCCGTGAGGGCCGGACCTTTTCAGAAACTCCCCACACATGGCCGACTCGGTCCAGTTGTACCAGTGCACCAATCGCAAACCTTCGTAGGCGCGTGGCGATCCGCATCTATGGGAAATAACTTCCATATAGTACTATGACTATAGCTTTGTCGATCACAAACCTTAGCAAGCTTTCACACAAATTGAATACAGTCATATACACAGACATTAACCCAAATATAAATTTTTAATAAAAATAAATAAATATCTTCACGCAATTCTCAATACAGGGGTAGACAGAGTCTAGTCTAGACAATTAAGTCCCTTCGACCCACGTTCCATTGAAGATATTTTCGGGACAACGTGACAGGTGGTGAGCCCGTCGCCGTCTATATGCCACCTGGGGATCGAACTCGGGTCTCTTGACTTGAAATTCCCACCACCTAACCACTCGGCTATCGTTCACTTCCGTACGTACCACTTCATTTTTTTTATAATAAGGATAATGACAACTATTTTTTATCTATGCCATTAACTTCTGCTTCATCCATCTACTTGACCTAAATTTACAGGGCTAGGCCTTTTATTATAAACAAGAAAAATGTTGTGTAAACGTAATTTTATGAATTAATGTTCGTGGGTAGAAATTTTGTAAAACTAACTTCATTTGTCTTTTCGTCATTCATTTGTAGCATTTCAACGGGTTTAAAAATATATAAAATTGAAGATGAATGTTAAAATTCACGGCTAAACTTCGGGACGCAGTTTTCAAATATATTGGGTATATGAGGTGGGTACCTGAGCTCAGTTAGTAGTCTCGAATTGATCTTATAAAGTACTGGCAGTAACTCATCCAGTACCCATTGCAACTGACAGGAGCAGTGCCAGGGATTGTGCTGCAGATTGGCTCCTTCAGTCAACGAAGACCAGTCGAGAAGATCCTTTGACAGTTGCGTCAAATTATTCTTACTAATGTCTATCTGTAAAATATTTTTTTAATCAATCATCATCAATCTATTAAAATTCTTTGTTGGACATAAGCTGGAGTAAAAAGTAGGACACCTTAAACGTATATGTTATAGGTGCCCTAATTTTTACGATGTAAATAGTATTTACAAGTCCGTTTCTAAAAAAACATAAATATTATGTAACTAAACAATATCACCAGATATTAAACCGAAGTTTTTTTTTTTTAGTTGAGGTGATTCAAATCATAAATTAAGTCTATATAAAAAAAAGTCGAACTTTTTTTTTCTTGGCAATTCTTGGCACAACCTCTACTCCGGACCATCGAAATCTTTACAATAATCGAAAAGTTGCGTGTTTTTTTCTTTTATGTGTAAAATATATTGTAGGAGATATTTGTTTTGATTTTACTTACCATGCATAAAGAAGTAGCATCGAAAGCCCCTGCTTCTATCTCACTCAGAGACCCACAGTTGGACATGTAGAGGTAGAAGCAATTTCTTTCGTTTGCTGTCTCATCACCTCTCCCTATAACATTACTAAAAGCTTTGTCTTTCACAGTCACCAATTTATTCATATCATTCATGTACAAATGTTTTAACGCTAAAATATTTTTGAAATAAACGTCTTCAATCGGGTTGCCATCTAATCGCAATTCCTCCAACTTTGGTAATATTTGACTATTCAGGCATTTTGGAACATCTTTTATGGAATTGTATGATATATCTAAGCTAAATAGTTTTGGTAGTTTCTTTTCAATATTTACATTTTTAATCTGATTGCCTCCGATATTAAGAATCTGAAAACAAAAAGACGAAACAACTTTTTATTAATCATTTGTTATCTTGTGTTCTTGTTGAAAAGGTAAATAAAACTGAAGATAACCAATTACTTATATATATTAACAATTGTATTAATTGAATAAATATATAAATAAAATATTAATTGAATGCCTGTATAAATTTATCACTAAAAATTTTACACATTCGTAACGGCCTGTAAGTCCTCTTCAGGACTTAGGGCTCTCCTGTTCTAGTAATGGCCGAGCTAGGCGAGCGGATCAGCAATCGCAGTACCAGACACCTAATATCTTAGACGCTGCTGCCCATTACCGGTCTACTAAATTTCGGTTTCAGCCATTACGGTTATCCCGCCATCTGCCGGTAGCCAATAGCATTTTGAAGGAGTTGCCCTTAGTCGCCTCTTTCAATACTCACGATACCTTACTGTTAATTAATTTTATATAATAATATTACTATCTAAAAAGAGAAAATATTTTCATCATCTTGGCCATTTGATCCGGTTAAAATAGTATAAATAATGTATGTTAAAAGAGTAGACAAAAATTTAAAGATTGTGGTTATTATATGTAGTCAATGATATCCAGTGGTACACACATCCTAGCCTTAACCTATTTGAATAGAAGATAGGTCGTTTTGGAAATGGCTGACCATGTTCGTACAAAACCAGGATTTCGCGGTGTCAAATTTTGGTACCGACTGGTACATAGTACGGGTTTTTTGTTCAGTATTCCGTAAAATGTATTTTAAAAAATAGCTCCAGTGATCAGTATCCGATTCAGAGCTGAAAAAGTATGGTAAGCAAATATCTAATACTAATTAAAATTCACATAAAATTGTTCTTACCTCTAAATTATTAAATTCAGCTTGATTTTCGTTGTACATCTCCGACAGTCGATTGTATGACAAATCTATGTAAGTAATGCCACTTGGGAACACAGGCCAGTGATACAATGTGTTAATTCTTAATATGGCAATCTGTAGTGACTGCGGTAGGGCAAAAGTGAACGTTATATTGTTCTGAGCAAGGTTCAATTCGCGTAAATTGACACAAGTAAGAAACGAATTTTCTTCAACAATTTCTATCAGATTGTTAGACAGGTCTAGAAGTTCTCTGCGAAAGGATTAAATAACCACTTGCTTAATTGCTACAATTAATATGTTATGTGTACATGTGAAAACATATTATTAAGCTAAAGAAGTGGTAAAATAAATAAATAAATACAAATATCTTCACGCAATTCCCAATACAGGGGTAGACAGAGGTCTAGTCTAGACAATTAAGTCCCTTCGACCCACCATCCACCGAAGATATTTTCGGGACAACGTGACAGGTGGTGAGCCCGTCGTCGCCTTTATGTCCAAGCCAACGATATAATTCGTACATAAGTTTTTGAAAAACCCTTTGGTACGAGCCTGCCATCTGGGGATCGAACTCGGGTCTCTCTACTCGAAATTCCGACCAAATAAATAAGTGGTGAGGGCTTTAAATTTAATTTCATGGTATAGACATTGACCTGATTTCTAATCAAGGAGCCGGCGCGAATAAAATAATCAAGAATTGAATTAAGCAATTGATAAGCAGTGAAAGAAAATAATTTAAACTTAATTGCTGATGTTCGACAAGAAATAGGTAGTCTTATAATTAAGATATATGTATTGCTATTTATTATATCATATAGTCAAATATTTACTTTATGATATGATAATGTCTGCGTAGTAAAAACGTGCCGAATATTCTGTGACTTGGCTAAATATTGGACCGATCCCAATAGTGTGTTTAAAACAGTTTTATTCTGACGCAGTGCTACAATGGATATAATAGGCATAGCAAATAAGCACTTACATACTATTATTTAAAGGAAATGACTCTTTCATCACAGATCTAATTCTGTTTCCGCTTAGGCTCAGTCTTTTAACGACTTTAAATGGTCCATTCTCTACGTTCTGTAGTAACAGGTCGTATATTCCATTCTTGCTGAGGTCCAAATCCTCTAACACGACCATAGGTTCCAAAGCATCGATTGGTATTTTCTTTAAAAGATTGTTCTGTAAATTTAATCTCTTTAGATGTTTTAAAAATTTAAAATCTAATGTATTAAAATCTATCAGTTTGTTGTAAGAGAGATCCAATTCCTCTAAATTGTCGATCTTTGTAAATAAGTCCGGCGTTATTTCTATCAGTTCGTTCTGTGCGAATGACAGCTTCCTCAGGTTGGGAACGTCGCTGAATGGATCCGGCCAATACGTCTTAATATTATTGTTGCTGAACCTTAGAGTCTCCACTTGAGTATTTGGTGGTAATCTGAAATGTAAGAGAAATGACAATGGTAAAATTCAGCCAGAAATGCTAGTTGTAAAAAAATTATCTAGTCAAGCACGTTGTAAAAAATTATATTTGAACCTTTTCTTTTCGAATAAATAAATAAAATAAATTGTTGGTTGAAATTACAAGTAGGCTAATTTTCTGACAAAGTAACTGTAGTTTCAGAGCTGTAGGTCTTGGGGTTAAGTCCCGTACATTATGGTCTTTAATTTTTTCAACTTAAAATTTTTGTAGGCTACAAATAATTTCGTGATAACGACAACAGAACAGTTGCCTCAATTGAACTTAAGTTGTATGGAGTCCCTCGGTACCAGACTAGCTCATCTCCAGAGATCTGAAATTGAGTATAAGATAAAGTGAATACATTAAAGTTCAAATGATGGGATGCCTCATCGTACATTATTGGATGGTCAGAATTCTTCAAACGCCTTCACTATATGAAGATACTCGTAACAGTGTTCACGTTTCAATACATTTAATTCTTACTTTTTATTATGATGTGATTATTACTCAACCATTAAAATTCAATTAACATTAATTTGAACTACAATTAAGTCATTTACGTGACATTAACACAGATTAAAAGAAATATAATATCGGCGCTTGATTGTATCAAAATATAATTTCAAAATCTAAACTCATACTAAAACTCTATTCAAAATTTCCCTCCTACAAGACATAACTATATTCCCATTCCTTTACCGTTTTACGGTTCGATGGTGGAACTCACTACCTTCGGTAATCCGTGAGGCTAATTCGGTGTCTTCGTTTAAGAAGCTGGCTAAAGAGCACTATTTGTTAACACAATAGTATTATGTATATATAAATTTTTATGTATGTATATTGTGTATGTAGATATGTATTTATGTACGTGTATGTGCGTTTTTATGTAATTATATTTTTTTTTGTTTCTCTGTTTATAATATTGTGTGTGTACATGAATAGTAAAATAAATAAATAATATATTCAGACGCCAGACCACCGCTGTGGGCACAATAACGTAGTGATTATATTCTCTTCGGTGGGCACACTGGGAATGCCCATAGCCCTTATAAACTAATGACGTCACATTTTCAAAGTCACGATAGCCGAGTGGTTGGGTGGGCGGCACGTACGATTTATATCCTTGGCTTGGGCAAAAAGACAGCGACGGGCTCACCACTGTGACGTAGTGATGACCAAAAATATGGAAGGTGGAAGGTGGTTCGAAAGGACTTAATTGTCTAGACCTCTGTCTACCTCTGTATTGGGAATGGCGTGAAGATATTTATGGCATAAATATAACTTTAACGGTGTATCGAGGTCGTGAAACTGATAATATTGTATCAATGCCTTAATGTAAAACAAATACTTATTTACGTTTGTAATTTTCGAGAGAACAAGCTAACATTTTGCCGGTTTAATAATTTACTAGTGTTCGTCCCACGTTACTGCTTTCATACAGTTTCGCATTTAGCCGATTTTCGGATGGCTGATACCAGTACCTTTTTTGAGGGCTGCATGTACAGTATGGTTTTGGAAAAAACCTAGATTAATTAAATCTGATATGTTGTGGGTTACACTGTGTTATTGGCGACAATGATCACGATATTCTATACAAAATTAATAATAATTTATAAAATGTTAAATAAAGTTAATAAAAAAAAAATACTTCTAAGTGATTAATTAAGTAATGATTGAAAAATTCTTGATTTTCAGATTGCACTTTCAATCTAGCATTATACAAAATATACCAATATATTTTTTTAAATATGTGGTGGTTATGGAATTAAGTTTGCCATGCCCTGTCATTCTGGTTTCAACAGACCGAAACTATAAAACTAAATTGAAGAAATTTTTAATTGAGAATAAAAGAATGAATTAATGAAATATCCTTATCGGTTAGGGTGCGGATTACTTATCATGCGTCACAGGTTCAAGTTCACCATTTGACTATTGTCGGCCGAACCACCCCATATTAAAGTTTAGTTGGTTATCGGGAACATTGGTAACATTTTGTATTTGCACTGCTAGTAGGTATACTTAAGGCAAACGATTGAATTTCTCATTGCGAATTCACGGGCGCGAAAGAAATCTAAATAAAAAAGGATATTTTTAACTATAAGAAGCCCGATTTAAATGGGACAAATGTCTAGTCTAGACAATTAAGTCCCTTTGACCCACCTTCCACCGAAGATATTTTCGGGAAACGTGATAAGTGGTGAGCCCGTCGCCGTCTTTATGTCCAAGCCAAAGATACCTACATAATTTTTTGAAAAACCATTGGTACGAGCCTGCCACCAGGGGATCGAACTCGGGTCTTTTGATTCGAAATTCCGACCACCCAACCACTCGGCTATCGTGACTATCGTGACTGAGTATTTTTTTAAATATTCGCTTGCATCATCGAGAAGAAATTGATACAGCAAAATCGTTATCGAATAGCTCTATAAGATTACTTCCCGTGTGATGAAGATTCGCAACACAAACACCTGTGGCCCAGATCCCAGTGCTGATTGATGGGCGAGAGGATGACGATGTCTCACCGATAACGCGGCCAACGACCTTCATAGCAATTAGAGACAGCAGAAGCCGGTGATAAGCGTAAAAATACTACAGATTTTGAATTACAGATATTGTTTTACATTCTACGACCAACGTGGGTGACTACACGTCGGTTATCATGTGTTCAGTTCCGAGGTTCCGGGATCAATTCCGTGACGGGTTAATACAGAAAACTACTTTTTCTTCATTGTCTCGGGTCTGACTGTTTGTATCCTCGTTGTTTCTGATTCCTTAACAAATGCTTTTCCTACTTACTTTAAGATGAGAGCTATGTATGTGATGTCCTTATTTATTATTTATTACTTAAAAATTTTGTTTTAATTCAATGCAATAGTAGTATTCATTTCTAAACAACGAGCGAGAACAAATATTGTTTTAGACCTACGTCTGAAAAAATAACTCATACCTAATCAGTTTCGTTATATTTCTGCCCATTTGTCTATATGTCCTCATAATTTCAAAGAGTTGTCTGATTCACACTCTTATTTCTACCGCCAAATAACAGTGTAACAAATATTGTGTTCCGTTTTGAAGGAGTAGGTATAGAGAAAAAGAGTTTGAAGAGAAGGTATAGAGAAAAAAAACATCACACCATTTTGTATACTGGGGTAGAAAGAGGTCTAGACAATTAAGTTCTTTTGACCCACCTTCCATTGAAGATATTTTTGGGACAACGTGATAGGTGGTAAGCCTGTCGCCGTCTTTATGTCGAAGCCAAAGATACCTACATAAGTTTTTGAAAAACCCATTGGTACGAGCCTGCCACCTGGGGATCGAACTCGGGTCTTTTGATTCGAAATTCCGACCACCCAACCACTCGGCTATCGTGACTATCGTGACTGAGTATTTTTTTAAATATTCGCTTGCATCATCGAGAAGAAATTGATACAGCAAAATCGTTATCGAATAGCTCTATAAGATTACTTCCCGTGTGATGAAGATTCGCAACACAAACACCTGTGGCCCAGATCCCAGTGCTGATTGATGGGCGAGAGGATGAAGATGTCTCACCGATAACGCGGCCAACGACCTTCATAGCAATTAGAGACAGCAGAAGCCGTTGATAAGCGTAAAAATACTACAGATTTTGAATTACAGATATTGTTTTACATTCGACGACCAACGTGGGTGACCACACATCTGTTATCATGTGTTCAGTTCCGAGGTTCCGGGATCAATTCCGTGACGGGTTAATATAGAAAACTACTTTTTCTTCATTGTCTCGGGTCTGACTGTTTGTATCCTCGTTGTTTCTGATTCCTTAACAAATGCTTTTCCTACTTACTTTAAGATGAGAGCTATGTATGTGATGTCCTTATTTATTATTTATTACTTAAAAATTTTGTTTTAATTCAATGCAATAGTAGTATTCATTTCTAAACAACGAGCGAGAACAAATATTGTTTTTAGACCTACGTCTCAAAAAATAACTCATACCTAATCAGTTTCGTTATATTTCTGCCCATTTGTCTATATGTCCTCATAATTTCAAAGAGTTGTCTGATTCACACTCTTATTTCTACCGCCAAATAACAGTGTAACAAATATTGTGTTCCGGTTTGAAGGAGTAGGTATAGAGAAAAAAAGAGTTTGAAGAGAAGGTATAGAGAAAAAAAAACATCACACCATTTTGTATACTGGGGTAGAAAGAGGTCTAGACAATTAAGTTCTTGCGACCCACCTTCCATTGAAGATATTTTTGGGACAACGTGATAGGTGGTAAGCCTGTCGCCGTCTTTATGCCCATGCCAACGATATAATTATACATAAATTTAAAAAAATCCATTAGAATGAGCCTACCACCTGTAGATCGAACTTTGGTCTCTTAACTCTGACTTGACCGGTCGGCTGTGGAGACTTTTTTTAAAGGGTTTACAGAGCCAGCGTAATCACAGACTTTGTAGCATTCGATCTAAATCATCGAAACAACAGTGATGCGCATCTCTTGCCTTCTTTTGTAATTGCTTTCAAGTGTTAAAAGTTGCAGTAGCCTCCATAACGTTTAATAACTGGTTGGTAGGTTGTCTGACACCATGTAATCATTGTCATTTAATAAAAAAATAACAAAAATTACATTTATTTCAAAATTAAACAGCTTCTATTGAAACTACATTCTAGGTATTCTTTCAGTTTGTATACGTATCTAATAACGTAGACTGAATGACTAAAAGGGTTAGTTGATTGTCCCGATAAGAGTTCTCATGTGTATGTCGATACGAAGTGATATCTGTATCGAAATACGCAATGATAAGCAGTGAATCATAAATATTTACTTGTAAATGCACTGAAGCGCAGTGAATATGCAAGAATCGCCCACCTTTAAAGAATATTTGCTGTAATTTCTGATAACTCCTCGGCACGCGAGTGACCTGGGTTTGAACCCTAATTGAAATTTGTAATGGTAATTGTGAGTGCAGATTTATTCGCGGTGATAAAAATAGGAACAGATCCAAAACAACATAGAAAGCTAGTGTGTACGCCACTCGACCACGGAGGCGGTAAATCGAAAGCATAATCGATTCATATATTTCACTATGTAAACTATAGACCCTTCCTTCCAGTGGGTGTCGTAATATGCTACTAAGGGAAAATCCTTTACAAAATCAATCGCTACCGACAGATAACTGGATAAGCATCTCCATAAATACTGAACCAACATTTATTTAGGTTATTGTATTTTTTAATTAATAGGTATTGTAAATATTAACACAATTTTGTTTAAAAAAAATAACAAAATCTGCAGACTGGTGACGGGCAGCAGCATCTAAGAAGCGAGATGTCTGGTACTGCGATCGACAATCCGCTGGCCAAGCGTGACAACGGTAAACCCTCGCTTACGGGAGAGGACTGTGTTTAGTGGAGTTTTACGGACCGTAATGTATGTATGTAGACTATAAAAATATTCCCATATAAAATAAAAAAAAATACTCTGGTGATGGTTTTTAAAAAACTTTTTGATTAGTTTATTTTTTTACGAAATTTAATTGTCCCTTTTACGAAGGACTGCGTAATCTAAAAGTAGTGTAGTTGAGGAGAAATCATGAATCCAGCCTTACCTCAATATATAAACACTTAAAAGGCTACAAGTAATAAATAAATCAACAATATATGCTACGCACACAATTATAAACGTGATTGTGTGTCTGTGTGTTACACTTCCACAGCTAAACCGCTACACCGATAATGATGAAATTAAGAACGGAAGTAGTTTGAATCTTAGGGTTTAATTTGAGAATAGAATAATTTGTTTCTGAAAAAATTACAACTTAGCGCGATAAAAGGTTTTATGTGTGGAACTAGTTCCAGCTTTTAAATAATTGCATCACAAGAAGAGATGCGAACATAATAGGACATGCCTTCTTTTGTCGTTCCATAATATTTTTGTCTAGTGAAATAATAATCTTTCATTCATATAAAATTTTGTACGGTGACCTAATTGACAGTGGCCTAATTGTCACCTATGCCTACCCTTTGTGGTAAAACATGCATGCATAATACTGTCTTTAATTGACTAATTATATCTTAGCGTTACAGAATCTTTTTCGTTAGGCCTTTAAGCATTCTAAGGTTTTATGTACACTTGATAAGGCTTCAAGGTCTTTGTATTAGAAAAGGTTAATCTAAATTATATCAGCACACAAAGCCCATGAATAATTACACATAACGGAACAAATTAAATTAAAGTTTTTTATGTGGTAATTGTACATAAATAAATAAACATTTTTTAATACATACATGAAATAATACAAAAAATAAAAAGGTGTAAAGCATTACAGTAACATACTTGCCGAGTATGGTGAGTCCTAACCCTTCGAACGCAGCTGAGATTTTCAATCCATTGGGGTTCTCGGGCCATTGAATTTTATCCAAATCGGCAACATTCTCAATCCTGTCCAACTCTGAACACAATATATTTAACACTAAATGAGTACCATCAACATCCGGAATTTCACTGCACGTGCAAAACGAACACAATTTGATAAACTTTCGCGTTTCCTCCGTAGCTACGTCCACATCTTGGCCGTTTGCGTTATTAAAAGTTAAAAAGTAAAACGTCAAAACTATTACGGCGCGCATATTTGAATACAGGCGCGACGCGAACATCCACTTACGTTGTATAATCGAGGTGGAATGATAAAATACGTTATCATCTTTTTATCGCGGCATTGGTGATGTACCTATGTGTACATTGCTGAAAATGACGCAGAATGAAGATAGCAACAGATTACACCATAAATTCACTTCTATGTACACTAATTGAATTAAAAGTTTACCCAAATCGAGTTATTTAACATTTTAAGGAGTTGAAAATTAAACACAAAATCATACACATTTATTATCACTCTAGCTCTGACTTCTTATTGATTTTTTGATTAAATCAAACAAAAATAAAACACTGATTATTTTTATTGGAATCTTAATTATTAAAATTAACTTTATGTTACTTATATTTATATAACTTTGTCGTTCAAAAGAAAATTAATTAAATAATTAGGGTTGTCATATTAATAAGATATTAAATCAATTGCTGATGTCACGATAACCGAGTGGTTAAGTTGTCGGAATTTCAAGTCGAGAGACCCGAGTTCGATCCCCAGGTAGCAGGCTCGTACCAATGGGTTTTTCAAAAACTCATGTACGAATTATATTGTTGGCTTGGACATAAAGACGGCGACGGGCTCACCACCTGTCACGTTACCCGAAAATATCTTCAATGGAAGGTGGGTCGAAGAGACTTAATTGTTCAGACTAGACATCTAATATACATATGCTAAAGTAGCTCAGCAGAGCCTACTAACAAATAATAATTATACAATGGTGTTTTAAGATCAGGACTAAAATTATTACTATCAAAAAACTAGTTATTAAAAAGCACACAGTCTTAAACAGCAAATTTATTAACACAACATCTGAGATTCATAAACTTCATATTATATTAACACCTACCACCCAGAGCAATTAAGAAAAGTCACCCGAATAATTTTTTTTAAATTGCTGATATAACGTGTAAAATTACAATATTAATAATAGTATAGAATGAATGCAAAAAATACATTTCAATTAATTTTTCATTTCACGTTCACTCCGCCGATCACATTACATGTCACGTGAAATGTTCAAGACAAACACACAGAACATTATGTTCTAAATGGTCAATAGACCAAGTGACACTGACACGTAACGTGCCAGCTACCTACGCCTTTTATTTTATAACTAAATAATGCCGTGGGCGATGTTAAATGGATATTGTTATTGGGCACTCTTTTGACGATTAGCGCGTTATAAGGTTATAACGGATTTTATTTTAAAGAGTTTATTTCTCATTTCAGATACATCGACCGTAATCAAAAGTATAAATTAATATTGATTTTGAAAATATGCGGGCAGGATCCGAACCCAAGACCGGTACGGGTTTTGAATTTCTCATTTATTTTGAAAAGAAACCAAATAAATGCATATTATTGTATGTTCTTAGTAGCGCCTTACGTGCCCTTAAAAAGAACAGACAAGATCGAATCTACATTCATCACGTCAAAAAGAAATAACAGACCTCACTCACTAAGATTTGCATTTATAATTTAAATATGCGGTTAATATTAATTGCTTTGATATTTTGTCATTTTAACATTATGACATTCAAATAAATATCTTTACGCCATTTAAAATACAGGCGTAGACAGAGGTCTAGACAATTAAGTCATCCACCTTCCACCCGAAGACATTTTTGGGCAATGTGGCAGGTTGCGAGCACGTCGCCGTCTTTACGTCCAAGCCAACAATGTAAAAAGTATATAAGTTTTGAAAAAACTCATTGGTACGAGCCATGGGAATCGAACTCGGGTCTCTTGACTCGAATTCCGATCACCCAACCGCTCGGCTATCGTGACATTTAGACAGTTCACTTATAATGCAAATAAGCATGTGTAATACATTAAATTATTAATCTATCAACAAAATAACGCGCCTCCTCGAACCCGCATCACAGAGTTTTGAAAAGACTTTAAAAAGAATCTTTAGAATTAAATGGGATGGGGAATGGAGGTATGGAATGGGGAATCGGGGTAAAGAAAATAAATACTTTAATATGAAAATACATTTTTATTCCACAAAAAAAGCATAACAAAATAACGATGTAATAGAAATTTTAAATTATGAACATCATGTATAGTGAACACAGATAATATGAAAGTAATACCATGACTGGCCATATTATTAGGGACAGTTATATTTATGGTTTTTCTAGTTCAAATGCACTAAAAAACTGCATAAGTATGCCAGCCAGCAAAGGTTCCCCCCTTTTAATAATACATATTTACAAAAAACTTTAACTATAAAGTCCAAGGAAACTATTACTGTCCCCATAATTTGGACTGTCACGCACTGCAGTAACATGTGGAACGGAAATTTATGATAAAATAACTACTCAATTACTACATGTAGTTATAAAACAATGATTCAAAATATAAATTTTTTAAAACCCTGTACGAAATATTGAAACATTTGAGAAGAGCTCTCAGTATGGAATGATAATTTATTAAGTACAAAGTGATGTCATTTAATGATACTCAGACTTCAAAAGACTGCTAGCGCTATATTTGCACAGAAGAAATAGATTAAAACTCAAATAACAATAAAAAAAATTCTAAGTAAATATTAAGAATAATTTACATTCTCATATAGAATAAGAACTGGAGTCTTAACATGAGGTCCTGCGACTTCATTGTAGACCGAAACTGAACTGAACCGACACAAAGATGATGCAGGGAAAATAATTGAATTTTTTTTGCTGGCAATCTCCAGCGGCGACAAAAGTTTAGTTTAGGTCTAAAAATAAATCGTGTCAAGAATTCGTGTGGTAAGGTTTTTAAATAAGAAGGCTTTTTAAATAAATACGGCGTTTTTAAATATTACTGTAACATTGCATTTATTATGCTCCTCGGTTATTAGTGGTATAGCGAAGTATACTTACATGAAATTATTACATATTTTCGGAAAATTTATTTAGTCCGTCCTTAAAATTAAAATCTTTTTAAAAGCATTTTGCATTTCGAGCGCGATAAACAGTGGGTAAATCCTCATAAAGTATTATTAAAAAGACTCAAAGAATATAAATCTAATCCAAAAATAATTATTTTATCACAAACAAATGGCAGCCCTCTCCACCAGAGAGAAATTTTTAATTTTACTGATGATACTTAGCACAAGGAAGTAACATCTAGATTGACTAATTGATTACATGTATATGCAAAAGAACATTGTGATATAACTTTAAATTATTATTACAAAGACGACAAGTATACTGAAAAATCGAGTATTTAACTGTTTTTTTTATCCAAAAACTTTAAATAACTCTGAACTGTACTTAAAAATTTCAAAGTACAGTAAAGTTTTTTTAAATAAAAAAACCGCAAACACTCGTTTTAAATTAAAACTGTACTGATAGTGTTTATTAATATGTGACCTCATAAAAGATTTAAACAATTAAGGGCGTTTGCAATCACGTGACTGTCGCTCTAAAAAGTATAGTTTATATAATGTTTTATAAAAAAAGCAATATATTTTATTTTAGTTTAATTAAAAACGATTTAATAATAATATATTACTGTCAAACTATACCCTTATTATTGTATAAAATTATTGTATTCAAATGTTTCCTTGGTAAATAGCTACGCGCTAGCATATAACTAATAGCCATACTTTAGATTCTCCTTAAAAATATACACAATATAATATTATTTAAACCTTTTGCAGCGAAAATAAAAGTGTAAATTTTGAAAATTTTCTTAGGCAGCATCTGTCTATATATATTTGGAAGTACATGATAATTTATTTACTATTAAATTGGTCTCTTTATTCACGAAAACATTTTGCTCTTAGACTAGATAAGTTCATGGTTCAAACCTCGACGTCAGAGCGCGTTGTGCTCCTTCAGTAAGTAGTGTCCCACGAGCCGCTTCTGTATATCCGTCACACCGCCGTATATTTGTGTACCTCTTGCGTCTCTGTTGACGGCAAAGAAATTTAAGTAAATATTATTGGGTCACGATAGCCGCGTGATTGGGTGATCGGAATTCGAATAAATGGAACCCCGAATTCGATCTTCAAGGCTGTGTTGGATGGGTTTGGGTTCTTTCTAGAAAAGTATGTAAGATTTATACCGATGGCTTGGACATAAAGTCGGCGATGGGCTCACCACCTGTCACGTTTTCCCGAGAAAAATGTCTTCCGTGGAAGGTGGGTCGAAGGTACTTAATTGTCTAGACTGGACCTCTGTCTACCCCTGTATTGGGAATGGCGTGAAGATGTATAAATTAAATAATTTTATATTTACAGTGACATCAACACAACAAACTTTCTATCAACCTTCACAAATTTTCGCATTTATAACATTGTAACATTGATAATATGTGAGTCGCATAGAATCGACACTGTTGTTTTTTTTTTTTTTTAGGAACATTCGAGTCGGCTTTTGTTATGTAAAGCCGACTCGATTGTTGCCATCCAGTTGTGACGTCACGATATGGTGCTGGACCAATGCGATTACTCTACTCAGCGTATTTTAAATATAAAAATAATAAATAAATACATACACAGATAAGGACAATATCACATACATTGTTCTGATCCAAAAGTGAGTAGCTAAAAAGCACTTGTGTTATAAATCGGAAACAACGAAGTTGCCATAAACACTCAGACTCGAGAAAATGCTTTTTCTTCCCTCAGGGATGGCAACACTATGGAAACCGGTGTGTACCCGACTTATTTATTACATATATACATACATATACACATACAGATATAAGCTACGCAAATACATATAACTTATCCGTCGTCGTCAAATATAAATTGTATTAGAAAAACCAAATTTAACGAAACTAGGTACACAATCCATTACGCGGCAAGTCATTGTTAAACTATTAAAAATGGCGTCGCTACGAGCGCGGGAAATTTCATAACGCAACCAGCGTCACCATATCAAACGATGTGCACGCGACTCCTCCATAGAGCTCGTCAAATATAAATCGTATTAGATAAACCAGATTTGACGAAAAGACGCCAGTTACACCATCCATTACGCGGCAAGACATTGATTGACACAATATTAAAAATGGCGTTGCTACGAGCGCGGGACGCAACTAACGCAATCCATTGCCATGTATAGTCTTAAGGAACTCATAGATTAAATAAGTAAATAAAATACTGTACAAATTCTTCTGTAAAAAATCTTATTCTTCTGTAAATAAAATTGCAGGCTTTCAATATTTTTAGCAAAACATGCTCACAATTTTGATGTAACATCTGTGTATAACATGTTTAATGCAATAAATTATTATTATTATTATGGTATCCGAGGCGGGCCGACGCGAGCCGCGCCCGTTGCCATGGAAACGCAACAAGCGTCACCATGGCAACGGCTGCCAGGAGGTCGTTGCGCCACGTATCGTCGACGATCACATCGTTATTACTATTACGGCATCCGAGGCGGGCCGACGCGAGCCGCGCCCGTTGCCATGGAAACGCAACTAGCGTCACCATGGCAACTGATGCGAGTTCGTAACGTCACGTATCGACGACGATCACATCATTACTATTACGGCATCCGAGGCGGGCCGACGCGAGCCGCGCCCGTTGCCACGGTAACGCAACCAGCGTCACCATGGCAACGGCACTTCGCCTACGCCACTCCTTTCACCTGTAATGCCTCTCGGCGTCGTAGTTGATGCAGAGCCCGCGGCCGCCCAGTATCTGCACGCAGTGGTCGGCGACGGCGGCGGCGCCCCGGCCGGCCACGTACTTGGCCATGGCGCTGTTCTTGGTGCTGACGTCGGTGGCGGCGCGGTAGGCCAGCAGCCGCGCCGACTCCACCATGATGCACATGTCCGTCAGCCGGTCCTGCGGCGGGCAAGCGCGGACGTGCGCATGGAGTACTGGAGCCATAAGGGGGGGGGATTCCGAAACGTGACGTCGCAGGTTCAGGCTCGCTATTTGAAATATTTCGTAATCCACTCCAGACGCAAGCATTGGCAGTTGATCGGTGAATGGTGAACCATTTATTGTTAAATTAGAGGAAAAAAAAAACAATCATTTTTATATAATCACCCGTTTATCACGATGGCGCGGGTGGTTGGGTGGTCGGAATTCGAGTCAAGAGACCCGAGTTCGATCCCAAAGTGGGTCGAAAAGACTTGTCTAGACCTCTGTCTAGTATTGGGAATCTAAATTCCTCTCGACTCCAAATACCACTCGGATATCGTGACTATTATTTGTTTCTGGTAAAAATTAAAAAAAATATATACTGAAATATATTGTATAATATAGGTTAAGGAGAAAGAAATCTAGCAGTGGATAGCTGGTAGTGGAGATACATAGTATAGACAGTAGAGAGAGGAGAATGACGTACCTTTACAGAAGGCAGTCGCGTTAAATTCTTGCCGAAAGCCTCACGCTCTTTCGCATAGTTTATGGCCGTGTCTAAAGCTGCTTGTGCGATACCTGAGGACCAAACATATTTAAATATAGAAATCCAAATTCAACTATCGTATATTTACATGTATTTGAGGTTATTTTTTTCTATAGTAAAGTAAAAGGTAAAAACTTTTACCTTTTACTTTTAAGGAGCTTGAAACGTCCACTGCTGGGCAAAGGCCGACTCTCAAATGTAAGAGAGAGAGATGGGAGCAAAGTAGCAGGGTAAGGTCCGCTACGCTGCTCCTGTGCATTTTGGCGGACTTCACAAATCCTCAAAAAAAAATTTTCTTATTTTTCAGATGGGCAGGTTTTCGCAAGATGATTTTCCTTTACCGCTGTGCTCGTGATAAATTCAGTACTTAAAATTGTATTTATTTTAACAATTTTTATGGTAACCCTGGTAACCACGGCTAAGCTACAACGGTTCTACATTCGTTTGTCTCTGCTTTTCTATATTTGTTTTTTTATTGGATGTACAGGATAGTGGGCAAGTAATTATAAGGGTAATAAAAAAAACCTAAACTTGGTTAAATATCAAGGTATACAATTAGATTCTAGACTAACATTCAAAGTATATATCGATGGCATTGTGAATAAAGCATACAAACAAATTGGATTTATTAAGCGTGTCTGCAACTCTTTCAGTGACATAGATTGCATTAAAGTACTATATTTCGCATATGTGCGTAGTATACTTGAATACGCAACTACTATCTGGTCCCCTAACTATTTAACACCCAGCCATAAAATTGAATCAATTCAGAAAAAATTGTTAAATATTTGTGTTATAAAGACCATAAATTATTTACAACATACTCTGAAGCTTGTAAATACTATCGTTTAGACACACTGGAACTCAGGCGACGACAACATGATATGATGCTACTGCATGGGTTATGGTCTGGTGATATAGATTATCCAGCTCTGCTTTCTAAAATATCTCTACGAGTTCCAGTGTACCATACAAGAAACACAAATTTGTTCAGTGTACCCTTGAGAAACTCAAACTATACTAAAAACTCCACGCTGTGTCGTATTGTTGAAACTTATGATAAATACTATTCTAATTTAGACATAGACAATCTATCCAAAAGCCGGTTTAAACATGAAATCATTAAAATAAACAGGGCATAAAGCGCACACAGACACACACACACACACACACACACACACACACACACACACACACACACACACGCACGCACGCACGCACGCACGCACGCACGCACGCACGCACACACACACACACACACACACACACACACACACACACACACACACACACACACACACACACACACGCACACACACACACGCACACGCTCCTCAATGTCAATATTATTAATAAGTTTAACAAATTGTGTAATCTTTATTGGCCTTACTGTTAACAAAATGAACAATTGTAAATACTTAGTGATACGCTGTATGATTACCTAAATAAACAAAATTAAAAAAAAAATGAAAAATAAACTCTGAAACAAACACACTAGCGTCTTTAATAAATTATCTGCTAAGGACTTACCCACGGCGTGAGCGGCGATTCCTATTCTGCCTTGGTCCAATTGCTCCATAGCTATTTTGAAGCCCTCCCCGGCCTGCCCCAGCATGTGGCTGCGCGGTATCCTCACTTCCTCCAGCGTCAGGTCGCACGCGGTCACGGCTCTGTGACAAGCGCTTTATTTCTGCTTAATAAGCCCCCTTTATGTAGTGAAGACATTCATTGGATGAAGGCGAAAAGATTTTGCAATATGGAAGGGGCGCTATTTAGTCCGAATGGATGTTTTCCTTCGTTAATATATTATATTAATAAATATTAAAGTCATATCTAAGTGACCTTAGTCTTATATGAATATTTTACAAATTTAAACTTCCTTTAAACTGATAATAATAAGTCAGAGTATTATCACAATGTGTATAATTTGTATATTTAATTTTAATTAATTTTTATTAATCGGTTAGTTCAAAGAATTATAAAGAAGAGAAAGCTTACTGTAAAACAGAGAAAATAATATCATTACAGGTAATATTAATACTAATTACGTAACTCAAATATTCATATGTAGATTATTGAGCACACCACTCAAGGATATACTATTCTTAGTAAATAATATAAGTCAGCCCGACCCGCCCGTGTCAGTTGAAATTTTAAAAATTTTTTTCTCTTTAATTTAAAAAATAAAATAAGCTTATTATTTCTAATACATCTACAGTAAAAAAATACAACTTATAGTGGAAAAAAGTATAAAGAATGTTAGTTAAACTAACTAAATTGTTTGTCATAAATACCTTACACCCATAAGTGGTTCCTTCTTTCCTCTAAACACACCATCCGTATGCATCGGAACGAGGAAACCTTAAAAAAACATCAAAACATCCGTAAGTAAAAAACTTTGTACGCAAGAATATTCTATAATCTATTTATTGTCTTACTATAAAGTAAAAAAAGTCACGATACCTGAATGGTTGAATGGTCGCAACTTGTTGGCTTGGACATTAATACGGCGAAGGGCTCACCACGTGTCACGTTGTCCCAAAAATATCATCGGTGGAAGGTTGATTTTAACGACTTGATTGTCTAGACCTCTGTCTACCCCTGTATTAAAAATGGAGTGAAGATAACATTGCATCCAACCATTCGTCCGGCCAAATGCCTCAATATTATTCCAAATAATAATACCACACACACACACACACACACACACACACACACACACACACACACACACGCACACACACACACACGCACACACACACACACACACACACACACACACACACACACACACACACACACACACACACACACACACACACACACACACACACACGCACACACACACACGCACACGCTCCTCAATGTCAATATTATTAATAAGTTTAACAAATTGTGTAATCTTTATTGGCCTTACTGTTAACAAATGAACAATTGTAAATACTTAGTGATACGCTGTATGATTACCTAAATAAACAAAATTAAAAAAAAAATGAAAAATAAACTCTGAAACAAACACACTAGCGTCTTTAATAAATTATCTGCTAAGGACTTACCCACGGCGTGAGCGGCGATTCCTATTCTGCCTTGGTCCAATTGCTCCATAGCTATTTTGAAGCCCTCCCCGGCCTGCCCCAGCATGTAGCTGCGCGGTATCCTCACTTCCTCCAGCGTCAGGTCGCACGCGGTCACGGCTCTGTGACAAGCGCTTTATTTCTGCTTAATAAGCCCCCTTTATGTAGTGAAGACATTCATTGGATGAAGGCGAAAAGATTTTGGAATATGCAAGGGGCGCTATTTAGTCCGAATGGATGTTTTCCTTCGTTAATATATTATATTAATAAATATTAAAGTTATGTCTAAGTGACCTTAGTCTTATATGAATTTTTTACAAATTTAAACTTCCTTTAAACTGATAATAATAAGTCAGAGTATTATCACAATGTGTATAATTTGTATATTTAATTTTAATTAATTTTTATTAATCGGTTAGTTCAAAGAATTATAAAGAAGAGAAAGCTTACTGTAAAACAGAGAAAATAATATCATTACAGGTAATATTAATACTAATTACGTAACTCAAATATTCATATGTAGATTATTGAGCACACCACTCAAGGATATACTATTCTTAGTAAATAATATAAGTCAGCCCGACCCGCCCGTGTCAGTTGAAATTTTAAAAATTTTTTTCTCTTTAATTTAAAAAATAAAATAAGCTTATTATTTCTAATACATCTACAGTAAAAAAATACAACTTATAGTGGAAAAAAGTATAAAGAATGTTAGTTAAACTAACTAAATTGTTTGTCATAAATACCTTACACCCATAAGTGGTTCCTTCTTTCCTCTAAACACACCATCCGTATGCATCGGAACGAGGAAACCTTAAAAAAACATCAAAACATCCGTAAGTAAAAAACTTTGTACGCAAGAATATTCTATAATCTATTTATTGTCTTACTATAAAGTAAAAAAAGTCACGATACCTGAGTGGTTGAATGGTCGCAACTTGTTGGCTTGGACATTAATACGGCGAAGGGCTCACCACGTGTCACGTTGTCCCAAAAATATCATCGGTGGAAGGTTGATTTTAACGACTTAATTGTCTAGACCTCTGTCTACCCCTGTATTAAAAATGGAGTGAAGATAACATTGCATCCAACCATTCGTCCGGCCAAATGCCTCAATATTATTCCAAATAATAATAACTACATACACCGATAGGGATAGCATCACATACATTGCTCTGATTCCAAAGTAAGTAGCTAAAGCACTTGTGTTATGAAATCAGAAACAACGAACGTACCACAAACACCTATACCTAAGACAATTTAGAATAAGTGGTTTTCTACATTGATCCGATTGAGAATCGAATCAGAGATCTCAGATACCATAAAGGAGGGCATCAATGCTAAAAATAAGCGCAAAGTTAAACTATTTTTTTTTGCTTTTGGCAAGGGTAGAAGTGAGCACTTCCTCCTATTCTTTTTTCGTACACGCCGTTAGTTTGTGTAACTCGCTCCCGCCTAGCATTACTCCTCTTCTCTTCTTATTCCTCCTCTCCTACTCCACAAATTTTTAAGAAACATGAAAGAGATCAAAGTACTTTACGACTTGTTAAGTTTCTGTTTAATTTTATAAGTATAAAATATATGTGTAGAAGATTAAATTATTATACATGTGGGTGACCCTATACAATCCTCTGAGACTGCTGGAAAATATTTCAGTACAGGAATAATTAGTGCCCTGGCACAAATATTCTATATTAAGTTCTGTGATATTGTGGTGTGTATATGTGTATCTGTGATATACATACTTAATAAAAACAAGAGTTACGCTACGCGATATTTGAGAAGATTAAAACACAATAGAATGGGGTGCTAAAATGCTTTCAATCACACATACATGCGAGTCCTTTGTGACGAAGCGATGGGTCGATCGTTGCGAAGACCGCCACTGCGGAGCCTTCAATGGCTGACGAGAGCCAACTCTTCTTGCCGTTCAGTATCCAGTAGTCACCGTCAGCGGTGGCCGTGGTTTTTATGTTAGCCACGTCACTGCCCGCGTCTGAAAAACAAACCGTTCCAGGATGCGGATTGAGAACAGTTTTAAATAAGAATACTGATGCGAACGGAGAATAACGGAACGAAAATAAATCGTTAATTTTTAGATTTAAAATAAATAAACAGATATCTTCACGCAACCCTAATTCGGGGACAGAGATCTAGTCTAGACAATGCGATGCGAATAGAGTCCGGTAATGATCGCCAATCCGCTCTGCCAAGCTTAAACAATTATGCAAACCAACAAGTACGGGAGAGGCCCATGTCCCGCAGAGGACGACGAGGTCCTGCGTCGCCGCCTTTATGTCCAAGCCAACGATGAAATTCGTACATAAGTTTTTTGAAAACTCATTATACCAAGCGAAGCTGGGGATCGAACCTCGGCCCCTGACTAGCAATTCTGACCACCCAACAACTCGGCTACATTATGTATTTATGTTATGAAACCATAATGGCTAGCAATTAGTGTTATTATAAATAAATAAATATATCTTCACGCACCCCAATACAGGGGTAGACAGGTTCAGTTCCAGATAATTGGGGTCCTTTGACCCACCTTCATCCGAAGATATTTTGGGACAACGTGACAGGTGGTGAGCCCGTCGCCGTCTTTATGTCCAAGCCAACGATATAATCCGTACATAAGTTTTTAAAAAGCCACCTGGAATCGAACCTTTCGGGTCTCTTCACTCGTAATCCGACCACCCAACCACTCGTCTATCGTGACTCAAATCAACACTTTTAGATTTAAAAAAATTCATAATAAATTATAATGTTATATAAACCACATAACATATATATATATATATATATATATATATATATATATATATATATATATATATATATATATATATATATATATATATATATATATATATATATATATATATATATATATATATATATATATATATATATATATATATATATATATATATATATATATATATATTTTATACATTTTTCACTTTATAACATGTAGCATTTTTATTAAAATCCATTTATAAAAACAATTTTCGAAATATCACAAGAATAACTGTGCATTCTTTATAATTTTAACATATATTTATTATGTTACATTTAAATATTGTATTACACACATTGTACAGTAGTCTTTGTACTAACGTTAATTTAGAGTGTACCCATTCGTGCAGTTACGTCGGTGAGAAAATATACAGCCAGTACATCGCTATGTCGAAAGTGCCATCTTAAAAAATCCCTGAATAAAATAAACAAAGCTATTATGAGTAGCATCGTCGAAGGTGAATTGTGTGTGATCTGTAATCGCCAATTGACAAGCGTGGCGATTAAGGCAAATGCTTCTGCTGCAATGTTCTACAGACATACAAGCTTTAAATGTAAGGGTAGCCCCCACTACCGCTAAATTGCTTGCTCCTCAATCAGGAGGACGTATCAAGTGATAGTAAAGTGATGTATGGAAAGAAGAAGAAAGTAGATATATACGAAAAGAAATCTCAGTAAAAGAAAAATCTTAGTAAAGAAAGGGAGAAAAGAAGAATATATAGGATAATAATTAAGATAGGAAAGCTTACCTGGTTCGCTCAGAGCAAAACATCCAATGGCTCCTTTGGTGAAGTCACGGAGAAATATCTCTTTCTGCTCCGGAGTTCCTTTCTCATTGACGAGGTTCGCATAGAGGAAGTTATGCAGACACATGATCATGCCGGTGCTAGCGCATCCCCGCGACAGCTCCTCTACAGCCACTGCTAGAGAAAGGTAATCAAGCCCTCTGCCTCCATATTCTTCATCGACCGCAGCGCCCATGAGGCCCATATCAGTTAAGCGCTTTATCTGAAAAAAGAATTTAGAAAACACACCATAATTGTAATACAAAAAATATCTTCACGCACCCCAATACAGGGTAGACAGAGGTCAAGTCTAGACAATTAAGTCCCTTTGACCCACCTTCCACCGAAGATATTTTCGGGACAACGTGACAGGTGGTGAGCCTGTCGCCGCCTTTATGTCCAAGCCAACGATGAAATTCGTACATAAGTTTTGAAAACTCATTGGTACTGCCACCATTGGGGATCGAACTCGGGTCTCTCGACTCGAAATTCCGACCACCCAACAACTCGGCTATCGTGACTTTTACACCTATACCTAAGACAATTTAGAATAAGTGGTTTTCTACATTGACCCGATTGAGAATCGAATCAGAGATCTCAGAGCTGACGATACCATAAAATCGGAGGCCATCAATGCTAAAAATAAGCGCAAAGTTAAACTATTTTTTTTTGCTTTTGGCAAGGGTAGAAGTGAGCACTACCTCCTATCCTTTTTCGTACACGCCGTTAGTTTGTGTAACTCGCTCCCGCCTAGCATTACTCCTCTTCTCTTCTTATTCCTCCTCTCCTACTCCACAAATTTTTAAGAAACATGAAAGAGATCAAAGTACTTTACGACTTGTTAAGTTTCTGTTTAATTTTATAAGTATAAAATATATGTGTAGAAGATTAAATGATTATACATGTGGGTGACCCTGTACAATCCTCTGAGACTGCTGGAAAATATTTCAGTACAGGAATAATTAGTGCCCTGGTACAAATATTCTATGTTAAGTCCTGTGATATTGTGGTGTGTATATACATAATTAGTAAAACAAGAGTTACGCTACGCGATATTTGAGAAGATTAAAACACAATAGAATGGGGTGCTAAAATGCTTTCAATCACACATACATGCGAGTCCTTTGTGACGAAGCGATGGGTCGATCGTTGCGAAGACCGCCACTGCGGAGCCTTCAATGGCTGACGAGAGCCAACTCTTCTTGCCGTTCAGTATCCAGTAGTCACCGTCAGCGGTGGCCGTGGTTTTTATGTTAGCCACGTCACTGCCCGCGTCTGAAAAACAAACCGTTCCAGGATGCGGATTGAGAACAGTTTTAAATAAGAATACTGATGCGAACGGAGAATAACGGAACGAAAATAAATCGTTAATTTTTAGATTTAAAATAAATAAACAGATATCTTCACGCAACTCCTAATTCGGGGGACAGAGATCTAGTCTAGACAATGCGATGCGAATAGAGTCCGGTAATGCGATCGCCAATCCGCTTGCCAAGCTTGGCCACTATGCAAACCAACAAGTACGGGAGAGGCCTATGTCCTGCAGAGGACGACGAGAGGTGCTGCGTCGCCGCCTTTATGTCCAAGCCAACGATGACATTCGTACATAAGTTTTTGAAAAACTCATTGGTACTGCCAGCTGGGGATCGAACTCGGGTCTCTCGACTCGCAATTCCGACCACCCAACAACTCGGCTACGTTATGTATTTATGTTAGGAAACCATAATGGCTAGCAATTAGTGTTATTATAAATAAAATAAATTTATCTTCACGCAATTCCCAATACAGGGGTAGACAGAGGTCTAGTCTAGACAATTTAGTCCCTTTGACCCACTTTCCACCGAAGATATTTTGGGACCACGTGACAGGTGGTGAGCCCGTCGCTGTCTTTATGTCCAAGCCAACGATATAATCCGTACATAAGTTTTTAAAAAAGCCACCTGGGGATCGAACTCGGGTCTCTTCACTCGTAATTCCGACCACCCAACCACTCGTCTATCGTGACTCAAATCAACACTTTTTAGATTTTAAAAAAATTTCATAATAAATTATAATGTTATGTAAACCACATAATATATATATATATATATATATATATATATATATATATATATATATATATATATATATATATATATATATATATATATATATATATATATATATATATATATATATTTTATACATTTTTCACTTTATTACATGTAGCATTTTTATTAAAATCCATTTATAAAAAAACAATTTTCGAAATATCACAAGAATAGCCGTGCATTCTTTTATAATTTTAACATATATTTATTATGTTACATTTAAATATTGTATTACACACATTGTACAGTAGTCTTTGTACTAACGTTAATTTAGAGTGTACCCATTCGTGCAGTTACGTCGGTGAGAAAATATACAGCCAGTACATCGCTATGTCGAAAGTGCCATCTTAAAAAATCCCTGAATAAAATAAACAAAGCTATTATGAGTAGCATCGTCGAAGGTGAATTGTGTGTGATCTGTAATCGCCAATTGACAAGCGTGGCGATTAAGGCAAATGCTTCTGCTGCAATGTTCTACAGACATACAAGCTTTAAATGTAAGGGTAGCCCCCACTACCGCTAAATTGCTTGCTCCTCAATCAGGAGGACGTATCAAGTGATAGTAAAGTGATGTATGGAAAGAAGAAGAAAGTAGATATATACGAAAAGAAATCTCAGTAAAAGAAAAATCTTAGTAAAGAAAGGGAGAAAAGAAAAAATAATTTATAATATTATACATGAATAATATCATAATGACATATACAATTAAGATAGGAAAGCTTACCTGGTTCGCTCAGAGCAAAACATCCAATGGCTCCTTTGGTGAAGTCACGGAGAAATATCTCTTTCTGCTCCGGAGTTCCTTTCTCATTGACGAGGTTCGCATAGAGGAAGTTATGCAGACACATGATCATGCCGGTGCTAGCGCATCCCCGCGACAGCTCCTCTACAGCCACTGCTAGAGAAAGGTAATCAAGCCCTCTGCCTCCATATTCTTCATCGACCGCAGCGCCCATGAGGCCCATATCAGTTAAGCGCTTTATCTGAAAAAAGAATTTAGAAAACACACCATAATTGTAATACAAAAAAATATCTTCACGCAATTCCCAATACAGGGGTAGACAGAGGTCAAGTCTAGACAATTAAGTCCCTTTGACCCACCTTCCCCGAAGATATTTTCGGGACAACGTGACAGGTGGTGAGCCCGTCGCCGCCTTTATGTCCAAGCCAACGATGAAATTCGTACATAAGTTTTTGAAAAACTCATTGGTACTGCCACCTGGGGATCGAACTCGGGTCTCCTGACTCGAAATTCCGACCACCCAACAACTCGGCTATCGTGACTTATAATTTTAATTTATATTATGGAATGTTAACGAGAAGAGTTAGTGTTTAGTAGTATCGACTAAAAGTTTTACGTTCATTGTTCGTTGCGTTCTGTAGACCTAATTGCTAAGTGGATGCTAGGTTGGATGATCGGAATTCGAACCCGCAACCTCCACTGTACCGTGGCCATGCTTTTTACTTCGAGCCATCGTATCTAATTTAAATTTAATATGTCTCTTTCATAAGCCTTTCTCCTTTTTGTAAGCCTTTTGTGTGTTGCTGCCATTTGCCGGAAACTATTCCACCTTCTAGCTCTAACTTTATTGATATGAAGATATGAATACGATAACGCCGTCTACACCTTTACGATTCATTTTTATTAATTTTGCAAGCTTATGATCCATGCTTTTTGTTATTATATAAATGCCAAAATGTTAAAAATCTACTTGCACAGGCGGCATTCGAACACGCGACCTCCCCAACACTTTTTTAACGTCATTAGAAACAAACGTTCATCACGAAATTCATAATTGAATGATACATATTTTCAGAACTTCATCTTTTTACACATATATAACTTATAAAATAAAAATAATTAAAAAAAATATCTGCACGCAATTCCCAATACAGGGGTAGGCAGAGGATATTTTCCTTCCACCGAAGATATTTTCGGGACAACGTGACAGGTGGTGAGCCCGTCGTCGTCTTTATGTCCAAGCCGACGATATAATTTGTACATAGGGTTTTAGAAAAACCCATTGGTACGGCCACTTGAGGATCGAACTCGGGTCTCTTGACTCGAAATTCCGTCCACCCAACCACTTGGCTTGACTAAATAATTATAAATAATAATAATAAATTTTATATAATAATAATAAATTTTAATATTCAATTTAATAATAAATTCAATAATAATATTCAAATGACCCGGTAGTTAAAATTTAGGGGTTAATTTTTAATGGAGGTATCGTAGGGGCGGGTTGATAGGGAACTACCAAAATTTCAAATTTAGAGCTAATTATACTTCCTCTATTCTCCATTCTATAAATTAGAACTTCGTGAATGAAAAAAAAAATTGTGAAATGAATAGATAGCTAAACTCCTCTCTGGAAACTTGACAAATTTTCATTTTTTTTTTGTATATTGTGAGGGTCCTTGGATGATCTAGAATCACAATTGGATCGGATCGAATCTAAAATTTGTAGTCTATTATAATCGAAACAAGCGACGAACTTGTAAAGTCTCTGGTACAGACGATGAAACTGAGTCTTACTCAAAACATTTAAAATGAAATAGAATAGTTTAAAATGTATATATTAATAACAAAAAAATTAAATCTCTCTGATACCGTGACATGGTATTTTATCTGTTACGTAAACTACAAAAGCTGTTTCTATCTATTGTCCACTTAAGATACGACAAACACGTCCATTGATAAGCTGTTCAAAGTCATAACAATGGCTTTGAACTATACATGGAAAATAAAATGTACGATTCAAGGGATTACAATATTTGACACACGTGCGATTGTAATTTGAATAAATTCATCTATCTATGCGATAGCATGTAGAGATAGCTAATTTCTTTTAATTCTTCTAGGAAGCTAATTCAAACGAATGTTAATAATTGTAATCATCAATTATCTCCAGAAACGCATCTAAGCTAATTCAAACGAATGTTAGTAATTGTAATCACCAATTATCCTTAGACACGCATCTTTCGTCTTTATCTCACATAAATTATATCACCAGGTTCATACATTCGACAACGATTCTAAAAAACAAGTCATAAAACAGGCGGCCTACCTAGGTTGCTGCTACAGACAGGATTTAAGACGTGTAATACATATATACTGATAGTGACTACTGGTGAAACGAAGGCGCAATGTATATAATTAATAGAATAGGCATCAATGGCCCTTTGACTAAGGCGCTAATTTTAAACGTATTTTTATTATATATTTTAGAGACATTAAGCATGTTTGTTCCTATTGCAGACATTTTATAAAAAAAGACGTAAAATGTCGCAAATATTGTAAAGGACTAGCAACGTCAAGCAACAAATCCCGTAGCACTTTTCTTAGGCATTTTAGCTGATGCGCAGCTATCGAGAATTTTAATAATTCCCCTGGAAGACAGAGGTCTAGTCTAAATAAATAAGACAATTAAGTCCCTTCAACCCACCTTCCACCGAAGATATTTTCGGGACAACGTGACAGGTGGTGAACCCGTCGTCGTCTTTATGTCCAAGCCATCGATATAATTCATATATAAGTTTTTGAAAAACCCATTGGTCACACCGGATCGAACTCCGGTCTCTTGACTCGAAATTCAGACCACTCAGACTCGGTTATCGTGACTGTTCCCTACAAAAATGGAAATAAACAATCCTATACTGTTTTGAGACGTCAGCAATGACATTATGATTCTGACGGGTGACAGTCAATATCTGAAAGAAATAACTGGTCCTGTGCAGAACCACGGAATGGAGATTAGCCACCGGATACAAATAAAAAGTAACTTCTTAAATAGTTTTTTATAATACAATGTTAAAAATGACTTAACTATACTCATTTTTATATTAACATTTTTTATGACAATTTTATTAAATCAACTCTTTTTATAAGACATCATCCTAGTTTTGTTAACATTAAAATCGGCGAATCGGGCCCAATAATAAAAAAAATACGTATATCTCTCTGCAGTAAACTGGCTACGGCAATACATTTAAAGTAAATGAATAATGAATATTTAAACCAAGGACAGTGGCCTACTTTAACACGATCGGATGATTATAATTCCATACACAGAGTATTTTTAAAGGCCGATTAAAAACAGTCAACTTGAGGAAAATGTTATAGAGCATAACTGAAGGTTCGGTTCATTTAGTTCAATTGATAAAAAGAAGTGTTTAAAAAATATATGTTTATTTGTATATATATATATATATACATTGCTCCGATCCCAATGTAAGAAACTAAAGCACTTTATGCGTGGGAATCGAAAACAACAAAGGCACCACAAACACACAGACCCGAAAAAATTTAGAAAAAGTGGTTTTTCTTCATTGATCCATTCGGGAATCGAACCCGTCCTGGGTTCAAGATGACGACACCTTGAAAACCGGTGTTTACGCCACTGGTCCACGGAAGTCGTCTAAATAAAAACACATTGTACGATTTGTTTGTATTCTATAATATCGATATAGGGTAATTTAGGTTATGAATTATTATTACTTATGCTACCTTTATCTGTTTAGAGATGATCTGTTAGTTACAACTCATGGCCATAATGGATTTCACCATACAACTGAGAAATAGGATGTGGTATTTGTATACGCATGTTCATGTGCTGCCGAAGTCACTTACCGAGAAAATGTCACGATAACCTAATGGTTTAAAAAAGTTGCATAAATATTTTGACTTATATCAAAATATTTATGCATTTTTTATATATTCACGCATTTTTCACACAAAAGGCACTCTTGGGGTACTCTTGTCCTGAAGAGTACCCTAAATCGAAGAGCATGTATGGAATTATGAAAGTGGATGAAGCGAAACAAGAATTTAAGGATCATAGCAAGTGGAAAGAAGTGGTCTTTGCCTACCCCTATGGGAAAGAGGCGTGATTATATGTATGTATGTTTGTATGTATTTTTCAATACTGGGGTAGGTAGAGGTTAATACAACGAAGTCCTTGTGACCCACTTTCCACCAAAGCTTATTTAGGACAATATGACAGGTAATATGGTAATAATGATAAGCTTATCGTCATTTTAATATCCAAGGTAACGTTACAATATGAGTGTATACATATATGTTTACACTCAAATATAAACATTCACATATATCACACAAATATTTTCCCCTAGCAGCATTCGAAACTGCAGCCTCAGCTTCGAAGGCAGGGTCACTACAAATTAGGTAACAGCTTTATTTTCATAATATAAAAAAAAATATTAACGACAATATTACTACCATTGTTTAAATTTTTATTTAATATTCTTAAACATTGTTAATTTATTTCATTATGCTATTATTAGATGACAGCAGAAAGCCTTTCCATAACCATGAAGATAAAAACATTTAATACATTCATCATATTCCAGGTCTACATCCATATTTTACTTCCGATTCCGATCAGATTTTTGTCGTAAATGTGGCCTTCATATGAACCTTACTTGCTAAACTGGTAAAACTAATGGAGCTATTGCTTGGGCAGTCAAGTCTTTGCCTCTATAGAAGGCTACAATTACCACGGATCACCAATCAAGCAGGACATGACTAATATATTTTGAGGCTTTCATTAGCATGTAAATGTTCTTTTTACTATGGCAATTTTGAAAATACAACAAAGAGATTTGCAACATAGCCTAATTGATAAAATTTTATTGCAAAAATGAATAAGGTCCTTACTTTTGCTATTTACATTTTCTACTGATGAAAATATAAATTGCAAAAGCGAAACAAACCTGCATCCTAGCTATTTCTTTATATTAGAATTATACACAATTGAGGTATGTATAATAAATTTTGTTGACTTAAATATATATTAACAATACTTATTTGTTAAATTTTATTTGACTAATTAATGCTATTTTCTAAAACAGAAAATTTTCTAGGATATTTTTTCATACTTAATAAAATATTATTAAATATTATTGTTTGTATAAGTGTTTATTACAAACTAGCTTTACACACTTCAAAAAGTATGTCTGCCAGTCATCATCAGAACAAATCATAGATGCAAATGTTTATTTTCCATCAATACAATTTTAATATTTATTGTTGATACCTTTAACTAACGCCTACAAAGGAAGGAGGTTCTATGAGAAAGTATGAATATAAAATGTTAGGAAATAATCCCCAAGAAAAAAACTTTACTAAAAGAATTTCGGCATGATATTATTTGTAGCTGTGCGATCTTCTGACGTCCTAGAAGCTAATACTTACATGATTAAATGGAAACCTCCCTTCCAAATCAAGTTTGGAGGCAGTAGGCTTCAGGTGTTCATTAGCAAAATTTCGCGCCAATTCTTGGATATACTGCTGCTGTTCATTTAACCGGCTCGTGAATGAGCGAGCCTGAGTCGCAGATACCTTCAAACATTGTTTGGTGGCAACTAAACAAAAAATATTTTCCCTGAATATTTATGGTTAGCGGGTAGCATCTCTGCTACCTAGTAATGTAAAAAAATATAGTTCAAAGCTTTCAAACTCATAAGTTGCATTTGTAGCCAAAGATTTTACATTTCAAATTATGTACT
Source organism: Sericinus montela (assembly GCA_029286605.1). NCBI lineage: Eukaryota > Metazoa > Arthropoda > Insecta > Lepidoptera > Papilionidae > Sericinus > Sericinus montela. The sequence goes on along the minus strand of JAGSMR010000017.1, from coordinate 1,541,135 downwards.
AAACATTACTTACAGCTTAATTTTGCTGATTTCGAAAACGCACTTGCTGTCATGATAAGTTCCGATATTATACTCGTCGTAATGGCTCTGCTCTCAAATTCAATTATATATAATCGCAAATAATACAATATACTGATAGTGATAAAATCAAGGTTACGCCAAGTGGAAATTTCGGCGACTTGTTTCAGTTTTATAACGTAATGATTTAAAAAAAAAACAATCGAAGGAATGTGATAGTTCAGTTAACCTGCATTTGAGGATCAATTATAAAAATATATTTTTTTATTCTCTACCTCTATACTTTCTAGTAAATAAAAACACAAAATAAGGTAAGTGTGATGAGAGTGAGACAAAAAACATTTCGTTAGTTTTATTTGTCAGTTGTCATCTGTCAATATCAGCTGAATCGGAGTGTATTGTATTATCTATGGAATCATATTCAGAATTTTGGACGTCAAACTAGATGCGAGATCTCAGTATTGTATTAGGATTTTTTTATTAAAATTCCTAACAGATCCTATTGAGATTAGGTAGGTTGTTGTCTATTAATTTATGAAACTTTAGTCATAGAAACAAGTATGTAAGGATCGTAGCAAGTGGAAAAAAGTAGTATCTGCCTACCCCTACGGGAAAGAGGCGTGATTGTGTGTACTTTAGTCAAATATCTAATTTATCTCCACGCAATTCCCAATACAGGGGTAGACAGAGGTCAAGTCTAGACAATTAAGTCCCTTTGACCCACCTTCCACCGAAGATATTTTCGGGACAACGTGACAGGTGGTGAGCCCGTCGCCGCCTTTATGTCCAAGCCAACGATGAAATTCGTACATAAGTTTTTTTTAAAAAAACTCATTGGTACTGCCACCTGGGGATCGAACTCGGGTCTCCCGACTCGAAATTCCGACCACCCAACAACTCGGCTATCGTGACTTTTTAATTTAATTATCTAATTTAATAAAAAGTATCTAATTTAATTTGTAATTCCACTAAAGCCATTAAGGAAGTTATTTAACCATCCTACAAAATGGCATTGGTGTTCACGAGTCATTAGTCATATTTTATGGATTTGATAAATACAGTACTTTCCAAATCTAAGTAGACGATTTGCAGTTGGATAACTACTCTTCTTCTTCTCTTTTCGTTTATGGGATTATATACACTTGGAAGGTGACAGTCTGACAGTGACAGCTGACATTTTGTTTATTGTTATTGATTTACCCTTTTTACATTGAAAATACTCACTTTATACACCCGAAATGTTATCATGAAGAAACTGCTTTAGAGAAACTAATTGAATTTATGTAAATTTTAGATACATCACAAAAATAAAACAAAACTTGTCGTAACCGTTTTAAATTTCTTAAATATAATTTTTGAGTCTTAAGAAGTTGAAATATTTTCACCTAAAAATTTATACAAATCGGTTGATATGACGTCGATTTTTGATCAGTTTGAGCAAGCTTCTCAAGTGTCCCAAAGGGCTGCTCCCGTTGCTGAGCCCATGACATCATCAGGATACATTAATATGCAGATGAACGACAATGCTCCGATGTTCTCAAAACAAAAGATGAACTTCAATCCTTCAGACTCCATCACGCATGTTGCTGTCGCTAGTGACTATCTAGTCCTTGCAATGGCTAATGGAAAACTTTTTCGATTGGATTTAAAAAAACCGGATGAACATGAAGGTCAGTAATTTTATAACATATTAAACATAACCAATGTTGAATATGTTATAAAATTATTATTTAAATTTTGTAAGACCAAATAATAACCACTTACTTCCTTCCTCTTTGTATCATTCCTAAGGTAGAGAATGCCTCAGGCATAAAGTCTTTGATAAATAATGCTTATGCTATATTGCAACAATAGATTAAATAATTTGCAAACTTCATAAGAATGTATAATAACAATACTATCTTGCTGTTTTAAGTGAATGTATATGCAAACATAATTTATTTCTACTACTTACTTTTAGAAATAGTATCATTATAGAAATTTAATACATTTTATATTAGGTAAGGGTTATGGCATGTTGAATAAACCTACATGTCAAATTTTACCTCAATAAGGTAAAAAGTGGTTCTGATCTAATTCAGTTTAATATTGAAAGTTTAATAAAAGCTGGTAAAAATCACTGCACTTCAAAATTTACTTCCTGTTAAGTATAGTGCTGATTTAGCAATGGCAAAAACCCCGTTTTCCAATCCCAATAGTTAAAGAATAGTTCTTAAACTACACACACACTACAGCAGGAGAAGCAGAGGCATGTGCTTTATGATTTCACAATTTTAAGTGTTAATTTAATAACAATGATGTTGATATGAAATTTATATCCAAGGGACCTATGTGCTATGTCACAAAAAAGTTATAAAAGTTCTCATCTCTAATCTCTATCTCCCTCTAGTCATACCATATTTTTTTTCATATATTGTGATATATCATATATTATCAATAAAATGTGATGATTGTCAAAAATAGCATTTTTTAATTTATCAACTAATTTCTTTACTTGAAATTCATATGCAAAGTTTTAGTGTAAGGTGGCTTTCCTATTACATACTTAAAGCATAGTGTATAATCTAGCTATAAAATAGTGAATTTGTGAGTGAATTGATGTAGAGGAAGCACAGAATTGCTTTATTCCACTGTCAGCGCTGCGCAGTTTTTATTCATGAATGAACGGTCCCCCTAATAAACTATCACTTCCAAATTAAATGATTGCTGGACCTTTGTTTTTATATTTTCCTGCTCCTGCTGTAATTGTAGTTGAAATCAAACCTATCTAAATTTTTAGACATATTAGTTATTACTAATTGACATTCTTTTCACTGTATTGTAAACTTTGCTCTCTGTTTAAAATAGATAAATCAGATAAATTTTATAGAGAATTTTGATATATAAAGTGTTGTAACCATATCTTTCATATATTATATAACTGGTATAATATAGAATAAAATTTCAGAAATTCACTATGCGAAATTCGTACAACCAAATACAAAGCTGTCTAATATATTCCTGGATCCTCGGTCAACATCTTCTTATGGCATTTGCTGCAAGGAATAAAGATGGAAATCCCGAACTTGTTTACCTTCACCGAGCACGTAATAAGCTGAAATCTGTTTGCAAGTCCAGGAATTACGAAGTAACAGAAGTGGGTTGGAATTATGAGAATAAATCCAGTACCACAACTGGACCAATATTACTTGGCACATCTCAAGGTCATTTATTGGAGACTGAATTAGAAGCTGATAATGACAAAATGTTTACTGGCAGTCAGCAGTATTGGAGACAGGTAAAATGTTTCATAGTTTGCATATTAAATTATTATTATATTGCAAAGTAAATTTGGGATATTCATTTAATAATGTTCTGATTATGATATTCTTAATGGTCAGACACTTGACTTTATTTAAATCTGGTTTACTTTTATACTTCTTAAAATACGTAAAATTAAAAACATGGTAACTAAAAAAAATGCTGATGTCCATGGTAAAAATATAGATAATTTTGAAATAATTATATTAATTGATGATTGTGCTAGACTGTCAGCAGTATCTACTATAAGATTACACACATAGAAACTATTTGATTACATTATTTCTCAGATATTTCTAAGAGATTCCACTTTATGATTGTCTGCTCTGCTTTCCAAGTGTTGCCAAGTGAAAACTACAAATTTTAATTGATTGATCCAAGAATATTTTTCTTGTTTTAATTTATTGTAATTATTTGTGTTTGTGATTTATTAAACCGTGTGTATTTTCTTCCTACTCAAGCTGCCTAATTACTTGCCACTTTATGGGGGCAAGGAAATTGATGGATTGGTAATTTTTTTGCAGTAATTTTGTTTTTTTATGAGTTCATTGTTTTTATAGAACCCAATTTAATCTCACATAACTTCAACTTCATAGATTGCTTATTTGATTTATTGAAACTGTGGGTCCTTAGGTAACCTTTAGCAGTGGAGTAACACTGTTCACTCTAAAATTTAAGAACTTTTCAATATAATCTTTTCTAGACTATTATATAACTTTAACATTTTTACCCTTTTAAATATGACCATGCATGATTGCCTCTTACCTTACATTTTCATTTATTACTATTACAGGTCACTTATCCTCATGCATTTTTTTTTTCAATTTAGATTTTCGATATTGGCAAAGGATCGGAGACGCCAATAACAGGCATCCAATTCCATCGTGTTAATAGCACTACAAAGTATTTTGTATTTGTTACTACACCAATAAGGCTGTACCAGTTCATAGGCCACGCGGTCTTTACCGACAACAAGCCATCACTGCAGACGATATTTCACGCATATTTAACGATACCCGAGACAGGATTTCAAGAGATTCCATCTACACTGAAATATTCTAAACTTCAGTTCTACTTCGACAAAAATAATACACCGAAGACATTTGCGTGGTTGACAGAGCCTGGAATATTCTATGGGCAGGTTAGTTTTTATCTAATAGAATAACTGCTTTTACAAATTAAAGAATTCTTGTACGGCTTACTATTTTCATTTAAGGTGATTGAACTTGATACTTAAATACAATTTCTGTTACAGCTTGATCCAACTTCCCAACAAAATTCAAATTTTCTTTTTACACAAAGTACACTTATTAATTATCCACCTGAAAAGACTGAAACAAAAGATAAAACTCCTGATAAACCAGAAGCATCAGAAAAAACACCATTGGCTTTTGTATTGACCGAGTTTCATGCGATTCTCATGTATTCCGACAGAGTGAAAGCAGTTTCACTCCTTAATCAGGAGTTAGTGTATCAAGATACTTACTCAGAAGCACATGGGAAACTGAAAAATATTGTCAAAGATCCGGTTCGAAGGACCATATGGGCTGTAACTGATAAGGCAGTGTTCAGATATAAGGTTATTCGTGAAGAGAGAAATGTCTGGAGGATTTACTCAGATAAAGAGGAGTTTGATTTAGCTAAGGAATACTGCCACAACAATCCCGCTTTTATAGACATTATTAATGTTAAACAAGCTGAATTGCTTTTCTCTAAAGGCGATTACGAGAAAAGCGCAGAAATATTTGCCGACACACAGAGTAGTTTCGAAACGGTATGCCTCAAGTTTTTAGAAGTGGATCAGGTCAATGCTCTAAAGGTTTACCTTTCTAGACGACTAGATGCTCTAAACGAAGACGACAAGACTCTTATTTCTATGATAGTTATTTGGATGACTGAGTTATATCTATCTCAACTCGGTCTGTTAAGACGGACAGGAAAAGAAGATTCAGATGAGTTTCACCAACTACAGAGTGAGTTTGAAGTGTTTCTTTTGCAACCGAAAGTAGTGAAGTGCATGCAACATGTGAAATCGGTTATTTACGATCTCATGTCCTCGCACGGTGATCAGCAAAATCTGATAAAACTAACAATCATCAATGAAGATTATGAAAATGTGATAGAGCAGAACATTTACAAGAAGTCATATTTGGAGGCGTTGAAAGTCTTGCAGAGTCTTCAAAGGACCGATTTGTTTTATCAGTTCGCGCCAATGTTGATGGCAGAAACTCCAAAGCACACGGTCAACGCCTTGATATCACTAGGACCAAGACTGATCCCCTTAAAGCTGCTGCCAGCGTTCCTGGCCTGTGAGAACGATGAAGAACATGTGTCGGAAATAATAAGATATTTAGAATTCATGCTTCAGAACTTCAATGTGAAGGATAAAGCGATTCATAACTACCTTTTGGCGTTATATGCTGATAGAGATGTACCGGCGTTGATGAGATATTTATCCAGACAAGGACAGGATCCGGCCATGGTCAATTTTGATATTCATTATGCATTGAGGTGAATTTTTATGTGATCATAACTTCAGAACCTTTGAAATTTACCGTATGGTTACGACGTAAAAATGTACCAGCCTCTTAAGGCACTCCTAAGGCACTTGGAAACTGCAAGTGGCAACCGACAGGTTTGAAGGAATTTAGCAGACCGTGATGGGCAGCAGCGTCTAAGGTGCTTGGTATCTGGTACCGCGATCGCCAATCCGCTTGCCAGGCGTGGCGATTATGACAAATCCTTAAGGGAAAGGCCTTTATCCTGCAGAGTCACGATAGCCGAATGGTTGGGTGGTCGGAATTTCGAATCAAGAGACCCGAGTTCGATCCCCAGACGACAGGCTGGGACAGACCAATGGGTTCTTTTCAAAAATGTATGTACGAATTATATCGTTGGCCTGGACATGAGACGGCGACGGGCTCACCATCTATCCCATTGTCCCAAAGATATCTTCGGTGTTAGGTGGGTCGAAACGACTTAATCGTCTGGACCTCTGTCTACCACTGTATTGGAAATGACGTGAAGGTAATTTTTTTATCCTGCGGTGGACTTTTTTGGCTGTTATATATTTATGTAAATGGAGGAATAACCATAAAATAAAAACACCAGATCAAATTCAGCAAACCGGTGAGGTGAGCAGCGTGAAGTGTACTCCGATCGCCAATTCGCTTGCGAAGCATGGCGATTATAGCAAACCCTTTTTGATACGTGTTCTTCAATAAAACTTTATAGGTTATTATGTATGCTATGTAATCCCAGACAATTAACCTTACTGCTTTTACTTCATACTATGTTTAAAACTATCAACTTTACGCGGCGTTGATTTTACTCTTTACCTTTACTTTGACGACCTCCGTGGACGAGTGGCGTAAACACCGGTTTTCAAGGTGTCGCCATCTCGAGGTCTCGGGTTCGATTCCCGGTGGGATCAATGTAGAAAAACCACTTTTTCTATAATTCCTCGGGTCTGGGTGTTTGTGGTGCCTTCGTTGTTTTCGATTCCCGTACCACACGTGCTTTAGCATCTTACATTGGGATCGGAGCTAATGTGTGTGATATTGTCCCAAAAAAAATATTTTGGGTAATCCATAGATATCTAATCGGTAAATGTTTACTTAATTAAGGAAGAAGTTACTGTTCAAACATTACTAACACTAACACTAGGTTACAGCATACAAAAGGGGTAGCTAGAGGTCAAGACATTTTAGTCTTTCCGACCTTCCATCGACCGATCTTCCGGCGAAGTTTGTTTTAGACAATTTTATTAATAAAAAAAAATTTTTGTTTTTGATTGCAGATTGTGTCGTGAAAAAGGCCTCTCGGAAGCCTGCGTGAAGCTGTCAGCGCTGTTGGGTCTCTGGGAGGCCGCGGTGGAGTTGGCTCTCGACGTGGACGTGTCTCTAGCGAAGAGCGTGGCCAGCCTGCCCGAGGAGACAGAGATGCAACGACGCCTCTGGTTAAGTATTGGTAAGCAAAGTGAGTTTTTATTTTTATCACATTGTATTTTGAGTTTTTCTGGTGCGTTCGATATTTCAGATTCCATAACACTTACTTTGGCTTTAACTACTTACTTTGGAATCGGAGCAATGTATGTAATGTATCTTGTTTTTCCTCTTCTTTACAGCCTATTCTATAGGTGTCACGATATCCGAGTGGTTGCGCGGTCGGAATTACGAGTCAAGAGACCCGATTTCGATCTCCAGATGGCAGGCTCGTACCAATGGGTTTTCCGAAAAACTTATGTATGAATTATATCGTTGGCTTGGACATGAAGACGGCGACGGGCTCACCACCTGTCACGTTGTCCCGATAAAATCTTCGGTGGAAGGTGCGTCAAAGGGACTTAATTCTCTAGACTGGACCTCTGTCTAGCCCTGCATCCCCAACCACACCCGATCACTCAACCACTCGGTTGGGTGATCGGAATTCGAATCGAGAGACCCAAGTTCGATCCTCTGGTGGCAGTAGGAACCAATGGTTTTTTTAAAAACCTATTTACGAATTATATCGTAGGCTTGGACATAAAGACGGCGACGGGCTCACCGACTGTCAAGTTGTCCCGAAATGTTTCGGTGGAAGGTGGATCGAAGGGACTTAATTGTCTAGACTAGACCTCTGTTTATCCCTGTATTGAGAATTGCGAGAAGATATTTATTTATTATTATTATTTATATATTGTTCAACAATGGATTAAACTAACACCACCTCCGTGGACGAGTGTCGTATACACCGGTTCCATGATATCGCCTGCACTGAGGTCCCTGGTTCGATTCTCGGACGGGTCAATGTGGAAAACCACTTATTGTACATTTTCTCAGGTCTGGATGTTTGTACTATCTCCGTCGTTTTAATTTCCATAACACACGTGCTTTACCTACTTACTATTTACTGATTTTAGGATCACAGCAATCTATTTGACGTTGTCTCTATCTATATTTGTATAATATAATAATTAATATAATAATTATAAGTCACGATAGCAGAGTTGTTGGGTGGTCGGAATTTCGAGTGGAGAGACCCGAGTTCGATCCCCAGGTGGCAGTACCAATGAGTTTTTCAAAAACTTATGTACGAATTTCATCGTTGGCTTGGACATAAAGGCGGCGACGGGCTCACCACCTGTCACGTTGTCCCGAAAATATCTTCGGTGGAAGGTGGGTCAAAGGGACTTAATTGTCTAGACTTGACCTCTGTCTACCCATGTATTGGGAATTGCGTGAAGATATATTTTTTTATTTTTTTTTATTATTTGTAATTTTTAGCCGAACACGTCATCACGAAAAACCAGGACCTGAAAGAAGCGATGAGCCTGTTGGAGGAATGTCCGCTGATCAAGATCGAAGATATTCTGCCGTTCTTCAGCGACGTGGTCACTATAGACCATTTCAGGGAACCCATCTGCCAGTCGCTTCAGGTGAGACGGTGTTCAACAAGCTCACATCTGTACGTATAAATAATATTGATGTGTCTGTTTGTAATTCAATGTTAACAACTTTTCATCATATTAAAATAAACGTTTTTAACTACATGTATATGAATGGTCATATTCAAGAAATGTTTTTCACAAATTTTCACAAATTATAAGTCACGATAGCCGAGTTGTTGGGTGGTCGGAATTTCGAGTCAATAGACCCGAGTTCGATCCCCAGGTGGCAGTACCAATGAGTTTTTCAAAACTTATGTACGAATATCGTTGGCTTGGACATAAAGGCGGCGATGGGCTCACCACCTGTCACGTTGTCCCGAAAATATCTTCGGTGAAAGGTGGGTCGAAGGGACTTAATTGTCTAGACTTGACCTCTGTCTACCCATGTATTGGGAATTGCGTGAAGATATATTTTTTAATTTTTTTTTATTATTTGTAATTTTTAGCCGAACACGTCATCACGAAAAACCAGGACCTGAAAGAAGCGATGAGCCTGTTGGAGGAATGTCCGCTGATCAAGATCGAAGATATTCTGCCGTTCTTCAGCGACGTGGTCACTATAGACCATTTCAGGGAACCCATCTGCCAGTCGCTTCAGGTGAGACGGTGTTCAACAAGCTCACATCTGTACTTATAAATAAAATTGATGTGTCTATTTGTAATTCAATGTTAACAACTTTTCATCATATTAAAATAAACGTCTTTTAACTACATGTATATGAATGTTCATATTCAAGAAATGTTTTTCACAAACGAAAACAATATTCATATATTGAAAATCTATGCAGTGTAATTTTGTAGAAGAACGGGATCACGCGTAAATGTCGTGAGATTATGTGAATTTGTAACGGAAAAAGCCCCTGCAAAGATTAAGTTAAACTAATTTTCTTACAAGGGTGCCTCAATTTAAGTTACTAAAGCCTGAGTCGATCTCCAGGTCGTAGTCTCGCACCAATTGTTTTTTTTTAAATGATATTTATCTTTTTTTTCTTAATCTACAATTTGAATATGTTTAAAACAGGAATACAATACTCAAATAGAAGAATTGAAGGCCGAAATGGAGGACGCCACAAAATCAGCTGAATGCGTAAGTTTTTTTAAAATACATATACATATATAACTGTACTACATGTATATGAATGCATTTTATATACATGTAGTACAGTTTGTAGTTTTTATATACATTTATATTCATTTTGCACGGATCAAATGTTTTCTCTCCGCATGATCACGGAGAAGCTTCTGGCTGCGCACCAGAGGATTTTCTGTGCTTTTGTGGACATTGAGAAAGCATTTGATAAGGTTGTAAGGAAGAAAATGTGGGAACTGTTGCCGGGGTATGGTGTGGTTGGTCGATTGCTAAGGGCCGTGCAGTCACTTTACTGTGACTGTAAAGCCTGTGTGCGGGTAGGGCATGACCTGTCACCCATGTTTAGCATCCAAACGGGCGTAAAACAGGGTTGTGTCTTGTCTTCCTGGCTGTTCATACTGTATCTCGACAGCTGTTTACAGAAGCTGAAAGATAGCTGTTTGGGTGTGAAATTGGGTGACATAAAAGTAAATTGTCTGCTTTATGCTGATGATGCAGTGCTTATTGCACCATCAGAGGCAGAACTGCAGGCATTAGTTACGTGTATGAAAGAAGAATGTGAAATTAATGGTCTCCGTTTGAATGCTAATAAAACTAAGGTTCTGGTATTTGAAAGGGACGAAGAAAGAACGAAGTGCGAAATTTGGGTAAATCAGGAATGTCTAGAACAGGTGAATGAAATTGTTTACTTGGGGAGTGCGTTTAGCCGGGATGGAAGATGTGATTTAGATGTGGACAGGCGTGTCGCTGCTGGGAACAAAGTCAATGGTGCCCTGACTGCGTTAATCAAAAGGCAAGGCGTTGTGAAAAGTGCACGCCTTGCAATACATAACGCAGTGTTGGTACCGACTTTGTTATATGGCAGCGAAACCTGGGTATGCCAGAAGAAGCATAAAAGCAGGTTGAATGCAGTGGAGATGCGATCTCTTCGTAAAATGTGCAGCATTACCATGGCCGACCGAAAGCGAAACGAAGAGATTCGCAATATGGCAGGTTTGAAAGATGACCTACACAAAAATGGATAAGGGCGTGCTTCGATGGTTTGGGCACGTTGAGCGAATGAGTGAAGACCGAATGGTAAAGAAAATATATAGCGCGAAAGTTAATATTAAAAGATGTCGAGGTAGACCGAGACTAACTTTCGAAGACCATGTGAGCAAAATGCTCGAAGAGGGGAGGGTCAAGAGTACTCGGATACCTAGACGTGCATTAATGAAGAAGATGATGAATCTGAAAGAAGCGAAAGAAGTATGTAGGGATCGTGACACTTGGCGATCTGTTATCTCTGGCTACCCCGTGAGGGATTGTGCGTGAAGATAAGTAAGTAAGTAAGTATATATACCTTTGAACCAAATAAAATCATTTGTTTAATTTGAAGTGTAAGGAATTGTCACTAGTTCTCAGGTTGACACGTCTATAACCTTCTTGTTTAAACAAATTGGTTTAATATCACACCCTTCACTCTGTATGAAATATGTTAGTTTGTACACATGCATCAGAGTATATTTAGAAAGTATATGAAATTGTTCTTAGAATTCGACGAAATATAAACAGACTGGTTCTAGACGACATAGGAAAATACTTCAATAGCTGTGTAACTATGTGCATTATTAAATGATGTAATGAAATATACTACTATAATTTATTAAATTTTAATATATTTAAAAAGAAATTATTTTAATGGTTAAAAGTAAAATTATAATAATTGTGCAACTGAAGCGAATAATGACAAAATATAACACACATATTTGCATGCTACGAATATATAGATATAACATGACTGTTCATGTGGTAGAGCCACGCATCAGCTTTGGTTGTTGTATGAATGGGCCGGCTCGACCGGGGAAGTACCACGACCTCACAGAATACCGGCGTGGAGTAGAAGTCTAACAAACTTCTGCGTTTCGTCTGGTGAGTGCAGGTGACCGGAGGCACAGAATGTACGATAAATAAATACATATATAATTACGTATAACGTAACAATGAAAGTACCACAAACACCTAGACCCAAGACGATGCAGAAAAAGTGGTGTTCAACATTGTCCCGCCTAGAAATCCAACCCGGGACCTGAGCTGGTGACACCATGAAAACCGCCACTCGTCTGCAGAGTTGTCACATATATTAACACCACGTTCTATCCGAATAAAATTACCAATTATCCTCTGTTAGTTTTTAAAGAGTGGTGTGGTGTAAATAACGGTTTTCAAGGTGTCGCCATCTCGAGGGCCCGGGATATTATTTATATATTTTTACATACATAAATAACGGCCTGTTAAAGTCCACTGCAGGACATAGGCCTCTCCCATGGGGAGGATTTGCCATAATCGCCATGTTTGGCTGGCGGATTGTCGATCGCAGTAACAGACCACTCGCACCTCAGACTCTGCTGCTCATCTTCGGGTCTGAATATTTTGGTCTGATATTTTTAGAGATGGTTATTCCGCCATCTGTCGGTTGCCGTAACTATAATCAAGGCTGTTTCCCTTAGTCGCCTCTTACGACACCCACGGGAAGACGTGGTAGAGCCAGCCACGCATCAGCTTTGGTTGTTGTATGAATGGGCCGGCTCGACCGGGGAAGTACCACGACCTCACAGAATACCGGCGTGGAGTAGAAGTCTAACAAACTTCTGCGTTTCGTCTGGTGAGTGCAGGTGACCGGAGGCACAGAATGTACGATAAATAAATACATATATAATTACGTATAACGTAACAATGAAAGTACCACAAACACCTAGACCCAAGACGATGCAGAAAAAGTGGTGTTCAACATTGTCCCGCCTAGAAATCCAACCCGGGACCTGAGCTGGTGACACCATGAAAACCGCCACTCGTCTGCAGAGTTGTCACATATATTAACACCACGTTCTATCCGAATAAAATTACCAATTATCCTCTGTTAGTTTTTAAAGAGTGGTGTGGTGTAAATAACGGTTTTCAAGGTGTCGCCATCTCGAGGGCCCGGGATATTATTTATATATTTTTACATACATAAATAACGGCCTGTTAAAGTCCACTGCAGGACATAGGCCTCTCCCATGGGGAGGATTTGCCATAATCGCCATGTTTGGCTGGCGGATTGTCGATCGCAGTAACAGACCACTCGCACCTCAGACTCTGCTGCTCATCTTCGGGTCTGAATATTTTGGTCTGATATTTTTAGAGATGGTTATTCCGCCATCTGTCGGTTGCCGTAACTATAATCAAGGCTGTTTCCCTTAGTCGCCTCTTACGACACCCACGGGAAGACGTGGTAGAGCCAGCCACGCATCAGCTTTTGTTGTTGCATGAATGGGCTGGCTCGACCGGGGAAGCACCACGACCTCACAGAATACCGGCGTGAAGTAGAAGTCTAACAAACTTCTGCGTTTCGTCTGGTGAGTGCAAGTAACCGGTGGCCCACACACCCCCCTCCCCCAGTTCTGGGGGAGGGGGGCACTCTAAGGGAGGGTATTGCAGGTGTTCATGGGCGGCGATAAATACTTACCATCACGTGAGCCACCTGCTCGTTTGCCTCCCTTTTCTATAAAAAAAAGAAAGGGTTTGGTGATATTCTTCCACCGTTACCACACGTATATGTATTTATATCTATCTATCTATATATCTATATAACCGACGTAAAAAGAGCGCGTTGCGTACGTCAGGTGCGCGCGGAGATCCAGTCGTTCCGCAACCGCAGCGTGCTCGTGTCGGTGACGGACGCGTGCTGCCTGTGCCACATCACGCTGCTGCTGCGCCCATTCTACCTTTTCCCCTGCGCGCACCGCTTCCACAGCGACTGCCTGCTCGGCGAGATACAGCCCGTGCTGGGTGAGCGCGGTTCCGAGTTCTGACAGGGCGGAGTTGTTAAAAAAAAAGTATCTTCACGCAATTCCCAATACAGGGGTAGACGGAGGTCAAGTCTAGACAATTAAGTCCCTTTGACCCAACTTTCACCGAAGATATTTTCGGGACAACGTGACAGGTGGAGAGCCCGTCGCCGTCTTTATGTCCAAGCCAACGATGAAATTCGTACATAAGTTTTTGAAAAACTCATTGGTACTGCCACCTGGGGATCGAACTCGGGTCTCTCGACTCGAAATTCCGGCGACCCAACAACTCGGCTATCGTAACTTTTAACGCGGAGTTGTTATTTTTGTATACTAATATAATTTTGTTAGACGGAGGTGTAGATAATTAAGTCCTTTCGTTTCAATGTTAGGATAGCGTGACAGGTGGTGAGCCTGTCGTCGTTTTTATGTGATAGTCAACGATATAAATCGTACGTAAGGTTTTGAAAACCCATTGATTTGATTCTTGGTGATCAACTCAGGGCTCTTGAATCGAATTCCGATCACCCAAACAGTTGGCTATCGTGATTTATAAAATTATTATTTTTGATGTCACGATAGTCGAGTTGTTGGGTGGTCGGAATTTCGAGTCGAGAGACCCGAGTTCGATCCCCAGGTGGCAGTTATGTACGAAGTTATGACTTAATTGTCTAGACTTGACCTCTGTCTACCCCTGTATTGGGAATTGCGTGAAGATATATTTATTATATTTTTTTTTTTATTATGTACTAGCTGGAGTACTGGGCTTCGGTCAGGAGTTGATATGCGATTGTGTAGTGTAGTCTAAGAATATAATAATAAATACATACTTAGGGCATGTCCCTACATGTTAGTAGCTTAAGCACTTTTGTTACAAAATCAGAAACAACGAAGATATTACAAAAACTCGAAAAATGTTTTCTGTATTGACTCAAGAGGATCAAACCCAGGACCTCAGAGCTGGGACATTGTGAAAATCTGTGTCTAAGCCACTCGTCTACCGGGGGTCATGTTTTAATATTTGTTCATGCGCTTTATTACTTGTAAAACTATAGGCTAACTTGATTGAAAATTGCTGTCTTATCAATTGGAACGATTTTTGAGTAGAGATTGGAGATATTCTGGGGATAAATACTGTATGTTCTTTATTTTGAAGCTCCAGCATATTTTCGAACATAACTCTCCAATGATTCGGAATATTCCATAACAATTTAGAAGTTTCCGAACGAACGTTATTCTCGAATATACCACAACATTCTAGAATATTCCAACATCATTTGTTCCGACAAATAAAAATTATGATGAAATAAAGAACATACACACGTGACTCCTAAAAGCATGACCTCGTATTGTTGAAAAAGGTAGTCCAGAAGAAATCGCTTTCAGCGATTAGATCGCCATTTGAGTCACCGTCGTCTTACCTATCTTAGTAAATAAAATTTAAATATCTTCACGCCATTTCCAATACAGGATTAGACAGAGGTCTCGACACTTTTGACCCACCTTCCATCGAAGATATTTTTGGCATAACGTGAGCCCGTCACCGTCTTTATGTTCAAGCCAATGATATGAATCGTACATAGGTTTTTGAAAAACCCATTGGTACGAGCCTGCCATCTGGTGATCGAGATCCGGTCTCTCGACTCGAATCCCGATCACTCAACCACTAGGCTATCGTGACTTTTATCTTAATAAATATGTTGCATATTCTATCTATCTATCTATCAATCTCCTGAGCGGTCGCAGTATCGTGAGACACAATTGTGTACAGGTCCGGCCCGGCGCAACAAGCTCGCCGACCTCCAGCGGCAGCTGAACGTGCTGTCCAACATCGAGCTGTCGACGGTGACCAGCAGCGGGCTGCCGCTGCGCGAGCTGCTCAACAACGAGATAGACGACCTCGTCGCCGGCGAGTGCATCTTCTGCGGCGAGCACATGATCGCATGCATCGACAAGCCGTTCATTGCGGACGAGGACTGGGACAGGGTCGTGAAGGAGTGGGAGTAGATGTACTTCACTTTAGTTTTTTTTTTATAGAAAAGGGAGGCAAACGAGCAGGTGGCTCACGTGATGGTAAGTGATTACCGCCGCCCAAGAACACCCGCAATACCAGAGGCTTAGCAGATGCGTTGCCTTCCTTAGAATAACCCCCCCCCCCCAGATTTGGGGGACGGGGTGTGTGGGCCACCGGTTACCTGGACTCACCAGACGAAACGCAGAAGTTTGTTAGACTTCTACTTCACGCCGGTATTTTGTGCAACAACAAAAGCTGATGCGTGACTCTACCACTGTAAAATGTTGTGAATTCAGTTTGTAATTGAGAATGTAGTGTTGTTATTTTTGTATGAAACATTTGCGTTGCAAATGTTTTGGAATCGAATTAATTGCCATGTCAAGAAATTATTGGATTTCTTTTTTTTTTTAGCAAAATTGTTTCGACTAATTTTATAGTGTATATTGTTATTTGCTCTTAGAAAACCTATGTATATCTTAATCTAATTGCAATCTTTAAGTCCTTGTGTCTTTTGGCTTGTATAAATATATGTGTATCAGTATATTCAGAGGCAATATGTATAACAATTTTTATTTTTAGCTAGTTAGGTTATAATTTTAATTTATAGATATTTGTGTATGTATATAAGAACGAATAGATTTATATAAAATATTTTATGTATAATGTTTTATTGATGTATTGTGTAAGTATTTCAAGCAATAGGCTCACCACCTGTCACATTGTCCCATACAGGCTTCGGTGTAAAGCGTCGGTCGAAATGGCTTAATTGTCTGGAAATATGTCCACCCCAGAATACATAGCTACATACTTCATTCACTGCATCTCTGGCAAACGAGCAGGTGGCTCACGTGATGGTAAGTGATTACCACCGCATAGAGGAGGCACCACCGCAATACCAGAGGCATAACCCGCCCATTCATGCAACAACAAAAGCTGATGCGTGGCTCTACCACTGTTGCATGTATGTTTGTTTGCATTCATAAAAGTTGTTTCCATAAATTACCACCTATACCATTTTTTTATTTTATGTGTATATAATCTCTTTGTGTAATGAAATTTCTTTGTTAACTATAAAATGTAAGTCCTGTGATCTATATATTAGGGTACTCATAACTATTAATTTTAAGTACTAAGTAATACTGGAAAAAATAATATTAAATAATGTAATAAATATACGGATTTGTTTTAATAACTAAAACACTTTATTGCATTGATATAGTTTATTCAGAAATTTGTGTTATCAAGTATTGATAAACAATAAATTATTAAATATTAGGATTTAAATAATAGCATTTGAAATCCTAAGGACAGCGTCCGTTACACGAAGTTTGGTGTTAAAAACTTAAAACTTACAAACATTAACAAAAATACATGTCAACACCTTGTTATTAGACACAAAGAATTAACACGAAGAAAGGAGATGGAAAAGGTTTAAGGCCCCGTGCGACGCTTCGTAGCTGTGTATCTACAAGAAACAATTTACTACATGATGCAAACTACATTTATTGACTAGCAGCACTGTCTACTTCCATAATCTGCGCCTCCGTCTTGTCTCCTTTACCGTCTACCTGCATTACTTCTAGTTTCTCGTCTTTCTTCTCATCTAATTTTTCATTCTTTTCTTCCTTCTTTTCCTCTATGTTTTTATCTTTCGCCTGATCCACTTTTTGTTCAGTAGTGTTCTGTGCTACTTCCGATTTTTCGTTTTTCTTATCAACATTATCTTCCTTAATACTATCGTTAGCCGCATCTTTCTTGTCCTTACTCTTATCACGTTTTTTAACGTTTTTGGCGCCCTTTTTGGGGGTCTTCTTTTCTTTTTCTACGTCTTTATGCTCCTCAGGTTTATTTTCTGGTGCATTTTCAATAATCTTTTCTTCGGGCCGCGTATCTGCAACTTGTGGCTGAGCAACCTCCGTACTAGCGACAGCCGGCGAAGATTCTGACGTAGCTTCAACTTTCTCTTCATGCGATTGTGGCTTGTTTGTAATTTCTTCTTTAGGTTTTTCAGTATTTTCTTGTTCCATTTGCGAGTCGTTATTAGGCGTGTCCTTGCTGACATCTTTCATTTCAACTTCCCCATTTTCAACTCCTTTGTCATCAGCTGTTGGATTATCACTCTTAGAGTTATCCATTTCAACATCTTGAGATTGTTGTTGCGCGTTGCTGCTGCCTTTCTCAGCTTTGGCTTCCAATACTGCTATGCACTTTTGAATGCACCTTATTGCTTCTTTTCTTGCCTGCCTTATGTTCTCTTTGCCATCAGTTTCTATATTATCCAACTTTATAAGATTTCTAGTCAACATCTCATCCAGGTATAAATATCTTTTGTCTTTCTTTGTGCCAGTGAAATTTTCAACCTCTGACATAAGATTTAACACATCGGTTTGTATACTGAGAATTTGAGTTATAGGATCGTTCATCGATGGCTGGGGTTTGGATGGCGGTGGCGCTTGCTGCTGTGGCGGAGCGGGATGTTGCTGTTGTTGCGGTGGAACTTTCTGTTGTGGCGGTGGTTGTTGAGGCGGCGTGGTCTGTCGCGGAGGCTGTTTCGGCTGTGGTCTGGACGGAGTCTCGGCTCTCGGCGGTGCCTCATGGTGCACTGGTACTTTCACGTAATGCTCCTCTGGAGGCACTTGTGGTTTCGGTGATTGAGATCTTTGAGGAGACGCACCGCGTGCGAACGCTGTTTGAGGATACACTTTCTGTTGTACGAAAGGCTGTGGACCCTGTCTGTAGCCTTTATTAAATGGCGTTCCGAAAGCCCTTGAGAAGTTCGGAGGGTGGTGGAAATTCACTGGACCATCGTCAGCGAAATACTGATCTCTATCAATGTGAGGTTGCGGTGGAGGGACGTAGGCTGGCTTCGAGTCACCAAAGTGAGTGCCATGATCTACTGTTTTATTAATCACTGGCTCGTCTCTGCCTTCAACAAATATAGGTATATGTCGCACATTAGACGACTGTTGTTCTGGCTGAGGATGGTGAGATTGTTCATGGTGGTTCTGTCCACTCATTTTGTTTGTATTATGGCGACCGGCTGTGCAATTATCGGGAGGCGCTGACATACACCGTTGGTTTCTGTCTTCCGCATCAACCAAACTTGGGTCTGCGGGGCTTTTCTGTCCGAGATCTACCGTGTTTCTCAGGCCGTACTGTGGTAAATGACTATGCTGATCGTCTTGAGAGGATCCCGCCGTATGTTCAGTCTGTGTAGCAGTGGTCTGCTGTTGAGGGGACTGTGGTTGTGGCGAGGGCGGCTGCTGCTGTTGCGACTCGTCTCGGGAACCGTACCTGCGGTTCCAATGTGACGGGAAATGCTCTCTGAACTCTGACGGGATGTCGTCGAATGGGAATCTGTCGAAACCGCTGAAGTTTTCGTCGAAATCTGCAATAATTAAACGTCTTTTTACACAACCTGTAAAGGGCAAACACTATTGTGAGTGCAAGGTGTTACATTACCACCATTCACATTTATTAATAGATAAGAGTCCTTCATAAAAATATACAGATATTTGAAGCGATATGACGCTGTAATATTATAATGATTTTATTTGGCGGTAAATCAGTTTTTTTACATCTTCGCGAAATTTCTATACTTGGGTATGCCTAGACAAAGTTCTTTCGACCCACTTTTCACTAAAGCCTATTCGGGACATCGGTGAGAGGTGGTGAGTCCATGCTAATGGTACAATATTCTAGTCCCCGGTTATGCTCACTAACAAATTAAAAACTTATGGTAAATATAGTTTCGACCAAATAATCAAATGCACAGTTCTATCAGTTTTTGTGAGTAACAATAAATGGTAAGTTGACACGATCCTTAAGTACCTCTATCCCGTCTATGTCATTCAACATTTTATTTTATATACATGTTAAGTACCTACTCCAGACTAAACTTAGCTACTTAAACGAGCTAAACTTGTAAAAGGCGATGTTTCGGAAACTGAGGTATATGGTGGTGGTGTTACCACTGTAGTCGTCCCATCACTAAGAACAACCGTTTATCTACCAAATTAAATGATTATTTATAGTTACTTAATCCTAAATACATGCTCTCTCACTCTCTCTCAGTCTCCCTCCCTATCTCTCTCTCGCAGTTGTTTCATGAATGCGGCGTCGTGCCGATTCTTACCGTCAGTGGCGTCCTGACTGGAGGGGCGTCGCTTCCTCGCCCAGGTCGCGGGGCGCTGTCGTAACCGCGCCGCTATGTCCGGGTGCCGCGCCGCGAGCTCACTCCACGCTCCTGAACCTTCCTCCTCATCAAACGGGAAGCCGCGCTGGGGAAACGAGACGGAACTACTTTAGTTGTCTCATAACACACACTAAAAGGTACTAGTCAAGTTGGACATATAACATTACTATAGGCTTAGAGTGGGCACGTTAAAACATAGACATAGTTCTTTACGTTAACAGTGTAGTTACATAGTTTTAGTTACATAGTTACAGTGTAGTTACATAGTTTTAACAGTGGTAGAGCCAAGCATCAGCTTTTGTTGTTGCATGAATGGGCCGGCTCGACCGGGGAAGTACCACGACCTCACAGAATACCGGCGTGAAGTAGAATTCTAACAAACTTCTGCGTTTCGTCTGGTGAGTGCAGGTGCAACCGGACGCCCACATTCCCCCCTCCCTCAATTCTGGGGGCACTAGGCCGGCAACACATATGCTATGCTTCGGTATTGCGGGTGTTTATGGGCGGCGGTAATCACTTTCCATCACGTGAGCCACCTGCTCGTTTGCCTCCTTTTTCTATAAAAAAAAGTCTAATTTGGCTTTAATGAGGTCTTAATTTATATACCATATGTACGTACTAAATAAACAATCAACCACAGTCTTTATACAACCACATATGATCTGTCTCCCAATAAGTATATAGTTTTAATTGAATTAACACGACTACGTAAATATGTAGAGACATGCGTCTATGAAGAAATCGAAGAATTTAAAAGAAGCGAAAGAGTGAAAGTGAAAGTATAGTAACACTGCTATCAGTTCTCTTTGTGTAAATTTATGATAGTAATAACAAGGTTAAGGTTCTAATAGCACTGAGTCCTCCTATCAGTCGGAAAATCAAGGACTTCCAAATCTTATTCTCCTTCCTTCGTTACATGGCATCTCCTAGAAGAATTCTGCCAATGTCATGTCAGTCAAGGAATGACGACTTCAAAGACTCACAGATGAACCTTAATAACCTAAGAATACCTATAGGTAAAATCTTACGAGTAGATTAAGTAATCGGTATCTCTGACCAAATTCTACCATAGTTAGGCACACAGCGGTCTGATATAACATCACTGACACACAAAACCTGTTTATGGTTTGTAGAACGTCTTTTCATAAAATCACTACAATAATTATCTTTGACCATTTCCTCTACAAAGAAATTTAACTTAATTAGGTAATTAAATCAAGTAAATGACATTACTGTACAGGAAGAGTTCAGATAGTAATGAACTCGGGTATTCGAAGAATGCACCGTTCACATAATTTTGTTGTCAGTTGAATTTTTTTTAATATTTTCGACTATAAACATTATTTAAATACGCTAATGGTTTATAACTGCATGCACATGAATGATTACGTGTTCCGTTGTGCGATTCATGTATGCGCCACGAATACTTGTCCAAATAAGGCAAGGACGATTGAAAAATAGCCATACGTATTATCATGATCTTGTATTTAAAAGTTTTCATTAACTATGTTAGCAAACAGTTACAATAGTATTAATAGCCCTATATCTATTGAACTGTTTACAGGGTGTTACAAATGAAAATAATTTTATAGGTTTCCTATTACCAAATGTATACAAATTAGATTAACTTGGACTGTTTGCCATCCGACTAGAATTACTCATTCACTCACTTAGCATTTAGCTCGAAATGATTGTATAGCCTAGGTTTTTTTTTAAATATGCTAGAGGCAACATTGCTATTTATATAAAAATATTACATTTCTCGTTAATGGAGTATTGTTTCTCCCATGTCCTTATGTTCAAACATTCATTGACCCATCTATTTGCGTTCAAATATTAAGGGAGGTACGCACCGAAATTCCGAACGGAATTTCCTAAGACTCCATAATGATAATTAATTTTCACCTCTCCGTTTTCAAAAAATTTCGCATCCATAGAAAATATTATGTGCATGTACCTAAAAAGGCTTGAAATTTAATTTTCTATTATCGAGAATATTTGGTTTACTATAGAGTTCAACTAATAAAATACTAAAAAAATTGTCATGTTTCGTTAAAAATAGTAATAAATACCTATCTATACAAATTTGAAATGGTTGAAAATCGAAAAGTTCTAAGGTCATTTTCGTGGTAATTATTTTGCAAATCACTAAATATAAAGTACCGGTAACATTAAATCGCTATAATTTCAAGTTCACGATATAAAGAGGTCATCGACCTTGAAAATATAAAACATTAACCGTTCTTTCCCACTGACCACGCGGTCGCGACTGAGTGCCATATTATATAACTGGAACCCGGGGAGGATCAATCTTTAAAGTTTAATGTTGTCAAATGTTGAATTTGTTTGTGTCAATATAAAGTGTCGACGTGTCAGTATCGATAATTTCTGCTAATAATTTTATATGTAGATGAAGATAAATCCATTTTTGAAATCCAATCAATGTTTATTTTGTTTATGAAACTCTTCACAAAATAAAAATAGCTGTATATTGTACGTCGACAAGAGTAACCGATATATTTTCTGGTCATTTCACATTAATAATATTTTTGTGATTGGGCTTAAGTGAATAGCCTGTAAAACTCAACTGCAGAAAATAGACTTTTCCTGTATTGCCTGATTTGCCATAATATCTGTTTAGCAAGCGGACTGGCGATCGCAGTATCAGACACCTCGCACTTTTGATATTGCTCCCCAAATTTTGAAATTGGTGGTAGTAAAAAGTTACTGTTAAAGACCACCAATTTTAAAATCAATTGCCACGTGGATGACCGAGAACTACTTGAAAACGGTACGTAAATGTCAGGACAAAATTTATATGAAAGAAAAATAAAAAAAAAAAAATTACCGAAATTTTCAAATATTTGAAAAAAAATGGCAGTCGCTTTTAATTATCTTTACAACAATTTTTCCTTATTATATATTACTTTTTACATATGTCATACAACTTTTCATAAATACATATTTGAAATGTAGACAACTCAGATCGGCTTAGCTTGTCTTATTATGAAATAAAGCAATAAACTGTGTAAGGAATTGAGGACGATCATAAGTACAAGCAATTAAGATGAGCAGTATTGCGAGTTATTAATTTCAAGTGTAATTATAATCTCCATAAACTTTATAAGTTCTAAAACTTCAAAGTCAAATCTAATTTATTCCACAATGCTAATAAAATAGAAAATGATCAAATTTACAACTAATGTAAAATTGTAATAGCTTATGGATTATTTAATAGACTAGAAAAAAAACCAGACAATTCAATCGAGAACATTCTGCGTTTTTTTTTGTATGGATATGGAAAACGACGCAGACAGTTTCTTGTAACAAACTAGTCACGTGATCTGCCACGTGCGTCGTTCTCTATTATTATTTGTTGTGTACACTTTCCGACGAATCGCCATTCGCCATTACACTTGTGCATGACGCAAGGCTGTGAGTTCTTTTTGTCCTCACCTCAGCCCACATAACGGTGACATCATCGCCGAGATTTATATTCCATATGATTGTGGAGAATTAAAATAATATTTTGGCACCGGTTTTGCAAGTATGGACTTTATGTTGATTACGTTGTTTCTTTTTTTTTTACGAAATTATGGATCCCTTTTGTGGTCTTTGACTACCGCTGTTGTTAATTTTTGTGTAATTTTTCCTGTTTCAATACGATAATACTATATTCCAACTGTTTTACAACATACACGTCATTCCGTTTTTTTAGCTTCAGGAATGCTTAATCTTCAATAAAGCACAGTAAACATTAAACAAGTGTACAAAATCCCCATCTTCGCATCTTCTCATAATTGGCGGATTTGGTGGATCAAGTAATACTTGATCCGCCAACTCATAAATTCATAAAAACTTATCCCACCAGCGCGTCTGAACGCGATAAACTCCAAAATTTACTGAACGGATTTTCATAAGGCTTTGACTAACGGACATAACCGACTGATTCTTGAGAGACGTTGTAGTTTTATTTTGATTAACCGAAATTTAACCATTAGTTATGACGAGATATATGGAGACTGGAATTTTGGTACATTTTTAATCATACCCACATCAAGCTCGACACAAAAATCAGATATATGACTACTAAAAATGATTTGTATTTGCGCAGGTAATTGACCGCTAATACCTAGACAATAACAACAATAAAATGTTGTGTTATTTATAAAATATATGAAAATAAACGAAACAATAAAACATTACAAAATAAGCAATAAAGCCTTATGCGAGAACAAAACAGATGGAACGGCATTAAAAAAAACTACATGCGTTAAAGTAAACTTGACAAGCTCTCTCGAGCGATAAGGACATGAGCAGAGGCAATTTTTGTAGGAAAAATAAAGTTGTTGATAGTAAATAATCGACGAAGGCATTTTATCGCTTTCCGACTTGAGCGAAGGCTTTAATTAACGCAACATCAAGTAAACGCTTTGTAACAATGACCCACATCCACAAAACTAAATGACGTGCTATAAGTTTAACTGTATATGGTATAGGATCGATGATTATAGTTTGACAAATCGACCGATAGTCTCGAACATTTCGCCGCACGATCTTATTCGGATAATTCGCGTAGGTGGAATGTTGTGACGCATTCACCCAAGGAGGCGTCTTGAAACCGCTTTTGTATCCATATACGCTGTTATCTAAGCTACACAGCGGTGACATCATTACTTTACTTACATGTTAATATTATTGACTCTTACATTATTGACGCTCATCGCGTCGGTGCCATGATCATTTCACAGATCCATGAACTTGTACCACAGCACAAACAATAAGTGACCACAGATTATTTTTCAGTGGGGTAATTTTTGTTTGTATGTATTAACAAAAGGTTTTCAGTGGAAACAGAAATAAATCTTAGTTATATTAAGAAGCAAAATAAATGTATTTAAGTATTCAGGTTCATAATAAACACTTGCGGTTGGAAGTTCATTGAACTTCTGATGCTGGAGCCTTTTAGTTGAACATGTTTACATTTCTATGTAAATAATTAATGATATTAGAATCGAAACTAGCAAAAATTTCGTATTAACATCATCGTCTTATGAAGACGCAGTTTTTTTTTATTCATAACTGATCGACAACTGTTACCGATGCCAATACACAAAGAACATTTTCTACTTCGTGTTGTTATCGCAAAATAATAGGAATAGTGGGAAAGCTTTGTACGATTAAAAGAAGGACAAAACAAAGGTAACTAGACTGAAACTAGCCTTGGAATAAATTATACATAAAAAACTGAGATAAAGACCAAAATACATAAGTCGCTTGGAAATAATTTGAGTATTTGTTGCTAATTTGCACTATTTTGTTATTTTTGCTTTTCACAGACCTCAGTGAAATAAATTCAAGATACTCCACTGTATCTATAAATATATTCTTATTTCAAGTAGTAGTCTTAGTTCCGCGTTGCTCGGGCAATTTCGCAATGCAAGCATGGGCTATTACCAAACTACATTTAGAACAGTAACCACTCCAGCGATAATACAAAGCAGACACCGGCGTATTATCTCCAACAGGAGTGTTTATAAATGATCGCTTATACGAAAGCATGCGGATATGTCTTTGAAAGCACTTTATATACGAATAATTCTAAATGGACATAGACGAGTTAAATATATCGCCCCGTTTATTCATTGGTAGTGGTTCATAAGAGGGCAAAGCATATTCGAACTGATTCGAGAAGGACTAACTTTATTTTTGTATTTAAAAGATTGGATTAAGTCAAGTAAAAGTCATTGATTGTGTTTTTTTTCTTCTGCTAAGGTTCCGAACACGTTGACGGCGAAATGAAATGAAAACTTATTACTTGAGTCTCGAGGGCCCGTACTTCAGAGCCTAATGAAGAAAGGTACACAACCTTTCTTCATTAATCAATCCGACAGTAAATTAAATTATAAATGGTGCATTATTTACCATCGTGCAATGAAGATACATGCTTAATCATGGTATTTTGCACCAATAGCAATTGTATACAAAAGTTACTAAACAGTCGGTAGAGTATTGAAGGGCAAGAAAGAGTTCAATAAACTTAACTTTATCTTACGTTGAATATGATGTAAGCCGACAAGTGCAACGAGTGCTACCAACCCCAATTCTACCTGAGGGGTAAACTTTAAGTATCAGCGATCGTCGAATTATTGACCATTGTCGAAATAATAAGCAGCGTAAAGTATGTTATAAAAGTTTTAACTAATAGATGAATCTAAAATTATTATTTTTTATTTGCAAAAACCCGTTTATTGTTTATAATCACTAGCGCATCATAACGTATTCTCGCAAATTCAATTTATAATAAATATTAACTGTCCAAGTTTTTTATTGGAAGTTCTCTTATGGTCAATAAACTTTATGATCAGCAATGACACTCAGATTAACATCTGTTTTCACTGTAAAAGGCACTATAAGTATGAAAGTTGAACGCTCAACTGTATTTTATTGAAATTTATTAGGTTCCTACTTTTATGGTTATACGCGGTTTTATCAAAAATAGTTCTAAGTTTTTAACAGAATTAATATACACGTAAAATTTGAGTCAAAAATTAGTTATAATAAGTCACCATAATTAATAAAAAAAACTATAAGAATATTGGCATAATTAAATATGGCCTATTCTATATTCGATACTATCAAAATCAACCCCTTACGATAATACCAAGTGAAAGAAGAACATCTGTTCGGAGTTATTAATTTCAAAGACCTACCTGATTATTATTGGCTGCATTTCCGTGGTATTCGGGTAGCTTATCCACAACTACAGGAGATTCCATAATTTAACTACTAAACACAAATATCTGTCACAATTGCACTTCACTTCGATGCGATCTATTCACGCAAAATGGACGTACGATATCACGCTCTTTGCTTGTTTCACTTATTACTGAGCGGAGCGACGAACGGCCTTTGTATTTATACACGCGTCGACGTTCTCGAAATCTCTAGATTATTCGAGAAGTGCGTGGTTGCAGTAGTCTCACGCTACTACGTACGTGAATTGGTAATTATTCATAAAAGGTTTCCATTGGCGTTTTTAAATGGGATACAATGCGTAGTAGTATTGTAACAAACAGCAATGTATACCGCTCGGCGAAAAAATTATCAATGTGCATAAGAAAATGGATTGCAAGCTCGTGCAGAACGTTTTTGGAAGTTTTGAGTAACACAGTAAAGAGTATAAAAACGATACAACCCTCAAATGAATATACGGGAAGAAGTTTAAATATTAATATATTATTTTTATAAAGAAAGCCTATTTATTATTCAAGACACGAATATGATGAAGTCCGTTTCGATATATTTTTGTGGAAACCATGGTTGCGTTAAATTTTTTGCAGCACGCTGTCGAGCATTAATCGATTACATGTATCAACAATTTTCTGCAAACAAAAAGCTCACAAATTATTGTATTTCGTCTCCCAGGTGAGAATCATGTGTGCCTCGATTTATTTACATTGTTGACAAGACAATGCCATTGTATCGGTATTCGTGTCTTTACTTAATTCTTTCCTTAATAAAAATTTCAACATACTGTTTAAGAGATGCTGACTACGTTAATGTTTCATTAATTCGTTGCGTAGTCTTTAAATTACTAAAGTAGTTAAAGTATTCAAATAAACAATGTTAAAGTTTTTATTTTATTTTATATAGATAAATATTCATGTGAATTAATATATACGATATATGAACGGTCCATAAAATAATCAATTGAATACATAAAGGAATCAGAAATGGCTTTAATAAATCTAATGCACCGATATCAAAGTGAACCCAGAGTAATGAAATAATGTATCATTATATTGTTAGGGTGTCCTTTTTACTTTATTCTTTAATTCATTTTATACTATCCGCCATTTAAACATGAGCGACCACATAATCTACAGTAAGTTCTTCTCCGAGTCTAGAATATGAAAGAAATAAAAAGTTCAAGTAAATAAGTATTTATTATATGTTCAAAAACTATAACACTTTTCATGCTTCTTACGCAAATTCCGATATGGTCGACGGATTTATGTACACTATTAACAAAAAACATCGGTTTTCAGTCGTTTGCCTTCATTATACTTATAAGAAATCTCATGGACGAACCATCTCGCTGGAATGCGTAGACTAAAGTAATAGTGCCTTTCCCACGGACTCTAACATGTTGGCTCCAGTGGAAATCTATCTACATCCAATATAATTTCCTATCCAAAATCCACAAAATATTGAATATAATCTATATATAAGAGGTTTTAATTTGATCATAATGAAATTTATGAGGTAAGTATAATATTATCAATGCATTTGTACAATATATATTTGCTATCTCCATTTTTACACAAAACTCTATCAGAAAAATACATAAATACATAAAATATAGCATATAATAGATCTTCAAGTCACTCTAGGGGCTTATAAAGTGAAAAGGCGAGCTGATTTTTAGTTACTGCTTAACATCAAATAGAATTACCTACCTATTCATCCAATGCTCTGAAGCGTCTAATGTTAATTTAGTGGCTAAGTAGATACTGAAAAATACTAAAATTCAAATACTTCGATACTGGTTCAGCGCGGCTGAGATGTAAAAATTTAAACTTGCTTATAACAGAGTTTTTGTTTATTAATTGAATCATAACTGAAGTTGATACGATGTGTGATCGTTACATAACAAACAATATATTTGTAAGAAATCGCTTGGTAAATTGGAGTAGTTATTGGAAAAGTGTATAAAATAAATTAAAAATAAGGAAAAGTGTTCTTAATTAAAATTTGTGATTAACAAGCAGTTTTATTCCTAAATATTCCTGTCCTTACAATTAAATAGCGTTAATTTCCCAGGTGAACGATACAAGCAAATATGCTCATAATATTGTCTATAAAAGTGTAAAACACGTTTAAAAATTTCTCCATTATTTCTTAATATTTTTTTTTCAAAACCAACTCATATAATAATAAAGAACTAAAAATTTTATTTTCATTTGAAACATAACGTTCACAACAAGTATTCGTGACAAAAAAAATATAAAGAACTAGTTAAGAGTAACTTAAATAAGTGCTTAACGTTTTCGCCATTCCGACATCCGGAGTTGTGAATAAATCAAATACAAAGCAGAAGTCATCGGGAGCAATAAAAGACACAAACATCTGGTTTCGTTTATGATAATGAGCCTCGTAACTTTAACTTATATAAATTATTATTATAGAGTGTACATTACGACCGAGATTTTTAATTTGAATGCTAAAAATACACGTACAGGGAGCGATGCGTTTATTTTCAAATAGCAATTAATAAATCGATTAGTAAATGGTGTTTAGAAGTGATAGACATTCGGCTAGCAGATATCTAAGAGCCAAAAAAGTGTAAACTAGGTAAAATTTCATCTGAAAAATATTTAAATATCTACGATG
This sequence comes from Sericinus montela, assembly GCA_029286605.1. NCBI lineage: Eukaryota > Metazoa > Arthropoda > Insecta > Lepidoptera > Papilionidae > Sericinus > Sericinus montela. The sequence goes on along the minus strand of JAGSMR010000017.1, from coordinate 1,511,885 downwards.
CGATGGAAACATTTAAAAAGGTACTAGAAAACTTTCAAAAAGAGTATTACGACAAAGAAAACAATGCCATAGACTTAGTATTGCTTACATAACATGATACCAATACTATATGCAGAGGACGTTCTACATAGTACCTGATATTAAACCAAGAAGTTTAAAGACTAACTTAGTTACATGAGATACTATAAGAATCACATTAATTAAATTAACAGACCGTAAAAGTCCACTGTAGGACATAAGCTCTTCTCATAAGAAGGATTTGCCATTAACAATAAGGCACAAAGTTCTTTCTCCACGTATTCATACATAAGTACTCAAGTAACTCTAGTGCAAAATGGTCTGTTTTCGATTTATTTTTTGGTTAACAAAGCGTGCACTGCACATTGGCGATAATGTGGCGCCAAACAGGCGCGCGCCGTAGAGTCGCGGCACAATGAGTAACTTAACGAGTAGTACTTAATCATAAGTAAATTTTTCATTTGCTATTAATTATTTTGTACGAATTATATCGTTGGCTTGGACAAAAATACGGGGTCGACGGGCTCCCCACCTGTCACGTTGTCCCGAAAATATCTTCGGTGGAAGGTGGGACAAAGGGACTTAATTGTCTACACTACTAGACCTCTGTCTACCCCTGTATTGGGAATTGCGTGAAGATATTTATTTATTATTATTTATTTATTACATATTTTTTCATATTCGTTGTTTACTGAATGTATATATACTTAATGTATTTGGCCTGGTAAAGTAAAAAAGGCATCTCTCGGAATATGGATCTACGACAATCGCCACGCTTGGCGTAGGCCAAATTAGCATCAGTATTGATTGGCGATCGCATTACCAGATACCCCGCGCCTTAGTCGCAGCTGCCTGTGACACACGTCACAGTGCCTAAAGTTTGGTATGAAATTTTTCGTGGTGGTTATCTCGCCGTCAGTCGGTAGCCATTGCCAACCACAAGACTTTCCCTTAGTCGTCAATGACAAAACCCACGGGAAGAAAGTGGGGGTGATATATTCTCATGGCATGTGGCTGCTACGCGACAATTTGACCAACGACTCGACTATCGTGGGTTCTGCATAGTAAGGCCAGTATAATTCTTTTCATAGTAGGTTGACCACTGCATCTAACAAAATCCTGTATTCTTTTTATATTCCTAATATTTGACAAACATGTTTTATGAATTTATAATTGATAACATTTATAAAGAGAATAAAGAATACACTGCTTGCGAATATTTCCGCGTGAAAATCTTGGCAAGATCGTGCAATATTATTAGACTTGTTTTTCCTCGATAGATTTCTCATTTTTAGAAGACACAATAATTATAATTATGCCAAAATTCCAATTATAAATATAATTCTTTAAATTAATTTTAAGGCGATAATTTTCAGCGATTGGATATTTTTTTTTAAAACATTTACAATATTCGATCAAAGATCAAAAACTTCAGATAGATTCAATACAATGTAAACAATTCATAATATATTAACTTTTCCAACCATGCTTTCCGAACTCCAATCCTACAGAATGGTGCAATGCAATGATGCGAAGTGGTAACTTCGGCACTGCGCACCGCATTACGTTTAGTATATGTTCATTATGGACAAAACAAAAATTTCGCAGGATTAGTATTCCACGAGAACCGAGTGGTTGGGTGATCGAAATCCTAGTCAAGTTACCCGAGTTCGATCCCCAGATGGCTGGTACGACCACTGGATTATTTAAAACTTATGTACGATTTATATCGTTGGCTTGGACATACAGACGACGACAGACTTACCACCTGTCACGTTGTCCCAAAAAATGTCTTCGAGAAAGGTAAGTTTAGAGGCCATAAATACACTGTTACACATTTACGAATACTTTCAAGAATATCTGAAAAATTGTAATATATAATTTTAATTATTATCATTTCTAGAAAATACATTTCACAAATCGTATATTATGTAAGTGTGTCGTTTAAAGGACATGAAATAATGAAAAGGTAACCTCGTTCACATGCAAACCTCTGGAAATACTTCAGGGTTAATCACTAAACTATAAACAAGCTAACTGGGGCACGCCGACAACACGTAGGTAGCAAAGCGAATGTACCAAATACTTCACATTAACACCTTCTCACTGAGCGAGAAACACAAATTTCTTGTGGGCATTTTATCAAAACGGACAAAATAATTTTTTTTAAGTATTTTATTGCAATTGGATGCGATATCATTTATAAAACAAAGACAATATCAAACGGAAAATAGATATTGGAGGATAAAGGAATAATTTTGGACGTTGGCAACACTGAACTAATATTATTTGGTGTCAAGAATAGAAAACCATGGTAACTTGTACTCACGTTCCGCTTCATTTCAGATAGTCATTGTACTGTAGTTGGATAGTCCACAATACACAAAATTCACCGGCTACGATTTCAGATAATATTTCTCGTTACGTTTGTCTCCAGCGGCGCTCACCCGCACGGCATCGCGCTTAGTTTTGCACGTATGGTGGGTTGTTGTGAGACGTATCACCGAAATAGAACTTTTGGAATAACTCTACACAAATTATATTCCTTGCGTCACCGTTGACGGGGCTAAGATCAAGAGCGTGCAAGCGTCTAGTCTGTGTTACGCATGACTGGATGGTCTACTTCTGTTTTCTATCGTTATGGACTAAATAACTGTTTAATTGACAACAAAATACTGTTTGGATAAACTGCTGATGATGATTGCTGCATTTCCGAGTTCCGTGATTTAAGCATTTGTGGAAGCGAAATACAATTAAGAGACGTTACCTTTGAACTGTTATAAACAATTCCATTAATTTTGGATTCATAATCGCATCATGGAACTCCGATAAACTAACACTAAAAAGAAATTTTAGTTAACATGAGGTAAAAAAAAATACAACTTCGTAGATACAAAAAAATACATAAAAGGATGATGACGCCCCTTGGGTGACGACTTCCGAATACTGGCGGTAGTTGCCAACTGCGCAGAAGATGAATAGCCGTGTGCACTTACCTAAACGACGTGCTTACAAAGAGGAATGGGACAGTCATTGGTGCCTTACTTACACAAGTAAATCAGTGTATATACGCGATGAAAATTCAGAAGCAGAGCCTGAGACACGGAACAAACACGACACAACCTGACAAGAAAAACGATAATTTATGTGTTTGTACAAATGTTGACTAAGCTCGTATGCGAGCCCAAGACCCATGGCATAACAGCCGCTATCCACTAAACCATGCCAACAATTTCATTCACAATTTATGCACAGAGTCGGAAGTACATTTACATTTAAACAATCGCATTCAAGCCAGACATAAAAACGACAAACGAATTTTATATTGTATGACAATTTAAAAGCCGGTCGGGACACAACTTTTAGTTTTCAGTGCCACCGGTCCATTCCATAGTTGATCCATTCCATAAATGGGATAGTTTATTGATGCAGATATTATGATAATTGAAACTTATAACTGTACAAACAACAGCAGTGATATATTGTGCCGTTTGCCACTGGGGCCATACCGATAATTGACTAACGAGGTAACGAGAATAATCATTACTTTTATTCGTCACGTAAATGTTTGACATTTTAAATACATTTATATTGCAATATTAAATTGTTTAAGCAAAAAAAAAATTAGCGAGCGTAGCAATAAAATTTATAATAATATTTAACAGAAAACGAATTGATTATTCGAAATTGTCAGATCAATACTCGTTGCTAGGCAGAGGAGCTAGTAAAATGTAACCACCGATTAAAATAAAAAACGAAAGGAGTACGCTAACTTGATTACCTATTTCTGCCGCGTCATAAATAGTTTAATAAATGAGATGACCTGTACTGCACTTTCCATTGATCTTGATCTAATTTCGATGGACCTTAAGTTAGTCGCGGAGGAATCGGCTTAAGAATATGCCACATAGACGGTTTCACGTGAAGGGATTACACGATCCCGTGGTGATCCATTCTCGTGGGTGTCGTGAGAGGCGACTAAGAGCAAAGACCAAAAATCGCGCGTCGAATCCTCCCTAAGTATCTATCCTCTATGTTATGTAAGATAATTTAACTAAAAAAGGCCTGAAAAGAAAAAGCATCGAAAGCCGATTCCAGAATACTTGTCGCAAATGTCACGATAGTCGGAATTTCGAGTCAAGAGACCCGAGTTCGATCCCCAGGTGGCAGGCTCGTACCAATGGGTTTTTCAAAAACTTATGTACGAATTATATCGTTGGCTTGGCCATAAATACAGCGACGGGCTCACCACCTGTCACCTTGTCCCGAAAATGTAATCGGTGGTAGGCGAGACAAAGGGACTTAATTGTTTAGACTAGACCTCTGTCTATCCCTGTGTAGGGAATTGCGTGAAGACATAATACTTGTCGAAGTGTTAGTTAAAATGAATTTAATTATCACTCTATTTTCTTTATTGAAATTTTTTTAATAAAACTGTCCGAATGTATGTATTTACACGTCTTCTTCAATGTGGTAGGCTAATTAGATATAATTTTACATGTATCTAGATTCCGTATGGCTCGTTGCCATCAACTTAAACACAGGATTGTGATTTAGTCCAGTAATAGTGATGGAATTACAAGGGCAATTAAAACCTGTCATGTGTGAGATGAAATCGAACGTAGAGGGTTCCGCGACGCACTTCTTAACCGACTTATAAAAAATGCAGAACGTTCTCAATTTGGTTGCAAGTTTTTTTTTTGGGCGTAAACATCACTTCTAACGAAATTCTGTTATATTTATTTATGCATAACTTTCATAATAATATTTTTAGAATTATTATCTTTTAAAGACAACTTTGTTTAAAGACAACCTAGGTATCTAGGTATCTAGGTATATAATTATTGTCTTTAAAAGATAATAATTCTAAAAATATTAGGTTACTAGGTATCTAGTACCTAGGTGGCACTTAAAGTTTTTAGGAGAGGGCGGTTATTTAAGTAAGAAACATTCCAATTGAAAACACCTTTTTAATTTCGATTATAGAATTTATTAGGTACATTATACCACAGATATTGCATTCATTAAATTTTTGTGTATGGGCGGTAATTTCAAGTCTTGTTATGCCTCAAAATTTATTTACGTGACAAAAATTCGGTCCATGAAGTATGCATATTGCTGATGCACACAACGGTAATCTTATCAACATAATATTTTGATAATACATGGAAAACCTTAATCTAGTAATTAAAAATACTTTTATCTTTAATCTTCATCGTGTGGACTATCAAGCTCCTTTGTGAGTATAATTGCTATATAAATATACCCAAGATCTATTACAAGAAAGGGTAATCTTACTAATATTATAAACTCGTTTGTGAAAGTTTTGTATGATTTTTGGACGTAAGTTACGCAATCACGCCGAAAGAGCTGAACCGATTATAATCAACTGGCGCACACATCGATGACGGCCTGCATTAACATATGGAATACTTTATCATCCCGGAAAAATGCATCGTTCCTGTAGGAGATATCTCTCGAGAAAGCAAACGGTTTCTCATATTGCTAGTCTGGAAGACACAGTTCGTTTTTTAGTTTAGGTAATTAAAAAATCTTGCTGGCATTCCGATATTATGGGCGGAAGCAGTCGCGGGCAGAATCTAGTAAGATTTTTTTTACCTTCACACATTTTACAATACTGAGGTAGTCAGAGTTTTAGACAATTTAGTCCTTTTCGACCCACATTTCACCAGAGCGAATTCGGGACAGAGTGATAGATGGTGACCCTATACTTAAAAATAAAAAAGTATTTATAAAACATCTAAGTCTCTAGTACAAACATACATATTCATCACACAAATCCTTCTCGCTAGCTGAATTCAAACCCGCAACTCTTAGCTTCGAAGGTAACGTGCGTCACTACCAATTAGGCTATCGGGTCGTCAAACAGTTAGTTCTATTTTACATGGTTTAATGTAATTAAAATGCGTTTAAATTAATAACTAATAAGCTTAAGTAATGAAGTTATTCTTTGCATTTTTGTGTAATTTTTAAAGGGCGTATTTTTTTTACCAATTTTGTGTAGAAAAAAGTGCGAGTACGTAGTGAACACGATAATACATAATAGTATAATCCTACTATATAGTCGGTTCTAAAACTATTAAATCTATAGGATTGCACACAGCGTAGCCACGTGTCCATTTCTTCCTAGCTGAACGCAGTAAAAGGGAAGTCCTTGGGCTGCCCACTAGCGTACACTGAATCATTAACACCCACACGAGCCGCCGCGGAATATCGCTAGTCACCTTTGGTCGATACGTAACTAGGTACTGCAGAATTGCAATACAGGGCTGACATACATACGTATGTTGACAAATGTATCGTGGTGACGTATTTTGACAGACAAAAAAATAAATAATATATATCTTCGCGCAATTCCCAATTCAGGGGTAGACAGAGGTCTAGTCTAGACAATTAAGTGCCTTTGACCCACCTTCCACAGAAGATATTTTCGGGACAACGTGACAGGTGGTGAACCCGTCACCGATCTTTATGTCCAAGCCGACGATATAATTCGTACATAAGTTTTTGAAAAACCCATTGGTACGAGCCTGCCACCCGAGGATCGAATTCTACCCGAGTTCGATTCGATTCTTGACTCGAAATTCAGACCACCCAACCACGACTCGGCTATCGTGACTTTTGACAGACCGTACCATTTAAAAAAATATACGTATATAAGTAATACAGAGCGTTTAGTACGCCTAGTCGACGTGTCGTTAGCCGAAAGGATCGCTAAAATCCGCGACACTGTGTGGGATGACCGAGTGAAAGTGTGTGAAATAGTTGCGCTGATAAGCTTCGGTGGCAGACGACTGTGTGCGCAATATATAACATCAATATTGTGGACATGAATAGACTCTCCGCTAGGAAGCCGCGGCCACTGTTTTATTTTGTTTCTCATCACGCCAAAAACTCATGTCTGAGTAAAAGGAAAGTATAAATTTTGCAAAGAAATTCCACAAAATATCATTTATTGTAATCCAACCACATTCTGACCAGTGATAATACTTGAACATGGACTTTCACAAATTTTTTAGTTCCGAATAAAAAAAGACTATTACGGAATCTTCGTCCGCCTGGACTTTGACGAAGAAAATATAAATTTTGGTACACGAGTTTCTTAACCTATTAACTGCAGCCATTTGTACATTAATTTTGGAGAATATAATTTTTCATGTGCATTTTTATCGTTTTCAGAAAAGCGTAACATCTTATATGTATTAAAATTATCGACTCTATATAATATATTTAACCAGCCATCCAACAAACCGGTCGTCAATATTATTATGCATACTTTCAGTGCATAAGATCAGCGTAACTGTATTAAAAAAAAATATGATTTCCGCACTGTGCAACCCTGCAATAACTAATATTTTGCTCTACGAGTAACATGAAACGGTCGTAGTATAATTCACGTTCGTTCGTTTGATTAGACGATCGCAGACTCCAGCGGAACAGTTACCCGATACGTTCCGATGGCATTGAGGACTTGATTATATTTCGATAAAGGATACGTATGCTAAAATTATTATTTTGACTAGCAGTCCTCAACGTTAATAGTCCATAGCAAAACATAGCCCTGTCCAACACTGAGGAATTACTGATGTATCGCTCGCCGTGCGAAAATACAATGTACGGTACTTACGGCATAGTTATTTGAATATATAACAGCAATGCCAGGTACCTCGTATCGTAAACGCTTACTGTTCGTCACTGGTCTGTTTAGATTTTTTTCCGTTTTCGAAACGATTATCTAGCCATTGTTAAGTCCATTGCGATTGGTAAATTCATTTAGTCGGTAGTGACTCCCGGGAGGTCCGGTTCAATCAGCACATGAGAGTTCATTTAGTTCTAAATCGATTGATGCAAATGATGTAAGTTTTTTTAGTAGAATGTAAATCAAGAATCTAACGGTAATTGGCCAATACGGCCCTTGGAAATCTACGAACATCGAACGTAGAAGTTAAGTGATGCTTTGTCACTACTGAGGACCATGCTGAAATTCCTCATCACCCGTAATCAGACTAGCTCAACAAACTTTAACTTAACAGTTGTTATAATGCTATTTGATATCAGAAATGAGTAAGAGCGTAGCGATCCGGACGACTCCTAGCCAGAGAATGATTTTACGATGAACCTATTTTATATATTTAACTGCAAAGTGTTATCATCTCCTTGATTCTAACGGCTATATTAGTTATCCGAGTTGTACTGTGTTTTTTTTTCTAATTTTATCACACAGGCCAAATTAGCCAATCCTATAGCACTCGGCGTAAACTTGTACTTCCTCATGTATAAATAGTCTGGAGTGAAGACCACTTCTCGTTTCCGTAAGTTATCACAAGCAAGACGCCTTCTTGTACCTTCTCTGTGTTTGATAATTTGCAACATATACTTAAAATTGTAGAATCGAAGCGAACAAAGTCACAGGTTGAAGGTGATCAAGGTGTTATGTGCGACAGTATAGTGTTTGTGTTGATATCAACGCGACGTGATGTCATGCGGGAATGACTAGCCTTATTATTATTGCGTTGTTTCTTTTATGCTCATAAAGTATTTCATATGCAATCTTTTTTAGGAAAAAATTATTGCATATGTTTTACAAGTCTAACTCTACTACTCTAAATATTCTGGTACTTTTACTTTTAGAAGTACCACATTTATTAATACTTTTTTTATTTTATTTTTTTGCCTTTCCGAAAAACCGAGTCAGTTGCTCGGTCAGTTTTGCTGTAGGACTGCTAATAGAAATGGGTAAACGAAGGGTTCTCAACCAGACTGCTACTTTCGGTCAGAAGGCTACCCGAAAGGTAGCAGTTTGTTTGGGAAATAAGAGAGAGAGGCAATGGCGGGATGGCATTTTATAAAGGGGATCCCTTATCACCAGTAGGACTTGAATTTGGCCCTACTACTTTCACATTGTGCTCACGATTCATTCGTGTCCGAGATAAGGTATAGTAATAATTGAGACTTCGTTCTACCACGGAAGCCATTAATTTTCCTAAGCATAATAAACTACAGAAACTCTTCAGCGACGGCACTGGCTAATTAACAACTAACGACTGATTTAGTCCCCTGTAAGGAACGAAGATGAATGAGGTGAGCTGACAACCCTAAGTATTAAATAATAGCGAACTCTTGAGACTATGTCATTTAACTACAACATATTATACTGTAGATTATTAGAAATATTTATAGCAATAAAGTAGCTTACCATATGCCTAGAGCTTGAAAGAATTTAAAGAACACTCGAATAATATCGCATAGGAAAACGTGTCGTTTGAAAAACATCGAATTTAACACAAAAACTTTTACAGGTTCTTCAAAACATCGAAAAATACATCTTTTATAAGCTAAAATCACAGCCAATTTCGTTTAACAATAAGTAATAAATCATATAAAAACACTGCTCGCTCAAGACGCAAAAATTTAATCAATATAAAAAAGTAATTCTTGAGTTTTGTTACGTAGTTACCTGCTGCTATTTCAGCGGTTGGATTTTTCGAGAAGATGTTCACTCAATCAAAATCTTTGCAAATCTGTCTCCCATAATTTACCACCGGCAGATGCCAGTCGATCGAAAACATATATGTGCGTAAGTTTTCGTAACGACTCTATGTTTTTATAATATTAATCTCTTAACACTAGCTTTTATTTTAAGGCCGCTTCTGTATACGAGCATAGTTACTCTTTGTAATGTTTTAAACTAAGACAATTTTTAACTAAAAGAAAAGCCTTGACAGTCAATAATTATAGACAGATGGCGGGATAACGACCTGGAAAAAAAGTACCAGACAAAAACAGGCTGGTGACGGGCAGCAGCGCCTAAGTTGCAAGATGTCTGGTACTGCGATCGCCAATGCGCTTGGAGTGTTTGGTGGTTATAACAAGCCCTACCACAGGAAAGGTTACGTACAGCAGTAATAATTTTATATGAAAATGCAAAAGGTTAAAGTACACAGTTTCATCTCTTTTGATATTCGGGTAAAGCGGTATGTCAGGCATCCAAGGCAGTTTTAGTCGAAACTGTTTAAGCGAATTTATCGCCAAACATCGTTTATGACGCACATGTAGGTCATGTAATACTTAAATAAATTTGCTTATTTTTTTTAGATTGTACGCAAGTCTTTGAATACTTGATAAGTAAAATTTTCGGCCATGAATTTCTAAACTTGCGCGTAACACGTAAATTAAAATAAAACCGACTTATCGACTCACGCATTTACAGAAATACTCATTTAGCGAGCTCATTTTAAATTAAAAAGTCACGATAGCCGAGTGGTTGGGTGGTCGGAATTTGGAGTCATGAGACCCGAGTTCGATCCCCAGGTGGCGGGCTCGTACCAATGGGTTTTCTAAAACCTATGTACGAATTACATCGTTGGCTTGGACATAAAGGCGGCGACAGGTTCACCACCTGTCACGTTGTCCCGAAAATATCTTCGGTGGAAGGTGGGTCAAAGGGACTTAAGTGTCTAGTCTTGACCTCTGTCTACCCCTGTATTGGGAATTGCGTGAAGATATTTATTTTATTTATATTCATTTTAAATTACTCTTTCCATTTCATTACATTATTTTCATATACTCTTTTTTTAGAGTTCAAATCATAGCGGGTTCAAAATCCAACATACACAAACAACACGGTTGACATTTAAAAATCAATTATTTAAATTAATTTTTTAATTAATTAAACAAATAAATAATGGGGAAATTTTATAATTCTTAAATTAAAATATCTTACATTACAAATTTTTGAAGCAATAAACTTAAATAGTATTATATCCTTAAATAGTATTATATACAATGACAGCAATTGTCATTGATACACAGATCGGAACTGTCGCACGACCCGTAACGAATCGATTGGCCCAGTAATCGAGATCGCTTAGTTTATTTCTAATTACCGGCTTTATTGCCCTTGGACTCTTGACCTTGAAGGCTGGAGTTATTTAATCAAATCGTTCAATTAATATTCTTTCATAATTCGACCACAAGAAATTCATTAATTTTAGCTATTAGTACAGTTGTTAAAAATAGTTTTTTTAAACTATATATTGACATCTTGGCATAAACTATTTTGTGAGGGTAGTTTTGGAAACGGAACCGGAACAGTCCATTTAGCGTCCAGTTAATGTGACTTTGACTCACATAATAACTATCATACGTACATCTGCCATCCAATCACCACATATACAGTTAGCCTTGAAGAGATATTTGGGGAAAATAAACAAATATGTGTGTCGGGCGACAAGAGTGACGATTTCGTTTGTTAAATACACATAAAAAGATGGTACTAAACTGAACATGCAAGGAATGACAACATCGATTCACATAACCAACTACCTTACTGGGACACTATCAACAAAAATGTTACGCTATCTATAAATATAAATAAAATTAGAGTGTCTGTTTGTACTATTGAAATAACCGTTTTTACTACATGTATAATAATAACCAAAATATCTTTTTTTTTTACAATTTTTGTCTGTCTGTTTGTTCCGGCTAATCTCTGAAACGGCTGTACCAATTTTAACAGGACTTTCACTGACAGATAGCTAATGTTATAAAGAGTAACATATGCTACTTTTATTTTAAAAACATAATTAGGGTTCCGCGTTAAGTGTTAAACTGCGGGGCAAAGCGGGGGAGGGCAGCTATTTTATGTATATATGTTGTTTCTAAAGTGAATCTATAAACGTTTGTTAAATAAGCGGAGTAGAACACCTAATGAAAGCGCAAACACAGTCAAGATAGATTTTAAATCAACCATAGAGGAACTCTGTATGTTTCTTCCATATAACATTCCAACGCAAATAGAATATGTTAAGACAGTGTCATGTTAAATTACTCTATTTTGTCAATTGAGGGTAACATACTAGTGTACTATTAAAATTGTGTATAAAAATTTTGATAATTAATGTAGCACCCGCTTTCGTCCCCGGTGAAAAAGACCTTTAAAATTATAGATGGCGGACAACTGATCTCTAAAAATAATAGACCAAAAATGAGTAGACGGTAACTGGCAGTAGTGTGTAAGGAACGAATTGGACCATGTGATTTAATGTATGTATGTGATGTGATTTGTTTTGTTTTTTTTTTTTTTTTTTTTTGTTTATCTTCATGTTTATATTCTCCGCAGTCCCTGACGGGGTAGCCAGAGAGAACAGATCGCCAAATGTCACGATCCTTACATACCTCTTTCGCTTCTTACAGATTCATCATTTTCTTCATACATGCACGTCGAGGTATCCGAGAACTCTAGACCTTGCCCTCTTCGAGCAATTTGCTCACATGGTCTTCGAAAGTTAGTCTCGGCCTACCTCGACACCTTTTAATATTAACTTTCGCGCTATATATTTTCTTCACCATTCGGTCTTCACTCATTCGCTCAACGTGTCCAAACCATCGAAGCACGCCCTTATCATATTTTGTAACAAGGTCATCTTTCAAACCTGCCGTATTGCGAATCTCTTCGTTTCGCTTTCGGTCGACCATGGTAAGGCCGCACATTTTACGAAGAGATCGAATCTCCACTGCATTCAACCTGGTTTTATGGTTCTTCTGGTTTTATGGTTCTTCTGGCTTACCCAGGTTTCGCTGCCATATAAAAAAGTCGGTACCAACACTGCGTTATGTATTGCAAGGCGTGCACTTTTCACTACGCCTTGCCTTTTGACTAACGTAGTCAGGACACCATTGACCTTGTTCCCGGCAGCGACACGCCTGTCCACACGTAAATCACATCTTCCATCCCGGCTAAACGCACTCCCCAAGTATACAATTTCATTCACCTGTGATGTGATTTAAGTGATTAAAAACTACCAGATATAACTTTTAATAAATATATAAATGTCTTCACGTAATTTCCAATTCTGGGGTAGACAGAGGTCTAGTCTAGACAATTATATATCTGCGACCCAACATTCACCGAAAATATTTTCGGGACTACGTGACAGGTGGTGAGCCTGTTGCGCTTATTACTTTCTTTGTTTGCCTCTATACTAGAGACTATTTAAGGGGATGGCATAGTCACTATCTAAATTCCTTATTTAGATATTATAAGTAAAGTAAAAAAAGGTTCGTAGTGCTAGACTACGATTCTCAATCCTCTCACCAAGTTTGACTATTATAGTAAATCCTATTTATAGGAGAGACCTATGTACTGGATAGTCGATATACTTTTACGGGCCCTTAAGTATGTATGTATGCAATTATTACACTAGTGGAAAACGAAATGGCGAAAAATATATACAGACGAACATAAAATCGCCTCCTTTTTAAGACAGTTGTGCTAATTGTGCATGTGAACTGCACCGCTATAAATATAGCAACAGTCTCTCTACCACACACAAAACCCCTTTAATAACACTTTGGGTCAAATATTTTCGTGAATTGATGACTGAAGCAAAATGATGATGGAAATATGATTCATTATGCCGAATCCATACTCTATTTTAGGAAAACAATATTGTGACATCAAACGACCTCCGTCGTTCGCAAGGACATAAAGACGGCGACAGGCTCACCACCTGTCACGTTGTCCCGAAAATATTTTCGGTGAAAGGTGGGTCGAAGGGACTTAATTGTCTAGACTAGACCTCTGTCTACCCCTGTATTGGGAATGACGTGAAGATATTTTTTAAACGACCTCCATGGACGTCAACACCGGTTTTCAAGATGTCGGTTGTAGCTAGCTCTGAGGTGAGGGTTCGATTCCCGGTCGGGTCAATGTAGAAAGCACTTTTTCTACATTACTCGGGTCGAGGTGTTTGTGGTACCTTCGTTGTTTCTGATTTCATAATACATAATAAGTGATTAAGCTACTTACTTTGGGATCAGAGCAATGTATGTGAAGTTGTTCGAGAAGAGGAAAAAGAAGAGAAAATGTACCAAAGGAGAAATACTTTATTTAAAAGAAAAATAGCTTTAGTAGGAATTATGCTTCAATAACTCGTATCGGCATAAATACTGTGTCATTTAAGCTTCAATGCTATTAACAGATAGCGGGATGACCATTTCGAAAATAGCAAACCAAATACAAACAGACGACGAAAACTCTAAATCTTAGAAGCGAGTAGTCTGGTGCAGCAACCGTCAATATCATATTTCAAGCCTATGCCTATCTGATGCTGAGGGCTAAAGGGCTATTGAACTTGGCAAAGTACTGTACACTACATAACATGTAGAATAGTACGATACCCAAATGGTTGCCAAATCAGTGAATACTTTCAGGTTCTTCACTTCTAAGCCGCAGGTATTCGTGTCGCTGCTAATAGGCTGCATTGTAAATTATACGCTGAGTTCATAACAATAGCGTCTTTCTACAACAAGCCCTAAACCAGCTATTAATAAACACTACTAATGGCATGAAAGTTCATGCACACGTTAGTTTAATGGTATTACAGGGCATGTTTATAAATACAAAAACATATATTTATATGGTGTTTGTACATTTACGTTATGTAAAGCCACACAAAAGCGTTCCTTACAAATGCAAATCGTTACAGATAATGCACTCTTGAAACGTCACGCTTCACGGTCGGACGGCTAATCGCTGTAACATACGCTTCCCTCCTAGCATTTGTGACCCTGAAAAATATAATTAATGACAGATTGCAATTATAATCGACCTTATGACGAATATCCCAATGTGTATTATACCATAATACTTCAGTAAAAATATTTTAAAATAACGTAAGAAAACTCATTAAAATTCACTTTTACTTATTCCACATTTATTAACATTAAAATACCTGACCGGTTTTGCCTTTATGGCATTATCAAAGGTTTCTTATTACAATTATAATCTATTGAGATCGAAAACGTATCTCCTATTTTATCTATTTAATTGCGGGTATTTTCTTATAATTACAACTAAAACATGGTATAAAAAAAGTTTATGTATAAATATTTATATGAAACTCATTCACAGTTGGTGCAAATACTAAAAAAGTCAAAAAAAACTTGTAAGCAAAACTTTTTGTACGCAAGTATCACATTTGTATGTTGAAGGTTATCGAATTTGTGCGACGAATTCTGAAAAACTCGACAAATAGTCGATGCATTGACATTGAATTTGTTGTACTCAGCGTTACATTTCTTTAAAACTAATTTTTAAACTTTATTCATTTCTTTAAAGGTCTGTACAGCTTAATGCACGTTTCCATAAAACTAGAATTTTCTTGGTGCATCTTTGATCGTAAGAAAACTTTATTCTTTTTTTTTTCTTTTCTATTTACTTCCCTATCAACTAACAGCACATTGGGCAACAAAAGGCCGTCCGAATTCTCCTAATATTTTGAGAAAGTTTTAACGTTTGTAGTTTATTAAAATCTTTTGACAATAATAATAAGTATAATAAGTAATGACTACAACAATAACTTTACTACTTTTGTCATTAAATTTTTAGATTGTTTATTACAGAGCATAAAGTAAAAAAGTATTCAGAAATTGTAGATCAGAGCACTTCTACAATTGTGGTTTTTAAGTTACCAATATGTATTATGCGATATGTATTGGTCGATTTTTATATTTAGATGCATTTGATTTATATTCAAGTCTAGACACTATAAATACAAATTACGTGTAAACATTCGTTGACATAGAAAAAAACATTATTTATCTAATCAATTAGCTGTTTCCACTGTATTGTTCGCGTGCGCTTTCTAACAGTTTTAAAGAATTCCATGACAAAAAAGTTATTTACAACAAACAAATATCCTATTTCATATTTCAGTGTGGCATACTCACCAGTGACTACAACATCTCTCGATTCGTTCAGCTCCTTAGCAGTGAACAACGCTAAAGCTACAAACAAACGAACGGAGTATTTTTATAAAGGCGAAAGACCTTTATAAAAATAAAATAAATAAATAAATATCTTCACGCAATTCCCAATACAGGGGTAGACAGAGTCTAGTCTAGACAATTAAGTCCCTTTGACCCACCTTCCACCGAAGATATTTTCGGGACAACGTGACAGGTGGTGAGCCCGTCGCCGCCTTTATGTCCAAGCCAACGATATAATTCGTAGATAAGTTTTTGAAAAACTCATTGGTACGAGCCTGCCACTTGGGGATCGAACTCGGGTCTCTCGACTCGAAATTCCGACCACCGAACCACCACTCGGCTATCGTGACCTTTATAAAAATACAAAGTAAATATAAAGTCTTTTCGACCCACCTTCCACCGAAGAAATTTGCGATAACGAGACAGGTGGTGAGCCCGTCGCCGTCTTTTTGTCTAACAGTTTTTTTTAAAACTTATGTTCGATTTATGTACATAACTTTTGGTTAAACCCATTGGTACGAGCCTTGGGGATCGAACTCTCGTGACTCGAATTGCGCTCACCCAACCACTCGGCGGCTATCGTGACTCATAATAATTATAATAATATTATTAATATATTAAATATTTACAGATTGTACATAGGCCCATGTTACCATTGTAACTGTACTGCGTAAAATTATCAACCTAACATTTAATTAGAGTAACTGGCCGTGTTCCAAAAAAAATTACAAAATAGCCGTATCATTAAAACAATGAATAAATCTATAACCTTAATAAAATTCTTTTGCAAAAAAAACATTCAGAGGTGTTGGATATTCGAAAGATACTGTTCAAGTCATGAGAAGCAATAACACGAGACGGTGCCAAGTCCTGTTCACGCTAGCGTCGTTTTCTAATGACACAAACAAAGGAAGAGTACTGTATGAATTTGCACATGCTTTCTTCGAATACATTTGTATATGAATACTGTTTTATCCCGGTCACGCCACTCCGTTGCTCGTTTTAATATATTTATTATTAGAGAATAAAATATTCTAGTGAACACACATTTATCGAGAAAAGACATTATTAAATTCCCCGTTTCTGTAAGTCAACGTTATCCACAACTGATAAAAATTTATAAAATAAAATAAATAAATATCTTCACGCAATTCCCAATACAGGGGTAGACAGAGGTCTAGTCTAGACAATTAAATCCCTTCGACCCACCTTCCACCGGAGACATTTTCGGGACAACGTGACAGGTGGTGAGCCCGTCGCCGCCTTTATGTCCAAGCCAACGATATAATTCGTAGATAAGTTTTTGAAAAACTCATTGGTACAAGCCTGCCACTTGGGGATCGAACTCGGGTCTCTCGACTCGAAATTCCGACCACCGAACCACCACTCGGCTATCGTGACCTTTATAAAAATACAAAGTAAATATAAAGTCTTTTCGACCCACCTTCCACCGAAGAAATTTGCGATAACGAGACAGGTGGTGAGCCCGTCGCCGTCTTTTTGTCTAACAGTTTTTCTTAAAACTTATGTTCGATTTATGTACATAACTTTTGGTTAAACCCATTGGTACGAGCCTTGGGGATCGAACTCTCGTGACTCGAATTGCGCTCACCCAACCACTCGGCGGCTATCGTGACTCATAATAATTATAATAATATTATTAATATATTAAATATTTACAGATTGTATATAGGCCCATGTTACCATTGTAACTGTACTGCGTAAAATTATCAACCTAACATTTAATTAGAGTAACTGGCCGTGTTCCAAAAAAAATTACAAAATAGCCGTATCATTAAAACAATGAATAAATCTATAACCTTAATAAAATTCTTTTGCAAAAAAAACATTCAGAGGTGTTGGATATTCGAAAGATACTGTTCAAGTAATGAGAAGCAATAACACGAGACGGTGCCAAGTCCTGTTCACGCTAGCGTCGTTTTCTAATGACACAAACAAAGGAAGAGTACTGTATGAATTCGCACATGCTTTCTTCGAATACATTTGTATATAAATACTGTTTTATCCCGGTCACGCCACTCCGTTGCTCGTTTTAATATTTTTATTATTAGAGAATAAAATATTCTAGTGAACACACATTTATCGAGAAAAGACATTATTAAATTCCCCGTTTCTGTAAGTCAACGTTATCCACAACTGATAAAAAATTTATAAAATAAATGTCACAAAAACTCATAAAAAGACACCATTGTATAAAACAATCTAGGCAAATTTTTAACTGTTTTTCGACTTGTACGTAAACATGTATGTTACAGCTGCTAAATATTTATAATCATAACGGGAAGTTTTGCCTTTTGATTGGCGCTCGCAGTACCCTATATCCTTACAATTTAGATGCTGCTACCCGTCACCGGTCTACCAAATCTTGGTTTGGAATTTTTAGAGATGGTTATTCCGCCAACTGTCGATAACCAATTCCATTTTTAAGGCTATTATCTTAGTTGTCTTTTAAGACACCCATAGGAAGAGATAACATCATGTAGGGTCGGTTTAAGAATAATTCATCCATTCTTCACCACAAACCAAAACCACAACTAAACCAAAAAAAAGTAACAATAGCCGAATGGTTGGGTGGTCGGAATTTCGAGTCGTGAGACCAGAGTTGGATCCCCAGGTGGCAGGCTCGTATTATACCGCTGGCTTGGACATAAAAACGGCGACGGGCTCACCACCCGTCACCCGAAAATTATCTTTGGTGGAAGGTGGATTGAAGGGACTTAATTATCTAGACTAGATCTCTGTCTACCCTATATTGGGAATTGCGTGAAGATATTTATTTATTATTTATTTTATTCTTCACCAACACGCAACACGATTCCGTTTACAAAGATTATTTTATATAAGATAATTTTTGAATCTCTCTATTCGTTATTTACGTAGAATTGATACCGAATAGTTTTGCACGGATATCTGCATTGCACCAACTAATGTCACCTTCCTCACGGCTAACACCGTTAGTAAAAAGGAAAGGCAATCATAGTGTCTATTATTCCACTATACTCAGAAGCCATTACAATTTCCAACGCAAACTATCGAGACTGTCTAGAATCGGCACAGTGTGGCCACGTTACAATGAATGTAGTTATTTGTGAAGAATGAAGATAAATCAGGTGCGCTACAATGCCGAGCATTAGTAATAGCGGACTGTTGAATCTTTTATATAAATGCATAATCATAGCTGCAACGCATGTACCACTAAACATAATTTGTAAGGATTTCATAGAAAAATATAATATCTTCACGCCATTCCCAATACAGGAGTAGACAAAGGTTTAGACAATTAAATCCCTTCGACCCACCTTCCACCGGAGACATTTTTCGGGACAACGTGACAGGTGGTAAGCCCGTTACGGTTTTTATCTTTAAAGATAAACCAACTTTAAGCCAACAGCATAATCGTACAAAGAGAAAAAAGTTAAAATTTCAACTGACACAGGCGGGATTCGAACCTGCGACCTCATAAGTAATAGAACTTTTATGTTTTAACCCTAATAACATAAAAGTTCATCATAAATATGCTTTAAAAATCAACAAAAATTGCATTATATAGTGTGTTTACAATATAAACAAAGAGGTAAAAACGCAGCTATGCAGCTGTAAATGGGTGTCCAGGGGATTCATATGGAGTAAAGTGGTTCCAGCAATCGCACCCAATACAATAAAAAACGAACATAACTCATATGTAGGTATGTTTTTCATATTACTTTGTATTTATCTATTTCTTGCTTTCATGTACATCCTACCCGTTAATTATTTTTCTTTGTAGTAAATTCCTGAGGTTGCCTGGAAGAAATTGCTACATAGCAATAAGGTCGCCTTTTGTTATCCAACTTATGTTTTGTACTATATTGTTTTTTATTCTTTTCTCATTTGGTGTACAATAAAGGAAATTATTATTATTATTATTATGTAGGAGCTTACGATAGATGCTCAAATTCCTTAATATCGCACATGACTATAAATATTTAACTTTGAAATTGTAATTTATTGTATGTATATTGTATTCATAACTACATGTAATTTGATACAGAGTCCTGGACACTAGACCACAGATTACTATCATAGAAAGATGTAATCACAGCCATGTGTGTGGACGTAGGCACATTGCTTTGTTAAATCTTCAAATACATAATACGTTGGAATTTTTTTTTCTCATTTTATTATGGCTTTTAATTAAAGTAACCACCAGACAATGCTGACGCAACAGTTGATTCCATTTAAAGAAGATAATCTACATATTTAAAGAATTTTTTTTTTTTTATTTTAATGCTGTCTGCGCACTAATGCCGGCAATGCCCACGTTTACTTTGTTTCATCCCGAAAGAGGAGACTATAATATAATGTTTTACACCATAGTGCGTCAGTAACATTGTATATTGGAATGCCTCTCTCTACATGCAAGGAATACGGCCTTATTTATTGCCACTTAAATAAATATTAAATTATTCATCTATACACATTATGGAATACTCCTAATTGGTACTGGTATCTGGGTTATTCCAACGTAATCAATCACATAAATGGAATGGAATGAACGTTTCAATACAACAAAGACCTATTAAATACTTAGCGCCGTATAAAAACTTTTTACTGTCTCTGTTTTAAACGAATTTATGATTAAACATATCGATAATGACTTTTAAGTAGGTAAAATCGATTATTAACATAATCGACTAAGACGACCGATTACAAATGAAGGAGAACTTCATACCTGCGTCACATAATTCGTAGCAGACTTGCTTACATCAAAAATCTAAAATATAGCTCATAATAATATGAGCTATATTTTTGGCACGTCTGTAAATTTGTTACTCAATCAAGGCGAAATGGCGTCATGGCGATGGCTTAGCTTCCCGAATTTGAATTAAATTTCTCCCATAGATAGTTAATAACCTAGATTGACGTTACTTTTGACCCAGGATGATCTGTTTCCGCTGATTCTTATACCGTAGAAAACCGCGTCCAAAGCTAGTAAATTGTAAGTGGACAAAATAATAATAAAAAAAAATAATACGAATATCATGTTCGCAATTTTCTGTCAAAGTAGAAACAAAACAATTTTTTTCTTGTTCCGTAAACGAATTTTCTCCTATCTATAAAAACTATATAAATAGATAAATAACGGTATTCATTTGTTATTCATAACCTGGTTCTCATGTACGTTAAACGGCGCACGCCCATGGCGTGCAAATCACAATCGCGACAAGTATTTTCCTTATCGAAACGGGTCACGTGCTTTTTAATCGATAATAATATTCATTGATTAACGTTAATAAATCAAGAATATTACTGTGTATTCAGCGCCATAATATGTAGTAGGTATTTGTCATATAAAAATTTTATCTGAATGATATGAAGCACACACAGAACGATCTGTAATACCTAGTCAGGTCATAAATTCAGTCACATGTTTAACCTAAAATAATTAAAACAAGTTTATTCATTATGTAACTATTTATATACCAAAATGAACTTAACAAAACATAGATTCTTATGAACCTAAAGTTTATTCAAAATGACCTCCGTGAGTTTGAATACAGGCCTCCAATCTGTGCGGCCAGTCGTCTATCGCAGCACGAACGAGGTCCATGTCAATATCGGCGGCCGTCTTAATCAAGGATGTCTTGAGTGACTACAAATTGGGATGAGGCTTTGAGCACGCCTTTTCCTTGAATTCGTGCCTTCACAGCTTTTATCACTGCTGGAGTCCTAACAGACCGAGGGCGACCACTTCTTGACCTGTCATCTACACTAGAGTCTTCATTGTATCGTTTGATGGTACGATAAACGAATCTTTTGGTTATATTCAAATTTTTCAGTATGTCAAAAATTTGAATTGGCGCGTAACCGCAACGATGCAACGCAATAACTGCAACACGATCTTCTTTAAGCCTCCAATCCATATTTAAAAGTGAGTAAAATTCTAAAAAGTATGTAGTTTTATTTTCATGAGCAATTCGAAATTCGAATTCAATAAACTTTTTTGTGGCCATCATTCTAAAAGAAAAGTTTTTACTGTGTGACAATACTTATGACTGACTGTGTATAAGTGGATCCACTGCTAGACGTAGCCCTCCCCTGGGAGAGTTTTTTCATAAGCCACATGCACGTCTAGAAATTTGTCGATCGCTGTACTAGACACCTTGAACCTTATGCACTGCTGCCTGTCACCGGTATGCTTATTTAAGGTTTTTTTTTCGGGATGGTCATCCCGACATCCGTCTATTGATATACTCTTTGTGGTCGCTTATGACACCCACGAGAAGAAAGGGAACGAACTCATCTCACTCAACTTTTTTCAAAAACTTACATATAAAGATGGCGACAGGCTCACCACCCGTCACATTGTTCCGAAAATATCTTCGGTGGAAGTTGGGTCAAAGGGTTGGTTAATTGTTTAGACTAGACCTCTGTCTATTGTATTGGAAATTGCGTGAAGATATTTTTTTTATTTTAAGTGTATTTAATATAATTAAAAAGTCCATGAGTTGCGAGGGAGCCCTGATTCGAATTCCGATCACCCAACCACTCGACTATCGTGGCTCAGTAAGTTTAGAAAGTTGTGAACACGGAAAGTGTGATGTGAAATTAATGATATTGATGTGTGAAGACATTCTGGTGGGAAGCGAGTCCTCTGTGGTCGGAGTGGGAAAGCGTACCAAAATTTTATTAAACATACTGATTACCAGTTATATATTCACTCTTTTGTGGCGTCATTTTTTACAATATTCACAAATAATCATTATGTTACTAATTTTAGCTATTTTACCTTCGTCGTCGTAACCATCTAGCGATAATTGCTACCAATTATTACAGTTAACAGAATATGCTTACGTGTACAGCTTGTAAATACGAAACTACGTACTGGAGACGCTGAATTGATTGAACATTTTATAAACGATTTTAAATAACACCAGCAAGTACATATCTTTACATAACGAAGAGCCACTTCTGCTCTTAAGTACAAGCAAATCTTGTACATTTATAATTTACTTGAGTCTCATAGAAAACATTATAACATATTGGACACCATATTTATGTAATGTCTTACATTCAATATACAATAATATAATGTCTTACATTTCTCATGTTCGTAAAAATAAGTGTCAATCGTTTACATAGAAAAAAGATAAAATCGATTTTAATTTACATTTTTTTACTTCTCGACATCACGAATGTGGCCAGGACCCTTGTTAATTTTACTATTCTCTCTGCACAATTTTAAAAATATGCAGTTAATAAGCAGGTAATAGTTTAAATCACCTCAACCATTACATCAGAATTGATAGACAGACACATACAGATCCACGCAAAAGGACACCGATTCCTACAAGGAAACTGTTACAATTTATTGAAATAAACAAATATCCTAATTACAATATCAAAAGTCCACTGCTGAACATGGCCTCCATCTAAGATAAAAGATTATAAACGCTTACAAGAATTCTAGTAATAATCCTAATCCTTTTCTTTAACTTTCATAAACGACTCTGACCTCAACATTTGACGAAAGCCCCGAAATTGGTAAGCACGTTCCTTCAAATTTCACCCTACCTATTCTGTTCCTACCGCACCATTTAAGTTTCGGACATTTCGAGCAACGCATTTTGAACCATAGCCCATAATACAATAACGGCTTAGGGATCGCTCCAAAAACGTTTACCTAAATGTTGATGAATAGACGTAGCATCTTGTAAACAATGAGATTTTGGAATCCGAATGACACAATCGCTTCAACGGCAATTATTCTCAGAAAATCACAAACCGAGGTCAGGTGCACAGATAAATAACAAAGCATCAAACTGAAGTAACATTAGTTTTTGTTTAACGATGGCCATTATAATGAATATGTCACAGAGATTAATAACGGCGTACTGGTCTCGGCAATATTCGCGTTTGAAAATTTTTATACTCTAATAGTTGGCGCGCTTCGGTAATTCCACTGTGTAGGATAATTTTATGTTTATTACGTTTTTATAAGAAAAAATCTTACATAACGTCTTATAGAGGTTCACTGTTTGTCATAGACGTTTTAAGGAAGATGGCTATGCTCAACAAGCGAATTGCCAATCACAGTAACAATAACCCTAACACCTTAGACACTTCTGCGCGACAGCTATCTATGGCGACGACTTTCGTAGACGGGTTCAATTCCCGGGCGAGTCGATGTAAAAAATGTGTCGTAGTTTCTGATTGATCAGAGCAATGTATTTATTTATTTATTCTTTATTGAACATTACCATAATGTAAGATCAAAAGGCGGACATAATGCTAAGAGCATTCTCTACCTGTCAACCTTAGGGAGTGAGAAAACGTTGAAGGCGGTTACGTACAATAAAAAAAATATATTGTGTAAAAATATAACGCTATATAACGCTATCTACATATACAAGCGCAATACCTACATTTATATAAATATATATATACATACACACACACATATATAAATATATACATACATACACAAACAAATACAAATATACAAAATATAAATATATAACTACGAAACAAAAGATTATAATTTTAAATGTGGTTTTATTGCAGGGCTGTCTTAACTTTTCTGGCAGGGCATTCCATAGATGCGCTTGTATAGCAAACGACGAAGAAATGAAACCACAACAAATTCAAATTCAGAGTCAAATTCTCTGAAGAACGAAGGTGTCGGTAATGCGTATCACTCAGGAATTGAAACTTACGTATGTGATGTTTTCACTATCAATGCATCTATGTACGTGTATGTATGTTTAATTTTATTATTGTAATTTAAAAGATGGCTGTGTAGCTACCTGTCTGTTATAATCAAGGTATTCATAATAGCAGGATAGCCGTTATATACGAAATATACAAAATGAAACACGAAAAAAAAAAAGAATAAACCAATTTTTTTGGCAAAAAGTAACATTCTACTAACAATCGGCAGTCCGTCGGCATAGCTAAACGAAGTGTGGCCATTATGCTGATGATAAATATATACTTCAACATATTTCTACAACACTTATCCTATGCGGGTAGACGTAAGGTTAACACGCAAAACGTACACTCTCCATTTTTTTAAATTTCTATTTATTAATTAAGTTTAATCTGTATAAACATGAGCATCAATTGCTTCTAAAATCCATCCTCACTCATTGAATATTGTTTCGCCTCTCTGCAATCAACCATATTTCAGCAACCTCATAATAGATACCCAATTTATTAATATAATTGAATACTTAAGAAAATAATAATAATATGATTAAATCCCTTTCTTCCCTTGTCGTAAGAAGAGATTAAGGGAAACAGCCTTGAAATCGTTGTGGCAACCAAAAGATGGCGGGATAACCATCTCTACAAATTTCAGATAAAAATAATCAGACCGAAGACGGGCAGCAGCGTCGGAGGTGCGAGTGGTCTGCTAGTGCGATCGCCAATCGACTTGCCAAGCGTGGCGATTATGGCAAATCCTTTTATATAATGTACATAAATCATATACATATATTGTGTTATGTTATGTGATAAGTATTTATTTATTGCTTTCTCTTATATTCTTATATTGTTAGTACCTTAATTTACCTTGCTTTATATTAGAAGCTAAGGGTTGCAAGTTTAAATCCAGCTAGAGAAAAACACTTGAATGGATGTTTGTGTCAAATAACACACAAAAATCTGCAAAGGTCCACTGCAGGACAGGCTTCACATGTACTGGTGGAATTGCCATAATCGGGACTCATGACAAGTGGATTGGCAATTGAAATCCTTTGGATCCTTTGGACGCAGCTGTCCGTCACCAATCAGCTGAATTTTGTATTATTCAAGGACTCATAATTCAGTTGATGATTTTTCGAGGTATTTTTCGAGATGGTTATCATGTCATTTGTTAGAAATATAATGTAGTTTTAAGGCTTTTCCCTTAATTGTCTCTTACGACAGGAAGGCAAAGGATGGTATGATTCTTACACTGATACCATCTGGAAATATATATGTATATAATTATTTATCTATGTAAACATATATGTATGGAACTATATTTTACCATCACCTTGGATACTAAGACGGTGATAGGGTTATTTATCTATGTAAACATATATGTATGTAACTATATTTTACCACCAGCTTGGATACAAAGACGGTGATAGGGTCACCACCTACCACATTGTCTCAAATAAGCTTTGGTGTGGAAATTGGGACTAAAGGACTTCATTGTCCAAGTATAGGAAATTGCACAAAGATAACAAAAGCTTAATACAAGCTCTAGTCTTTTGATTTTAATTCAAACCACCCAATCACTTGACTGTTATAGATGATAATATGGATCCATGACATATTCATAAAGGTTATAAATCGAAAATTTTTCATGCAAATTCATATAGCAATACCATACGCTACAATATAAGACTGGTGTCACGATAGCCAAGTAGTTGGGTGGTCGGAATTTCGAGTCAAGAGATCCAAGTTTGATCCTAAGTTGGCAGGCTCGTACCAATGGGTTTTTCTAAAAACTATGTACGAATTATATCGTTGGCTTGGACGTAAAGACGGCGACGGGCTCACCACCTGTCATGTTGTCCCGAAAATATCTTCGGTGGAAGGAGGGTCGAAGGGACTTAATTGTCTACCCCTGTATTGGGAATGGCGTGAAGATATTTTTTATTTTTATTTTATATAAGACTGGTAAGGGGGCATCCATAAATTACGCGAGGTGTTTAAGAGGGGGAGGGGGTCGAGTCAAATCTCATCTAATCTTACGTTGGAGAGAGGGTGGTCTTGGCAAATATAACGCAATTTTTTTCTGATTGAAACAAAAAAAATTGTACAATTTTACTAAAATGCAGATGATTTTACTGAAAATCATATGGACATGTTTGGTTCCAATAGTTTCTCTTGAGACCGTCCATGATTCTCCATGGATTGAATTAGAATATATAATCTTTTTTTAATCACAGTAGTTGTTAAAATTGTATTACACTTATAATTAAACTCTCAGCAATATTGATTAATAGTCTAACTAGTCGTAAATAAAAGCATGAAGCAATTTTTTTTTTCAATAACAATCCAACGCGTTTACGTAAGAAACCCACATTTTGAAAAATCTCACGTGAGATTGGGGGATGGGGAAGGGGGTTGAATAAAATCTCACCTGGGAGGGAGGGACAGAAAATTCAAAAAAACACCTCACGTAATTTGTGGACGCCCCCTAAAACAACAAAATAAGATTGGTATTCCCATCATTTCCATTTACATGAAAGTTACCCAGTGTGCTTGGAACTTGGAACTTGGTGCAGTGAACTTGGATTCTTAAAAACAGGTGTTTCCCATAAGAAAAATTATAGTAAAAGTAATAGTAACCTGAACTGATCCTGAGTTACAAGACTACCAATTCAAGGAAACTCAACCTAATATTCAATTATTCTTTAGTTCAAATGAGATTAATTAATATAAAAATATAATAGAACAGTAATTATGTTTTGTTTTAGAGACATATTGTTATTTTTTATTTATTATTTATTTTATTTATCTTCACGCACAATCCCTGACGGGGTAGCCAGAGAGAACAGATCGCCAATCGCCGATCGACCCTCCCCATTCGAGCAATTTGCTCACATGGTGTTCGAAAGTTAGTCTCGGTCTACCTCGACACCTTTTAATATTAAGTTTCGCGCTATATATTTTGTTCAAAATTCGGTCTTCACTCATTCACTCAACGTGCCCAAACCATTGAAGCATGCCCTTATCCATTTTTGAGACAAGGTCATCTTTCAAACCTGCCATATTGCGAATCTCTTCGTTTCGCTTTCGGTCGGCCATGGTAAGGCCGCACATTTTACGAAGAGATCGCATCTCCACTGCATTCAACCTGCTTTTATGCTTCTTCTGGCATACCCAGGTTTCTCTGCCATATAAAAAAGTCGGTACCAACACTGCATTATGTATTGCAAGGCGTGCACTTTTCACAACGCCTTGCCTTTTGATTAACGCAGTCAGGGCACCATTGACTTTGTTCCTGGCAGCCACACGCCTGTCCACATCTAAATCACATCTTCCATCCCGGCTAAACGCACTCCCCAAGTATACAATTTCATTCACCTGTTCTAGACATTCCTGATTTACCCAAATTTCGCACTTCATTCTTTCTTCATCCCTTTCAAATACCAGAACCTTAGTTTTATTAGCATTTAAACGGAGACCATTAATTTCACATTCTTCTTTCATACACATGACTAATGCCTGCAGTTCTGCCTGTGATGGTGCAATAAGCACTGCATCATCAGCATATAGCAGACAATTTACTTTTATGTCACCCAATTTCACACCCAAACAGCTATCTTTCAGCTTCTGTAAACAGCTGTTGAGATACAGTATGAACAGTCAGGAAGACATGACACAACCCTGTGTTACGCCGTTTGGATGCTAAACATGGGTGACAGGTCATGCCCTACCCGCACACAGCCCTTAGCAATCGACCATCCACACCATACCCCGGCAACAGTTCCCACATTTTCTTCCTTACAACCTTATCAAATGCTTTCTCAAGATCCACAAAAGCACAGAAAATCTTCTGGTTAGCAGCCAGAAGCTTCTCCGTGATCATGCGGAGAGAAAACATTTGATCCGTGCATCCTCTTCCAGGTCTAAATCTGCATTGTGCCTCCCATAGAAATCTTTCCGATTTCTCTTGCATCCTATGTGTCAAAACCTTCGAGTAAACTTTACTTGCTAAACTAGTCAAGCTGATCGCCCATTCTCTTATTATTTTGGAAAATAAAATGTCATATTCTTGTACACTGATTGCAAACAGGACTTGAGGTGTTGCATAGATATGGGAAAACCTACCTCCTAAGGATGATATACCATTTTAAGGCTCAAATATTCCTTAAGATATTAATACATATTACCTTCATTTTGACTTTCATAACTTATCAATATAAACCTATTATCTTAATAAATAAAAAACCCTTAGTTTATTAAATGCAGAACATATGTAACTACCTCTGATTAAAATCCTTGCACCCATTTAATTTATTAAATCCTCGCATCACCGTTTTCTATAAATAATTACATTTTGTTGAAAATGTGCTACAACCAAGTTAGCCATTTTGAACATAAAATTTAATTATTAGATTAATTTTGGTAAATTGTTTTAAAAAAATTAAAACTTTGTTTTAAAAAAATTATGCTACTTGTTCAATTATAATGATATCAACTATGAACACGTAATAATATATTAGACAGCAATATTTGCCAACTTGGATGGATTAACATAAATTGAAAGTATACAGGATCCATGGATAAATTAAAAATTGTGCAAATAAAAAAAATTACAGCATTTAAAAAGATGTTTAAAACTAGATTCAACCAGTATACATTAATTCACAAATCCTGTATACAAAGTAAACATGGTTTAAACTAACCTCACAAACAGGCAGTTAGAGGGCACTCGACGAATGTGTTAAATCAGGCAGGCATCAACTGTCCTGTGGAAGACCACCAAATCAGACCTCATGGCAATACCATCAAAAAAACCCAGATGAGTATTAAATAATTAATTGCCTAGAGTTATAACACAGTCAAGGATACTACATTTTGGATCTGGTCCAAAAATGTATTGCAATTAAAGCATGTTATATTGAAAATCATCAATGCGAGTATAGTGTTAGCAATTGTTTAATAAAAGCGAAGGTTAGTTTACATATATTACGCTGCAATTATATGTACATACTGAATTCTTCTAAATATAAACCAAAATAAAAAAAAAATTGCAAGCCGCAAAGACCGAACTGAGATATAGGTGCATCAGTACTTACAAAACTTCTTCCTCTAAGGGGCATTTCCCAAACAACCACAATTCACTCAGGTCATACACTATAAACAAAAAAACACTTATCACTCCACTAGCACAATTTGAAAACAATTTCTTTCGTTTTCGAATACTCAGCACCAGCAGACAGAAAAGATTTGACTTGTAATGTCATTATGTCAGTGCACTTCAATATTCTAGAACAATCATTTCCATATTCCGTTCAACGCAACGCAAATTCAACACAAAATGTAAGAAAATGTAAAATATTATCTTAAGAGTGCATTCAGTGGATATAAAATGGTTTAAAAAAGTAAAGTAAAGTAGACCTGTGCTAGTGAATGTGAATGCTTTTTCAGGTTTTAAAATCGGTACCTATTAAAAACTTTATTCGAAATGTCACGGACATCGAACCGGGTCACTCGCGTATAAAGCAAGTGCTGTAATTACTAGGCGACCAAGACTCGATTATGGTTACTGAAACAATATAATTCACGATAGCCGAGTGGTTGGGAGGTCGGAATTTCGAGTCGATAGACCCGAGTTCGATCCCCAGTTGGTAGGCTCGTACCAATGGGTTTTTCAAAAACTTATGTACGAATATCGTTGGCTTGGACATAAAGGCGGCGACGGGCTCACCACCTGTCACGTTGTCCCGAAAATATCTTCGGTGAAAGGTGGGTCGAAGGGACTTAATTGTCTAGACTCGGCCTGTATTGTACCCCTGTATTGGGAATTGCGTGAAGATATTTGATATTTTATTTTATTTTTGAAACAATATCGTAATTTTTTTTTGGTATAATCGGTATATATTATGTAACGACACTCGTATTATAACAGCTATAATGTATGTATATATATGGTTGTGTGTGGGTGTTTTTATTGATAATTATTAGTAATTGACAATTTTGATATATTAAGAAAATATTTATTTTAACACAACGTGCCCAACACACATGACTTGAGTCCCTGCAGCTTGTGATAGTAAAAATTGTGTTACAGTTAGCACTGGCTTCTCCAAAATTGAACTATAATATAAGAATCAAATCTAGTTACTTCTTTCTAAAGTACAAGCTATCATTTAATTACAATAAGTACTATATATATATATATATATATATATATATATATATATATATATATATATGTGTGTGTGTGTGTGTGTGTGTGTGTGTGTTAATTGTGTACTCTGTGCTTAGAACGCATTTAAAATTACTGAAATTAATAAATAACTTATATTAGTATTCATTGTGAAAAGCGCCATCTCTTATTAATTTCGTAAAATTGATGGAACTGATGTTTAAATACAATGTGGCTGGTTTAGTATTTACAACACTAAAGTAGTATAAGGGACAATGTGTAAATTATTTAGATTTTCTGTGTAATACCAAACTTTTATACTTTTGGTAATTGGTTTTATAATGACGTTTATAGTTTTTTAGTCAATTTAAGGTAAATACGTAATTACTGAAGTCACTGAATTTCATCAGAAGTATTTAGAACTTATTTATCGGAGTAAGGAGTTGCTGTGCGTTTTCCAAAAAAAAAATTTACACACTAATGGAATTCTGACTGAATTCTGATGAAGTATATGAACGTTCAGCTGATATGTAATGATAAAATTATATACAATGCTAATATACAATGCTATATATTTTATTCTTTGGGTTGCACCTGCCATCAACTTTTCACCATTGCAAGGGTTGACTGGTAGATAATGCCATCAGGCATTAAGTCCGCCCATTGTAGCCCTTACTTTAAAGTGTCTCAAAAAAGGATAAATAAATAAATATATAAGTCTTCTACACCTTGACTGTTTTATTGATTTTTAAAGCATATAAGTAATACTGAACTTTTTGTTACAACACTAAAGATTATTGTTTTTGATTATTGCTTTTGTTGTTGAATAAGGCCATCGACACCGTCAACAGGAAAGGGCTCTATATTGTCTAATTATATTGTATAATTTGGATTGAAAATTGGATGGTCTCCAAAAGTTGCTGAAGCTGATTCAATCTTTTCACGAGGGCATGAAAGGTACCGTTCTTTTTAATGGTCTCGTGTCTGATGCTTTTGAAATGCGTAGAGGAGTTCGTCAGGGTTGCGTTCTCGCACGGACTTTGTTTGGAATTTTCTTTTCAGTCATCCTTAAGGTCGCCTTTGGAGATACAAAGCAAGGAATCCATCTAGAGACAACAGCAGATGGTAAATTAATGGGCATTGCCTGCCTCAAGTCCCGTCGCAATCGCCAGGACTTATTTATCGACAGTCTACTACATGCTGACGATGCTGCCTTTGTTGCAAAGAAGACCGTTATTCTAGCGCAGGGCTTAACTAATCAGCCGGCAATCTTGCTGGAAGGTGAACCCTTGGAAGTTGTCAATAAATTCTGCTATTTGGTATCAACTGTCTCAAGCAATTTGTCTCTTGAAGGTGAAATTGATATTCGCATTGGCTAGGCAGCCATGACGTTCGGTAGGTTGCGTACAAGAGTATGAAATAATAAACACCATACTGTAAACACAAAGATGACGGTTTATCAAACTTGTGTTCTGAGCGTGCCTCTATACGGAGCTGAAACTTGGATATTGTATGTTAGACACGAACGCAGACTGATCAACTTTTACCTGCGTTTGTCTTCGGAGCATTCAAAATACAAAATGGAATGACAGAGTAACACACGAGAGAGTGTTGGAGATTGCAAAACTTCCTAGCATCATCGCTCTTCTCAAAAAGAAGCGGTTGGGACATGTGCACCGAATGAGTAATACTCGTATGCCAAGACAGGTTTTGCTAAACAAAGTTGCATTCGCGAAGCGCAATGTGGGGCGTCTGTTACTGCGATTTAAGGATTGCGGTAAGCGTGATATGTCATCTTTTTGGATTGAGGTTGGTGAGTTGGAGGATCTGGCTTCCGATCGCATTGCGTGGAAGAACACCATCTCTGAGGGTTGCAAAATCCACGATAACGTCTGGTTTCAAGATTTAGCTCAAAAAATGCGTGCCGAATATGTACACGCTAGTCTTTCCCGGATTGGTCTATACAGTCACGCTGTATAGACCAATCCGGGAAACCAGCCAACGCTGTTTGAATCATCTGCCAAAATAAAATAAGGCCTAGTAGTAGTAGTAGTAGTAGTAGTAGTAGTAGTAGTAGTAGTAGTAGTAGTAGTAGTAGTAGTAGTAGTAGTAGCAGTAGTAGTAGTAGTAGTAAAGATAAATAAAAAAAAAATCACTATTTCACATAACAAACAGACAAAAAGTTCAACATATCTTACTTTAAAAATCAATACAATTGCACAACGAAGGCTACATATTTTTGGTAGTTTAACTAATTTTAAAACGGTCACACTATTTAATTGGCAAATGTCAAATATATTGTGACCTCATATATAGGTAAGAGCGTAAAATAACAGGATAACACGAATATCAGTAACACCTTATTGCGTTATTATTATTAACTTTTATAAATAAATATTACATTATCTAATATGTCTTATCGCTACTGTCTACAATACTATCGACGACTATCGAATTGTGTATAACAATCATTTGGAATACAATAAAATTATAAATTTGATAATCTTACAACAAATTATATTATTTCAACCATGACTGTTGCCATGTACATTTTTGTTGCTGTTTCCTTTATATACTCATACTAAATTATATATTTACGCCATTCTCAATACATAGGGGTAGACAGAGGTCTACACAATTAAGTCCTTTCGACTCACCTTCCATTGAAGACAATTTTGGGAGTAGTACTCCATAGGAATATTTATAAATTAAAAGAAAGAAGAATTTAAAAAGTCAACTATAAGGTAGATATCGCGAATTTGACCGCCTGTGACGGTTTATCTTTAATTTAATAACAAAAAGTTCTGCATTACTTTTATGCTTTAAAATTTCAATAATTTATTGCATTATAAAAAAGTCACGATAGACTAGTGGTTGGGTGGTCGGAATTTCGAGTCGAGAGACCCGAATTCGATCCCCAGGTGGCAAGCTCGTAACAATGGGTTTTTAAAAAAAACTTATGTGCGAATTATATCGTTGGCTTGAACATAAAGACGGCGACTGGGCCACCTGTCACGTCGTCTCGGAAATATCTTTGGTGGAAGGTGACTTGATTAACAAAGGGACTTAATTGTCTAGACTAGACCTCTGTCTACCCCTGTATTGGGAATTTATAATTGCATTATAAACTATATTTATATTTGACTTGAGTACGCCAGTGACGCTAGTGATTCTCATATTATGCGAACAGAACTAAGTGAAAATATTTTACTGGTTAAATTGGAGGCAATTCCCGTGAAGAAATTTTTTTTATTGATATGA
Organism: Sericinus montela; assembly: GCA_029286605.1. NCBI lineage: Eukaryota > Metazoa > Arthropoda > Insecta > Lepidoptera > Papilionidae > Sericinus > Sericinus montela. The sequence continues at coordinate 1,477,939 of JAGSMR010000017.1, read as the reverse complement.
AAGAATTATATACAAAAGTGTAGGTACTATATTTTTTGTACGGTGTTGTTGTACGGTGAGTTCGCATTGTTACTGTAATACAGCGTGAGTTGATTGAATTTTTAAAGTTAGTAGTTTTAGCTATAAATTTCGTGATTTTATACCAGCTCTCGCATATGTAGTAACAAAAGTGATAGTCACACCCTTAATCATTACTTTTAAGTTAGCATAACCATTTCTGACGGTTTACAGCATATAACAAATATCATAGCAGTTAGAACAGTATAAGTCGTTGGAAAAAATACGGAACGGATCTCACTACTAGTCATTGGTGTTTGTTTTGTTTGTTGAAGTTGTTTGTTGTGATGAGTTCAATTCAGATTATAAAACCAGGAAATTATTTTAAGTGTGAAGTAAGTTATTAGTAATCAGAAAAAATCTAGTTTTTGCATTTAATTCAGTGGTATCAAATATAAAAGTTGAAAAATGGAAAATGCCCTTATACAAAGTAAAGTTAAATTATTATTTGAAAAACTTCTTGAACCTAATTATGTTATGGACAATTATTACGCGGATAACTTATTTATCAAGATAAACAGTCAAGATCCAGGTAAGTTTGAAAACATTATTTGAGGTTATATTACTTACAAGTTTCGCTATTGATAACAATTTTCTTATCATGTATCACCGTTCCTACACAATTTCATACGCTTCAATTACCATAAACTATACAATGTTTTATAAAACTTCTTTGATCTTTACACCTTTATATTAAACATAAAGTCGTTGCAAATCACTTTTGTATATATCATGTAAGAGTATAAAAAAATAATAAATATAAATATCTTCACGCAATTCCTAATACTGGGGTAGACAGTGGTCGAGTCTAAACAATTAAGTCTCTTGGACCCACCCTCCGCCGAAGATCTTTTCGGGACAACGTGACTGGTGGTGAGCCCGTCGTCGTTATGTAAGATTATGCCTTTATAAATTAAGCAGAACTTATAAAATTGTAATTGTAAAGTTTGGTCTGAGTTTTGATGTATTCCTTAACACTCTTACTAGTCCTTAAAATTTCTATGAAATTCACAGAGTTATTATGTACTCAGCATGCATCACATAGAAACCTTTCAAAATGTTTACCCAAAAGGTTTAGTGGATAATAGAATGTAACTCCTTGACAATAGATGTACTATTACTACTCTAAAGATGTAATATATATTTTGTTTTCGGATACTATTTTACATTACTAGTTTTGCTATACTTCTGAGAACATTAATTTACAATAGCTATTGTTCATTTATTTTACTTTATTTATTTAGTATGGTTTTCTTTCTATGACTACAAATGTGGTATGAATATATCATTAGACTATTGTAAAAGAGTAGTAAAGGAAAAGTATCTTATGTCAATAGCATATGGCAAATAAAATAATAAATATAAAAATAAAATATAGTAATATATATATATATATATATATATATATATATATATATATATATATATATATATATATATATATATAGTATTCGTAGCGCGTTCTATGGAAACCGTCTACCGCGTTGTATAGAAACCGTGCTACCAGAGACTCAGAATAAGTACAAATCACATCATTCGTACCGCGTTATATGGAGACCAATGAATACAAAAGACAAGATAAATTATAAATTATTTTTATTAAATTGAAGAGTTCATATAAGGAAATGATGAAAAAAATGAAACAAAAACTAAACTCAAAAACTGTTTTCCAACAAAAACAAAAGAAAGACTTTTGTAAAATGATGTAATCTTTCAACACTCATCCTCACTGTCAGATATGAGTCGCCTAACTCGCCTTCTTTTAATGGGCAAAATGTCTTCCTCACTTGTTTGATCTTCACATTGGTTTTCTATTGTAGCTTTTTTTTCTAACTCCACTAAAATCTCTCTATAGGGAGCTAAGCAATTTCTTAACTCTCTTTTAAACTTTGCGCTGCGCACCATTGAATGATCAGTTTCAATGAAATGAAGTTCTAATTCTTTAGCCAAATTTAGCCCTTTTTTCACATCTTGTAAATCGAGGTTTGGCACCCATTCGTTTTCCTTATTTTCGTTTACCATTGCATTTGAGGTGTGTGCATCAATTAATTCCATCAGTTCTTCCTCATCTAAAGTTTCTTCCCCGAGTACTAGTTCTCTTACATCCTGATGGATTACTGCAAATTCTTCATCATTTAAACAAGAAGCAATGTTTACTATTTCTGTAACTGGGAGTGAAATTGTAGAATCATCTTGTATTGCTTGAACCATTTGAGATAAAAGAGGTTTCCAACACGCATTAAGCGTTGATGGTTTAATTTCCGCGCAAGCCGATGACACGGTTCTAATACAATCTAAAATAGAAAATTCCATCCACACTTGAGTAAGAGTTTTATTTTCACTATTTTCTAATCTATCGAAAATGGTTTGGAAAAGTTGGCGTGCATAGTACATTTTTAAAGTTTGAATGACTCCTTGGTCCAAAGGTTGTATTAATGACGTGCAGTTAGGAGGAAGGAAGACAATTTTCACATTTGGATGGTCCAGTTCTATGTTGTGGCAACCAGCGTTATCAATAACCAATAAAACTTTGAAATAAAAATTTTTTTCCATCATATAGGTTTCCACTGCCGAGATAAAACAATTATAAAACCAATCGTTAAATAAATCTTGAGTCATCCAAGCTTTCTTATTAAATCGCCAGAATACAGGCAATTGGCTTATTCTTAATAATGTTTTTCATTACACGGGAAGAACGATTTATTATCATGGGTTTTATCATCAGGCTCCCTGATAGATTGCTGCACACATGAAGGGTGATACGTTCTTTTGAAGGTTTAAACCCCTGAGCACGCCTTTGATTTTTCGAAATGAAGGTCCTAGATGGTAGTTTTTTCTTCTTCGATTCTGAGTCTCTGGTAGCGCGGTTTCCATACAACGCGGTAGACGGTTTCCATAGAACGCGCTACGAATTAGCCTGGTTTGTACGGTTAAATCCTAGTTTCTTATATATATATATATATATATATATATATATATATATATATATATATATATATATATATATATATATATATATATATATATATATATATATATATATATATATATATATATATATATATATATATATATATATATATATATATATATATATATATATATATGTATATATATGTATATATATATGTATATATATATATATATATATATATATATATATATATATATATATATATTTTTTTTTGATATTATTTATTTTATTCTATTTTATGTATTTTTATTTTAATAAGTATATAAACCCAACCAGATTAGAACATATAAAAAATGATATTTGAATATTAACAATTGTTTTTATTATTATAAGAAATAAATATAATATAATAAATATTTACAACAGATAATTATTATTGTTGCTTTGAGGCATAGGAACTTCATATTCCCGAATGAATATGATTGTTTGTACGCAAGCCACGGACATGTAAATGTATTTACTAACTATTAACTTCATTGTCTATATGTCTGCCTACCTCATTGTCTATATGTATATGGTAAATTGCATAAGGGTTGAAAAATGGGCTCTGAGTTTCAAAGAGTTGACAACATGACAACATGATATGTTGAATGTGGACTCACATATCATAATAACAACTCATAGCTTCACATGTTGTATTGAATGTGGATTCTTTATCTATCGGCAAGCAATCACCTATTCAGTTTTATGGAACAATTTTTTGGATAATATTTACAAGTATCAGCCTTTCATCAACTGTATTCTTTTCTCTCTTCACCGAAAAATTTCTACCATCAAAAGCCAAAGATTCCTCAAGATACAAGATCAAAGTACAGGTTTACTGCGGCTTAAATCTTTAACTAGCTACCAACATGAATTCTTTGCATGTGATTGTAATTGAAAATCAGGAATTGAAAAAAATATCTTCACACCAATCCCAAAATTGGGAGTGGGACAATTAAGCCTTTTCGATTTAGCTTCCACCTACGATGGAACATTTGGCACAACGAGACAGGTAGTAACCATGTCGCCGTCTCTATGTTCATGCCAACGATATAAATGGTACATAAGTTTTGGAAAAAACCCCTTGGTACGAGTTTTCGTGATCTAACTCGGATCTCATGGCTCGAATTGCGATCACGCGCCAATCACTCGTCTATCGTGACGTCATCATGAATTTTGAATCCAAAAAAAAAGCAAGATAGGGATCGACAATATGCTAATAATGTGACGATTATGCCAAATACTCGTTACAGGAGAATTCTATATTGTAGTTTTAATCATAGGTGTTATGCGCATCTATCTAAGCAGAAGCCAAAATAATACATACTTGTAAGTTGTAAAAACTTATTAGAAAAAATTAATTGGCAAATTTTTCCTTCGCGCCATCGAATTAGTGAGCTAATGTAGTAAGATTTTATTTGTATAAATAAAAAAATATCTGCACGCCATTGTACAAGCTCAGTGTAACACCAATACAATAATATTATATGTAATTATGTTCAATTTATTCAGCTTAATCTTAATGTAACCGTCAAATTATACTTTACATGCCATGCAGGGGTCCGATCTCCCAACCACTCGGCTTTATTCGTCCAATTATACTCAATTTATACAAAAATACATTAGAAAAATATCTTCGGTGGAAGGTAGGTCGAAGGGACTTAATTGTCTAGACCTATGTCTACCCCTGTATTGGAAATGGCGTGAAGTATAATTTGAGTATTAACTTAAGATTCTGCTGTATAAACTCAGTATAATTGTATAAGTGTAACAATGAGCTTGTTGAATTAGGCTGGACCTCTCGCGAAAATTGCACAATCATCGTAGTTTGTTTAAATGTATGACGAGATATAATTATTGACATATTGCTTTTGTAAACTCGCGAATGACTGCTCGTGCTTCAAGGTCCATTGGGGCTGTTAACGTTATGATTTTTAATTTACGTTTCTTATTTAGGCGCCGCATCTTTCTTGTGTTCATTGCGTAAAATTTTTTGTGTACTCGCTTTATGTAAAATAAATAAATATCATCAAGGATATATTTTTTAAGAAAATTGCCCGTACTGAGGTATACCGAGGTCTAGAAGTCTAGTCATCGAAGCCTGTTTGGGACAATTTGGCAGGTAGTGAGTCTATCGCTATGGCATATCGATTTATGTGTACAAAAAGAATTCTATAAAGATAGAAAGAACGTTCTTTATTCTTTATTGTACACATTAAAAGAAATATACAGTAAAAAATTATGTAATAAAAATGTACAAAGGCGAGCTTAACCCTAACAAGAGTTCTCTTCCAGCAAACCTTTGATGAAAGAGAAAATATAGCTTAACACTTACGCAAGTAGGTAACTGTGTACTCGAAATAAAGTATACTAAAAAAATAATAAGATTTAGTATTCCAGATAAACATATTGTTATACATACGCCTACATACACATATATACAAATACATATATACCATATATATATACACACATACATATAAATAAACAAATACACTAAACGATTTCATCACACAAATATATATAAAATAATTATAATTCTAAAAAGTGCTTCTTTACTCTTTGTCGAAAATTGTCTAGAGATGGACTAGCACGAATATCATGTGGGAGAGAGTTCCACAACTTAACCGCCTTTACAGTGAAGGATTCAGCATATCTACTAGAAGAATAAGAGGGTGTCTTAAGGAGTAGTGATTTTATGGTCCGGCATGGGACTCCACGAGGTTCAAGAAATTTAAAGCGTTCACAGAGATAGGGAGGAGCATGAGGGTTAAAAAGTAGGAAATAAAGAAAGGATAGCACATGTAGGTCGCGTCGTTGTCGGATTGGGAGCCAATTCTACTTTGTTCTAAACTCAGAGACGTGGTCAAAGTTACGGAGACCAAAAACAAAGCGTATACATAAGTTTGTTCAATGATTCTTCCGTACCGTCCAGAAAACAAATATCTGCATAGGCTATAAGAGGAAGGAGAAGAGTTTGGGATTTTTGGAGGCGTTTTATGGAGTGGAAAGCATGTGTAACTATCTTGCTAACCATGGCAACATGTTTCACCCAAGACATATGTGTATCAAAGATAACTCCCAAGTTTTTAGCCGACTCTGTGTATGGAATTTCAATGCTATTATAAGTAACTGCAGAGAGTTTCGTATGGTCTAATAGTTTAAGCATATAAGAGCTGCCAATCAATAGAACCTGCGATTTATCAGGGTTAACAAGAAGACCAAAGGATTCAGCCCAGCAGCTGATGCTATTTAAGTCCTGATTAAGCTGGTAAATAGCTTCCTCTAAATTATCAACTTTGAAGTGACGATATAGTTGAAGGTCATCAGCGTAGAGATGAAAGTGTGAGGAGATAACAGTAGTGAGAGAGTTAATAAAAACAGAGAAGTGGAGAAAGAACACCACCCTGAGGAACACCCGCAGTGATATCACACCATTCAGAGAGCTCCTCCTCATGGCGAACACACTGCGAGCGCCCTCTAAGGTATGAGTCGAACCAAGTAATCGCTGAGGTTGAGATGTTTAAGGAAGAAAGTATACCGAGAAGTATGTCATGATCAACTGAGTTAAATGCACTGCTGAAATCCAATAATATTAAAATAGTGAGGGATTTGTTGTCCATGGCCCAGCGAATATCATCAGATACCTTAGTTAAGGCACTGACTGTACTGTGGCCAGGACGAAAACCGGATTGAAATGGATTCAATAAGCTGTGCAAAGTAAGATATTGAGAAAGTTGCTTATGCACTACATTCTCGAGGACTTTAGACAAAGTCGGAAGAATAGAGATGGGGCGAAAATGGGATAAAGTTGAGGGATTAGAAATTTTTGGAAGAGGGATGACGTAGGCTTTTTTCCAGTGTGTAGGAAAAGAGTTTGTTTGAAGTGAGCAATTAACAAGATGAGTTACAATAGGAAGGAGTTCATCAATGATAGGATTAAACATTTGAATACACAGATTATCATAACCAATGGCTTTAGAAGTAACAGATAGTAGAGCTTTTTTGATATCACTCTCAGTAACACCACTAAAATTAAAAGAAGAACAGGACGGCTTAGGCATATTAAAAAGATTTTTAAGTGCTATAGTTTTAACAGAATTATTAATTAAAATTGGAGGTTTAGAAAAGTGTTGGTTGAGTGCAGTTAAATCAAAAGAGATCTGGTTTCACTTGATGATCCACCTACACCAAGGGTTCTAAGGAACTTCCACGTTTCCTCGGATTGTGAATTTTTAATTGCATTATGAATATGTCTCCTTTTTGCATCTCGACACATCTTACTGCAGCGATTACGAAGAACTTTGTGGGCCAGTAGATTTTCATCGGTAGGGTTCTTTTTAATAAATCTCTTAGCCTTATCCCGTTTAGACATTTGTTTTTTAATAGATTGTGAAAGCCAGGAGCCGGAAAATGCTTAACTTTAACCCTCTTTAGAGGTGCGTGTACATCAAAAAGATTTAAAATTATTTTATTAAAGGTAGAAATTTTGTCATTAATGTTATCTTGGGCAAGAACTGGGGTCCAGTCAATGTTATTGGCATCACCTCTCAAGCGCTCCAAATCAATAGAATTAAAACTCCTGCGGAGTAATAATTTTGTCTTGCGCTTAGAACGTTTAATTTTGTAGGAAAGGAAAATAAGATCGTGATATGAGAACGAGGCAGGCAACTGTCCATGCGAGGCTACACGTTTAGTATCAGATACAAGAATAAGATCTAGAAGAGAAGGAATACAGCCTGGGAAATGGTGAGTAGCAGAGAGAGGAAGAATATTTAGATTTACAAAGGAAACAAGCGATTTAAGTCTCTTACTACGCGAGTCATTCTTCAACAGGCACGTGTTTAAGTCACCTAGTATACATGTTCATACAACGGAGCAAAATTTTCAAGTTTTGCTTCCAAAGAAGAAAAGTAATCTATATTACGAGAAGGAGAGTAATAAACACCAAGCAAAATTTGCGAATGATTAACAGTTATATCAATAAATAAGTGCTCAGAAAAATTTGAATATACATTTGGTGACTGATCCACTATTTTAAAGGGTATATCCGCTCTTAAATAAATTGCCACTCCGCCGTATCCTTTGCCAATCCTATCGTTGCGTATTAATTGGAAGCCAGGGAGACAATACTGAATAGAAGGAAGATAAGGCTTTAGAAATGTTTCAAAGACGAGAATAGCATCTATAATTTTGGAGTCACACGAACATAAAAGATCGGCGTAGTGAGCGTGTATGCTTTGAGCATTGATATGAATTATGTTGAGATTTTTACTGAATTTACAAATCTCTGTCATTAATTGATCGTGTAAATGAACAGAATTATCACTAAAGGCAGAAGCATAGGATTTGTCAGAACAACCTGACGAAGAGCAAGAGAGAAGCTATCATCAAATTCTGTGTCACACATATTATATGTATCATATGAATATATACCTATATAAATATATCTCTTTATACAAATTAAAATATATATATGTATATATATATATATATATATGTATATATATATATATATATATATATATATATATATATATATATATATATATATATATGTATATATATATATATATATATATATATATATATATATATATATATATATATATATATATATATATATATGTATATATATATATATATATATATATATATATATATATATATATATATATATATATATATATATATATATATATATATATATATATATATATATATATATATATATATATATATATATATAAACCGACACTAAAATACAAACGAGTACTATTGCATACCTGCCGGCTGCGCCGTGATACATGATTGTAACTAAATTAACACTATCACTACTGACTAATCAAATTGCAATTGGTTAAAACAAAGTAAAACTAAGTCTATGGTAACACATATTTGTGCGGGCAACCCAAATGGTAGGTAAAGCACTACAATTATGGCATATTAAGTGACAGCTGTCACAATCAATTCAACAACCGATAAGAAATTACGAATATTATACCCACTTCGCACTGATGCAATTTACATGTTATTCATAATAATAATAATGTAATAATCAACATTTGTGAATAAAATAATGAAGGAACAAATACTTAAATCAGCTTCCGAAGCAAGTATAGCGCGCTAAACTGAGTATATAAAGGTACATAACACCCAGGTGTTCCTTCGAAGTTCAATTTATTTCTTGCTGGAACTACGAGCACGTCGGATTTTCGATGCACCAGCAGGCTCCTTGGCTACAGCCGCTGTCTTTGTTAACACAGGCACATCGATTTTGTCCAGATCTGCGATTGTACTGATGCGGTGCCGAACATCGCCGGTTCCCAAAACGAAAACAAAACCGTCACGCGTTCAGCATTTGTATACACCATACCTTTGACGAGCCATCATAAATGCATCATGTCGGCTCTTGGTTAAAAATTCCGACAGAGTGATACTTGTTCCCTTCAAGGTCGTCTTCGAGTACCAGATTTTGTTTTTGACTTCCACTTCGCGCAATTTGATCAATATTGGTCGTGGCTTGCTTGGCGTAGAAGTGCGACCCATCCGGTGACATCGAGAGATATCATCGGCTGTGAATCCTGACATCTTCAAATGATCAACAGCAGCCTTAACTACAACCGCAGCAGTATCCTCCTTCTTTTCTTCTGGCAGGCCGTGTACTAAAAGAATCTTCCGCCTGCTTCTCATCTCCATATTGTCGATTTGACGCACCAGAAGACCTAACTGGTCTTGTAGATTTTGGAGAGCAGTCATAATAAACTGCCTGAATGCAGTAAACTCAGAAGTCAAACTGGAGATATTGGCCGAAGGAACAGCTGATTGAAGCTCACTTTGATAGAGATCCATGCGCTGAATAAACATCTTTTGAAGCTGAGTTAGTGATTCTTGAATGGCATCCATTTTGGGTATGAATAAATTGTAACAGTAGCAGTGAAATTTTGATCAGTGATATATGTTTGTTATGATAAGGAAAACACTACCCGGCAGGTATTGTGGTCAGATATTCAATTCCCCATGAAATTTAGATACTTTTATAATGTTTTTATATTTTATTTTATAAGTAAACTGGGAGACTATATCAAAATGATGTTTACTTGTACCTACCCACGTTAAAAAAAAAAAAAACGTTTTATTTTTTATTTATTTATCTTCACGCACAATCCCTGGCGGGGTAGCCAGAGAGAACAGATCGCCAAGTGTCACGATCCCTACATACTTCTTTCGCTTCTTTCAGATTCATCATCTTCTTCATACATGCACGTCTAGGTATCCGAGTACTCTTGACCCCTCTTCGAGCAATTTGCTCACATGGTCTTCGAAAGTTAGTCTCGGTCTACCTCGACACCTTTTAATATTAACTTTCGCGCTATATATTTTTTTCACCATTCGTTCTTCACTCATTCGCTCAACGTGCCCAAACCATCGAAGCACGCCCTTATCCATTTTTGTGACAAGGTCATCTTTCAAACCTGCCATATTACGAATCTCTTCGTTTCGCTTTCGGTCGGCCATGGTAAAGCCGCACATTTTACGAATAGATCGCATCTCCACGCATCAACCTGCTTTTATGCTTCTTCTGGCATACCCAGGTTTCGCTGCCATATAAGAAAGTCGGTACCAACACTGCGCCTTGCCTTTTGACGACCGCGGTCAGGGCACCATTGACTTTTTTCCCGGCAGCGACACGCCTGTCCACATCTAAATCACATCTTCCATCCCGGCTAAACGCACTCCCCAAGTATACAATTTCATTCTCCTGTTCTAGACATTCCTGATTTACCCAAATTTCGCACTTCGTTCTTTCTTCGTCGCTTTCAAATACCAGAACCTTAGTTTTATTAGCATTTAAACGGAGACCATTAATTTCACATTTTTCTTTCATACACGTGACTAATGCCTGCAGTTCTGCCTCTGATGGTGCAATAAGCACTGCATCATCAGCATACAGCAGACAATTTACTTTTATGTCACCCAATTTCACACACAAACAGCTATCTTTCAGCTTCTGTAAACAGCTGTCGAGATACAGTATGAACAGCCAGGAAGACATGACACAACCCTGTTTTACGCCCGTTTGGACGCTAAACATGGGTGACAGGTCATGCCCAACCCGCACACAGGCTTTACAGTCACAATAAAGTGACTGCACAGCCCTTAGCAATCGACCATCCACACCATACCCCGGCAATAGTTTCCACATTTTCTTCTTCTTTCTTACAACCTTATCAAATGCTTTCTCAAGATCCACAAAAGCACTAAATCTTCTGGTTAGCAGCCAGAAGCTTTTCCGTGATCATGCGGAGAGAAAACATTTGATCTGTGCATCCTCTTCCAGGTCTAAATCCGCATTGTGCCTCCCATAGAAATCTTTCCGATTTCTCTTGCATCCTACGTGTCAAAACCTTTGAGTAAACTTTACTTGCTAAACTGGTGAAGCTGATCGCCCGATAGCACTCGCAGTCATAATGTGAACCTTTACCTTTATATAAAGGCACAATGACCGCGGATCGCCAATCATCCGGAACAGCCCCCGTTCGCCAGCACAAATTGCACAGCAGATAAAAGCTGTCCCAGACGCGAGGCCCACCATACTTGACTGGCTGAAATGCAGCAGTAACTCTGTCTAGTCCCGCAACCTTACCACATTTCAAACTTCTAATCGCACATTCAATCTCTTTCATACTGATGACCTCAGTGTCATCGAGGTCCGAGTCTGGCGTACCAGTCACGGATCCCTCACTAAGATCATCACACGCAAACATCTCTCTATAAAATTCTCTCCATCGCTGCATGACGGCCGATTTTTCTGAGAGGACGTCATTGGTCCTCGAAAGCATTTTGTTCATACTTAAGGCTGCCGCACCACTCTGGTCCTTCCAACCTCTTTCCAGAAGAGTTTGGAGTTCTCCTTGAAGTTGTGCGACAACCTTCGTCCGCTTCCATTCTACTCCTTTCACGCACTTCCTCAATCAATGCATTTGTGTGATGACACAACCCTGTTTTGCGTCCGTTTGGACGCTAAACATGGGTCACAGGTCATGTCCTACCCGCACACAGGCTTTACAGTCACAATAAAGTGACTGCACAGCCCTTAGCAATCGACCATCCACACCATACCCCGGCAATAGTTTCCACATTTTCTTCTTCTTTCTTACAACCTTATCAAATGCTTTCTCAAGATCCACAAAAGCACTAAATCTTCTGGTTAGCAGCCAGAAGCTTTTCCGTGATCATGCGGAGAGAAAACATTTGATCTGTGCATCCTCTTCCAGGTCTAAATCCGCATTGTGCCTCCCATAGAAATCTTTCCGATTTCTCTTGCATCCTACGTGTCAAAACCTTTGAGTAAACTTTACTTGCTAAACTGGTGAAGCTGATCGCCCGATAGCACCCGCAGTCATAATGTGAACCTTTACCTTTATATAAAGGCACAATGACCGCGGATCGCCAATCATCCGGAACAGCCCCCGTTCGCCAGCACAAATTGCACAGCAGATAAAAGCTGTCCCAGACGCGAGGCCCACCATACTTGACTGGCTGAAATGCAGCAGTAACTCTGTCTAGTCCCGCAACCTTACCACATTTCAAACTTCTAATCGCACATTCAATCTCTTTCATACTGATGACCTCAGTGTCATCGAGGTCCGAGTCTGGCGTACCAGTCACGGATCCCTCACTAAGATCATCACACGCAAACATCTCTCTATAAAATTCTCTCCATCGCTGCATGACGGCCGATTTTTCTGAGAGGACGTCATTGGTCCTCGAAAGCATTTTGTTCATACTTAAGGCTGCCGCACCACTCTGGTCCTTCCAACCTCTTTCCAGAAGAGTTTGGAGTTCTCCTTGAAGTTGTGCGACAACCTTTCGTCCGCTTCCATTCTACTCCTTTCACGCACTTCCTCAATCAATGCATTTGTGTGATGACACAACCCTGTTTTGCGTCCGTTTGGACGCTAAACATGGGTCACAGGTCATGTCCTACCCGCACACTGGCTTTACAGTCACAATAAAGTGACTGCACAGCCCTTTCTGGAGCTTATATCTTTCTTTCCTCCTCTCTCATATCCTTATCATTACTAGAGGCCAAGTAGTCTAACCATGCTTTCTTCTTCTTATTTACTGCTTCTTTCACTTCGTCCTTCCACCATGCATCACCCTTTTTACTACAACCTCTTTTCACAATTCCACACACGTCTTCCGCTGCACTAACCATTCCATCTTTAAGGCTCTGCCATATTTCTTTTACACATTCTTTCCTGACATCGATGATGTCCAGCTTTTCGGCTGTCCTTGCTTGATATTTATCCCTAGTGTCCGCTTCCTGAAGCTTCCAGCTTCGGATGTTACCGACCGACTGTGGTTCTGGTATCGCCGTCCGGTGGCGCCAACCCGCAAACAGACCCCTAAATCTAGTAATCACTAGATAGTGATCCGTTCCCAGATCAGCACCCCGGAACACTCGCGTATCCATCACCTGTTTTCGCAGTCGGTCATCCACCAGGAATAAATCTATCATACTTCTCTCATTCTCTCTTGTTCTAGTATACATATGGATTTTCTTGTGACTAAACATAGTGTTTGTCACAAGAAGACCCTTATCCTTGCATACAGCCAGTATAAGATTGCCAGCATCGTTAACCCTCTTATCACCAAACATTCCAAGCACCGACTCGTACCCTGGCCGAGCGGTACCAACCCATCCATTCAAATCACAACATACAACAATTCTTTCGTTTCCTCTAACCAAATCTAGAACTTCTCTTACATTATCCCAAAACTCCTCCAGCTCAGCTCTGGACGACGAAGCTACCGGCGCATAAACAGCCAAAAGGAATAACTTCGTCAGTCCCAATTTAAAGCGAACCCAGAGAAGTCTCGAGTTCACAACCTTATATTCAGTCATAACATCGACCAACCGAGACGACAGCAGCACCCCCACTCCCTGGCAGGCGCTCTCGCTCTCCGGGACTCCGGACCATAGAGCTAACGCCCCGCCAGGGAGCTCTTCAGTACCGCTGCCCTTCCGCTTGATCTCCGACAAACACACGACATCTAATTCTTATTCTTTCATTATATAAATCAACTCATTCGTCTTATCTCTCAAGCCTCCTCTAACATTCCACGTGCCAACTCTGCACTCCGTCCTCCACCTTCCGCTGTGTCAGGCTGTGCGTGACGGGTGGCGGTCCCCATCGCCGCTTTGTTCGCTGCATTCCACACCAACGGGCCGAACGGGTGTGCGTCGCCTTGGGGGATGCCCTAACCCTCATTGGCATGGGTGCGTAGTAAAAGGTCTGGCAGGGGTCGCGACGAGCACGCTTCTACAATGACCACCAGAAAGAACGTACAAATAAAAATGTATCGAAATGATCATTACCACTCAAAATGTTGCATTAGGTTATTAGAATTGAATTTATTGTTCATCGTCTCTTCAAGGTCCGTTGTCGTAATTACACTGTAAAATAAATTTTTGCTTACAATTGCTGAACAAATTATGTTAAGGATAATTTGAAATTGTCTTCGCATATTCGTCTACTTCAGAGGTCTAAATAATTAGTCATTTGGCCCATTTAGCCATTTAGCGGAGCTTATTTTTAACAATATTACAAATGTAGAATATATCGGCATCTTAGTGTCGAAGCTCACGATACTTCAAACATATATATATAGATAAACATCGATGCCTCGACTCGATACACACAATCATATTCATCACACAAATGATTGCCCCTAGAAAATTCGACCCGCTACCATTAGCTTCGAAGACAGACAGGGTCACTACCAACAATGCAATTGGCTATAACTTAATAATTTAAATTCTAGGTAACATTTTAAGTTCTTTATTTTCAAATAAAGAGAAAATGTGGCAAGACTGACACCGTACAAGGAACCGGTTCCGCAGAGGTCGCGGGTTCGAATCCCGCCCGTGTCAATTGAAATTTTAAAAATATTTTTCTCTTTAATTTTAATCACATAAAAGTTCAGCATAACAAATACGCTTTAAAAATCAATAAAATTGCGTAATAAACCATTTATTTATTTATGTACTCGTTTTTACACCACCTACCATTGTCCAATACAGAAAACTGTTCTTAGCTTTAAATATAAAACAGATCGCTCATTAGCAATAAAACCGCTATTGTAAGTTTTCTCAGCGACCTTCATTTTCATAGTTTTTCCCAATAAAATAAACACAACATTTTTGCGACCGTTTACCGTAATAGAGTTTCTAAATGTGTATCATTTGCATTATTTCAGAGGTAAACTACTTCAAATCATTGCCGTTTCTACCGAACCTGATCGAAGAAGCGCTTAATCACTTCGACACGTACCACAACAGCGTGAAAGTTTTTCTTATAAGATTGCTAGCAGTCGTATGCGAGAGGGAGCTCAATTTCGCAAAGATATTTTCCAGAAAGAGCGAAATACTCGCCCAGGCTTTTAATCAAATCAACAGCCCTACCATAAACTCTAGTCTAAGAGTAGCTTACATGGATGTTGCACTGTCCCTCGTGAGCCACACCTCGGGAGTTTGTTGGTTGTACGACAGCGAGGCTTGGACGCAGATCCTGTTGCTTTGCAATGAAAAGAGGACCGTTTTTGTTGTCAGGAAAACCTATAAGTTTGCGTGCACATTCATTTGGCAGCTTAACGCATTAGGTGATCTGGTCAAAGTCAAAACCGTTCTCGAGTATATAATGAGACCGATACTTGAAACAGATTATTTAACAGTCGATTCGATGACGAGCGAGAACGAAGAAGAAATAGGCAAAACACTTGAACCAATGCTGCAGATGTTGCTCTCGATAGTAAGCAATATGGAAGAAATAAAAAAAGAGAACAATTTGCTGACAGGGCTACTGATAAAAGAATCGAAAATCATTAGTCACTGTTACGTGCTTTTAGATAAACTTCGCAGGGAAGATTTGACTTTGCTAATAACCAAAATACTTTTCTCAGTATCACTAGCTAGAGTTATCAATTCGCAACCGGTACTGGCCAGTGACACATATGAAAGGGACGAAAGAGACGTATTTATGGAAGTGAGTGTTACATATTTCAATACCATTCAGTACTTGATTCACAGACGTAGCCCGACTCTAGTATTCGATTTTTGCAACGCCTGTAGCGCGATATGGACATCTGCGTGGAAGAATAAAGCTCCCGCGATATGGGTAATAGACGGAAAGAGAATTGAATTGCATAATCAGATCGTGGTGATTATGCTAGTGCCTCTATTGGTCTACGCAACATTGGGGAAGTCTAAGTCTATGCTGTCGAACGAGAGATTAGACGAGTACGTGGTTAAACTGATGGCGTCGTTGTGCGAGCACACAGCCAGGGCGGCGTATGCTTTGAGAGATCTGACATTACAGCTAGATACGCTTTCCATCACATTGCAAAGCGTGAAACGTTTGAGTTGCTTGAAGAAGCACTTCAGCAACGAACAAGCAAATTTAGCATTCCAAGCTCTTTTCTACGTATTAAAGGAGTACGATCCTATAAACGATGACGGGGAGATGAGGAACGAGGTGACATTTGAGGACAGTCAGGAGAAAATACTCGTGATGACGTATGTGCTAGATACGCTTCTTACTTTGGTGAAGAATTACAACATCACATGGCAGGAGAGCTTCGAAGTATTATGCCTGTATAACGTGGTGTTTCACATACTAAAAAGGCCCAATTTGACTTGTAAGGTATGTATTTTGTTTTATCAATGAAAAGCTTTAAGCAGAAACAAAAAAAAACCGAATGTTTATTCAACTTAATATTTGTTCGCTTCCGAAGGTCTATTGATTTGGAAGTTATTTGTGTAACATAATACAGAAGTTTTATGTGGCGTCGTAATTGTTTAACGGCCCGATAGTTTAGTTTGTGGCCTTCGAAGCTGAGGCTGGGTACCAATAAAGGTTCGAATCCCGCTAAAAGCACACGTTTGTGTGATGAATATGAATGTTTGTACTCGAGTTGTTTATATTCATATATGTATATAGGAATAATTTTTATTTTCACGCATATTCCAATATATAGATGGACATAATTTTTACCAATATATGGGGTATATATTGGCCAAATTTATGTCTCAAAAATGTCTTCGGTGAAAGGTGGATCGAAAGAAGTGGGTTATTTGTGTAAATTCAACGGAATTTATTTTTGGTGGTGGTTGGTATCATCTAGGAATCTATTAGTTATTTTAGCTATTATCCATCTAAATATATATCTATCTATGTATATAGTACACTTGGCTTGGACACTAAGACGGCGATAAGCTCACCTTCTGTCAAGTTGTCTAGACCTCTGTCTACTCGAATAATGGGAAAATGTGTGAAGATAAAAAATACGCTTCCATAAATATTTTGTGGTAGCGGAAAACTTGAAAACACTTACGTGTCTAGAGTTAGTTTGAAAAACGGCCATGAGGGAATTATAATAGTAATGATAAAAAAGAAACAGGTACAAAAAACTAGACATGTTTAAATCAGCAATAGATAAATAATAATAGACGTAAACATTTATAAGTACTGCGTATTCTTTTGATGTCGTTACTATTGCAATGTTTTTACGACTGTAAATAAATAGTGGCAATATTCTTAATCCTGGTAAGGGTTTAAGTATATTGCCACTCCCTTTCTTCCCGTGGATGTCGTAAGAGGCGACTAAGGGAAACAGCCTTGAATATCGTTATGGCTACCGACAGATGGCGGGATAACCATCCCTAAAAATATCAGATTAAAATAATCAGACCGAAGATGGGCAGCTTCTGAGGTGCGAGTGGTCTGGTACTGCGATCGCCAATCCGCTTGCCAAGTGTGGCGATTATAGCAAATCCTTCCTATGGGAGAGGCCTATGTTCTGCAGTGGGCTTAATAAGGCCGTTATGTATGTATGTATGTAAATAACTAAATATATAGTCAAACTGCTTTTCAAGGTGCCGTCAGCTCTGAGGTCCCAGGTTCAATTCCCGTATAGGTCAATGGGAAACCCCTTTTTTATATTGCCTTGGGTCTGAATGTGTGGTACCGTCGTTACATCCGATTCCATGACACAAGTGCTTTAGATATTTAATTTGGGATCAGAGCAATGCATGTGTTATTGTCCATCTGTACGTATGTATGAAATCTGCTATTCTAAATGCTCATGGGCGGCGGTGATCACTTACCACCACGTGAGCCACCTGCTCGTGTGTCCCTTGTTCTGTGGAAGAAAAAAAAAACACGCAAACTCTGCAGTTCGTAGTTACCGCGTTAAACGTAATCGCGATGACGGTGAAGAAGTTCCTGCCGCCGAACCTCTCGCTGCTGATGGAGTCAAGGCCCGGCTCCGCGATGCACGAGCTGGGCAGGTTGATATACATGAAGCTTCACGACTTCAACTGGGAAGTGAGGGACTCCGCCTTGGAGTTGCTGCTTGTGTGCACGGAGATATCATTTATAAGTGAGTATAAGTTTCTTTTAAGATTATACCACCAAAAAAAAAGAGGTAGATAGAGGTAGAGACCAACAGTCTCAGTGTCCCAAATAGTGTTTGGTAAAAGGTGTGAATATGTGTGAAGATATTTATTTTCTTTTACGAAAGGTAAGACTGGCTTTTCGTTTGTAATATTTGCCCTTAATATTTTCAAAAGAGAATATATAGATGTATAGATCTGATCTGTAGTTCTGTTATTATTTTATTTTTTAGAAAAAGTGTTTTGTTTTTATTTTGTTATGATATAGCATACAAAAATACATATTATCCTAAATTTTCACCCCTCTTCGATCGGGTTGATCTATTTTTTTAAACGTTTGCGGGATCGGCTAATTTTAATATAAATGAATATATTAATGACTGTAACACCTACTAATGAGGTGATCGCTGCTAAGCTATTTCTAGAAAATATCACATCACATTTTGTATAATATTCAAGATTCACCAAAAAAAGAATAATAGGAGAGAAGGATACAGGCGAAAGTAGTTTATTTCGCCTGTGTCTTTAGGTAGAGAGGCGGTAGATCAAAAAATACTATCGATGAGCGAATGTACATTCTAAAATAAATAAATATCTTCACGCAATTCCCAATACAGGGGTAGACAGAGGTCTAGTGTAGACAATTAAGTCCCTTCGACCCACCTTCCGCCGAAGATATTTTCGAAATAAGAATGTACATTCTTATTTCGATAAACAGATGATTTGATTTGATTTCAGAGTTCCCGCCGTTTCAAAATCAAATAAAGAAGAACAACTTAATCAATGTAGCGGCGACAATGGCCCTTAACGATCACGAGTTTTATGTGCGCGCTTCCGCGCTCAAATGTCTGGGATCCGCCACCAAGGTGACCAATGTTTGGGAGCAGCTGAAGACGGAGTATCCTAATATACAAGTAAATAATGCTCAAACACCTCAATACATAGATAGGGACAGCATCACATACATTGTTACTTCGGTAACTAGCTCAAGCACGTGGAATGGAATCAGATAGTTTTTTTTTTTTTGTATAGAATAGGGAGGCAAACGAGCAGGTGGCTCACGTGATGGTAAGTGATTACCGCAGCTCATGAACACCTGCAACACCAGAAGCATAGCAGATGCGTTGTCGGCCTTTTATGCCCCCCCCCCCAAATTAGGGGAGGGGGTTGGTGGCCCTCCGGTTACCTGTACTCACCAGACGAAACGCAGAAGTTTGTTAAACTTCTACTTCACGCCGGTATTCTGTGAGGTCGTGGTACTTCCCCGGTCGAGCCGGCCCATTCATGCAACAACAAAAGCTGGTGCGTGGCCTTACCACCGTTAAGATATAAACGAAAGTACCACAAACTAGTCTGGAGACAATGAAACGTCAATAAACTTGGTTTAGGATGTGGACTGCGAAACAAAAAGTCGCAGGTTCGGGTCCGCCACTACATTGTTGTCGTAAATCACGCCGTACACAAGCTTTGCAGCTTAGTTGGAGTGGTTAATGGGAATACTAGTGATGTTATTTGGCATTGCTAGTATTTTAAAAAAAATTAAAAAAGATGGTCAATGCTTCTACATTTACATGTCCGGGAATCGAACCCAGCACCTCAGAGCTGACACAATAAAAACTGGTGCGTACGCCACTCATCCACTCAGGTCGTCAGTCGTCAATGTCGTTTATTGAACATGGCCAAAGCCGATTTCGGATTTTACTTACCTACGCTTGATGTCTCTTGAATGACACTCAGATCGACAAGCGGCTTGCCAAGCGAGGCTCACGGCAAATTCTTCTCAAGGGAGAGTTCTGCAGTGGTGTTTAACTCTAATCCGAAATGGCAATAGGTCGATCACTTAGTTCGCAGGACTATCTCGTACAAACAAAATCAATGTATGACGATGCCGCTGTAAGATGCAGTTATAAGAAGCGACCTGCATAATGTTGCGTCAATATAAGATATTCGACAACGAATATTTGAACTCACTAACCAAACTTTGTATAGAAGACTTAGAAAATTATTTCCTTTAGCGTACTTAATAGACACTTACGCGTACTCAATAGTAGTACTTAATAGTCACGATAGCCGAGTGGTTAGGTGATCGGAATTTCGAGTCAAGAGACCCCGAGTTCGATTCCCAGGTGGCAGGCTCGTACTAATGGCCTTTATAAAAACTTATGAACGAATTATATCGTTGGCTTGGACATAAAGAAAGACGGCGACGGGCTCTTCACCTGTCACGTTGTCCCGAAAATATCCTCGATGGAATGTGGTTCAAAAGACTCAATTGTCTAGACTAGACCTCTGTCTATCCCTGTATTGGTAATTGCGTGAAGATATTTATTTCATTTATTTAGCGTACTTAAATACATGTGCTATCAGCTTTTCATTGTTCGTTCGCAGGAGCTGATCTTGACAATAATGCTCGAGAATCCCGAGGGTATCGTGCGCAAGGAAGCCTGCAACGTGATATGCGACATTTATCAGAACTTAAAAATAACACCCGCCTTCCAACAAGTGCTGTACGAGAGCATGGTGTCCGCAGCCCTAGGCGACTTCCACTGGGAGGTGCAGCTGAGCGCCCTCAAGTTCTGGAGGATCGTCATACAGCATCTCCTCAATAGTCAGGGAATGCTGGACGGGACTTTCCCCCCGGTCACATTCTCCAAGGAGTCCCGGAAAATCGTCACGCTAAACGACAAAGAGATCCAGAGGCGGCTCCTGAAGACATTGGAGGAGCTCGCCTCCATCGGATGCCTCACCGTATTGGTGAAGCTACTTCAAGACGAGACCGAAGTGGATATAATGGAATCAGCACTGACAATATCCATCGAGCTATATGACATTCTGAATAAGTATAAAGTACCGGAAACACTGAAACCGAACGAAGGAGAACCGAACAGCGTGGAGGATTTAGATAGGAAAATTAAACTAAGGGTCTACAGCAACGAAGAAAATATGACCGAAATAGAACCGGACACTACCGGGAGAGTCGATAATGTTATTGAAGGCATATTAAATGTGGACGATATGAATTTACTGGCAATGATGTATGAGAGACAAATGAAATTGCAAAACGAGGAAGCACAGGTGAACGAAGAGCAAAATAATCGAGGCAAGTTACTGAAATTCGCTTCTCCATACTTATTTGTTACGTTCCTACAGAGTAAAGATTTTAAAACGGTGATAGAGCACAAAAGGAATTGGAAGGAGGGTATAAAGAGTCTCTCATCATTGTTAGACGACGTTCTCGGGATTTACGAATTAAATGAAGACGTCAATTCATTGGACTGTTATTGAGTTGTTACATTGTGTATAGTAATTAAATATTTTTTTTTATTAATAAGATCTTTTTATTTATTTAAAGTGATGGTTATTGTTAAAAGTGGGGGTCGTAAGAGGCAACTTAGGGTTACGACTTAGTGATCTTCAAGAAGAGAGCTTCATTAAAGAAAATCAAAAATAGGTTGTGACATTTATATATCATAGGGTGTTGTAAGGGGAAAGTTAGGGTTACGACTTAGCGATCTTCAAGAAGAGAGCTTTATTAAAAAAAATGGAAGTTTTTGTTGATTTCTTTTGATCTTTTCCTTATTTTGCCAAATGGTGTGTTCATCTTTATTTTTTTTAATAATAATACTAGAAATGTCAAATAACATTACTAATATTCCTGTTAACCATTCCAACTAAACTGCAATGCTTTTGTCTGGAGTGGTGTACGACAATATACGGGCTGGAACCTGCGAAGTACTACTTCGCAGTCCACACTCAACACCAATAGGTTATAGATGCTTAATAATGAATCTCTATTTAACACTGCTAGTAATTAAAAGCTGTTTGGTCGGCGTAGAAAAATTATGGATGTTGTAGTAACAGGCGGCAGAAAGATACGATAGTGACCAAAAATTACAGACTACCTGTTGTATGTTACTAGTCTTTATGACAGTATTTGGTATGAGCCTGTCACCTGGGGATCGAACTCGGGTCTCTCGACTCGGAATTTCGATCACCCAACCACTCTGCTGTCATGACTTTAGTTGTTAGAGCACAGTTGTTATTCTTTATATCTGTTGTAACCGTCTTTGTGAAACACTTCTTTACAGCCTATCAAGAGTCCACTGCTAGACATAGACCTCCCCAAAACTAAGAGCAAACATTCATATCATGAATATGTATGTTTATTATGAAATCATGAAAGTTAATACATTTAAATTGCTATTCATTATGCTGGTAGTATCATGATCTAGTGATCTAGTAATAGGGAATTGAGTTTTTGCACCTGATTATGAGATGTGCAAATGTTCCCAAAGTAACATTCTGTTTTCTGTCTGGGAGTAAATATATTGTCAATGGTTGTAGGGATACAATGGGTTATAGGGTTTTTTTTTTCAACATATACTTTACATTCAAAAAGTTGTTTCTATTTCAACTTAAATTACAATAGATTTTACTGCTAAATTGTTATCAAAATATTATAGAAACTATATGACTAAGCCAGCTTAATTTCAAAATAAGCATAAAGTCAAAAAAGTTAATACTTTTTAGTTACATAATTATTTTAGCAGATGTTCATAGGCATTGCCCCCTATTCTAAAAAAAAGTTAATTTACTAATTTACTACTGGTTTTACTAGTAAGAAGACAAATATACACAAAAAAGGATATCCAAAAAAGGACACCAGTTTATGGTACATTTAACATATATATTTCATACAAACTAGAACTACAATGCTAAAGTATATCTAATCAATTTCTATAACAGCTCCAACTTTCGACAAGGCTTCTTTTAGTTTCTCAGCTTCGTCTTTGGAAATATCAGCCTTCACCACTGTGGGGACACTTTCAACAAACTTCTTGGCCTGTACCAGGTTAAAACCCTCAAGAAGACTCTTTACTTCTTTAATTAGTGCTACTTTCTGTTTCTCATCAAACTTTGTCATCTTAACCTGTAATAATAAAATATATAGTTAATTAATAAACTGGAGTCAGTACCACACATTTTTACATTTTTACAGTGCAGTAAACTTTTTTAATGAAATTTTTTGCTAATATTTAAAACATGTTCTTTCTGGTATACATACACATAAAAGTATAAAACGACCAAAATTTAATAATAGTTATTTCATTTGAAGTATTAATAATGGACAGTAGTCACGATAGCCGAGTTGTTGGGTGGTCGGAATTTCGAGTCGAGAGACCCGAGTTCGATCCCCAGGTGGCAGTACCAATGAGTTTTTCAAAAACTTATGTACGAATTTCATCGTTGGCTTGGACATAAAGGCGGCGACAGGCTCACCACCTGTCACGTTGTCCCAAAAATATCTTCGGTGGAAGGTGGGTCAAAGGGACTTAATTGTCTAGACTTGACCTCTGTCTACCCCTGTATTGGGAATTGCGTGAAGATATTTGATAATTGATAAATAATAATGGTACATAGAGTTACTCAACTTGTAATATTAAATTATCATACTAATTTGTAATGCCAATAGTCCTAAGTGTAATGACCTTACCTTTAAAGCAGAGGGTTGCGGATTTAAACCCCATTAGCCTACCAACTGTCACCCCAGAAAAAGTAAAGCAAGTAAATTAGACTATCTGGGTATGATCTCAAACAGTATTGCACCTCACTACCTGATTCACCTGGTGTTTACTTTTTTTATTTAAGGTAACTTAGAACTATAGGAAAGAGTGGTGGTTGAATTATTGAACATACAGTAAAACTGGTTTTGACAGCTTTTGGAGCAGCTTCTTCTTCTTCTTGTAGCGCGGGAGCGGCCATTGCAAATCCACCCATTGGCATAACTGGAGCATCAGGCAAGTTTAATCTCTTCTTTAATACCTGACTTAACTCTGACACTTCAAGCAAGTTAAGATTCGTGATTTCTGATACGATCTTTTCAATTTTTGGTGATATAGGTTTGTCAATGCCTTCTGGAGGTGGGACAGTAAGAGGGATGGTGGCTTGACTTACTTCTTGTTGAAAAATTGCACTAAAAATTTAAACATAACATCAGCAATACTTATTATTTATTATATCGATTAACCTATGTACCTAATATCGTTTGACCAAACAAATGGTTGTTTTGCCTAAGTCAATGCAACTATAAACAGTTAAATTTAATTTAAAGCGTAATTTTGATTTGCACACTGAATTGTTCATAACCTAAAAATAAATTTTGTATTTATTACCATCGTGAAAATGTGCGCCATTGGTTAATAGACACTTTTTTAAATAATTTGACAGTATTCATTATATAATTTTTTCTTACTAAACGATTATGCCTTTTAACTTTGTCTTCTTTGGTTAATGGCCTCTCAACATTCCATCAACCATTAAAGAGAGTGATAAAAGCATAGATACATAATAACTGAAGAAACCACAGATAAAAATGATAATATAAGGTAACATAGTGAGTATATAATCACTATGTTACGGAAAAGATGAGTTAAGTAACTGAAAAGTCAGAAATATCAAATTGTCACTTGCAAAAGGGATAATAGATGGCGCCTGTGCCAAAAAACAAGGCATAAGTAAGATTTAAGGAGAGAATACAGATTTAAAATTTCAACTGATTCAACTGATAAGTCACGATAGCCGAGTGGTTGGCTGGTCGGAATTACGAGTCAATAGACCCGAGTTCGATCCCCAGTTGGTAGGCTCGTACCAATGGGTTTTTCAAAACTTATGTACGAATATCGTTGGCTTGGACATAAAGACGGCGACGCGCTCACCACCTGTCACGTTGTCCCAAAATATCTTCGGTGGAAGGTGGGTCAAAGGGACTTAATTGTCTAGACTTGACCTCTGTCTACCCCTGTATTGGGAATTGCGTGAAGATATTTGATAATTGATAAATAATAATGGTACATAGAGTTACTCAACTTGTAATATTAAATTATCATACTAATTTGTAATGCCAATAGTCCTAAGTGTAATGACCTTACCTTTAAAGCAGAGGGTTGCGGATTTAAACCCCATTAGCCTACCAACTGTCACCCCAGAAAAAGTAAAGCAAGTAAATTAGACTATCTGGGTATGATCTCAAACAGTATTGCACCTCACTACCTGATTCACCTGGTGTTTACTTTTTTTATTTAAGGTAACTTAGAACTATAGGAAAGAGTGGTGGTTGAATTATTGAACATACAGTAAAACTGGTTTTGACAGCTTTTGGAGCAGCTTCTTCTTCTTCTTGTAGCGCGGGAGCGGCCATTGCAAATCCACCCATTGGCATAACTGGAGCATCAGGCAAGTTTAATCTCTTCTTTAATACCTGACTTAACTCTGACACTTCAAGCAAGTTAAGATTCGTGATTTCTGATACGATCTTTTCAATTTTTGGTGATATAGGTTTGTCAATGCCTTCTGGAGGTGGGACAGTAAGAGGGATGGTGGCTTGACTTACTTCTTGTTGAAAAATTGCACTAAAAATTTAAACATAACATCAGCAATACTTATTATTTATTATATCGATTAACCTATGTACCTAATATCGTTTGACCAAACAAATGGTTGTTTTGCCTAAGTCAATGCAACTATAAACAGTTAAATTTAATTTAAAGCGTAATTTTGATTTGCACACTGAATTGTTCATAACCTAAAAATAAATTTTGTATTTATTACCATCGTGAAAATGTGCGCCATTGGTTAATAGACACTTTTTTAAATAATTTGACAGTATTCATTATATAATTTTTTCTTACTAAACGATTATGCCTTTTAACTTTGTCTTCTTTGGTTAATGGCCTCTCAACATTCCATCAACCATTAAAGAGAGTGATAAAAGCATAGATACATAATAACTGAAGAAACCACAGATAAAAATGATAATATAAGGTAACATAGTGAGTATATAATCACTATGTTACCGAAAAGATGAGTTAAGTAACTGAAAAGTCAGAAATATCAAATTGTCACTTGCAAAAGGGATAATAGATGGCGCCTGTGCCAAAAAACAAGGCATAAGTAAGATTTAAGGAGAGAATACAGATTTAAAATTTCAACTGATTCAACTGATAAGTCACGATAGCCGAGTGGTTGGCTGGTCGGAATTACGAGTCAATAGACCCGAGTTCGATCCCCAGGTGGCAGTACCAATGAGTTTTTCAAAACTTATGTACGAATTTCATCGTTGGCTTGGACATAAAGGCGGCGACAGGCTCACCACCTGTCACGTTGTCCCAAAAATATCTTCGGTGGAAGGTGGGTCAAAGGGACTTAATTGTCTAGACTTGACCTCTGTCTACCCCTGTATTGGGAATTGCGTGAAGATATTTGATAATTGATAAATAATAATGGTACATAGAGTTACTCAACTTGTAATATTAAATTATCATACTAATTTGTAATGCCAATAGTCCTAAGTGTAATGACCTTACCTTTAAAGCAGAGGGTTGCGGATTTAAACCCCATTAGCCTACCAACTGTCACCCCAGAAAAAGTAAAGCAAGTAAATTAGACTATCTGGGTATGATCTCAAACAGTATTGCACCTCACTACCTGATTCACCTGGTGTTTACTTTTTTTATTTAAGGTAACTTAGAACTATAGGAAAGAGTGGTGGTTGAATTATTGAACATACAGTAAAACTGGTTTTGACAGCTTTTGGAGCAGCTTCTTCTTCTTCTTGCTGCGCGGGAGCGGCCATTGCAAATCCACCCATTGGCATAACTGGAGCATCAGGCAAGTTTAATCTCTTCTTTAATACCTGACTTAACTCTGACACTTCAAGCAAGTTAAGATTCGTGATTTCTGATACGATCTTTTCAATTTTTGGTGATATAGGTTTGTCAATGCCTTCTGGAGGTGGGACAGTAAGAGGGATGGTGGCTTGACTTACTTCTTGTTGAAAAATTGCACTAAAAATTTAAACATAACATCAGCAATACTTATTATTTATTATATCGATTAACCTATGTACCTAATATCGTTTGACCAAACAAATGGTTGTTTTGCCTAAGTCAATGCAACTATAAACAGTTAAATTTAATTTAAAGCGTAATTTTGATTTGCACACTGAATTGTTCATAACCTAAAAATAAATTTTGTATTTATTACCATCGTGAAAATGTGCGCCATTGGTTAATAGACACTTTTTTAAATAATTTGACAGTATTCATTATATAATTTTTTCTTACTAAACGATTATGCCTTTTAACTTTGTCTTCTTTGGTTAATGGCCTCTCAACATTCCATCAACCATTAAAGAGAGTGATAAAAGCATAGATACATAATAACTGAAGAAACCACAGATAAAAATGATAATATAAGGTAACATAGTGAGTATATAATCACTATGTTACGGAAAAGATGAGTTAAGTAACTGAAAAGTCAGAAATATCAAATTGTCACTTGCAAAAGGGATAATAGATGGCGCCTGTGCCAAAAAACAAGGCATAAGTAAGATTTAAGGAGAGAATACAGATTTAAAATTTCAACTGATTCAACTGATAAGTCACGATAGCCGAGTGGTTGGCTGGTCGGAATTACGAGTCAATAGACCCGAGTTCGATCCCCAGTTGGTAGGCTCGTACCAATGGGTTTTTCAAAAACTTATGTACGAATATCGTTGGCTTGGACATAAAGACGGCGACGCGCTCACCACCTGTCACGTTGTCCCGAAAATATTTTCGGTGGAAGGTGGGTCGAAGGGACTTAATAGACTCGACCTCTGTCTACCCCTGTATTGGGAATTACGTGAAGATATTTTTTTTTGTTGCGTGTAAGACACGGTGCCTCGGAGGTAAGAGGGTCGTCACGGATCGGCGATGGTCGCGGGTTCGAATGCCGCCCGTGTCATTTAAAAATTTTAACTTTTTTTCTCTGTAATTTAATCACATAAAAGTTCAGCATAAATATGCTTTTAAAATCAATAAAATTGTATAATAAACATCGATGTAGTATCCGGTTAATAAATACTGAAAACTCAAAAAAAAGTTAAAGATGACAGTTGACTTTGACATATATATGTTGACAAGATCAGATGAAAACAAATAGGTAAATACAGAATAGAAAAAAGGTAGTTGCAGAAAACTTCATTTTTAAATATTTTGATAAAAAATGCGTCTGATATATAGTTTAATAGTGTAAGCAATATATTAAAACATATATAAACCAAATGTTCTTTCGAAGATTCTACTCAGCACGATTACAGAGCTAAGGTAAGAACATAGTTTAAATTACTATGCATAAACCTTTTACAGAAATTTGTATAAAACAGGAAGAAAGTAGCAGCCTCACAAAACTTGTTTTATAAGGCATTAAATAAATATAAAACCTATTTAAAAGTCAATAGGGTTTTTTTTTTTTCAAATAAATTCATTACATTTTCACATATAATGCTAATTTTGAATATAACTGAAATGAAAACCTGACCTGACAGAGCCTTGACATTGTAGACCTCCATAGGATTCATCTTAGTACCCAAATGCCATGACTTGTTAATTAAATAACCAAGGTTTATTTTTGTGATTTATTTGGGTTTAAATGCTTATTTACTCGGAGGTATCAATATCTGTACAAAGTGTAATGACCTTACCTTTAAAGCAGAGGGTTGCGGATTTAAACCCCATTAGCCTACCAACTGTCACCCCAGAAAAGTAAAGCAAGTAAATTAGACTATCTGGGTATGATCTCAAACAGTATTGCACCTCACTACCTGATTCACCTGGTGTTTACTTTTTTTATTTAAGGTAACTTAGAACTATAGGAAAGAGTGGTGGTTGAATTATTGAACATACAGTAAAACTGGTTTTGACAGCTTTTGGAGCAGCTTCTTCTTCTTGCTGCAAGGGAGCGGCCATTGCAAATCCACCCATTGGCATAACTGGAGCATCAGGCAAGTTTAATCTCTTCTTTAATACCTGACTTAACTCTGACACTTCAAGCAAGTTAAGATTCGTGATTTCTGATACGATCTTTTCAATTTTTGGTGATATAGGTTTGTCAATGCCTTCTGAGGTGGGACAGTAAGAGGGATGGTGGCTTGACTTACTTCTTGTTGAAAATTGCACTAAAAATTTAAACATAACATCAGCAATACTTATTATTTATTATATCGATTAACCTATGTACTAATATCGTTTGACCAAACAAATGGTTGTTTTGCCTAAGTCAATGCAACTATAAACAGTTAAATTTAATTTAAAGCGTAATTTTGATTTGCACACTGAATTGTTCATAACCTAAAATAAATTTTGTATTTATTACCATCGTGAAAATGTGCGCCATTGGTTAATAGACACTTTTTAAATAATTTGACAGTATTCATTATATAATTTTTCTTACTAAACGATTATGCCTTTTAACTTTGTCTTCTTTGGTTAATGGCCTCTCAACATTCCATCAACCATTAAAGAGAGTGATAAAAGCATAGATACATAATAACTGAAGAAACCACAGATAAAAATGATAATATAAGGTAACATAGTGAGTATATAATCACTATGTTACCGAAAAGATGAGTTAAGTAACTGAAAAGTCAGAAATATCAAATTGTCACTTGCAAAGGGATAATAGATGGCGCCTGTGCCAAAAACAAGGCATAAGTAAGATTTAAGGAGAGAATACAGATTTAAAATTTCAACTGATTCAACTGATAAGTCACGATAGCCGAGTGGTTGGCTGGTCGGAATTACGAGTCAATAGACCCGAGTTCGATCCCCAGTTGGTAGGCTCGTACCAATGGGTTTTTCAAAACTTATGTACGAATATCGTTGGCTTGGACATAAAGACGGCGACGCGCTCACCACCTGTCACGTTGTCCCGAAAATATTTTCGGTGGAAGGTGGGTCGAAGGGACTTAATAGACTCGACCTCTGTCTACCCCTGTATTGGGAATTACGTGAAGATATTTTTTTTTGTTGCGTGTAAGACACGGTGCCTCGGAGGTAAGAGGGTCGTCACGGATCGGCGATGGTCGCGGGTTCGAATGCCGCCCGTGTCATTTAAAAATTTTAACTTTTTTTCTCTGTAATTTAATCACATAAAAGTTCAGCATAAATATGCTTTTAAAATCAATAAAATTGTATAATAAACATCGATGTAGTATCCGGTTAATAAATACTGAAAACTCAAAAAAAAGTTAAAGATGACAGTTGACTTTGACATATATATGTTGACAAGATCAGATGAAAACAAATAGGTAAATACAGAATAGAAAAAAAAGGTAGTTGCAGAAAACTTCATTTTTAAATATTTTGATAAAAAAATGCGTCTGATATATAGTTTAATAGTGTAAGCAATATATTAAAAAACATATATAAACCAAATGTTCTTTCGAAGATTCTACTCAGCACGATTACAGAGCTAAGGTAAGAACATAGTTTAAATTACTATGCATAAACCTTTTTACAGAAATTTGTATAAAACAGGAAGCAAAGTAGCAGCCTCACAAAACTTGTTTTATAAGGCATTAAATAAATATAAAACCTATTTAAAAGTCAATAGGGTTTTTTTTTTTTCAAATAAATTCATTACATTTTCACATATAATGCTAATTTTGAATATAACTGAAATGAAAACCTGACCTGACAGAGCCTTGACATTGTAGACCTCCATAGGATTCATCTTATTACCCAAATGCCATGACTTGTTAATTAAATAACCAAGGTTTATTTTTGTGATTTATTTGGGTTTAAATGCTTATTTACTCGGAGGTATCAATATCTGTACAAAGTGTAATGACCAGTGCCTATAGCCATATGTTGAAGAGAATCTATAAGCTCTGATAAATAAAGTATAATGGTCAATTGCTATTAGGTATTAGATTTTGTGATCCAGCTTCATCTGGTATCAATATATTTTTGGTGTGAAAAAGAATGTTCTCAAAGGTCAGTCTTATATTTCAGACATCTTGGAATGTAAAGCACTATCTTATTGCTACATATTCTGGTCTTTAATAAATCTAAGAATTATTTGTTATTTTTATCCAAACATTCATTGGAAGGTGGGACTAAAGAACTTAATTGTTTAGACCTCTGTTTAGACAATTAAGTTCTTTATTACTTTCAATTAATGCAGGGTGTATTGGGAATGGAGTGAAGTTATTTTTTTGTTAAATTTTCGATACTTAGTGTAAAGATGGATAACTTTCATTCTATTTAGAATTCTAAATTTAATCTAGTTTTGTGACATAGCATGACAATGATGTTTTATATTGCATCACTATTTATTTGTATTTGAGTTCAATTTCTCTTTAGATATTGCTGTTGATGTAACCAAGAAATTTTAACATTTAAAGGTCAGGTGAAGAGTACCCTAAATCGAGGAGAATGTATGAAGGAAATAATGAAAGTGGACGAAGCGAAACAAGTATGTAAGGATCATAGCAAGTAAAAAGAAGTGGTCTCTGCCTACCCCTACAGGAAAGAGGCGTGAATATATGAATGAATGAATAAAAGACTGGTAAAATTTTAACCAGGAATTTGCGTTCCATTGTTGCACCAATGTAGCACAGACAGCTTGCAATATTGTGTTTCTAAAGAAATATAAATACTATGTAGAAAATGCTATTGCTTAGGTACAGATTTTAACCAAGAATTTGAGTTCTATTGTTGCACCAATGTAGCACAGACAGCTTGCAATATTGTGTTTCTAAAGAAATATAAATACTATGTAGAAAATGGTGGAGGATGGAGTGCACAGTTGGCACGTGGAATGTTAGAGGAGGCTTGAGAAATAAGACAAATGAGTTGATTTATATAATGAAAGAAAGAGAATTAGATGTCGTGTGTTTGTCGGAGACCAAGCGGAAGGGTAGCGAGTGGCAAGGCAGGGAGTGGGGGTGCTGCTGTCATCTCGGTTGGTCGATGTTATGACTGAATATAAGGTTGTGAACTCAAGACTTCTCTGGGTTCGCTTTAAATTGGAAGTGACGAAGTTATTCCTTTTGGCTGTTTATGCGCCGGTAGCTTCGTCGTCCAGAGCTGAGCTGGAGGAGTTTTGGG
The DNA here is from genome assembly GCA_029286605.1 of Sericinus montela. Lineage (NCBI taxonomy): Eukaryota > Metazoa > Arthropoda > Insecta > Lepidoptera > Papilionidae > Sericinus > Sericinus montela. The sequence continues at coordinate 1,445,535 of JAGSMR010000017.1, read as the reverse complement.
AGAATGTAAGAGAAGTTCTAGATTTGGTTAGAGGAAACGAAAGAATTGTTGTAGGTGGTGATTTGAATGGATGGGTTGGTACCGCTCGGCCAGGGTACGAGTCGGTGCTTGGAATGTTTGGTGATAAAAAGGTTAACGATGCTGGCAAGCTTATACTGGCTGTATGCAAGGAAAAGGGTCTTCTTGTGACAAACACTATGTTTAGTCACAAGAAAATCCATCAATGTATACTAGAACAAGAGAGAATGAGAGAAGTATGATCGATTTATTCCTGGTGGATGGCCGACTGCGAAAACAGGCGATGGATACGCGAGTGTTCCGGGGTGCTGACCTGGGAACGGATCACTATCTAGTGATTACTAGATTTAGGGGTCTGTTCGCGGGTTGGCGCCTCTGGACGGCAATATCAAGCAAGTGTAGCCGAAAAGCTGGACATCATCGATGTCAGGAAAGAATGTGTGGAAGAAATATGGCAAGGTCTTAGAGATGGAATGGTTAGTGCAGCGGAAGACGTGTGTAGAACTGTGAAAAGAGGTAGTAGTAAAAAGGGTGATGCATGGTGGAATGACGAAGTGAAAGAAGCAGTAAATAAGAAGAAGAAAGCATGGTTAGACTACTTGGCCTCTAGTAATGATAAGGATATGAGAGAGAAGAGGAAAGAAAGATATAAGCTCCAGAAAGTTCACACGAAAGCATTGATTGAGGAAGTGCGTGAAAGGAGTAGAATGGAAGCGGATGACAGGTTGTCGCACAACTTAAAGGAGAACTCCAAACTCTTCTGGAAAGAGGTTGGGAGGACCCGGAGTGGTGCGACAGCCTTAAGAATGATCAAAGTACTTTCGAGAACCAATGACGTCCTCTCAGAAAAACGGACGTCATGCAGCGATGGAGCGAATTTTATAGAGAGATGTATGCGTGTGATGATCTTAGTGAGGTATCCGGGGGTGACCCCGTGACTGGTACGCCAGACTCGGACCTCGATGACAGTGAGGTCATCAGTATGAAAGAGATTGAATGTACGATTAGAAGTTTGAAATGTGGTAAGGCTGCGGGACTAGACAGAGTTACTGCTGAAATGGTTAAGTATGGTGGGCCTCGCGTCTGGGACAGCTTTCATCTGCTGTGTAATTTGTGCTGGCGAACGGGGGCTGTTCCGGCTGATTGGCGATCCGCGGTCATTGTGCCTTTATATAAAGGTAAAGGTTCACATTATGACTGCGGGTGCTATCGGGCGATCACCTTGACCAGTTTAGCAAGTAAAGTTTACACGAAGGTTTTGACACGTAGGATGCAAGAGAAATCGGAAAGATTTCTATGGGAGGCGCAATGCGAATTTAGACCTGGAAGAGGATGCACGGATCAAATGTTTTCTCTCCGCATGATCACGGAGAAGCTTCTGGCTGCTAACCAGAAGATTTTCTGTGCTTTTGTGGATCTTGAGATAGCATTTGATCAACCATCAGAGGCAGAACTGCAGGCATTAGTCACGTGTATGAAAGAAGAATGTGAAATTAATGGTCTCCGTATGAATGCTAATAAAACTAAGGTTCTGGTATTTGAAAGGGACGAAGAAAGAACGAAGTGCGAAATTTGGGTAAATCAGGAATGTCTAGAACAGGTGAATGAAATTGTATACTTGGGGAGTGCGTTTAGCCGGGATGGAAGATGTGATTTAGATGTGGACAGGCGTGTCGCTGCCGGGAACAAAGTCAATGGTGCCCTGACTGCGTTAATCAAAAGGCAAGGCGTTGTGAAAAGTGCACGCCTTGCAATACATAACGCAGTGTTGGTACCGACTTTGTTATATGGCAGCGAAACCTGGGTATGCCAGAAGAAGCATAAAAGCAGATTGAATGCAGTGGAGATGCGATCTCTTTTTTTTGTTTATTTAGATTCACCAGTGGCAATTACAATTTTACATTTTTATTTAAAATAATATGAGGTATTTAAACTAAATGCATTACCTATTAAAGGTGAATACCACAGGCAATAATGACAATTATCTTAAAAATAATAAAGATACTAAAAATCGTTAACAAGGTAATTTAATATAAAAACAATATGACGAAAAATATGATTAGTGTAATAAAGAACAAAGCTTAAAATGTAATGTAAGTATGGAAACAATCTTAATATTAATTTGCGACGAAACTTTGGCAACGAGTCAAAAAATGGGTCTAGATCAAAACTATGTTCGTTACATAACTTACACATGCGGGATAAAGGAGAGTTCACGCCTAAAACTGTTCTGCGTAATGGTTGTACAAAAGGAACAATAGGTTTTCGGGGATATTTATAGGGAACCCTAAAATTTTTCTTTGATAGTAAGGACGGAGTATCATAAGTATTTGAAAGGGTTTTATGAAAATATAATAAATCTAATAAATGTCTACGTTTATCTAATGGTTGTATCCGAAAATACGTAAGTCTATCTGAATACGTAGAGAGAATCTTGCATTTGCGAACAGAATAAGTAAGATGGTAAAGAAATCGCTTTTGAATTCTTTCAATTCTGAGGGCGTGGGTCGAATTATGTGGTCTCCAAACCACGCTGCAGTATTCCAATATACTCCTCACAAGACTATTATATAACATTATCTTTGTAACAGGATTATGAAATACTTTAGTATTGCGAATAACAAAACCTAGCATTTTTGAAGCCCTATTCGCTATATGATCAATGTGTGGAGTAAAAGTAAGTTTTTTATCATAAATTATACCAAGATCTCTGATCTCTTCGTAAAATGTGCAAGGGCGTGCTTCGTAAAATGTGTAAGGGCGTGCTTCGATGGTTTGGGCACGTTGAGTGAATGAGTGAAGACCGAATGGTGAAGAAAATATATAGCGCGAAAGTTAATATTAAAAGGTGTCGAGGTAGACCGAGATTAACTTTCGAAGACCATGTGAGCAAATTGCTCGGGTTAAGAGTACTCGGATACCTAGACGTGCATGTATGAAGAAGATGATGAATCTGAAAGAAGCGAAAGAAGTATGTAGGGATCGTGACACTTAGCGGTCTGTTCTCTCTGGCTACCCCGTCAGGGATTGTGCGTGAAGATAAATAAATAAATAAATAAAAAAAATGTACAAAATGCTATTGCCAAAGGGAAGTTTGGGTCTCAATATTACGATTTTGTTCAAGATTGACCTAAGTTTTTTTCGCACAATCTTTATGGGGTCCCCAGTTCAATCTAATGTCAATCTTGAGCCCTAGATATAAGGATAGACATAAGGATGTCAACAGGCTCACCACCTGTCACATTGTCCCAAAAAATTTCTTCGGTGGAAGGTGGGTCAAAAGGACTTATTTGTCTAGACTAAACCTCTGTCTACCCCTATATTGGGAATTGCGTGAAGATATTTATATTTATTATATTTATTTTAAGAATTTTAAAAACAATAATGCCTAAAAAAGTTAATGATCAGAGTGAGTATTTAGAAGAAACAAAAATATATTTTACCTAGATATAATAATATATACGGAGTCCGAAATTCTATTTATCTCACGCCTTACTATCTGAACGAAATATCACCTGATATACAATCATTGTTCATACTTGGAAATAAAAATATGTTGAAAAAAAAATTGAACGACCTGTATGTGAACAACCAGCCGTCACCAAGATAAGCCCTGCGAGGCTTTTTTGTGAGGATGTTACGAAATTTTTTTAATGCATTTTTGTATCTTAAATAAATGAAAAAAAGCCAAGGTTGTAAGTCGTACATAAGGTTTTTTTGAAAAAACCCATTGGAGGATCGGTCTCTGGAGTTGACATCCGATCACCCGACCACTCGGCTATCGAGACTAATATGATGGTATATAAAATATCTGTGCTCTGCAGTTAGCCATCTGTCACTTGATTTTTGAAAAACCTTAAAACTGGCAATGGTCATTGCTTTTATTCCCTTCATATCTCGTTACAAAATCCACTGGGAAAAAGCGGATGGCTTATTCATAAACCGCACTATTTTGATATGTAGATGTAGACGTATTTCGATTCTGTTGATGCAGCAACAAAATGTAAAAAAGGATAAAATGAAGAATATTATTACGCGACAGGTACCAACCACTCCTTTTATCCATACAATGAAAATATTATAATGCTTTCATCTGAATATAAATACATTATTTTAAAACCCGGGTAAGCTCTGCATTCGATAGGTTGTCGTTACGTGACGACTATTCAAGCCCTGCAAGTAAAACGAAATGTAATGATCAATTGCACAAGCCATTTCGATTTATTTTGAACATTTATATTTAAATTTTCCTTTTAAAAATAGTAAGAAAAAAATATCTTCACGCCACTACAGGGGTAGACGGAGTTCTCTACAATTAAGTCTTTTCGACTCACCTTTCACCGAAGATATTTTTGTGACAACGTGACAGATGGTGAGCCCGTCGCTGTCTTTATGTCCAATCCAACGATATGAATCGTATATAGGACTTTTGAAAAAACCCATTGGTACTAGCCTGCCACCTGGGGATCAAACTTGGGAACAATTAGAGAAAAAATCTTGATCACGCCGCCTTTTAACCAAAAAACAAAAAAAAAAATCTTGAATCAAGTAATACCCGAATATGCACTTGATTAGACCCTGGTGTGTTTTCACGCACAGAGGGGTTGCGCTGATGTGGAGAGCTGCTCTGCTAAATGGTCAGCGCTGGAGGAATCGTGGATGTTCGCTTTGTCCTGTCGACACGCAGACTAGGCGGAAAAATAAATTATACGTACATAGCACATACATTGCTCCAAAAGAAAGTAGGTACTACATACACTCAGGTTCGAGACTGTATGGAAAAAGTGGTTTTCTACACTGACCTTTCCGGGAATCGAATCCGCGATTTCCGAGCTGGCTACACTATGAAAACAGATGCCTACGCCATTAGTACACAGAGGTCGACTGTCCAAGAATTAACGTATTCTTCCACCAACAGTGATGAAAGTGAAGATTTTAGATGGTAAAATCTACTATACTGATACCCTATCATACAATTTATTAGAAAAAAAATTTGTAGAATGGCACGTGTTCTCTTTACGCGATATCGACTTCGACTTGAACATTTTCAGTATTCTCGAAGTTTCTATAAATAAATTGGTAGGTAAAAACGTGATGCAGGCAGGGAAATAAAAACAAAATAAACTGGAAATTTCAAAGTTTTCTTTACTGTGAACATATCCAGCGAAACGTGAGTTCCGAAAAGAAATATCCCGAAATAAAATTGTTCGGAAAGAATAAATTTTTATTACAAAAACTTGAACCCCTTTTCTTGTATTACTTTCCAGTTTTCTGAAGTTTTTGAAGTTCTAAGTATTGCATGTGCCTATTTAAATAAGCTTCCATAGTTCAGAGGTTGAGTACTCGCTATTATAGGTACCAAGTTCGATCTCCGATACAAAAATAATATACGATATATTTATTTAAGTGAAAAACATTTGTTACTTGTTTTAGCTTATCTTGTTACTTTTTTTATTAAAGGCTACCTTTGTTTAACACAGGATTTCATATATTTCAATACTGAATTCTGCTCAAATCCGTTAAAAATATATAAGATACTCCTAAATTTCCTCATTTATTATTAGTTGTAAGTTATGTGATAAGCGCTACTGTTTTTAACATAAATATTGTCTGTGATTTTTCACTCCCGACGCAAATATCAGGAGTATAATAATAGGTTTGTCTGTGTACCTGAATGTGATATCGGTGCTTGCAATGGATGAACATTGATGAATAGTTAAATTAGCTCTATTTAAAAAATCTATAAGGCCGTCATTTGTGTGGTTGATTAAAGTCCACCTGTTGTCTAATTGACGATTAGTTGTAATTATGGTATTCACCAGATTAATATCTCAAAAATTTATTATCATTTCTTACTTGTATTTTCACAATCTCCTCTTGAATGTAAAGCCTTTTCTGGAATTCTGGAAACCTGAGCTGACAGTGGTGAATTATTTGCAATTAGTAATTGATGAGTACGAGAAACACCACAAAGGAAAAGAAGAAGAAATGTGCAGCTACTATATCTATGATGGTTTCGGTATTTGGTATTCTGTGACTTTTTTTAATATTAAATTTATCTTCAAGCCAATCCCGTTAATCGTTTTTTAATATATCTAGTTTTTTTAGAAAAAAATTTAATTTTATATATTGAGAAATAACTGACGACTTTGTTGTCTTGACCTCTGAACTGGGGTAGTCAGAGGTCAAGACAACAAAGTCGTATCGACCCACCGTTCACCGAAGACAGTTTTTGGGATAACGTGAAGTCCAAGACAACCATACGAACGTGCATAAGTTTTTAAAAAAAAAACCATTGGTACCAAGCGTGCCTGGAGATGGAACTCGGTTCTCTCGACTCGAATTTCGATCACCTAACCACTGGTTTATCGTGACTTATTTAAATTTAATTTTAATGGTAGTTTAATGGCGTTTTAAGGCATGCATTAAGAGTGTTGTAATCGCACCTAATATGCTCTGGTTCATGATTTTATCAACTGGCTATTACGATATTCGCAAACAGCATTGTTCGCTTGACCTTATTCACAATCTGATCCTCACGTGTTAAGTATGTGAATGTAATAAATGTATAAGATGGTTTTCTGTAATTCCAAACAAATTAAAATAAATATCTTCACGCGTAGTCCCTAAAGGGCGTAGCAAAAGAGAATAGATTGCCAAGTGTGATTGCCTCCGTAAACGAGCTATAAAAGTTATTCTATGTAGTTTTTGTTCTTTTGGAAGAGGTAAAATTTTACTAAATTCTTTTTCATCATCGCGCCATTTCCATTATTGAGGTAGCCAGAAGTTTAGACAATTAAGTCCTTTCGACCCACCTTTCACCGAAGACATTTTTTTTGGCACAATGAGGCAGGCAGTGAACCATTCGCCGTCTTTATGTCCAAGCCAACGATATAAATTGTACATAAGTTAAAAAAAAAACCGATAGGTACGGGCCTGTCGCCTAGGGATAGAACTACTAACTAGGGTCTCAAATCGAATTCCAATCGCCCAGCCACTCGGCTATCATGAGTTTTTTTATATTTAATTTTTATGATAGTTTAATGTATTATACTTCATACTTTGAAAACGATGGTACTAATTTTGTGCTATTAGTACTACTGCTTTAAGTCCACAAACATATCTTTTTCGCAAGTTTCCCAACATTAAAATAAGGAATAATATTAAAAAGTAACGAAACTATATGCGTATATCTTCGTTAGATTATTATATACTCTGTGGTTAGATTTTTGTGGGTTGCAAAGTTTCTGGAAATTTTCGGGAAATCGATATTACTTTTTATTTTTTTAACTGTTATCTTTCTTAATGGCCACATACAAACAGTAAAACTGATATGATTTTTCTACACTTTTTTATTTAAAAAATACTAAAAAAACCTTTATCCCGACCTAAAATGATATTAAACTTTTGTCTAACATCATGTTAGGAGTCTAACGCGAAGATATGCTGACATTCTCGCGTTACATAGAAGTTTTCATGAAACGATTTAATTGAATTTTCTACGCGCGCGCGCATTTAAGACAGACGTGTCTCGTTTTTAATAAATTGAAAATACTTTAATAATTCACTGGCATTCAAAATAAAACCGTAAACCATAGAAGAGAAGTTCGCAATTAGTACCTGTGCAATTGCACCACTCACAATGAAAAATTGACGGTATCCACAACTGTTTCTACTCAGAATATACAGAGCTGCGTCACGACCATAGACCGTCTAAAGTTTAGAAGTGAATTTCATTTGTAATTATGCAACGTACTCCGCCCTCGAATAAGCGTTACGATTCAGACCCAGATTTATCGAACATAACCGCTCGTAAACGAAAACATGACCATGAGAACACAGAGTCACTCAAGTCATTTATAGAAGAATTCCTGAAGAAAATGGAGTGCTGGAAATTTGAATTTAATAAAAATCTAGCTCAAATCAATGAAACTTTAAATAATGTTATTAAAGAAGATTTAATTAAATTGAAACAAGACACTACGGAATTGAAAGAAGAAATGAAAATATCTGAAAGGAATATAGTGAAATTAAAATAAGTATCGGAAAATTGGACAAGCAACAAAGAGAAATGAAAAAGAAATGACAGAACTCCAGCAATCCATGCAATTCACATCCGACTTACAAAATGAACATAGTAAGATGATTGATTCTTTCTCTAATAAGGTAAAATTATAGATAATTTGAAAATAGAAACGGAAAAATTAACAATTGAAAATCAGCAACAAAACAACAAATGAATTCGAATGAACAGAGAGATAGATTATTAAATATCGAAGTAGTTGAATACCTGAAAACAAGAATGAAGACTTGGGAAGCCTTATCTTGAAAATATGTAAGCATGTAGCAATGGATATGTCACCCAGTGACATCTTACAAGTAAATCGTGTCTCACCAAAATTGAAGTCAGCAGGACGTCCTAGGGTGGTAGTCGCTAAAATGAGGACCAGGCTCATAAAAGATAATGTGATATCCCTTGCACGAAAAATAAACTTTTCACTAAAGATATCGGTCTTTCCGGTGAGATTAGGCAAATATTTATTAACGAACACCTGACATCTTATAACAAATTACTTCTGAAAAATGCAAGGAATTGGTAAAAATAAAGAATACCGGTATGCTTGGACAAAAACGGCAGAATCTTTCTACGACAAAACGATACCTCCAGCTATACAAATATTCAAAGAAGAGGACTTAAAGAAAAACCTCCCAGTGAAGTAAACCATACTGGGCTTATTCCAGGTTGATGTTTTATTTTTTATTTAATTCCTCTTAGTGTATTATACACGATTATTAATATTTATTATTTTAAATACACTAAACACACTCATAAAATAGCCTATAATATTATCATTTATAATATTGTCATTTTTATTTATCTTTCACAGTCTATGGTACGTACAAAAACGCAGTTCGTATTAATTATACGTACATTTAATGTGCACCGAAATGTTGTTATCCACCAATCCTATACTATGTATATAATAAGTTCGTTCTTTTTATTAGATATGCTTTTTGTTCATTTTTGTATCAATATGTTACATTTATTAATTTTTACTTTAAAATATGGTTTTATAAAGGATAAATTATTTACGATTCATCCAATCAAATTGATTCACTGCATTTTCGTATTCGGAAAGCTTATTCTAATAATCTTTTCTGGAGATGACTGTAGTTTTCCAAATCATTACCATATTGTGCGTAGTGTTGACCAGATTCTCGCCGACGTATTCTATGTCGCACCCTTTACGTTGAGTGTATCATGCCTATGAATGCACTTTTGATAACACAAATGATCACGTTCACAATTTTTTTCTTAAATACCTTCAAACTAAATGTAACCATAAACTTATTATTTTATGTATTTGTGGAAAGGTAACTTACCGCCACAAATCATCTTCAAAGATATATATTAATTATTTTATCATACAAAGTTTTATTCTTATATTATTACCGCTGTATGACCTAAATATATTCTCTATAACTCACACATATAATATAAAAAATTCTCAGTCTCTTACTCATATTCAATATAATTTTAAACGTCTAATGCAAACATTAACGGCTATCTTCTTTAGTAAAAATGATTTATTATAATGAAAATCAAGATTTAGTTATTTATTATCAAAACGTACGCGGACTGAAAACGATGGTACTAATTTTGTGCTGTTAGTACTACTGCTTTAAGTCCACAAACATATCTTTTTCGCAAGTTTCCCAACATTAAAATAAGGAATAATATTAAAAAGTAACGAAACTATATGCGTATATCTTCGTTAGATTATTATATTTGGGGGATGATGTTGCTCGCGTCCGTCAGAAATACTTGAATCTTGATTCTCACACGTATCCCCTGGGTAGTGCTAAACGAGCAGCGCCCCTTTCCGGTGGTAGGCTTCGGTCGCAGGCTTTAAGTTACCACCCACCTAAGCAAAGCCTTGCCGCCAAGTGACTTCGGACGTGTTCCGGCAAGATGCTTGGTGAAGCCTTATGGAAGTTGGGTCTGAACAGTTGCGTTGCATATGTGAACCGGGTACGACACGTCAACTTTTGCTGTGTCGGGTGCTTGATTGAGGAGGGTAGCGGGATCCGAAGCACGGTGCTCCGCTGGCCGACTGCAGGTAGTAGGGGGCCCAATTAGTGAACTAGCTACTCATGAAAGGCTGCCCCGCCAACTAGCGAAAAATCCGAGGGTGGCTCCATCGTGTCGGTTAGCGACCGGGTGAGAGGACCCGATGGCGATCTCTGGGGGGGTCCCCACAGTCTCCGAATCAAGCTCCCACAGGCACACAAATTTTTTCGTGTCGTTGGGTCATCAACACAACGCCTCGTTCAACTGCCATCTTCCTTCCCTTTCCACTCCTTATCATTTATGAAAAGTACCAAAAAGAAAAGTAAGGTTAAACAGCGGTTGCACGTCCTCTCCTTGAAAGTGCACCTCTCTAACATCCGAGGATTGCACTCAAATCTTAACGCAGTCCATCACCATCTTGAGACTGAGAAGCCGCACCTACTTTTCTGACGGAGACGCAAATTGATGTCCGTTAGATGTGGCGTACCTTGACTACCCAGGGTTCTCGCTGGAGCACAACTTTCACCTTCGGGCCGGAGTCTGTGTGTACGTCAACAATGACATCTGCTGCCAGCGTCTCCGTCACCTTGAAGACCCCACTTTTTCAACCATTTGGGTGTTGGTGGACACAGGTGACGATAAGATCGTTTATGCATGTGTTTACCGTTCGCACAGCGGTGACCAGGAGACAACTCGGTTATTCGAATATCTAAGTGAGGCCGCTGATTTGGCCCAGCATCGGTACCCCTCCGCACAATTAGTCTTTCTGGGAGACTTTAATGCCTCTCACCAGGATTGGCTGTTCCCATACCAGAAGACTGACCATGCTGGGAGGGAAATGAGGAATTTCGCCTTATCGCTAAACCTCTCCCAGATGGTAAAGCAAGCTACTAGGGTGCCAGACGTTGAAGGTCATACAGCCAATTGTCTAGACCTCCTGCTGACCACTGATCCTGACAGATATGAAGTAGAGGTGGCTTCTCCACTAGGAACCTCTGATCACTGTCTGGTGAAATCTGTATCGTCTTACATACCAACAGACCTCGACCCACATGGTACTAGGCGAGTGTGGCGATACAAGTCAGCAGATTGGGATGAGATGCGACACTTCTTTGCATCTTATCCTTGGCGGCAGGTCTGCTTCTCTTCCGGAGATCCATCGAGATGCGCGGTTGCTATAACTGACGTGGTATGTTTAGCTATGGAATATTTTATTCCTTTTGCGGATGTACCCGTTGGTGGCAAAGCTCGCCCATGGTTCAGCGCCGAATGTTCCCAAGCCGAAAACCTTAAACATTTGGCGTACCTCTCATGGGTTGACGCTCGAAACCGTAAAACCCGGATGTCAGATCCAAGAAGAGAGCCTTTAATCAAGCCGCCAAGACTTACAAAAGGTGTTGCGGAAGGCTCGTTTCGACCGCATTAGGCATATTGGCACGAAGCTCTGCTCAACCATCTGGCAGTAGAGCTTTTGGTCTCTTGCCAGGGCGGTCGAGGCGAGCTTTGTAAACCTTCACTGCCTCCGCTGGTTAAGCCCGACGGGACATTGGCTCATGCGGCAAAAGAGAAGGCTGAACTGTTCGCGAATCTCTTTGCCAGCAACTCGCGTCTGGACACAAGCAACGCAGTTCCAACTTCCCTACCTCCCTGTGGTACTTCAATGTCAGAGGTCCACATCACTAACAAAGAGGTTCTCAAAACGTTGCGACATCTGGACGTGAACAAAGCCAGTGGACCTGATGGTATTCCAGCCATAGTGCTTAAGACCTGTGCACTTGAGTTGTCTCCTGTTCTGACACGCTTGTATCGCCTCTCCTTGAAGACTGGAATAGTTCCCAAATCCTGGAAGCTTGCTAACGTGCAGCCTGTGCCCAAAAAGGTAGCCGTGTTGACCCAGTCAATTATCGACCTATTTCAATTACCTCCATACTCTGTAAGATTATGGAGCGTATATTGAACTCGCACCTCTTGGCATACCTAGAACATAACGATCTCCTTAGCGATCGACAGTACGGGTTTCGCCGAAATCGGTCGACTGGGGACCTTCTAGTGTATGTCACACATCTGTGGGTGAGGCCCTCGAGAATAGTGGTGAAACACTCGCGGTTTCGCTCGATGTCTCGAAGGCTTTTGACAGGGTCTGGCATGCTAGCCTTATCAATAAGCTTCCTTTATATGGTATATCCCCTGGACTGATAGCCTGGATAGAAGACTTTTGCGGAACGGTCTTTGCGAGTCGTTATTGACGGCTGCTCATCGGAGGCTATGGCGATTAATGCCGGAGTTCCTCAAGGGTCTGTTCTGTCCGCAACTCTCTTTCTGTTGCACATAAACGACCTGCTCGAGCCCGGTCTCTTTGGGTATGCAGATGACAGCACAGTTGTGGAGAGATATCTGGCGCGTGTTCAGTCCAGACAGGATCAAATACAGTCTGCTCGGGAGGCCATGGTAGAGCGTATGAATCTTACATTACAGGCAGTTTCCAACTGGGGCAATACCAATCTTGTGAGATTCAATGCCACCAAAACGCAAGCGTGTCTGTTCTCCGCCAAAAGGAGCCAGTTCACCTTGGCTCCTAAATTTCAGAATGTATCTCTGAATACACCGACCGCCTCCAGTTACTAGGAGTCGAAATCACGTCAAAGCTTAACTTTGGGCGGTTCATTGAGTCTAAGGCCAAAGCCGCTGCAAGGAGATTGGGAGTTCTTGCAAAAGTGCGGCGTTACTTTACTCCGGGACAGCTTCTGACCCTATATAAAGCTCAGGTCCGGTCGGCTGTAGAGTACTGCTGCCACATATGGGCTGGAGCTCCCAAATATCAACTGGCAGCCTTGGATTCTGTGGAGAGACGGGCCAAGCGGCTAATCGGTGATCCTGACTTGGTTACTACCAATTTGTCCAGTCTCGAACACAGACGTCGCGTGGCCAGTCTCTCGGTGTTCTACAGGTTACATTTTGGAGAGTGTGCGAAGGAATTACATGAGTTAATTCCCCCTTCCCCTTTCCATCATCGGACAACAAGACGCACGTCGGGTCTCCATCCTTTTGTTGTCGATATACCCTGCATTCGGACGAAGCGTTTTGCTTCGTCGTTCATAATGCGTACAGCAAAGGACTGGAATAATTTGCCTGCATCAGTCTTTCCGTCCGATTACAATGTGGGTGTCTTCAAGAGAAGAGTGAATAGGCTCTTTCTAAGCTAGTGTGCCTACCAACAAAAACTACATCGCCACTTACCATCAGGTGGGATTGTAGTTAAACGCTAGCTTATAATGTTAAAAAAAAAAAAAAAAATTATATACTCTGTGGTTAGATTTTTGTGGGTTGCAAAGTTTCTGGAAATTTTCGGGAAATCGATATTACTTTTTATTTTTTTAACTGTTATCTTTCTTAATGGCCACATACAAACAGTAAAACTGATATGATTTTTCTACACTTTTTTATTTAAAAAATACTAAAAAAACCTTTACCCCGACCTAAAATGATATTAAACTTTTGTCTAACATCATGTTAGGAGTCTAACGCGAAGATATGCTGACATTCTCGCGTTACATAGAAGTTTTCATGAAACGATTTAATTGAATTTAGCTTGTGCGCATGATTGAAATAAATATATTTAATTCGAATCAAAATTTTTTAAAATAATCAACCGACGGACAGCGGCGTCAAAGGTGCGAATTGTCTACTATCCCTTTGTTTGTAGAAACCCTCCCGCATGGGAGACGCCTATGTCTTGCAGTGAACTTTACCTACCGTTATGATAAAAAAAAATTATGTTAATGATGATAGAATAATCGCGGAAACAAATTATATAGTATTCCGACTAATTTCGTTCGTGTGCTCGCAGGTGACTGACGTAACCGATTTTTGCGCTGAACGTGTTTGTTGCGAGGACATTGAGCGCAGAATTGACTAAATCAGTAGCCAAAATTGCTCAAGATTAATAAAAAAGGGACTATTCGCACTACCATTTATGATTGTTAATAAATTGAACATAGCATCTGTATCTGATACCGCTAAGGTTCCAACACAGTAATTCTACCGATCCACTTAGTCGGCTACTGGTCAAAAAAAAATTTATAAATGTGGGGACTAATCTAACGTATACCCGCACCCGAAGGGGCAAAGACAGGCGATGTCGGGCTTACGCCGACTAAAACCCCTCGTGTTCCGTCATCGTCGCATGTTGAAACATCTGACACTGCCGTGAACTGGTAAGATGCTGAGGCAACGACGCAGAAACTCCCTCCATAGTCCACCAACACGGAGCGGTCATCTCCGGTCGGCCATTACCTCGCAAAGTTAGGCCGGTCATGTTCCTTTTAGATATCCGTTAGTGTCCGAGCCACGGTAAGCCCCACCGCTACGTCAAGGCGGGAACGCTTTCGGGGGTACACTAAGCATACTAAAGATTTATATGTATTGATACTGTATGCAAGTACGGCAGAAATATTCTTTTTTTGTTTTCAGCAAAAACATAATTAAGTATGCTAAAATAGTCTACAATTAGTTTCATGACGTTGGTAAAAAACTTGGTTATGGCTTCAAAGGAATCCGAAACAAAGTTATAGGGAGGAACCAAAAAAACTTTTCGATTTCTGGAAAGTTTAGCTAAAAATAATCCGTATATTGGGGTTAAGTAAAACTTATGCGCAATTATGTGGTTTCTTATGCCTCTTGTATATAAATTAATTTCGAAGTTTATAAATATCCTCACGTTAAATTGCAGGTGACTCTCTTACCTGTTCTTATTTCCTTTTTGTAAGACGTCTCATTGGGGTAGTGGAATGGCATAAGGGCATGTACATATATACATACATAAAGGCCTGTAAAAGTCCACTGCAGGATATTAGGACTGTAGGATTGGCGATCGTTGTACCAAACACTGCGAGTGTTTATTACAGCGATCGCCAATCATATATATATATATATATATATATATATATATATATATATATATATATATATATATATATATATATATATATATATATATATATATATATATATATATATAGAGGACTCAATAATATGTGTGTTAGCTTAAAATTTATTGAGTCCTCTATAGTCTGGTGTGTAGTCTGGTGTCAGTTGAGACACACACAGTCTTCAACGGTTGACAGTTTTGTGGCCAGTCCATTGTCACTTCAGCGTATTTTCCCTACAGCTATGCAATTCTTTTAAGCCGATTAATATCGTTTTTGCTATAGCCCTGTAGAGCAAGTTTGCGCTTTATCAAACGATTTGCAGTGAAAGACCACGCATCGGTTCCGTATTTCATCACCGGCAACAAGCACTAATGTACAACTTGGTCCTTGTACACCTTACTTTACGAAAAAATATGGTGTAGTTAGGCTGATGCTACATGGCAAATATAATACATGTAGAAAGTTTCATCATCATCATATCAGCCTATCTGAAGTCCACTCCATTTTGTGGGGGTGGTCCTTTACTGAGTTTGCCATTAAGAGGTTGCCATTCGAGAACCTTTCTTCCTCAACGGTTGTCAGTTTTACGAGCTATGTGGCCGGTGCATTGTTATCAAGTGTTATTAGGTTTAGCTTGCATTTAATGTGAGTGAGTAATTAATGTAATATAATGTAAGTGTATGCTATGCAGGACTTCTAACTCTTAAATAGAAATATGGTTCGAGGGGTCTAAAAACTGTTGCTAACGTCCGTAGCTGCTCCATAGCATAGCATGTGACTTTTAAAGTTTGTTGTTAGGGGAAAGGTTCGAGAACGTTCGAACGGGAGGTGAGGAGGGACGTTCCACTTTCAGAGCTTTCAGTTCGGTTTCAGCTGCCGAGGCATATAGACGTGCCTCGCGAGCCTTAATTGAATTAACTATAACCAGTGACTATCCAGTTCAAGTAAGTTGATAATGTTTATTTAATATTTTTTTCATACAATGTTATATTTTGTTGAACCCAGTGTAAGTATTATTTGAATTTTAGTTGAATATAATAATGAAATATTGATGCTTATTTAATATCAAGAAAATTAACGAAACATTCGTGACAGATTTTTAAACACCTTTGCTATTTTAAGGTATGGCGATATTAAATCGGTTTCGAAATAATCGTCATACTTTAATGTAGTTATTTAATAATTAACGTGGGTATATAATTCATTTTATTTATTATTATTATAATATAATATTATTAAAATTTAACAATTTTAAATTAGTATTCTTCACATTATGGATACAAGTTGTTGCAAACTTGCGTTTATGGGAAAAAGAAATGCAGGAAAACTACATTTAGTTGAACAACAGAACTCAATGAATTTATGACATTATATATATAAATAATAAAATGTCATTAACTTTTTTTACTACCCTTAGGTAAAGTACTCCTTTTCAAATTTCTTGGCTAATCTGTATCTAGTTTAATGCAGTAAAAGTTAAGTTATTTTAATGAATTCTATCGATGCCGAGAAATCAGTAAACATCTGTGAACAGATGTTTCTTATGTAAGTTTTTCATAAGTTTCTTTATGATACGTTTTTTTCTAATTTTCTGAAACATTATTATGATTTATCTATATATTGAAACGCGAACGGAGTAGTTAGTTTTGGTATTTTTATTATTTATATTATGCAGTAAGAGTACTTCAACTTAAATTATTATATAAATAAAAAATATAAATATCTTCACGCAATTCCCAATACAGGGATAGACAGAGGTCAAGTCTAGACAATTAAGTCCCTTTGACCCACCTTCCACCGAAGATATTTTCGGGACAACGTGACAGGTGGTGAGTCCGTCGCCGTCTTTATGTCCAAGCCTACGATGAAATTCGTACATAAGTTTTAGAAAAACTCATTGGTACTGCCACCTGGGGATCGAACTCGGGTCTCTCGACTCGAAATTCCGACCACCCAACAACTCGGCTATCATGACTTAAAAAATTATTATATATTTATAGAATACAAAAAAAAAACTTCACGCAATTCCCAATACAGGGGTAGACAGAGGTCAAGTCTAGACAATTAAGTCCCTTTGACCCACCTTCCACCGTAGATATTTTCGGGACAACGTGACAGGTGGTGAGCCCGTCGCCGCCTTTATGTCCAAGCCAACGATGAAATTCGTACATAAGTTTTTTTAAAAAACTCATTGGTACTGCCACCTGGGGATCGAACTCGGGTCTCTCGACTCAAAATTTCGACCACACAACAACTCGGCTATCGTGACTGTAGAATACAGTACATTATAGAATACAGAAGACTATATAAAATAAAACATTAGTTGTTTTCATTCGTATTGTCAATGTCAAACACGTTTTAGTCTGTTGTCAAAGAGTATTTAAATTTTTATAGTATTTATATTGTAAACACTACGCGGCTCGTGTCACTAATACATAATAGAGAATGGCGGTAAATTATTTATAGTTTTAAGGAAATAATAATAATAATAAATAAATCAATATAAATGTCTTCACCCATATTCCCAACACTAGGCCAGGCTCGCTTAATGAAATTAACTTTCACGTAAAAATTCTTGTAACTTAATAAGTAAATAAATCACGCAACACGCAATTCCCAATACAGGGGTAGACTGAGGTATAGTCTAGACAATTAAATCCCTTTGACCCACCTTCTACCGAAGATATTTTGGGACAACGTGACAGGCGGTGAGCCCTTCGCCGTATTTATGTCCAAACCAACGATATAAGTCGTACATAAGCTTTTGAAAAACCCATTGGTACGAGCCTGCCACCTGGAGTACGAACTCGGGTCTCTTGACTCGAAATTCCGACCACCCAACCATTACTTGTAACTTAATAATTTATTAATTTAATCAATTATTAAGTTGCAAGAATTTTTCTAAAGCAATTAAACATTCGATGTTCGGTCACATAACTGAATCCCATTTATTAAAATAATACTGAATCTGTGGGCCTGTGGGTGTAATGGCCATGTAAATTTTGGTAACAATTTTACCTGACGTTCTTCCTATAAAACAACATACATAAACGACATAAATAAAACAACATGCCAAGGTAGTTTTTATACTGTTAAGAAATAGCATACACGCATCTTTTATTTTCTCTTATTGGTTTACATCTTGACAAAAGAAAAATAAAAAAATTAATTCAAAATGAATAACCAAGACAGACTCGAGGAATTTCCTAATATTTGGAGTGGTCGAAGGTGTAGAGTTCAGTCCTGTCAACCCATCTGTCCTATCGTTAGTGTCCAAGGACAACCTTATCCAACCCAACAAAACGTAGGTATATAAGTTTTGAATAAACTCATTGGTACCAGCCTTCCTCCTGGGGATGGAACTGGATTTTACTTTTTTTTATCTTTACGTAGTTCTCATACCTGGGGTATATATATTCTAGATAATGAAGTTCTTTCAACCTACTTTTCACCGAAAGTTTATTTGGGACGACGTGACAGGTGTTTAAATTCACAATAAATACAATAAATAATTTGTATTTATCATACAAATAGGTGCCCTTAGCGCGATTCGAACCCAAAGCTGCCGGGCTGTTAATTAGTCGAAGTTACGAAGTTACATGGTACGAGCTCATAATGAGATCCAACTCCAGCCTCTTGCAGCCAAGCCATTGAGCTTTATTGCGAAAACATTTCAATAACACAGTAAATTTTCGTTGCGAATTTCCTGTGGCTTGATTTGCTACGGAGTTTTTATACGAATTCTTATTGTGCTCTTCGTCGACAATCGACAGTCGACGTACGTACTCGTACTTACTAGCTACCCTTTCTCGAGGCCAAAATAACAACAAACACTTTTATGGCCTCAGCTTCGAGGCAGCTGCCAACTTCGCCTTATTTTTTTTTACTATTTCTTCACGCATTTAATCAATACTGTGGTCGAAAGAGATCTTGGTAATTAAGCCTTTTCACCTGTTAACGTAGCTTATTTGTGACATCGTTTCTTAATGTGCTAAATAACAATACAATATAATTACATAGACACATATTAAGATATATCTATATTGATACACGAATACAAGACATAACCATCGACTCGGTACTCGAACCCGTAACCCCGAAGAAAAGGTCACTACCAATTAGGCTATCGCCTAATAAGCCTCCTTCTTAATAATTTATAATTAATCAATATAATGTAATATTGATTAAATATTATACCTTTAAATTTTTACTTTACTTTCGGTAACGCAAAGAATACCTAGCCCCAACCCTGTCTGACTATCACGATGTCTAATAATTGGGCAAATGATGTTGGAGAACGCTGAATTAGTTGCATTGATATAGTTGAAATAAAAAAAGTATGCATTAAAATTTAAATATAAATTTGCAAAAACGATCTATGGCGATTGTTAAGTGATTCGTTTATATTTTAACAAAACGAAGTGCGCTAAAGAGTAAAAAATATTTTTTTCTTTTTTGAAATCGATTTTGGGTTACGTTAGAATCTAAATTCAAATTGACATTGGTCGAAGAATGAATAATGTTAAAGTAAAATGAAATACAATGAGAACGTTGGCATAGAAACTTACACCATCAGTTCATTGAATCACTGATAACATCTTAAAATAACAACACATCAAATCACTCAATATTGTTTTAACATTATAAGTTATTCTTTATTTCACTTACAAAATGTGAAGGAATAAAGGCGGACTTAATGCTGCAACCTTTTTACTTCTTTCGCGTACAAAAACAAATTTGAAAAAATATGTTGTGTAAAATGAAGTTGAATGTTATCAGCCAGTTTAAACAGTACAACTAAAGAGTTTATAAATTGATAAAACATACATAAAAATTTTATATTTTTTCATCGAACGATAGAATATGCTATGAATTTACTAGTAAGCAAACTCGTTGACGATGCCATGACCTAGTTGGAAGTGATCTTCAAAGCTAAGGATTGAGGGTCAGAGCCGCGCAAGAAAAAATACGGATACGCTTGGGATTATTTGTTTAATAAACAAAGCCAAGTATGGCTTACGTGCTTCAAAATAAATGCATCATATTACATAATAAGAATAATATCTCCACGCTATCCACAATATAGTCGTAGACAGAGGACTAGACAATTAAGTCTTAATTAATTTTTCGCGGAATTTTCTGCCACGATTTTGCACTTTATGGAATGTGCTGCCGTCGGCGGTTTTTCCGGACCGATACGACTTAGGACTTTTAAGAAAAGATCCTATACCTTTCTCAGAGGCTGCCAACGCATCTCTAATCCTCTGGTATTGCAGGTGTTTATGGGCGGCGGTAATCACTTACCATCACGTGAGCCACACACGAAAAAAAAAAGTTGTTGTGAACCACTTTCCACCGAAGACGTGACAGGTGGTGAGCCTGTCACCGTCTTTATGTCCAAGCCAACGAAATAAATAGTTCATAAGTTTTATTAAACATTACGTGGGGATCGAACTCGGGTCTTTTGTCTCGGATTCCGATCACCCAACCACTCGGCTATCGAGACACATATCACATGAATGTTTTAACTTAATCTCTGAGGCCTTAACCCATGTACAAGCAAGCGCACTCGATCAAATATTCATTACGCCAGTTTAGATTCAGGTAAAGCCATCTCTGCGTCACGTGACCCCTTTTATTCAATCTAAAGCCCCTGTGTCCGGACCACGTTTAATCGACGACTGTTCGAGACACACTAACAATATGTTACTGATCCGTGTTTTTCAATGGGTTTTATATTAATTAATTTTTCCTTACTGGAAACTTTTGTTTTTCATCTCCACGCATGCTATACACGCGAACGTGTGTGATGAACAATTTAGTACACCAGTTTGCAAAGTTGACGCCGCCAGGTCTGAGATGTTGGGTTAGATTCCCGGACGTATCTATACCACTTTTGCTACATTGTCTCGGGTATAGGTGTCTGTGATACCTTCGTTTAAATGATTTAGCTACTTTAGAATCCGAGATATGTATGTGATGAATACATGCATACATACACAGGGACAACTCCCTGTGTTATGTATGCATGTATTATGTATTTTATCATGAAACATTTTCTGTTCCTCTGTAAGAGATCGGAAATATGATTTGGTTTTTCAAATTTTGATTTATAATGTCATAACAAATAATTAAATATAATATGTAATTTAATGTTATAATTAAAAGACGGGGACCCAGAGAGAGATAGAGAGAGAGAGATAAGCAATTTTTTCTTCGAAAATATGAGGCATCCAGTCTGAATATTTTTATTACGCGCGGTCTAAGCCGCGGGTAGAAACTAGTGTAATATAATTATACATTTGTATATGCTTAATACAATCCACTTTATACGCAGAGCTGAGGTTTTAACGATCCGTACGTCGCTCTACGAGTTACATTGAACCGATAAGCTTCGTTCACTTATGTACGCATCTTTGCACGCACACTGTTAAACATTTATATTTCATCTGCACGTTTGTGTAAGTACCTTACAAAGTATTCAGATGTAGTTTTTTGCTTCATTTATCGAGTACGACTATTATACTATACCTACTCTCTTTTTTATCGACTAATTTCCCATACTGTGGTAGGCAGGGCTCTTGTCATTGAAATGCTTTTAACCCACTTTCCATCGTAGTTTTTTTTGGAATAGTGACTACTTACATAGATATAAATTAAAAAAAATATCTTCACGCAATTCCCAATACCCCTGTCTACCCCTGGTAGACAGAGGTCTAGTCTAGACAATTAAGTTCCTTCGACCCACCTTCCACCGAAGATATTTTCGGGACAAGGTGACAGGTGGTGAGCCCGATTTAATTCGTAGATAAGTTTTTAAAAAATCCTTTGGTACGAGTCCGCCACCTGGGGATCGAACCACTCGTCGATATCGTGACTTATTACATAGATATATAATTTTAAATACATTTAAACGCGTATACAACTGTGACTCGAGTACAAACATTCATATTCATCACACTAAAGCTTGCCCCCAGCTGAAATCTTTCCCGCAACCCTGACCTTCAAAGGCAGTTTACCATCTATGTTATCGGGTCGTTTGTATTGAATGTGGATAAAATGTATCTTGGTAACAAATTTTCCTATAATTTGTTAATTAGATAAGCAAGACGCAAAGATGTTGGGCGGCAGTGTTCTCTGGTTCCGGCACGGCCTTCGGCTCCACGACAACCCGTCGTTGCAGTGTGCCTTGGAAGAAAAAGGCATGCCTTTCTTCCCAATCTTCATTTTCGACGGGGAAACTGCAGGTCAGTTTTATTTACGATCGTTTTATAGTTTTTTTTTGTTTGAATGCTAAGTAAATTTTTACAGCTTCGTAAACTCTTTGATACTTTTCCAATATATATAAAATATATAAATTGTAAATAAGAGTTATATAAAGAGAAACAATTGAGAAGTTTGATTTCGTTACAATCCCCTTCTTCCCGTGGTTGGCGTAAGATACGACGTTATGAAAAGCCTCAAAAGTCACTGTAGTAGCAACATATGTCAATGAAAATGAAAAATAATAAATAAATAAATATCTTGAAGCAATTCCCAATACAGGGGTAGACAGAGGTCTAGTCTAGAGAATTAAGGCTCATTGGGTGGGTTACCTTCCACCGAAGAGACAACTTGACAGGTGGTGTGCCCGTCACCGTCTTTATGTCTAAGCCTGCGATATAAATGGGATATAAGTTTTGAAGACCTCATTGGTATGAGTCTACCTCCTGAGAATCGAACTCGGGTCGCAGCCTATCATAGATATATATAGCCTATAATAGATATATATAATAATCGAAATACCACATTCCATATGATTACCACAGGGACTAAGCTGGTAGGATACAACCGTATGCGCTACCTGCTCGAGGCCCTGGACGACTTGGACTCTCAGTTCAGGCAGCACGGTGGTCGGCTGATCATGATCAAGGGCAAGCCGGAGGTGGTTTTTAAACGCCTGTGGGAAGAGTTTGGTGAGTCGTCGATCTGTTAACTGCCTTCGTACCGTGTTTAGTTGTTAATCTGTAAGATAAAATCACACACGTCGTCTAAACCCAACTTTGAATTCCATCTGTCTTGTCAACTAGATAGTGATTACATAGAAATACATATATTTTCAAGGTGCCGCCATCTTGAGGTCCCGGGTTCGATTCCCGGTCATTTTCTCGGGTCTGGTGTTTGTGGTGCCTTCGTGGTTTCCGATTCCCATACCTAAAGTGCTTTAGCATCTTACAATAGGATTGGAGCAATGAATGTGATGTTGTCTCTATCTATATATGTATTTATTATTATTATTACATAGAGCTACGACCTAGATAAAGACATGAAAATTCAAATACCCATGTCTCGAGTTCTAGATGAGAGAGTCTCGATGTAGAGAGTCTAACATTCATATAGTTCGAAGCAAGAAGATTCGATTTAAGGTCATTACCATCTAGTCAGTCGAGCCGTCAGGACAACTTCTTCTTCCTTACAGCCTATCAAGAGTCCACTGCTGAACATAAGGCTCCCCCAAAGTTTTGCTCTATAAAAGTCTTGCTCTCCCCAAAAACTGCCTTAGTTTTATTTGTTTATTTATGATGTTACGGAATCAGAAACAACGATGTCACAAATACCCTGAACACCGACAATATAGAAAAAGTGACCCAGAATCAGAATTCGGGACTTCAGAGCCTGGCAACACTAAAAACTGATGTGTAAGTGCTCATGAGATCGGAAAAGTTTTAAGCAAACGTCTCGACAGGCATACGCAAGCTGTGCTTCGAGCAGGACTGCGAGCCGGTGTGGCGTCAACGCGACGACCTGGTGAAGACGACGTGCCGCGAGATCGGCGTGGCTTGCCGGGAGCACGTCTCGCACACGCTGTGGGAGCCCGACACCGTGATACGTGTGAACGGCGGGATACCACCGCTCACGTATCAGATGTTTCTGGTGAGTTATGTCGCGACGAATGGTGACGAATACGCCCAGTTGACTTTCGACAACTTGCCTTCGAGGAAAGGTTTCCTTTTGAGTGGATGATGATAAGATGCTATAGGTAAACGAATAAGGACACATTGATTTGTATGTATTCATAAAAAATAAATCGTGAACAAATATTTGAAGTTTTAGAATTAGTTAGAGGTGTACAAAAAAAAATTGCCAATAAATTAATCTTCATCGAGAATTTTAAGGGGTTTAATAAATCTAAATATGATCAATTTGACATTTAAGAATATTTATTTTTCATGCCCCCAAGTATACCAACAAAATATTTTCAAAACGAACCCGGGGTTTTTTTGTAGATAAAATGATTATTGAGACTTTCAATAAAATTAAATTGAACAACTGAGAACATTGGCGAATATTGCATTCTTTATGAAAAAAGAAATATCTTGTATTTGAAAAATTGGCGGAAAGACTAGACACCTGATTAATATACACATTAAGTGGCCTGACGTAGAGGTCAGTCTTCTTCAGTTACCTACAGTTACCCTACCTAGGCGGCGAGAATCACCTAGGTAAAAACCACAACCTATTTTTACGACAATTTGTGAGTGTAACAATTAACTGCGTTCCGGTTTAAGGTAAAAATTTATAGAGGGCCAGTATAATTACAGGGTAAGAAACATTCAATCTTAGTCATCGGTGTTACCAATATTTCTATGATTTTCTCCATGTAAAAGTGTCTGAACCTCTGTCTACCTCTGGGTTAGGAATAGCGTGAAGATACTAGTGTTTGAATGATGTTGACAGCACACCGTGTCCACTATCGGGGATCCGCCGCGGCCCGTCGGCGACATCGACCTCTGCGGAGTGAATTTCGGCGTGCTGCCCGAATGCTTCTATAAGGAGTTCACGATCTTCGATAGGGTGAGACATACACACACCTTATATATTATCAAGACATTTAATCCAACTATATTCTCAAATTTAATATTATGAATGCGAAAGTCAGTTTGTTTGTTACGATTTCGCGCCTAAACCACTAAAACGATTTTAAAAATTCCTTCACCAATAGAAAGCATTATCTGAGAGTAACATAGGCTACTTTGTTTTTAATTCGATAAACCTATGTAAATTACCGTGTGGTAGAGTGTGTGTGACGTATTTTACAGTGGTAGAGCCACGCATCAGCTTTTGTTGTTGCATGAATGGGCCGGCTCGACCGGGGAAATACCACGACCTCACAAAATACCGGCGTGAAGTAGAAGTCTAACAAACTTCTGCGTTTCGTCTGGTGACTGCAGGTAACCGGTTGCACACACACTCACTCTAAGGGGGGCACTCTAAGGGAGGCAACGCATCTGCTATGCCTCTGGTATTGCGGGTGTTTATGGGCGGCGGTAATCACTTACCATCACGTGAGCCACCTGCTCGTTTACCTCCCTTTTGTATAAAAAAAAAAAGTGGTAATGGTGTAAGAATATTGCTACTCCCTTCCTTCCCGTGGGTGTCGTAATACGTGACTAAGGAAAACTGCCTTGAATATCGTGCTGGCAACCGATAGACGGCGGAATAACCATCTATCAAAAATATGCCTGTAAGTCACTATGACAAACCCTCCCTCGCAGCCTATGTCCTGCAGTGGACATTAGGCCGTATTGTAAGTACGTGTGAGCTGCAATTGCAATGTGGCTGCGGTGCGCTGCAGGCGCCGCGGCCGGAGCAGCTGGGCGTGCGGCCGGAGGGCGCGCCGCCGCGCATGATCCGCTGGGTGGGCGGCGAGGCGGCCGCGCTGCGACAGATGCAGCAGCGCCTCGCCGTCGAGTACGAGACCTTCTGCAGGTCGGCCACGCCCCGCACTCCACACTCCGTCTACCAACCTAACCAAACACAA
The DNA here is from genome assembly GCA_029286605.1 of Sericinus montela. Lineage (NCBI taxonomy): Eukaryota > Metazoa > Arthropoda > Insecta > Lepidoptera > Papilionidae > Sericinus > Sericinus montela. The sequence goes on along the minus strand of JAGSMR010000017.1, from coordinate 1,419,716 downwards.
ACACTGCTGACTCCACCTCCAAACCCATCTAACTCCACCTCCAACCACAACTATTTCCACCTCCAAATCTCAACTAACTCCGCCTCCAAATCCCAACTAACTCCACCTCCAAATCCCAACTATCTTCACCTTCAAATCCCAACTAACTCCACCTCCAAATCCCAACTAACTCCACCTTCAAACCCAACTAACTCCACCTCCAAATCCCAACTAACTCCACCTCCAACCACGACTAATTCCACCTTCAAACCCAACTAACTCCACCTCCAAATCCCAACTAACTCCATCTCCAACCACAACTAACTCCACCTTCAAACCCAACTAACTCCACCTCCAAATCACAACTAACTGCACCGCGAAACACAAAAAAAATATCATTGTTGCGGATTCTATCACGCAGGAAAATGCTGTTTTTCTTTCACATGGGGCTGTTTGTACATTAAATTGATTTTTTTTCTTCGCGCATTCCTAATTATGCGGTAGTCAGAAGTTTAAACATTTATTTCCTCAGAGCTTATCTTAAACGACGTGATAATTGGTGAGCCTTTCGCCGTCATAGTGTCCAAGCCAACGATACAAATAATTACGAAAAACTCATTGCTAAGGCCGTTTCTTTACTTTGATTTGGTCTGCCATTATTTGAATGTTTGAAACTATAAACTATATAAAAAAAGAAAAAGCCTTCGGAGTTTCTCTCGCCCAATCTCTTTCCTATCAGAGGTAACACGATATGAAACGAAAACACGCACACGCACGCTAGCACGCACATACGCACGCACGCACACGCACACACTTAACAATGTCATTGTTTCCAATTACAGGGGCTCTTATCTGCCCACTCACGGCAACCCGGACCTGCTGGGCCCGCCGATATCTCTGAGCCCGGCTCTACGCTTCGGTTGTCTGTCTGTCCGCAGGTATATATACAATCTTACATATATATACAACACGTAATATTATATCTTGCATACCCATTTTTAACATAGATGTCGTAAGAGGCGCCAAGACAATATCAATGGCTACCAACTGATGGCGGGATAACTATCTCGAAAGAAAAACCGGACCAAAATAAACAGACCAATGATGTACAGCAGTATCTAAAGTCCTAACCCTCTGGTGCTACGATTGGCGATTTGCTAGCCGAGCATTCGATTTTGGCAAATCCACCCACGGGAGTGGCCTAGGTCTTCTTCTTTTTACAGCCTCTCCAAGTCCAAAAATAGGTATCCCCTAGAATTCGCCATTCACGATTCTTAGACACCTGCATCCATCGGCTCTCCGCAACATTTTGCAGGTCGTCATTCCATCTTGTGGGAGGGGTGGGGGTCTTCCTTCACTGCGTTTGCCTATACGAGATTGCCACTTTAGCGCGCTGATCTTCACAGCTCTTATGTTTATCAGTTGACAATTACAAGGCGTTTTGAAATACTTGCCTAATATGATAATTGCCCTCACTAACGTATTTGCAACGGTTGCAGGTTCTATTGGGCCGTTCAAGACCTGTTCCTGCAGGTTCATCAAGGACGTCTAGCTGCTTCTCAGTTCATAACAGGTATGTAATTTGAGATATTAATATTTGAATAGTATTTATAAAGCTGTCGAATGTATTTCTCGATCGGTTTTACTTGTTTTTTTTGTTATTAATAAAAAAGCGTTCAACGACTAGTCGGTATGCTGTGGTAAGGTTAGAAAAGTCTTGGCTGTAGAAAATAATATAATAATATAGGTATGTATATGTGTTTAAAAAATATAAGTAGTTAATCTAATAAACTAATCCGATAGGGACACAGAAAGAATCTATTGAATGTCTTGGCGTAACCTAAAGTTGATTAATTTCTATTTTTTTTTATTTCTAACACAATAGAAGTTAAAAGAAATAGAAATAAAATTGTATAAAATAATAATATCGATCTGTGTCGAATTCTTGCAGGCCAACTGATATGGCGCGAATATTTCTACACAATGAGCGTGAATAACCCTAACTACGGGCAAATGGCGGGAAATCCCATTTGTCTTGACATTCCGTGGAAGAATCCAGAAGGGGATGAATTGACTAGGTGTTTATTTTTAATTATATTACTTATTTTCTTAATTTTAATAGAATTAGATATAATAGGAATACAACAGTTACAAAGATGAAGTTTTAAGCTGATCACATCACCGCTATATTTGGTCTCTAATAAATAATAGCGATTCTGGTCCTTCGAGACAGATCATTTACGAGTCATTTAGACTGATTTTTGTTGTTATTTATTTCGCTTGGAATTTTTATATCCGAAATCCTTATCCCGCCATTTCTTGGTAGCTATTGACAACTTGCAAGGTTGGTAATATTGACCCTAACATCAAACGGCTACTTTATTTGTTATTGCTAAACCCACCCAGGTAGGTAATAGTACAGATAACGCAAAAACATTAAGGAAAGCTGCACATTAATGTGCACTCATGATATGACGAGCTCGTCACTTGTCACGGCAGGTGGAAGGAGGGCCGCACGGGCTTCCCGTTCATCGACGCGGCCATGCGGCAGCTGCGCGCGGAGGGCTGGCTGCACCACGCGCTGCGCAACACCGTCGCCTCCTTCCTCACGCGCGGCACGCTCTGGCTGTCCTGGGAGCACGGCCTGCGCCACTTCCTCAAGTACCTGCTGGACGCAGACTGGTCAGCTCATACATACTTACGTACATACATACATACATACATACATATACATACATACAGCCACATACATACAGCACATACATACATACAGCCACATACATACGTCGCCTCCTTCCTCACGCGCGCGGCACGCTCTGGCTGTCCTGGGGCACGGCCTGCGCCACTTCCTCAAGTACCTGCTGGACGCAGACTGGTCAGCTCATACATACATACAGCCACATACATACGTACATACATACATACATACATACATACATACATACATACATACGTCGCCTCCTTCCTCACGCGGCACGCTCTGGCTGTCCTGGGAGCACGGCCTGCGCCACTTCCTCAAGTACCTGCTGGACGCAGACTGGTCAGCTCGTACATACATACAGCCACATACATACATACATACATACATACATACATACATACATACATACATACATACATACATACATACATACATACATACATACATACATACATACGTCGCCTCCTTCCTCACGCGCGGCACGCTCTGGCTGTCCTGGGAGCACGGCCTGCGCCACTTCCTCAAGTACCTGCTGGACGCAGACTGGTCAGCTCATACATACATACATACAGCCACATACATACATACATACATACAGCCACATACATACATGCAGCCACATACATACATACATACATACATACGTCGCCTCCTTCCTCACGCGCGGCACGCTCTGGCTGTCCTGGGAGCACGGCCTGCGCCACTTCCTCAAGTACCTGCTGGACGCAGACTGGTCAGCTCATACATACATGCAGCCACATACATACGTACATACATACATACATACATACATACATACATACACATACATACATACATACATACACATACATACATACATACGTCGCCTCCTTCCTCACGCGCGGCACGCTCTGGCTGTCCTGGGAGCACGGCCTGCGCCACTTCCTCAAGTACCTGCTGGACGCAGACTGGTCAGCTCATACATACTTACGTACATACATACATACATACATACATACCTTACATACATACATGCAGCCACATACATACATACATCGCCTCCTTCCTCACGCGGCACGCTCTGGCTGTCCTGGGAGCACGGCCTGCGCCACTTCCTCAAGTACCTGCTGGACGCAGACTGGTCAGCTCATACATACATACATACAGCCACATACATACATGCAGCCACATACATACATACAGCACATACATACATACATACATACATACAGCCACATACATACATACATCGCCTCCTTCCTCACGCGCGGCACGCTCTGGCTGTCCTGGGAGCACGGCCTGCGCCACTTCCTCAAGTACCTGCTGGACGCAGACTGGTCAGCTCATACATACATACATACAGCCATACATACATACGTACATACATACATACACATACACATACATACATACATACATACATACATACATACGTCGCCTCCTTCCTCACGCGCGGCACGCTCTGGCTGTCCTGGGAGCACGGCCTGCGCCACTTCCTCAAGTACCTGCTGGACGCAGACTGGTCAGCTCATACATACATACGTACATACATACATACATACATACATACATACATACATATACATACATACGTCGCCTCCTTCCTCACGCGCGGCACGCTCTGGCTGTCCTGGGAGCACGGCCTGCGCCACTTCCTCGGCACCTGCTGGACGCAGACTGGTCAGCTCATACATACATACATACATACATAAGCATACATACATACAGCCATACATACATACATACATACATACATACATACATACATACATACATACGTCGCCTCCTTCCTCACGCGCGGCACGCTCTGGCTGTCCTGGGAGCACGGCCTGCGCCACTTCCTCAAGTACCTGCTGGACGCAGACTGGTCAGCTCATACATACATACAGCACATACATACATACATGCATACATACATACATACAGCCACATACATACATACATACATACATACATACATACGTCGCCTCCTTCCTCACGCGCGGCACGCTCTGGCTGTCCTGGGAGCACGGCCTGCGCCACTTCCTCAAGTACCTGCTGGACGCAGACTGGTCAGCTCATACATACATACGTACATACATACATACATACATACATACATACATACATACATACATACATACATACATACGTCGCCTCCTTCCTCACGCGCGCGCGGCACGCCTGGCTGTCCTGGGAGCACGGCCTGCGCCACTTCCTCAAGTACCTGCTGGACGCAGACTGGTCAGCTCATACATACATACAGCACATACATACATACATACAGCACATACATACATACATACATACATACATACATACCTTACATACATACATACAGCACATACATACATACATACAGCCACATACATACATACGTCGCCTCCTTCCTCACGCGCGGCACGCTCTGGCTGTCCTGGGAGCACGGCCTGCGCCACTTCCTCAAGTACCTGCTGGACGCAGACTGGTCAGCTCATACATACATACGTACATACATATACATACATACATCCATGCATACATACATACATACATACATACATACGTCGCCTCCTTCCTCACGCGCGGCACGCTCTGGCTGTCCTGGGGCACGGCCTGCGCCACTTCCTCAAGTACCTGCTGGACGCAGACTGGTCAGCTCATACATACATACGTCGCCTCCTTCCTCACGCGCGGCACGCTCTGGCTGTCCTGGGAGCACGGCCTGCGCCACTTCCTCAAGTACCTGCTGGACGCAGACTGGTCAGCTCATACATACTTACGTACATACATACATACATACACATACATACATACATACATACATACATACATACATACATACGTCGCCTCCTTCCTCACGCGCGGCACGCTCTGGCTGTCCTGGGAGCACGGCCTGCGCCACTTCCTCAAGTACCTGCTGGACGCAGACTGGTCAGCTCATACATACATACATATACATACATACATACATGCATACATACACACATACATACATACATACATACATACATACATACACATACATACATACATACACATACATACATACGTCGCCTCCTTCCTCACGCGCGCGCGGCACGCCTGGCTGTCCTGGGAGCACGGCCTGCCACTTCCTCAAGTACCTGCTGGACGCAGACTGGTCAGCTCATACATACATACATACATGTACATACATACATACATAAGCATACATACATACATACATACATACATACATAAGCATACATACATACGTCGCCTCCTTCCTCACGCGCGGCACGCTCTGGCTGTCCTGGGAGCACGGCCTGCGCCACTTCCTCAAGTACCTGCTGGACGCAGACTGGTCAGCTCATACATACTTACATACATACATCCATGCATACATACACACCAACACACGCACACACATACACACAAACACACGCGCTTACGCACGCACTCACGCACGTAGCCACCTTACTCACGCGCGGCACGCTCTGGCTCTCCTGGGCTCAGCCTGCACCACTGCTGGACAGCAACTGCTCATACTCACTGCCCTTATATTAGGTAACTGCAAGTGAAAACAAACACAGACCTCTTTTCACATCAGAATATATAAATTTAAACTACAGTATCCCCAAATCCCCAAAGATCTGCCGCCAAAGATCTTTGGGGATTACCGTCAAAGTGTACGCTTCAATAAAAGATTTACACCTTATACACCTACTTTTTTGTTATTTTCACATACTTTTTTGTCACACCAAAATATGTATTTTTCATCTATGATTTTTCAAGAGGTCTCTCTACACCTGATGCTAATGTAGATATCATAAAAGAAAAACAAGTATTTGAGGCTTGAGAGGATTTATACGTTGCTGGCTATCTCCACAAGACTTTCCATTGCGAACCTTGTAAATAATGGTATAAGTTCTTCTGGGTCGACGATATCAATAGGTTTCTGCAGGGTTTCATTCTCGGGCTATTTCTTTTCCTTATTCACGTTAATAACTTACCCTACTTTCAATATTGTAAAAGTATTGTTTCTAATAGGACTTCTTTAATTTTTTAAATCAAGGTATTTCTTTTTACGTTTAAATGGGTTTTCGTTTTGTATGTTTAGTGTAGTTTTTTTAAATTTTTCTATAATTTGGATCGTTGGCTTCGATACTCCGACGGCAACAAGCTCACCACTTGTCTCGTTGCAACAAAAGAGTCAGTAAAATGTCTGTCAAGATCTCTAATTACCCTGGTATTGGTAAATGCGTATTTAACGCTACGAATGTACACTTTTGCATGCTAAAAGTGACACGTCAAGCTCCCGCAGGTCGGTGTGCGCCGGCAATTGGATGTGGGTGTCGTCGAGTGCGTTCGAGGCGCTGCTGGACTCCAGCGACTGCGCCTGCCCCGTGCGCCTGGGCCGCCGCCTCGAGCCCAGCGGCGAGTACGTGCGCCGCTACGTGCCCGAGCTGGCGCGCGTGCCCGACGAGTACATGTACGTACTGCTGCGTGCCCGACCAGTACATGTACGTACTGCTGCGTGCCCGACCCGTACATGTACGTACTGCTGCGTGCCCGACGAGTACATGTACGTACTGCTGCGTGCCCGACGAGTACATGTACGTACCGTTGCGTGCCCGACCGGTACATGTACGTGCTGCTGCGTGCCGACCAGTACATGTGCGTACTGCTGCGTGCCGACGGTACATGTACGTGCTGCTGCGTGCCGACCGGTACATGTACGTACTGCGTGCCCGACGAGCATGTACGTACTGCTGCGTGCCGACCAGTACATGTACGTACTGCTGCGTGCCCGACGAGTACATGTACGTGCTGCTGCGTGCCCGACCAGTACATGTACGTGCTGCTGCGTGCCCGACCAGTGCATGTACGTGCTGCTGCGTGCCCGACGGTACATGTACGTACTGCTGCGTGCCGACGGTACATGTACGTACTGCGTGCCCGACGGTACATGTACGTACTGCTGCGTGCCCGACGGTACATGTACGTGCTGCTGCGTGCCGACCAGTACATGTGCGTACTGCTGCGTGCCCGACCAGTACATGTGCGTACTGCTGCGTGCCCGACCAGTACATGTGCGTACTGCTGCGTGCCGACCGGTACATGTACGTACCGCTGCGTGCCCGACGAGCATGTACGTACTGCTGCGTGCCCGACCAGTGCATGTACGTACTGCTGCGTGCCGACAGTACATGTACGTGCTGCTGCGTGCCGACAGTACATGTACGTACTGCGTGCCCGACCAGTACATGTACGTACTGCTGCGTGCCCGACGGTACATGTGCGTACTGCTGCGTGCCCGACCCGTACATGTACGTACTGCTGCGTGCCCGACCAATTACATGTACGTACTGCTGCGTGCCCGACGGTACATGTACGTGCTGCTGCGTGCCCGACCAATTACATGTACGTACTGCTGCGTGCCCGACCAGTACATGTGCGTGCTGCTGCGTGCCGACCAGTACATGTGCGTGCTGCTGCGTGCCCGACGAGTACATGTACGTACTCGCTGCGTGCCCGACCAGTACATGTACGCGTACTGCTGCGTGCCCGACGAGTACATGTACGTACCGCTGCGTGCCCGACGAGTACATGTGTACGTACTGCTGCGTGCCCGACCAGTGCATGTACGTACTGCTGCGCCCGACGAGTACATGTACGTACTGCTGCGTGCCCGACGAGCACATGTACGTACCGCTGCGTGCCCGACGAGTACATGTACGTACCGCTGCGCCCGACCAGTACATGGCCGTACTGCTGCGCGCCCGACGAGTACATGTACGTACTGCTGCGTGCCCGACGAGTACATGTACGTACTGCTGCGTGCCCGACCAGTGCATGTACGTACTGCTGCGCCCGACCAGCATGTACGTACTGCGTGCCCGACAGTACATGTACGTACCGCTGCGTGCCCGACCAGTGCATGTACGTACTGCGTGCCCGACCAGCATGTACGTACTGCTGCGCGCCCGACGAGTACATGTACGTACTGCTGCGCGCCCGACGAGTACATGTACGTACTGCTGCGCCCGACCAGTACATGTGCGTGCTGCTGCGTGCCGACCAGTACATGTACGTACTGCTGCGCCCGACGAGTACATGTACGTACTGATGCGTGCCCGACCAGTACATGTACGTACCGTTGCGTGCCCGACCAGTGCATGTACGTACTGCTGCGCCCGACCAGTACATGTACGTACCGTTGCGTGCCCGACCAGCATGTACGTACTGCTGCGTGCCGACCAGTACATGTACGTACCGTTGCGTGCCCGACCAGCATGTACGTACTGCTGCGAGCCTGACCAGTACATGTACGTGCTGCTGCGTGCCCGACCCGTACATGTACGTACTGCTGCGTGCCCGACCCGTACATGTACGTACTGCTGCGTGCCCGACGAGTACATGTACGTACTGCTGCGTGCCCGACGAGTACATGTACGTACCGTTGCGTGCCCGACCAGTACATGTACGTACCGCTGCGTGCCCGACCAGTACATGTGCGTACTGCTGCGTGCCCGACCCGTACATGTACGTACTGCTGCGCCCGACGAGTACATGTACGTACTGCTGCGTGCCCGACCAGTACATGTACGTACTGCTGCGTGCCCGACCCGTACATGTACGTACTGCTGCGTGCCCGACCAGTACATGTACGTACTGCTGCGTGCCCGACGAGTACATGTACGTACTGCTGCGTGCCCGACCCGTACATGTACGTACTGCTGCGTGCCCGACGAGTACATGTACGTACTGCTGCGTGCCCGACCCGTACATGTACGTACTGCTGCGTGCCCGACCAGTACATGTACGTACCGTTGCGTGCCCGACGAGTACATGTACGTACTGCTGCGTGCCCGACGAGTACATGTACGTACTGCTGCGTGCCCGACGAGTACATGTACGTACTGCTGCGTGCCCGACCCGTACATGTACGTACTGCTGCGTGCCCGACCCGTACATGTACGTACTGCTGCGTGCCCGACGAGTACATGTACGTACTGCTGCGTGCCCGACCAGTACATGTACGTACTGCTGCGTGCCCGACCAGTACATGTACGTACTGCTGCGTGCCCGACGAGTACATGTACGTACTGCTGCGTGCCCGACCAGTACATGTACGTACTGCTGCGTGCCCGACCAGTACATGTACGTACTGCTGCGTGCCCGACCAGTACATGTACGTACTGCTGCGTGCCCGACGCGTACATGTACGTACTGCTGCGTGCCCGACCAGTACATGCACGTACTGCTGCGTGCCCGAGCAGTACATGTACGTACTGCTGCGTACCCAAACAGTACAAGTACATTATTAATAAAGCTCTCGATTTACCATGAATGACGTAAACTACAATTATTGAACTTCTAACCAAGATGAAGCAGGCTACGGTGTTAGCGTTTCCTAATGTATAGTATTATGCATGACTAGAATTTCGACAGCTTTGTTTATCGAGTAAAATGGATTTCATAGTTACACCTAAAATATGAGAAAATATGAGAATCAGAAACTTCTAAGAAAGTATGATTTAAATTCTTATTTTCCGTAATCAGATATGAGCCGTGGAAGGCGCCTATCGAGGTGCAAGAGCGCGCAAACTGTATCATCGGCAAGGACTATCCAGCTCCCATGGTGAATCACTTGGAAGCTGCTCGAAGGAATAGTGAGGCTATGAAGGTAAATTTAAAAATTATAAATAATTTATTTAGAAATAATTTGTTTAATCAGAAGGAAAGCCTTCAAAGTCTAAAAATAGGTAATATTAGGTAGATATATGTTTTTTTTGTCTAATTTATTCTTTAATTTATTTTTGATTTTTTAAAATAGTTTGAGACTAAAACGTAGTCTTTTAGGCTACTATCGACAAACTAAGTAAAATTTATGGAAGCTGAATTTGGGTTTCAATATGAATTACAAATATACGAAGGACAATATAATTTCAAATACGCCGGGAGAGGCGCTTCTTAATAAATTATCATACTATCTTGTTGGTAGGTAACTCCTTTCTTTTTGGTTTTGCCTGCCACTTACGTGAATGTTTCGGACGTTTTCCCGTAAATATTTTTTCTTACCTTCGATTCACTCTCGATTTCGATTCGAAAATTAAATACTTTAATTTTGAATTCTTGAAAACATGCAAACAATAAATAGATCCTTTAAAGATTCGAGTCCAACAAGATCCCTATCAATTGTATCTAAAAAGAGAAGTTATTGATTTTTAGGTGCGTTATTGAATCGAGAACTCAAGAGGTAATAGTACAAATTTTATAAAGTTGTGTACAAAAATGAGCAAAATGTAAAAAATGCTCCTATTCCTACATTAATTCCAAATCCAGACTATTGAAGTATTTTTCTTTTCAGAATTACTGTAGACACTGCTACAAATCATTTAAACTCCGCATGATGAATAGTTTCGCATGGCAAAGTTCCAAGATATGTAGTTGTGTATACAAATGTTGAAAAGACAACTCATATTTTTATTAAAAAACATCGATGACAAAATCCGATGATAAGATGACGTCATCACAAGCAATAAAAAACTAGAAGCGGCTCCACTGGCAAGTGGATCCTATAAAAACACAAGATACAAGAAATATGACATATGCTGAACATCAACCAAGATAATCATGGGTGTTAGAGATTATAAATGATAGTATCTAAGTACTAGCAATAATGTAATAATAAGGCTCACCATGATTATTTTTTTGCATTTGTGTAGATCTATATAGAGTGTTAGTAACTAAAATGATCACGTGGAAAGGGACATCTGATAAAGGGATGTTGCAAAGTCAAAGACTTTGTTCTAGTCTTTGTAATGGTTTAAGCATCTAAATTTTGTTAGACTAAGCAATGAATCTGATTCATGAATGAGTCATGATTATTTATTTTAAATAATGATTCAAATGAGTTCATAGCAAATTAAGGATAAGAATGTGCAAACACAACTTGAAAGCAAGTACAAAGCGTACTTACAGGTTTTTACTAAGTAGTAAATAAAATTATTTAAAAATACTATTCCAGGACTTGCGTCGAATCCTTGAGAAAGCTCCCCCACACTGCTGCCCATCTTCGGAGGAGGAAATCAGGCAGTTTATGTGGCTTGGTGAGGATACTCAGTCGGAAATGGTCACAGCCTAAATGAAAAAAAAGTATGGGCAGTGGGTGAAGGTTTAGAACGTATATTGTAGCCACATAGGGACATAAACTACCAATCTGCGAATCAAATCATAATAAAAATATTTAAATAACCGAATTTAAAATAAATTTTGGCATATAATTGCTTCCACTAACATAATAAATGACGTTTAAATAGTTCATATTTGATTTAAAATATTTTATATGGGACAATTACCTGTGACACCAATGTTATGGCTGCCATATAACATTATGCAGTAGTAGTTTGTAAGTAGGTTTTATCAAGACATATTTTTTTTTAGCTAAATATACAATTTACTTGAAATTTTAAGGTTAATATATGACACAGGTTATACATTTACTATATATTTTGGCTCACATTTTGGAGATATATGTTTTTTAAGTACAATTGTACATTTATCGAATTATTTCATATTAATAATTTCGAAATATTAGTATATATTTTTTTTACAAGTTAATAGTTATTAAAGGTAAATAAATAAAAGTCTTTTAAAGAAAATGTTTATTTACTTACATATCTAAATAATATGTTTATTATTGTTATTCCAATTTTAAGATCTATTTAATTTTAATATTTTTATTAGACGAAGACGACGGCTCACCATCTGTCACATTATCCAAAAAAATATCTTTGCCAAAAGGTGGGATGAAAGAACTGACAATTAAGTTCTTTCGTCCCACCTTTTACCAGACATTTTTGGACAATATAAGCCTTCTGTCTACGCCGTTCAGTTGCACCGTTGCAGTGCTTATAGCACCATCAGAGGCAGAACTGCAGGCATTAGTCACGTGTATGAAAGAAGAATGTGAAATTAATGGTCTCCGTTTGAATGCTTATAAAACTAAGGTTCTGGTATTTGAAAGGGACGAAGAAAGAACGAAGTGCGAAATTTGGGTAAATCAGGAATGTCTAGAACAGGTGAATGAAATTGTATACTTGGGGAGTGCGTTTAGCCGGGATGGAAGATGTGATTTAGATGTGGACAGGCGTGTCGCTGCCGGGAACAAAGTCAATGGTGCCCTGACTGCGTTAATCAAAAGGCAAGGCGTTGTGAAAAGTGCACGCCTTGCAATACATAACGCAGTGTTGGTACCGACTTTGTTATATGGCAGCGAAACCTGGGTATGCCAGAAGAAGCATAAAAGCAGGTTGAATGCAGTGGAGATGCGATCTCTTCGTAAAATGTGCGGCCTTACCATGGCCGACCGAAAGCGAAACGAAGAGATTCGCAATATGGCAGGTTTGAAAGATGGCCTTGTCTCAAAACTGGATAAAGGCGTGCTTCGATGGTTTGGGCACGTTGAGCGAATGAGTGAAGACCGAATGGTGAAGAAAATATATAGCGCGAAAGTTAATATTAAAAGGTGTCGAGGTAGACCGAGATTAACTTTCGAAGACCATGTGAGCAAATTGCTCGAAGAGAGGAGGGTCAAGAGTACTCGGATACCTAGACGTGCATGTATGAAGAAGATGATGAATCTGAAAGAAGCGAAAGAAGTATGTAGGGATCGTGACACTTGGCGATCTGTTCTCTCTGGCTACTCCGTCAGGGATTGTGCGTGAAGATAAATAAAAATAATAAATATACTGTCTACGCCAGTATTGAGAATGGCGTGAAGATATATTTGTTAATATCTTTATCAGCGATTGTGTTAAAAATGGGGTATAATATTTAAATTGACTGCATCATACTTGAAATGATGCATTTTTTTAAATTTCAAACTAGTTTGTGTTAAAACTAATAATAATGAATTTTGCTTCTGTTCTAAGCTTCTTCATCAAGTTTCTGTTTTTTCAATTTTAATTTCTGTTAAAAATATCAAATATTCACTTCCAGTGTCTTGTGCCAAAGAGAAAAATAAAAATATTTTATTACAATTAAAATATACCTAAATAGAAATACATTATGAAGTTTATATTTTATTAAAAAAATACTATTTACTATGAGTAAATGTTTTCCTGAATATACAACAGGGTACTTTCAGATTTTTATAAGTTATTTTATATGAAGAAATTCAAGTGCCGAAAGTATACTAATATAAAACGACAAAAAATATTTTGTGTCCTAAATGTGATGTAGAAATAAAATGATTATTCTATTTTAAATATTTTTTATTTACAATCAACATACAAACAATTCATTCATTTTCAACATATCTTACACAATATATAAGAATGTATTTATATGTATAAAATGAATTGACGCCCATGAGTAGAAATAAAAGCGTCTTCATTTTAAGTGACTACTTTTAACAAGAATGCAGTAAGGGTTGTTTGACTATGGAGTTGGATTACTAACTCCATAGTCAAACAACCCATTCACGAGGCAATTTATATGTTGACAACAAAAAATTCAGAGTTTACAATCTTTCTAAAAATAGGATTTAAATTTTTATATGGATGATGGTAATCCCAGTGAACTTGTTATTGCTCCTACGCTTCAGTATTATAATGTAATAAATTGTTATAAAAATATTACAAAAAAAATTTAATATGTAAAAACTGTTTTAAATATCAATATCAGTAGTAGTTTTGCCACCTACTGCAAAAACGAGAAACAAAACATACCCATGCCTGTAATGCAACTTTGCCAGCCATGCATCTGCTATTCCTCTGGTATTGCAGGTGTTCATGGGTGACTGTAATCACTTACCATCACATGAGCTATCTGCTCATTTGCCTTCCTATTTAATAAAAAAAAACCATAGAAATGTGGAAAACTTTTGTTTCATAATTTTATTAAATTATTTATACATGTTATTTTTAGCATTTAATTGATAATTTTCCTTCTAGCACAAAAGTTTGGAATTGTGATTTGACAAGAGTATACCACAACTTCAAAGCTCACGGAATTGTTTGTTTCATTGAATTTAGATGTCCTGGAGTTTTTTTTTTAAACAAAATCAGTGTAAATGATAGTCCAAATCCAGATATTTAAAATTTAATGTTGTTTATTTGAACTACTACCATGATAAGATTGAAATTCCATGTCAGCATTGGTGTATCTCGAATACTATGGTCTGGGTATAGCCTGTTGAGAGTACAGTGATACCTTAGTAGCAACGAGGCCAAATCATCTTTCGCATCATTGCTTAACAACGAGTCAGATAGCAGTCAAACACTAGCCTATCATTAATTAAAAACATACCAAACACCTTAATTAAACTTAATTTAAATCTTAACATAATACTAATATGTGGATACAATTTCTTTTCACTTATACACTAGTCAACAACAACTATACAAAACCAATTCACCCTCAGGAGCCATTCTGTATTGTTTCATTCAATACAGTTACAAGATGGTTGAAGACTTTGCTAGTATTTGAATCTGGTAGTTCTTTCACAGCAGCAGCACCTTGTCCGGCAAGTTTTCCCACTCGGGGATCAATTGGTAAACTCCCCAAGAAAGGAATCTTGGCAATGTCAGCAAGAGATTTACCGCCACCACTTGAAAATATATTGGTGCATTCATTGCAAGTTGGACACTCATACCTGGAAAGAAAATTTAAGTAATTTCAATGATGTGGAATATTTTAATTTATTTAATATTAAACAGCTTGTCATTTAGCATGAGAAAAAAATTTAATAAAATTAAAAAAAGTTAAGGGGTCGAGATTTGGAGCTTTGACAATCATATATCCTTGTTTGAATGTTTTCCAAAAATACAGATTTTGTATTTGTATTTACATTAAATCATATCACAAACAGATCTTTTTTTTATTATTGTGGTTAACAAATTTGTAACCAATATTTAAGCTTCACTAAAGGGTTTGGGTGCTGACTCTGGAACAGTATACAGTAATACAACATAAGTATGTAGTAATACAAGTATTGCAGCTTAGTAGATGTGGTTAATAAGAATGTGTGAAATGATATTTTGGTAGCAGAAATAGGTAATGGTGTGATAACCCTACATGTCCTAAAGAGAGTACCTATTTTAATTTCAAGTTAATTTGGAATTTGTTTTTGAAATTTATTTTTTAGAATTTTAACTGTGGCTTAACCAAAAATGCCACATTTATTGTGCAACTTTAAAAAGGTTTTATAGCTATAAAAATTTTACCTTAACTTTTTATACTGTTTTACTTGTGTTGCTGCCAGAAGTATCTAAACATTTTGGTGTTAAGGAAATGAGAGGCAAAACCAAAAGAAAATATTATATTGAAGGCTAAGGATATGTGAGGTGTACTGGTAAAGATAAATTTGATAATTTTTCTTTTCATGAACTTACCCACTCATATTTTCTATAATGCCAAGAATTGGAATTCCAGTTTTACGACAGAAGGTGATCTCTTTCCTTACATCCTCAATTGCAACTTCCTGTGGTGTAGTCACTAATATGGCTGAACATTGCGGTACTTGACGGAGGTTCTCCATTACTGTTATGTGTTCATCAGAGGTGCCTAAAATTTTTGTTACTTATATTTCTTTTGTGTGAAAACCTAATGTGCTCAAAAATGAAAGTTAACATGACATAAAACATATTTCTAACTAAGCAATTACATACCTGGAGGAGTATCAATCACCAAGAAATCCAGTTCTTGCCAGCACACATCCTCCAGAAATTGTTTAATCATTGCAGTTTTTTTTGGTCCCCTCCAAACAACAGCGTCATTGCGAGATTTTAAAAGGAACCCTATGGACATTACGCCTAATTTTTGTTCTTTGTCTAAGTAAACTGGAATCCAACCTTCAGCACCTTGGTGAATATTTTCTGTTTCTAGGTTTAATATATATGGCACACTTGGACCGCAAAGATCAACATCGAGCAAACCAACCTAAAATAACCGGTTGTCTATTAAAATAACTTCAATCAAAAGTAAACTTTAACAAAGATTCGCCAAATATCTAACCTTATACCCTTTTTCCTTTAAAGTAAGAGCCAACTGTGTGCTAACAGTAGATTTTCCAACTCCACCTTTTCCCGATAAAACTAAAATTACACATTTCACAGAGTCCAACATTTTAGAATTTTTAAAAAAAGGACTACAAATGAACCCTTACTAATATCAGTGAAGAACTGCTGAAAGTAATAAATTAAATAAAAACAGCAGACTCACTCAAAATCTCTAAAACAAATGATAACAGCAAACTGATAAGATTAATGACACAATATATATTTTTTTAATATTTACAGAATAAAAATATACTACTTTTTTGTTTTATTACTCGATTTGGAGAGCAGGCAAAGGAACTAAGCCATACAACCTGTAAATATAAGGCGAAAATGACAAGATTAAGTAATTTTTTAAATGTTGCTAACATAGCTTTAACATTCTGCCAGTGAATGTATTTTAAAACCACATATATCATTTAAAAAATGTTCTCTATAAATACAATGGATCAATGATACTATTTACATACTCAGTTACACTCACATACACTAGGACTATTGCGAGCGCCGTTCGTGTGTTCGTAGGTGACTGACGTTTTTGCGCTGAACATACGAGCGCATTGAGCGCAAGTCAGCACCCCTACGACATAACTGTAGGTGATGGCTGCAGGTGATCGAGACTTGAGCGCGTCTCGTTTGACATCGAGCTCATTCACACGTACTCCCAGTATAGGAACATGTGATTATTAGAATGCTCTCTTTAATTAAATGCAATGCTTTAACATCTTATTTGTGTTAAGCCTGGTGGCTGACAGGGAGTAAATGCTGTGTGGCATTAAGTCCGCCATACATATATCACATAATAAACTTAAGTAAAAAAATAAATGAAAATTATCCCGCATTGTCCTTCAGGCAGGCAGTCCCTATATAGTTTACTTTTTATTAAGTACACAACTTATTATACCTTAAAAAATATATTACCCTTAGAAAATATGCTTTGAATAAAAACATTTCAACATTCGGTGTAGGTACCGACTAGTTTCGGACCTATCGGAAGTCCTTCGTCAGTGTGAGTGTAACGAGTTCGAAATTATTTGATTAATCATGTGTATTTACTAACTGAATTAATTCCGTTTTTCTACATCCTTACTTTTAAAGCAGATTAGCAATACTAAAAAAATAGCTTTATTATTGAACAAACATGACTATGTTGCAATGTTTTATCCAAGCTTGCCATGGTATATTTTTTCGATTACAGTCTGTTTTAATTTTATATTCTGTAATATGTAACTGACAGCGCTTGCGCCAAAATGCAACAGCAGCGCCGTCTAGACTACTGTAATTGTTTCAGTTTTCTAAAGATTCTTCAAGTGGTGGTTGTGCGTGGGTGTACTGGTAGTATGATTGGGAAATGTAACTTTTTTCTGTTTTGTGACTGATTATAATCGATATTCTGACATAATTAATTTGTGATATCATTTTTAATTTATGTTTCGTTTCTTAGAAAGTGAACCCCTTGTGTTTGTGCATTGATTTCGTAGGATTTGAGTGGTTGTGCAAGGATTTGTCCCCAAAGCAAGCAGTTTCGCCGCATTATTCACAGTTTATTGTGACTGTGGTAGGTATTCGTTAAGTAGAATTCAAGTTTATTTTCGTTACAAGTCTATTCTTTTATAAGCTATAGTTTGACATAGTAATTGCTGTTAGAATAGTAAATTATACATTCATATATACATGCGGGTGGATCATACAAGCGATCATTAGATAAAACACCCTTCAAAATTATGGTCAAATTTTAGACGTATTATCAAGTTTTTCTTAGGTTTTATTTCTTGAACTTGTTAAATTTTATTTTACACTGTTTCCTTATCGCTTACTGTGTTTGTATTTATAGTAATATATTTTTTATAAATACATTAATTATAACTACATTATATATTTATTAATAATAATTGTTAAAATTATAAATGTTGTATTAGAAATTCTAATACAACATTTATAAACTATGTCATCTTTTTCATTTCTGTCTTGTCGTTGGCATTAATTATATTTTATATTCATTAATATCAATTTTTTATTTCAATAATCAAATTCTCTATTACCATTCAACAGTCTGATGTTCATGACATATGAAATAAGGTTCGAAATCTTTTTATTTCTCTGAATTTTAAGGTTGCTTTGGCTTTATACTTTTTATTTCACCATTTACCTCATAGATTTAAAAAAATGAATAACAAGACTAAATATGAAGATTTGAGATTTTTTACTTTCATTTAAGTATTTACATATACTAAAATATAGTCAAGACACTGGAGTTCAATCCTCAAGGTTTTTTCAAAAGCTTATGTAAAATTTATATTGTTGGCTTAGACCTAAGATGGCTGTTGGCTAACCAACAGTCATATTGTCCCAAAAATGTCTTCAGTGGAAGGTGGGTTGTAAGGACCTAATTGTCTACACCTCTGTCTACCCCTGTAATGAGAATGGTGTGAAGATATTTTTTTTATTTTTAAGTATTTTCTTTGCACCAAACATATACAATTTATACTACAAATGTAGGCCACACCCTTACTACAAAGCATCACATAGCTGATACTCTGGTCTGTCTTATAATGTTGATTGTGGTAAATGATCCAGATGGTGTAAGACTGCAGTGTTACATGGACTTGTCTTTTGGTACTATACAACAACAGAATTATAGTCATAAATTATAGTGTTTTTGGACTTAATTTTTGGAATGAAATAAATTACAAAAACTGGTACCAGCTATGTGATGTTGCTATTAATTTGGAATTATGTTATGCTCTCATCCATATCCAACCATGTCTGAATTGTCTCATCAAGTGAATGAGTGAAAACCGAATGGTGAAGAAAATATAAAGTACCAAAGGTTAGATTAATAGGGGTAGGAGTGATGATATAAAAATGGTGAATTTGAAAGAAGCAAAAGAGGTATGCAAGGATTGTGACACTTGGCAATCTGTTCTCTCTGGCTACTCTTTCGGGCACTATGCATGATGATATATAATAGTAGATTACTTACCGCAAGAGTTTTTACTAATTAGAGCAAATTTTAAATATATCACCTATATGACCATAAATCTTCTCAATTGCTCCCTCCTTACTTAGGATCATGATTCCTTACAAATTACATGAGCTATCTTCATTGTCTAAATTCTGTTGCCTGGTCGATTGCGACGTTGGGCTGTTCATGGTATCCGCAGCAGTCAATGCCAGCAAAACATTTCAAAAGCATCAATTCTAAGTCTGTCAGCGACTTTGATTATCCACGTCTCTGAAAGATAGAGAAATAAATGTTTATATTAGGTGTATTTTAGTGTGATTAGTGATGATGTATCTCAAAACTTTACTCAGATTAGTCATTGTCGATTATAGATAGATAGATCGTAGATAGATTGGTAGAAATACGTAAAAATTAAATTAAAGATGAACTTAAAACATCAACTGACATGGGCAGGATTATTAGTTATTTTGTGTAAACATCATCAAGGAAGTTCTAGAGATATCGCTAATTTTATATCAAACCATAGTTTTAATGAAATTATTAAATATTTTTTTGATCACCTAAAAATATTGTTCGTAAAAATAACTTCTAATTTTTTAATTTAATAAATGAAGGTACATTTATTAAATTAAAAAATTAGCAAACTTATTCTTTTACTTTAGCGAAATCAAAGCCGCTTTTTCCGTCGGAAACAAAAGAGACCGGATATCTTCGTAAAACACTGGCGGAGCAGAGGCCGTAATAATGTACTGAATTTGAAAATTGGCCTTTTCGTAAAGTATATCAATTGTTATAAAAACCTTTTATAGTATTATCTTTGGACTTAGACCCAGATAGGCAAAGCGGTGATATAGCGACGAATAGATAGCAGCTTTTATTATTTTTATTGTGCGTGTAGCGGTATAAATTCTTTTTTATACTTTTATTTGTTCCGGGCGATGTTAGGCCTGCACAGACTAAAACGTGACGGTTTTCTCGGGAATGCTTTCGCACTCATCCGCGGCCCCTACCTGCACTGTCCGTCTCAGGCAGCCCCTTCTCGGAACGGAATGGCTCCTCTCAATCTCTCACCAGGCTAGACACGCCAGAACACAAACGCATCTACCTCCTTGGCCTCCAAACCCGTTTTGAGGGTCCTCTACTCACGTGCCATTGAGTGGGCGAGCGCAATAATTTCATACATCTCTTACCGATTCTATTAGATTAGAATAGTCCAGCTATACACTTGAAATGAATGGACGTAAAAGCAAAGAAACCATTGTTAACGACGTAGATCGAATGACAATTAAAACACTTTAATATACTTAGTAACACAGTAGCAACGTAACGCCGTATACTTCTAACTGAATAATAATGTATCTAACACGAAGTTGCGACAGTTATAAACTGCTTTTGACATTAATAGATCGCAATAGTCATAACAACAACTTTTATATTTCTATTATTGATTTATAAATATCAATCTCTGTACAATATCCTTATTTATTTAAACTTATTTCTTTATTTACTTTTATCTATATAACTCATTGATATATAATCTCATGACTATATATGAGGTTCAATGTTTATTAATAAAAGTAGTGGTGACGGTAGTGTTTAACACACTTTTACTTTACTATTTAAACAAAATAACTAAAGACGAGGGTTCCTTGAACTAGCCTTCTTACCAAATGAGCATTGGACGGCTGCGCAACGAGATGATGAAATACTTTTGTAATAATACAATTTACATAGTTCCATTTCGGCAAAAGTGTGTACCCTTCATACGCCCTTTTCGATGAAAGAGGGTGGACGTTATTACACTTGGTCACCCTGATGTGAGTCATTGACGTTAACACGAGGGCGTTCAAGATTACTTCCTTTTCATATATTCTGGGCGTACCACAACCACATTGTTTTGATTAATTTTATCATACAATAACACCTCATCACTATTATCGAGAAGAAGGAAGGAAAGAATTTGTACAATTTAGCACTTGTAGAATTGCGTCAAACAATTAAATCACTTCATACTAATGTGTTTTGACGCAATTCTGTGTTTGCAAATGAATCACGTTTAGGTACATATCTTTTGTCATCGTGTTTGGCGCTTCGCTGTTTCATCTATACAGTGTTAAGTCACGATAGCCGAGTGGTTGGGTGGTCGGAATTTCGAGTCGAGAGGCACGAGTTCGATCCCCAGGTGGCAGTACCAATGAGTTTTTCAAAAACTTATGTACGAATTTCATCGTTGGCTTGGACATAAAGGCGGCGACGGGCTCACCACCTGTCACGTTGTCCCGAAAATATCTTCGGTGGAAGGTGGGTCAAAGGGACTTAATTGCCTAGACTTGACCTCTGTCTACCCCTGTATTGGGAATTGCGTGAAGATATTTATTTATTATTTATTTATCTATACAGTGTTGTAGTAAATTATTGTACCGAGTATATCCCAATACTTGAGAAATACTCAAAATTAAAAAAAAAGTATAGTAAAATATCTCACAATAATTTTCGACCACATCGGCGACACGCTAAATAGTCAAAGGTAAAGAACTCGTATACTGGGTTACTTTAAATTTTTTTAATCATGAGGCAATATATTATTTTGCCTCTAGCTATTTGAACAAGTAAGTTAAAACTATTTTTTTATCTTTACTGTCCCGCTGCTGGGCAAATGTCTCCGCCATATTCTTCCAAACTATTATCTCTCGCCAGTTCAAACTAATCTTCACATACGTCTAATTCGGACGCCTTCTTCGGCCTTCCTTTGTAACGTTGTCCACATTAAAAGTAAAAAATCAAGATATGTTATA
Organism: Sericinus montela; assembly: GCA_029286605.1. Classification (NCBI taxonomy): domain Eukaryota; kingdom Metazoa; phylum Arthropoda; class Insecta; order Lepidoptera; family Papilionidae; genus Sericinus; species Sericinus montela. Next base: position 1,397,330 of record JAGSMR010000017.1, on the reverse strand, counting down.
TCACTGAGTTTCACGGAATTTATCTCGTATAAATTAAACAAAATAAATACCGTAAAGTTTGCTCATACAATTAGATTGAATTTGTTTCGGAGTGAACTTCTCGCGGCTTGCGTATGAAACTCGAGCTTGACCGGTTTTTGCAGTCCTATCAGACCAATCGTCTTTTCCCATGTCGATCATAAAAGTACTTGAATGTGGAAGTCATAAAATTGAGCTTAAATCAATATTCGGAGGGTCTTTGCTCGGTTGCGCGAGGAGTGCAGTGGTCTCCCCTTGATCGCAACTCAAGCATCAGATTGTTATTAAAAAATAAAACGCTTTAATGGTTCTAAAACTATAATGATTGTGTGTGTATACTTGTGTTTTTTTATCTTCATGCATTTATACCAAAACCAGTACACAGAAGTTTGGACAATTAAGTATTATGAACAACGTGAACGAACGAACGAACGGAGGTGAGCTTATCGCCGGCTCATTGTCCTCCGAATCGAATTGCAGTCATCCGATTCGAATTCTGATCACCCAACCACACAACCTTCGAGCCCTTTATCAAAATTACAAAACAGACATACAACTTCTTTTCGCTTTCATACCGGGAGCATTGCTATTAGTTGAGTTTAAATTGAGTTGAGGTCCGTGGAAAGTAATTAAGTGGGGGATTTTGTATCGAATCAAAACTTTACCTTTAAATTTCTAATCCGTTACATAATGTACATAACTTTAAAATTGTATTTCGTTTCGAATAGTTGTGTTTTTATATAAGATATATTAAGAAAGAAAGTTTGAATAGAAAAGATTGTTACTTGTGTGTTCGTGGTATATATACATTTTCTGAAACTAAAGAAGTAATTGAGAAATCTCAAATATTTTATTATATCAATCAAGCATTTGTTCCAGAATTGGGGTACTCAGAGGTCTAGATTACTTTTTTCCGTAGACGAGTGGCAAACACACCGGTTTTCAAAGTGTCGCCAACTCCGACGGGTTTGGCTTGGGATCCCGGACTGTTCAAAGTAGAAAAGCACTTTTTCTACATTGTCACGGGTTTGAGTGTTTCAGGTAGCTCCATTGTTTCTAATTCCATAACACTAGTTACTTTGGAATCGAAGTAATGTGTGTGATATCTTTATTTATATTTCACCGATTTATAATTTTTTTATTTCTCATTTATCTCACTTATTTATTAATAAGTAGAGAATGAGGTGTGAAGGGATTGTGACACTTGGCTGTTTGTCAGAGACTATTCGTGAAGATAATAAGTACGTAAGTAACCTTAAAAGTACTTATCTATGCTTCAAATTAGTCATAGCAAGTTGTAACAAGCAATACTTTTGCGAATTAACGTTTCACAACAGACATCCCGACCGAATCTCTTACGGCAATTACCCGAAACGATGACGTTTAAAGCAATCTGACCCTCCATAATCTGTGCAATAAAACCCGGTGTTGCGTGAGCTTTGAAATGCCAACTTTGCATTATGAAACAGCATCAGTAATGCAGCGGAAAAAAACTACTACGGGACACACTCCGGGCGGAATGCTGTTGGATTATTGTGCGAGGGTTTTTATTCGGCTGGAATTGGGTTATGGTAAGTCTCCGCGGGTTTTTAAACCCTCACTGTTAACTAGAACTCTGTCTCATGTGAACTGAGAGACGCGAGTTACGTAACTGTGTCGAGTTTTGATTTAATGAAACAATGTTTTTTTGTTTATATCTTCACACAGTTTACCCTTTCCCAGTACAGACGTAGACAGATATCTAGACAATTAAGTCGTTTCGACCCATCTCCTTCGTAGACATTTTTTGGGACAACGTGACAGACGTTGAGCTCGTCGCGGTCTTTGCGTCCAAGCCAACGATATAACTCGTACGTAAATTTTTGAAAAAAAGCATTGGTACGATTCTTTGTCTCAAATTCCGATCACTGAACCATTTCGCAATCGTAATTATCGCAATTTCCCGATACTGGGGATAGGAAGAGGTCAGAAAATGAAGTCTTTTTGACCCAATTTGCATTGAAGCATATTTGAGACAACTTGACAGGTGGCGAGCCCTTCGTCGTCTTGGTATTCAAGTAATCGGTACAATATATTTATACAGATGTATATTTACAATTATTCCCAATACTTATGAAACATCCACGACTCGAGTACAAACAAATGTTTGCTCTTAGCGAGATTCGTATCCGCTATTTAGCTAAGAATTAGAATTACTTATTTCCAAAAGTGTGGTGGTTACAATGTTGTCAAATTATACAATAAGAGTGTCACATATTTTGCCATTAATGACTAGAAATTTATCTTTTATATAATAAAAGTTAGTATCTAAAATTGATCAATATCAAATTTGTAAAATTATTAATAAGTATGATTTAGTCCTTGCTATATTTTGTAATTGTAAAATAGCAAGCTACAAACGAAGGCAGGGCCAGAGTTTGTATGTCGTTAAAAATTCTCGCAGTGTACTACATAAAGACTGTTAAGGTAAGGTAAGTAATACTAGAGCTGTTTTACACAACAATCACATAAACACACAGTTATTAAAGGAAGGAACTCATAACGTATTCACGACGTGAGCTCACGTACCTGAAGTTTAGGGTTTGATTCCGTCGGCCGTGCTTCTTCGTATTTAAATTCATTGTGATGCTCGTAGCGATATGTTTTGTTTATATTTTTTATTAATTTGGACATTATTTCTATGAGTTCGTCATAACCAACGTTAGTGTCTTTGTATTCTCTATAAACTTTCTTATTGTTTTTTAATGTCTACGCTTTATAATATTTCATTTCAAAGCGTCGTATTAAATTAATGAGAACTTTAAAAAATCAACTAATACGGGTGAGTACACGAAAAGTACAATATGATAAATAAAAATCAATAAAAATTTTTACTAAAAAGTGTTAATAAAAATTTCTTTGAAATAAGAAAATGTCACAGTTTTTTTAATGTTTTTCTTACCATTTACTATTCTTTAGATATCTTCCTATTATAATAATATGATACTTCCTTTTTGTCATTATGCTGTGGGGATCGCTCTACCTAGAACCTAATGATAATCGTTATAAATTATCGTTTTATTTGTCATTGCAGTGCTGTAACATACTGTCTAAATACATTAATACTATTTAATATCATTATAAATACCATTACAATATTATGTACATAGTATGTACAATAAATTTTGAGTCACGAGACCCGAGTTCTATCCCCAGGTGGCTCGGCTTTTAACAATGAGTTTAAAAAAAAAAATCTTATGTACGATTATATCATTGGCTTGGAGATAAAGACGGCGACGGGCACACCATCTGTCACGTTGTCCCGAAAATATCTTCGTTGGAAGGTGGGTCGAAGCGACTTAATTGTCTAGACTAGACCTCTGTCTACCCCTGTATTAGGAATGGCGTGAAGATATATGTATGTACCAATAATATTGTAAATGATAGTACACGCTATTGTAAATGCGAGATTTTCAAGGATGCTTGAATGGATGATTGTTACTCAATCACACCAGAACGTCTGATCGGATCCGGATGATATTTTGCACAGAGATTGTCCAGAATAGCGCATATGCGAAATATACTGTCACCATCAATACGTTGTATTATCTTTTGTACGTAATTTACAAGTTACTACAAAGTTTAATTGTTGTACTATAAAAGCTCTTTTGTTAATGTACCCACGAAAGAACTTAGGTAAGTTTTAATCCACCACCAACATTAATTAAGTGCTCTTAAAATCTGATTTAAGCTCACCAATGTAAGCATGCATGTAATATCGCATTAAAGAGAAATTAAATGTATAGAGCTAAAAATTACAGAGTTTAACATGTAGTATACCAAACACGTTAAACTGGTACGCACAATTGGTATTGACCTTAACCGTAACGATTTGATAATTAACCGACAAATTAAAATATCACTTTAATTTCTTCGATTTGTATGGCTGAAAGCTTTAATGATTTATGATAAGTTTATATTTGTACATACATATGTACAAATTACACGTAATTTCTTAAATCGATATCTTCACGCCATTTACAATACAGGGATAGACAGAAGTCTAGACAATACAGTCTTTCTGAATCCGAAGATTCCACATTTCTGGGAAAACGTGACAGGTGGTGAGCCTGCCGCCGCATTTATGTCCAAGTTTACGATATATATCGTACGTCAGTATTTTGAAAAAATAAATTGATACGAGCCTTGCGGATCGAACTCGGCTCTATCGACTCGAATTCCGATCACCCAACCACTCGGCTATCGTAACTCGTTCTTAAACTATACAGAATAGATTGTCGTGTGATACGCGGTTACTGGAACAGAATATGCAACCCACTTTCTTCCAATGGGTGTCGTAAGAATCGACTAAAGGACGAAATTCGAAAAGGCAACAGGCTACGGACAGATGACACTGTAACATCTACATGTCTGAAGTTCAACCGACCGGTCCTGTGACGGGCAGCTGCGTACAAGCTGCAAGGTGTCTGATACTGACAGATAGCAAATGAACCTCTCAAGCTGTTCAAAACCTCTTCTTGGTTATTAGGAGATAATTTCTAATTAATAACTATAAGACACGGTAGTCCAGTGGTGGGGTGATCGGAATTAGTGTCAAAAGCCCCGTGTTCGTTTCCATAGAGGCTCGTACTAATGGGATTTTTCGTATTATACAACACGGCATTAGAGACGGCGATGAATTTTTTTAGAAAAACGTGGCAGACGGTAAGCCTATCGCCATCTTTATGTCCCAGCCAACGATAATTAGTACATAAGTTTTACTTACTTATCTTCACGCACAATCCCTGACGGGGTAGCCAGAGAGAACAGATCGCCAAGTGTCACGATCCCTACATACTTCTTTCGCTTCTTTCAGATTCATCAATTTCCTCATACATGCACGTCTAGGTATCTGAGTACTCTTGACCCTCCCCTCTTCGAGCAATTTGCTCACATGATCTTCGAAAGTTAGTCTCGGTCTACCTCGACACCTTTTAATATTGACTTTCGCGCTATATATTTTCTTCACCATTCGGTCTTCACTCATTCGCTCAACTTGCCCAAACCATCGAAGCACGCCCTTGTCCATTTTTGTGACAAGGTCATCTTTCAAACCTGCCATATTGCGAATCTCTTCGTTTCGCATTCGGCGGCCATGGTAAGGCCGCACATTTTACGAAGAGATCGCATCTCCACTGCATTCAACCTGCTTTTATGCTTCTTCTGGCATACCCAGGTTTCGCTGTCATATAACAAAGTCGGTACCAACACCGAGTTATGTATTGCAAGGCGGGCACTTTTCACGCCTTGCCTTTTGACTAACGCAGTCAGGGCACCATTGACTTTGTTCCCGGCAGCGTCACGCCTGTCCACATCTAAATCACATCTTCCATCCCGGCTAAACGAACTCCCCAAGTATACATTTTCATTCACCTATTCTAGACATTCCTGATTTACCCTATAAATTTTGAAAAAAAAAATAAATTAAGTACGTAAAAAATTAAATTAAGTACATAAGTTTTGAAAAAAGTACCTGGGGAACGAACTCGGGTCTCTTGATTCGAATTCCGATCACCCAATCACTCGGCTATCGTTACTTTTTTGTATCAGAAAAGGTTTTTTTCTATTATATATATCAGAAAATAAGTCACGATAGCCGAGTTGTTGGGTGGTCGGAATTTCGAGTCGAGAGACCCGAGTTCGATCCCCAGGTGGCAGTACCAATGAGTTTTTCAAAAAAAAAAACTTATGTACGAATTTCATCGTTGGCTTGGACATAAAGGCGGCGACGGGCTCACCACCTGTCACGTTGTCCCGAAAATATCTTCGGTGGAAGGTGGGTCAAAGGGACTTAATTGTCTAGACTTGACCTCTGTCTACCCCTGTATTGGGAATTGCGTGAAGATATTTTTTTTTTTTTTTTAGAAAAAGGTTCACTAAAGTTAAAGTTATTGTTCCTTAAAGCCATTATTATAGGTTAAGTGGGACGACCTCCATGGACGAGTGGCGTACACACCGGTTTTCTCATGTGGTGTCGCTAGCTCTGAGGCCCTGGGTTCTATTCCCGATCGGGTCAATGTAGAAAACACATTTTCTATTTTCCTCGGGTCTGGATGTTCGTGGTACCTTCGTTGTTTTTGATTCCATAATACAAGTGATATCTCTATAGTTGCTTACATTGGGATGAGAGCAATGTATGTTATGTTGTCCCTATCTATCTATCTATGTACGTATTTGTGTGTAGTCGCGTGTTCAGCCAACAAACCCCTCATAGCAGCAAATGTCTATCACATAAATCACTTCCCCCTACACGAATTGCCCGACTTATTATTGCCCACTTGCAGCTGCGGATTGCCATTCTCATTAATTTTTCTTTACAAGTTCGAATTTTCCGGTTCACGACTCGCCAATGCACCTACCGAGATACTTGTATAATTACGTCGGAGAAATAATGCTATTTTAGTTTCACCGATTTGTTATTACAAGCTCTTCACTAATTTCTTTTCGGTGAAAGCTGGGTCGGAAGGACTTAATTGTCTAGACCTCTGTCTACCTCAGAATTGGGAATGGCATTATTTGTGGAAAATTTGTCAGTATAATAACTGTATTGACTATACAATAACTAAATAAATTCCAATCTCAAAGAATCCTTGCTAATATTATAAATGCGAATGTGTTTGTTTTTAAGGCTTTCATGCCTAAATTGCTTAACCTATTTCGATGATTTTAGGTACAGTGGTAGATGGGACTCTGGGTGTGGCTACATGGACAAACTTAAAAAATACATTAACGCAGGTGAAGCCGCGGGCAAAAGATAGCCAAAAAATAAAAAATCAAATATATTTCATAAAAGTAACAGGTGTGATCAATAATATTTTAGAAGCTTTCGTTTTAGGTATAGAAATACATGTTGCAGGATGTCACCGCTCTTTTTCACCGATCATTTGGCTTAAAAGTAAGAAATCATTTTTACATTAAGCACATGCTCATAAATTCTTATAATGAAAGAGAATCTTTTGACGGCACTGTGAGTATGTGAGAGTATGTATGTGTGCCCATGGGTGTAGTTGTTTTTTGAGGTGTGAATGTGTTAAATGATTTTAAAAATATATAATTTGAAGACATTTGGCTATATTTAAATACTACGTAGATGACCAACATTGAGCCTTCCGATTCTGGCACGACTTTAACAAACTCGAGTTGCGTAGTGTGGGGCCATTTATCGTGCTCTGTATGGCTACTTCAAGAACTAGGAAGCTGCGCGCAGACTTCAACACTAACGACTAACTAACGAGCTTCAAATTAGGTTAATGCACCCATTCAGCTCATCGAGTTCGCATGAAGGACGTGTAGATATCGATGAATACTACTGATGTTGATCTAGTTAAGTCTAGTGGGCGTGAACATCACGCTTCGCAATTCTCGAGTTAAAGACTTTTTTTATTAGGGTAACGTTTTGTTTTAGAATGAATGCATGTTTTTATGAGAAATATGTTTCGTAAAACCAATGATAAAAGCTTTCCTTTTGGGGAATGAACTCAGGTCTTCAGATACGAATTCCAACCACCCAACCATTCCGCTATAGTAGAATGCATCTGAAACAGTGGTAGAGCCACGCATCAGCTTTTGTTGTTGCATGAATGGGCCGGCTCGACCTTGGAAGTACCACGACCTCACAGAATACCGGCGTGAAGTAGAAGTCTAACAAACTTCTGCGTTTCGTCTGGTGAGTGCAGGTAACCGGTGGCTCTCACACCACCCTCCCTCAATTCTTCACTCTTAGGGAGGCAATGCATCTGCTATGCCTCTGGTATTGCAGGTGTTCATGGGCGGCGGTAATCATTTACCATCACGTGAGCCACCTGCTCGTTTGCCTCCCTTTTCTATAAAAAAATAACAGATGTTTAGAATCCTATGTTCTAAACTAAAATCCTATCTTCAAAACTTTTCACAATTGAAATTACAAACAATTTTTCAAACAAAACTCAACACCGAGTATATGTTTCACCGACCGATGCTACCACTGTAATGACCACCTCTTTTTTTTTTTTTTGATAACCGTGGAGGAAAATGCTTTACGCATGAACGTTTCCTGACCGGGAGGCCACCGAAACGAACAGTGCCGGACTCGGATCTCAGAAGGAGAAACATACCGACTAAAAACCATCCACGGAATGCTGTTGGCCCGGAGGCCTTTACAGCGTCATCTGAGGAGACCTGCGAGAACGAAGGCCCGCAGGTAAAAGAAGAAAAGAGACAACGTCGTGACGCACTCGAACCCTGTAACGAAGCGAAGACCTTCGACATACGGGGGGGGGAGGGAGTGACCACCTCTCCGAGGTGCGTCTTATTTATACACTAGCACACTAGTAGTCAATATAAGTACTTTGCTCATAGCTCAAAACAATTCATGTAATATTAATTCGCAGTTGATAGCAATACCTAATCAATTTCTTTTCAAATTAAGATTAAAATCATTTCTCACTCATTGTAATAATTTAACAACACTATATAAATCATTAGCGCCTCATTAAAAGAAATGCCAAAGCTTTTCGATTTCGATGGCGCGTAGTACAACATGATAATCGGTTAAAGTAAAAATGTAATAATTTTACAGAAAACGGTCGGTGAATACATTGCGATAATTGTAAATTAATTTAATACAAGAATTTGTGTAGTAGGAGTTGACTAAGAGCGACATAAAGCGCTGTTACTGTGACATTATATATATATATATATATATATATATATATATATATATATATATATATATATATATATATATATATATATATATATATATATATATATATATATATATATATATATTACCATTTCTCGAACTAACGATACACTGAGCGGTAAATTTTATTTGTGTCAAACGTGCCACGGGCACTGTACTACGGGGTGAGGGTGAGACTGGGCGTGAACGCGATCTCATCGCAGTCACCCTGATGAAGGACCTAGTCGAAGAAAATCAGTCGGCACCCACACCGATTGTTTTGACGTTATTTTAGCCGTTTTTTTTATAAATAATATAATATCTCACGAAAGCTTTAAGCTAAATAAATTGTAATATTACTGTTCAGTTAATATGTCCCGTAGCATTACCAAGGTAAAAGAAATCGTGTATATCCGACAATAGTGTTCTATCACCCTACCATTTATTATCAAAATTGGTTGTTATAGTATAGTAGAAGCTAGGAACTTCCGTATTGTTTATTTTAATATTATCGCAATTACTCTTAATTTTAGAGCAAACACACCCCACGTGGCCTTGACGATCTCATGTTTATTTATGTGTTTAAATAGAGAGGGGTGGAAATCCAATCAAGCTCCCCTCATCTCGTAGAATGGGCTCGGTTTAGTATCGCAGCTCGGGTTTAGAGAAATAATAATCCATGACGATGTCTTGGTCATTTAGTTGGTTATTTAATTAAAAGTTGTGAATTCTTGGTTTGGTAAGATTCTCTAGTTAATTTATGAATATTCAAGTTATGAATTCTTATCGTGTTACCAAATTAAAGTTGAATTAAAAAAAATCTGTCACCGGCGAGATTTGAAACCGCGACCTCTGCCATACCGTGGTAACGCCCTTACCTCCGAGCTACCGTGTCCTATACGCATCAGTTAAAATTTTCTCTCTTTTTGTATGCCTTTTATGGCGATCGGCACTCCGCCTGAAAAGCGTGGCGATTATGGCAAATCCTTATTGGTGGTAGATGGATAAATTTTTCCTTTTTAACTATATGAAATACTCGTATGTGCTACAAACGTTGAAGCGAAATCTTGTCAATAAAATTAAAATTTAACTTACTGTAAAGTGCGGTTAATGACGTTACGCGAGATAAAATTAATTCATTGCAACTACCGTTAATTTGTCATTAACTGTTATAATAACGTTATTGTTCTCGGATGTTTTACTGATGGTGTGAATTTCATGATGTTTACTAAAGGGCGGTGACTGTTTCTTTCTGTGTAAAAAAAAAAAAATAAAATATCGTCACGCAATTCCCAATACAGGGGTAGACAGAGGTCGAGTTTAGACAATTAAGTCCCTTCGACCGACCTTCCACCGAAGATATTTTCGGGACAACATGACAGGTGGTGAGCCCGTCGCCGTCTTTATGTCCAAGCCAACGATATTCGTACATAAGTTTTTGAAAAACCCATTCGTACGAGCCTTCCAACTGGGGATCGAACTCGGGTCTATTGACTCGAAATTCCGACCACCCAACCACTCGGCTATCGTGACTTTTTAACTTTCTGTATGTAACAAATAAAAATAAATATCTATTAGTATATTCCAAATATGGGGGTAGACAGAGTTCTAGACAATTTAGTCCCTTCGATCAATCTTTCATCGAAGACTTTTTTGACAATATGACAAGTGGTGAGCGCAGTAGCAGCGTCAATTGTAGTGTGAGGTGAGGTGGTGTTTTTTTTTTGCCAATTCGCGTGCTAAGTATGGCAATAATTACTCATCGTCTTTTGGGAGCGGTCTGTATCTTGCAGTCAACTTTTAGAGGTCGTTAGTTGATTAAAAAGGCTTAAGACCTTTGTACAAATTTCATGTTGTGATTATATTGTTAACTTTGTCTATATTGTGTACATAAAATATTAAATAAATAAAATAAAAATAAAATACAATGTGACAAAATTGCGCTTCGTTTTTTCTGCAGATTGTTGCTATCGTTTCGCCGAGCTCACTCTGACCTCAATTTAATTAATGACTTTATTGTTCGCGTTCTCATGAACTGCGACTATGCACTCGATTTGTCCTACATTATCGCGCTTTATCAGCGCACTCGGGTGTGGGCGGAGTGGCGTCCGGGTCTAGCCGACAGAGATAGCCGTTGCCCTGCCCCGGAAAGAATGAGTGTCCCTTTTCTTTTCGGGATTTCTAGTTCACAATTACGTGACGGAAAATTCCGAAAATGTATACCATCGGTAGGGTATGCTGCGAACCCCAGTGTATCAATTGATGGGTAACGGTTTTAAGGATTTAGATACCTGGCTAACTCAGAGGGCTCGTGTTCGATTCTCGATCGGGTTAATAAAGAAAAGCTCATCTACATTGTCTTGGGCCGGGGTATTTACGGTATCTCAGTTGCTTCTGATTCCGTAACCAGTGCTTTAGCTACTTACGTTGGGATCGGAGCAATTTATGTGATGTTGTTACCATCTATTATGTATGTATTGCATCTTGGTCGGAAGGGGTGAAAACACACCTGTAACCTTACCTTGCACATTAGAATGGTTAGCAGGTTTTAGTTAGTAACTTACCATCAGGTGGATCCGTTTTCACCCTACTCCCATTTAAAAAAAAAACGCTACAGTATTCAACTCCATAAAACTCCTAACTTAAGATCTTACAATAATACTCTTTATTGATCTTACAATTATTCTAAACGCGTAGTATAATTTAACACATCAAGTTAGCACCTGCCAAAAAAATGTGGTTGTCAAACAAAGGTCTCAATCAATGTTTAAGGCCTTAGGTGAATGCTCTATTGTTTGTTAACCTTTAAAGGCATTCAATACTATATTCGTCAAGGCGATTGTCGAAGCGTTGTTAGTTACCGATACATGAATATGGATCTCGCGTGATAATTTGAAAGAAAAAAATATATTGTTTATTGCGTCTAGGTATATATTACTTACGTACGGCCTGCAAAAGTTGATAAAGATATTTTTTATATCTTCACTCAATGTCTCCTTATTTATTCACTTCAACCTTACGTTTCCTCCTTACGCACGCTTTTACATATCAGTAATAAACAAACATATTTTATATGGACTACACATAAAATAAAAAAGTCACGATAGCAGAGTGGTTGGGTGATCGGGATTCAAGTTAAGAGTCAAGGGGCCCGAGTTCGATCCCTAGGACTCGTAGTAATGTTTTTTTTTTCAAAACTTATGTGCGAATGTATTGTAGGCTTGGACCTAAACATGGAGATGAGCTCACCACCTGTCACGTTGTCCCAAAAATGTCTTCGGTCTTATCTCTCTCTCTCTCTCTCCGTCTCCCTCTCTCTCACTATGTTACAATTATACTTTGTAATGTTTGGATGTAGTGGGTTAACGCATAATAATTAGGGTGCGTCGATCGTGCGTTGACTTGGACATAAAGACGGCGTCGGGCTCACCACCTGTCACGATGTCCCATACAATGTCTTCAGTGGAAGGTGTGTCAAAAGGACTAAATCGCAGATCCATTAGTCCAGTGCACGATTAGGGGGCGGTTATGGCAAAACTTCCCATACGGGAGAGACTTATCTCCTGCTTTCCAGTTATACATGTGGCGATATAACTTGCTTATAAGTTATATATCGAAAAAGGATTCAGTGATTCGTATGAACATCGTGGCCTTAGTTACATTTATATCATTAGCTCTATGACTAATGAAGTTTTGAAAGCTATAGCTATTTGCTTTTTTTCTTTTTCCTAATTTAAGTTATTGTATATTATTATGTGTCTGTGTAAGATGTCAAATAAATTCTTGTGTATGTCTATGTCTCAGGAAAGGGGTAACCTACCCGTCAAGACGGATCTTCGTGCCGTAGGAGAGGTTTCTTCTCCACCAATGTGCTATTGTGAACTTGTATTATATAGATACTCCAGAGTCACACGAAGTTTGATTGCGCTATGAAAGTCGTTTATTGTATACCCTGAATAAAGTTTCTGTCATTTGTAAGCGGCAATAGACTAGCCTAATGGCTTCGGGATGCGGACTGCGAAACTTAACTTCGCAGGTTCGTGCCCACCAATTGTCTATTGTCGTAAACCACACAGGAATTGCAGCTTTGCAAGTAATAATATATCTTCACGCAATTCCCAATACAGGGGTAGACGGAGGTTTAGTTTAGACAATTAAGTCCCTTCGACCCACCTTCCACCTAAGATATTTTCGGGACAACGTGACAGGTGGTGAGCGTGTCGTCGTCTTTATGTCCAAGTCAACGATATAATTCGTACATAAGTTTTTGAAAAAGCCATTGATACGACACCTGGGGATCGAACTCGAGTCTCTTGACTCGAAATTCTGACGAGCCAACCACTCAGCTATTAAGACCTTTTTTTTGAGCTTTGTTAGTGGTTAACAGGTACACTAGTAATGTTATTTGGCAGTGCTAATATTCTTTTAGAAAAGTACGAACTCAGTATTTGGGGACATGGGTTGCCACAATTTGAAATTAAAACAACTGATAAACTGATAGCTAAAAATTTAAAACATTAAAATACATTTACAAAAAAGTAAATTGACATGACAATTTGCATTAAAGACTTGAGAATCGGCAAGCGTTAAAGCCGGCGACTTTGTCGATTATCAAATCCATCAAGAACGTTTCCGCGATACAATTGAGATGCAAAGACTCCCGAGCGAGTAATTATACTGATCGAGTTATGTCCTCTCTGCGTGTTCCGAGACATTATGGAGCGCCTGTAAAACGATGTGGGGTCGTGGCGTATACTCGTAGGTACAGATGTTATGTTTTATTCGTCACGCAATTTCTAATACTGGGGTAGGCAGAGTGCTTGAGTTTATTCGTCCCGCTGATAAAGTTATTGGTGGTGAGCATAATATGGTTAACACCTTACCTCGAAATATACTTTCCATTTTTTTTGGATTCTATAACAAAGGAATAATTTTTGTAGTTTTACACAATAAAAGATACTGACAAAATACGCCCGTGTAGCAGCAGTAGCTATCTCTACACAGTAGTGTATCCACAGCGAATCGAGTAGTAGTTAAAATAATAGTTAAATATAAATAACCGCACACTGACAATGTATTTTTTACTTTCATATAACACCAGAGGTACTTTAATTTATGACGTAACTGAGCGGGCACTTTTTTGGATCTTCCGAACTTAGTACTTAATTTTAAGTTTAAGTTGTAAGTTAATTTAACCAAGTAAACATTTTTCTGTTCTATTTTATCTCATAACAACAAAAATCTTTCGACTATTAATGAATAATTTTACTGCTAACTAGAACATCCCGTGTTGACGTTTTGTACGTAATTATGTTTTCAACTGCGAGCTCTGGCGCTCCATAATAGTACAGGAAGGCATGGCCGGCCCAATCATAGACAATACTCGATGTTCTCATCCTAATATATCCATGCCGGACGACGGGTGCATTGAATCCGTGGCGCTTCCGTATTCGAAGGCGTCCAAATACGTAGACATGTGTCGTAGTTGATTTTTGTGTAGGGCCACCATAAACTTTCCATATCACCATAAATTTTTGTTTCATTGAGAAATGTAATAAGTCAGGATAGTCGAGGTTGAGAAGAGACTCGAGTCAGTTCCCCTAGAGGTAGGCTCTTAGCAATGAGTTTCTTTCAAAACCTATGTATGATTCATTTCGTTGGCTTGGATATACAGACGGCATAGACATGCCACAAGTCACGTTGTCCCATAATAAGCTCCGGCGAAACGTGGGTCGAAAGGACTAAATTGTCTAGACCTCTGATGGAAATCAATCGGCTAGAATTCGATCATTGATATAATAAATAATTAAATACTTAAATAGATAAAGACAACATAACATACATTGCTCCGATCCCAATGTAAGGAACAACGAAGTCCCCGCAAACACTCTGGGTGTTTCGTGTGTCCCGAGAAAATGTAGAAAAAGTGGTTTTTGCACATTGACCCGACCGGGATTCGACCCCGGGACCTCGAGATGGCGACACCTTGAAAACCGGTGTTTACGCCATTTGTCCACGGAGGTCGTCATATATACCATTATTACTACTATTTGGGGTAGACAGAGGTCTAGATAATAAATTCTTTCGACCCACCTTTCACTGAAGACATTTTTTGGAGTACGTTACATGTGGTGAACCTGTGGCAGGATTATGTCCAAGACAACGATATAAATGGAACACAAGTTTAAAAAAACATTGGTACGAGACCTATCGTGGATCGAAGTCGAACTCCTATTATCCAACAACTCGGTATAGTGACTATAAAATGTATTTATAAATAAATTGTAAAATAACTGTATCGTTGTCATTTATTCCTTAAATTGTCATCATAAATACAACATTATGCATTCGCATTCAGACAAAGATACAAATGATACTAAATATTAGGTCGCTTTATCCGTTCTGACAAAGTATTACATGGTTACTGTGGAAAAGATTTTTTATATGGCGCGAAGCTATGTGATAGAATAAGAATGATGTATAATTTGGTTAATGCACATTCCGCGACTAGAATGCATCCGATTGATCCACGTGTCTGTCTCTAGGGTGTATTTTTTATATTGTTTTAGTATTTTATGATATAAATTTCACTACTACATATAAGCTTAAATGTAGGAGTCGTCACCTAAGAAAGAATTTTTGGATTTTCCCTCCTTAAGTCACTAGAACTATGAAAGTTTGCATTGTTTTCTGAATTACCTGAACTAGTATGGTATTGGTATGAAGGTCACACATTACGATTATAAAATTTTCGTAATTACGTTCCTGACGGGTGAGGGGAGGAAATTTTGTATAGGAAAATATTAATTTTTGACGTGAACGTGGGAATTAGTAGTGAGAATTCTGATTAACTAATTTATAAATCGTACTTAGTAGTTGTAGTACCAAGTATAGTACTCCACGCGGGATAGCTAGTAATTATTTTATAAAATACTTGGTTTTATACCAATATTTTATAAAATATGTAGGTAAGTTTATTACATTTTGTATTTTCATAACGTTCTTCTTTTCCTCGTTGACGTTAGAAGTAAAACCAAGTCCCTGCGTATACTTGAGACGCTATTATTTATGTCTCGCCACGGCTCCTTTACTTTCCTTTCTGCTTCCTCTGTGCCTTCAAGAGTAAATGAAATCATTTTAAATTTTTCTTACATAAGAGATCAGTTGATAAGACATATATTTATATTACAAGTTTTGTTCATTTAATAAAGCTACTAATACTATAAATGTCAAAGTTTCAAAGTTTGGACGCTCGTTACTGAGACACCCAAAACGTCTTTATGGTTTTAAATGAAATAACTTATATCCTGTATTAATATGTGTATATATATGGATTTTTTGTTCGAGTCCGAACATAGAATAATTACTATTATTACCCCGGGAAATTAAAAGTTTTCGTTGGAATTTCGAAATATTGCGTGTATAAAGTCGCGGGCAGAAACTATTAGAAGAAAACAAAAAAATATAGTATTGTCAACGAGATGAATTCTAAGCTTAAGAGCTATCTAACATACCCTAGCCTTATAAAGGCATGCCATTATTTTTCGTATCACTGCTCAAACATAATGCTCATTAGTCCGCCGGTTCATTATACGTCTCTGCTTCATTAATTATATGGTTCGTAGCATATGATAATAAATTTTTTAAACTTTTGAAATTGCTTACAGTGTATTTTAATTGTATCTTTATTATTGTACAAAATTATAAAGAGGTAAAGTTTATGTATTTGGATGTAAGAGAAGTCTCCTAAACTAGACATCTGATGGGAGAAGGGAGCGTTATATAACTCGTTTAAATGAAAGTGCTCTTCGTGGCGATACATTTTATAAGTAAAGGTGGCGTAATATTTATCAAATGATGTGTTTTCAACGAACACTGGCTGTAAGGCCACAACTGTAAGAGATATCTAAATAATTGTCTTTGTTGCATTAAATTAAAACGTAATTATGTATAGACTAGACCTTTGTCTATCCCCTGTATTGGGAATAGCGTATAGATACCGTGATGCCTAACCGTGGCAACGCTCTTACCTTTGAGCCACCGTGTCTTACTCGCATCAGTTGAAATTTTAAATCTCCATTTTCTTTTCTTTAATTTAAAAACAGGGAACAAAGCTTCCCTGTTTTTAAATTCATCTCACTCATATATTGTGTTTAACACAAGAGTAAAGTGACAAAGGATATATTTAGAGATAGATGACTTATAGAAAAACCTTATCTCAGATTATCTTCATTTTATTTGGTCGATGGTCAGTAAGTCTAACAACTGTACTTATCTGCCGTACGGCAGTGGCATAAGAGAATATGTCATCCCACTTTATCCCGTGGATGTAGTAAAATTCGACAGAAGGACTTAAATGTAACGACATGGGCAGAATGATCTTCTTACATGATACTATTATAAACAAAAAACATGCGGCGCCAAGCGTGTAAGCGCAACAATGGTAAAATCCCTCCTATGATTACTTGGCACTGTTGTCTTTTCGAGTTCTGAATCCAAAATATCGTAATCCTCCCGGCAATTTACGTGCCATGTAAACTCGCAAAGCAGATAAAAACTTCACGCCATTCCCAATCCAAGGGTAGACAGAGGTCTAGACTTTTACATCCTTTCGTAAAAAACTCATTGGTGTGAATCTACCACCTGGGCATCGTATTCAGGTTTCTTTATACGAATTCCGATCACCCAAAAACTAGGCAATCGTGTCTTTTGACTGTTATATTTATTTTTTATTAACGTATGGTTCAAACTTGACGGTGTAACAAACATGTTTTTCATTGTTGTAGGTACGTATGCTGCACTTCCATTGTCAACTCGCTTCGGGACTTAACAAGTTAATTTGAAACAAGCCGGCCCAGAGCGAAATGAGTTTTTAACTGCAGCGCTCTACGTTCAACAGATTCGTCCTGTCGCACCAATCAAATTAATTGATTGCTGTAGCCTCTCTGTGATTCACTTTAGCTCTTCATTGAAGTTCGGCTTTGATTTTTTTATATCTTTTGGTCATGTGGGATTTATGATATGCCGCAATATATGTGCCATGTGTTTGAGGTATTTGAAGGGAAAAACGTATACTAAGTTCAGTGGTTTGATGTTAACTGATCGAGCAAGCAAAAACAAGTCACGATAGCCGAGTTGTGTGGTCGGCATGGTTGGGTGGTCGGAATTTCGAGTCGAGAGACCCGAGTTCGATCCCCAGGTGACAGGCTCGTACCAATGGGTTTTTCAAAAACTTATGTACGAATTAAATCGTTGGCTTGGACAGAAAGGCGGCGGCGGGCTCACCACCTGTCACGTTGTCCTGAAAATATCTTCGATGGAATGTGGGTCGAAGGGACTTAATTGTCTAGACTAGACCACTGCCTACCCCTGTATTAGGAATTGCGTGAAGTTATTTATTTATTTATTATTTTTGATCGAAAAACAAAGCGCACGCACACATAGACTACTACATACCTCCTCCCTTAGCTATAGCCACCTATAGCTTATTATTATATTGTGGTGAATATCATAGAAAATCGTATACCAGACGGGAGAAATCTGGTACTGCGATTATCAATCCCCTTGCTGTGGGTGGCGATTATGGCAAATTTGCTTTATGGGAGACGCCATGCCCTGTGGTGAAATTTTAACAGGCCGTTAAGAATATAAATAGTGCGATATTAAAAATATAATGTTATGTACATTATATATCATCGCTATTCATGTCTTTTACCAATTGATGGGTGATATTTACGATTTCTGTATGCAAGATTCAAATTATATATATTCTTTACCTATTTATTATTCGTAATTATATTGACCGTATACGTATAATTTGACGTCGTCTCGCTTATATTAACGCAAATAAATTGTACGTGTTTAGTCATAGTGTTACCAATTGAAATTGAAGTGAATTATGGGTTTGCGTGAATGAAATGAATTGATAATTTGTTCAATTAATGGGCCTTGAGTTACGTCAAGCTTATTGCCTATACGTATTCAGTTGAATCATTTATTTGTGTAAAATATTTAATAAACATGTTAATCGCTCGATTCCCGATCCTTTTCTTTCTTTTTATCTGGATTCCTAAGTTTTCCTTATTAGTCTTATTTAAGAATTTATTGTACATATAGCATATCAGGATCCATGCAATCCATGCTTGTAATTTTTTCTTCAAACGTTTTCTCAGAACTGTAGTACATAGAGGTCTAGATAATTAAGTCCTTTCGAACCACGCTTCACCGCAGCTTTAGAACAACGTAACAGACAGTACACAGCCGTCTTAGCATCCAGACGACCGGTATAATAAATATTCATAAACTCATGTAAAGATACATGAATTGAATACAAATATTCATAAGCATGACACAAATAGCGCCACGATAGCCGAGTGGTTGGGTGGTCGAGTCAAGACACCCGAGTTCGATCCCCAGGTGGTAGACATCGACTAGCCTAGGTCGTTACGTCCACGGGCCGTCCAAGGGCCGTCCACGCTTGCATAGAATATAGTTTCACATCTATCGTGATCTGAAAATAAAGCAATCAATGTAAAATTGCATTTTCATTTGACTAGCGAGGCAAACAGACCAAGCGCCTCTCAAGAGAATTTTCATTTAGCTACGTTGCAAAGCCGAGGATCTCATCTTTGAGTGAAGTTGATTGTGAAGCGAATTGAACTGAAGTGCGTTTTTGTTTTTGTAATATAAAATGCAATTGAATTATTTACGTACTCTAAATAACGAAGTCCGTGTTCGAGGTGTATATATACACATATATATATATATATATATATATATATATATATATATATATATATATATATATATATATATATATATATATATATATATAACACTAAAACTACTACTATAAACTAAAACTTGCAAAAAAAATAAATGTATATAACATTTATAATGTTATTTTAAGGGTAACGGACAATAAAGACTTTTTTTAAATTTAAATATATAATATAATAAAAATTACCTGCATATTATGAACAATTTCACGGATAAATTTCAATATTAACACATTTTTTTCTTTGTTCATGCGCTCCTGATTTTTTAGATGTCTCATTTTGCTTTACACCGGTCGATATGATTCATTTATGAGAAACCTCGTAACAATCTGAGTCTAGTATATTTTGTTAATAAACTTCTTGGCATATAAAATCCCAATAAAGTATACAAAGTAAAAGTAGAAGGTACAACATAAATCATTCATACGTACATTTCAAATGCATTGAATTCTTTCCACGGTCGGGTCCGCAACCTTTAAATTTGCCACGGAATTTTGCATTTCGAATATTTCGCTATTTGTGGAACTATTCGGATATTTTTAAAGGTTTTTATTTGAACTGCACGAATTCGAAATGTCCAATTGCTTGACGTAGGAAGAACTTTTATTAATCCAATCTAACAGTGATCGACTCTGTTCTTTCCATCACTCAGAAATTATCTACAAATAAATAAATAAATATCAATATCTTCACGCAATTCCCAATACAGGGGTAGACAGAGGTCGAGTCTAGACAATCAAGTCCTTTCGACCCACCTTCCACCGAAGATATTTTCGGGACAACGTGACAGGTGGTGAGCCCGTCGCCGTCTTTATGTCCAAGCCAACGATATTCGTACATAAGTTTTTGAAAAACCCATTGGTACGAGCCTACCAACTGGGGATCGAACTCGGGTCTATTGACTCGAAATTCCGACCACCCAACCACTCGGCTATCGTGACTTTTTTTTTTTTTTTTACGGCAGAAATTATCAGTAGTATACTTTTAAAATTCTAAAAAAAAAAAAAAAAAAAAAATTGATAAAGTATGACGA
Source organism: Sericinus montela (assembly GCA_029286605.1). Taxonomy (NCBI): domain Eukaryota; kingdom Metazoa; phylum Arthropoda; class Insecta; order Lepidoptera; family Papilionidae; genus Sericinus; species Sericinus montela. The sequence goes on along the minus strand of JAGSMR010000017.1, from coordinate 1,376,800 downwards.
CCAGATAGCTTCATTGGTAGACCTCACTTTCGAAGCTAAGGGTTGCGGGTTCGAGTCTGGTTAGTGGTAATCATTAGTGTGATAAATATGAATGTTTGTAGTCGAGTCGCGGATGTTTATATTTGTATATGAATATTCTTATATCTATGTAAATAAATATTATGTACAAAGTTACATTGTACTATTAGCTTGTACAGCGTTAGGCTCACCACCTTTAATGTTATCACAAATAGGCTTCGGTGAATGGCGAGTGAAAAACACTCAATTGTCTAGACCTGTGTCTATCCCAGTAATGGAATTATTCGTGAAGATATAACAATGAATTATGTTTAAATTATGATAATAATAACTTTTACTATGCAAGTTTTTAAAACGCGATTACTTTTCAAATATCGCACTGATCTACTAAACCATAACGAAGCGATGCCAACTGGTGCAAACCAGTTGGCATCGCTACACGAGAGCCTTGTTACGTAACTCACTGGTACGGACCGACGGGCAAGTTTACACTTGAACTTTTATAAGTTTTACTTCACGGCGACTAAGCCGCATCTGCCACTACAACGTACAACTTGGCAACGAATGGGGACTTCCTTAATATCTCGCAGGGGCTATGAATTGAAACGTTCCGCGAGGCTTGTTCGAGTATTAAGGTGGAGATTCCCCCCTTTATTGTAACTTATTTTAAGTCCGCAGAAAACTGCAGCGATACATGAATTTCGTCCATTTTCGATTCGTTGTTTCAAGATTGTAATCAAACAAACGAATTTATTGTTATGGAATCAAAGATTTTCCTAGTCAACTTCCAGTTAACAAGAAAAGAAAAAAAATTTTTTGGACTTTTAAATACTAAATATTTAAAATTTAGACCTTAATACATTGCAAATTTGATATAAGTAAACTAAAGGTAACTAGAGATTATTCGTTTTATCGATCTATTCACAACAGTGAAGGTAAGAAAAGGTAACAAGGTAAGAAAACTTCCACTAATAAATAACAACTCATTTAATAAGTAAATACTCAACTAATAAATAGCAACTTTAAAACTACTAACACTTACAAACAACTTACATAAAATTGCAATAAACAGCAAAGAATGTGTTATGAAAGATATTAAAGTGTCAGCACTTCTTAAAACATTCGTTATTATGGAATTAAATGAGGATAATTTGCAGGATACGTTATGTAGAGGTTATAGGCTGGAAAATTAGTTATATAAAGTTCAATAATAGTTTCTATTTTCTGCAATAATTGAACTTTTGTTATAGTGAGATTGTGTGAAAAATATATGTAAAGGTATATTTTACAGAGACGCTCATTGGTAGTTCTGGGGATATTGAAAAGTTACACTGTATTATATAAACAAGGCAAAAGATAAGCGAACTCATGTTGTTTTATTTTTTTACAAGCCAGCCAGCGCAGTCTGCAGTAACCGAGCAGATAATTGAAACATGATGGAGTAGTTTTTGAGAGAGTATCTCGGGGGAAGTTTCGCTATCGACATTTCCCGACCACTCGCCGTCCCCCGCGTGTTTTCTATTGGAAAGCGTCACATCTTTCGCAATTCCCGATATAACAAAATTGACTTGATAATTTGTCGCCGGAAAACGATATACAATAAGTAATTTGAAAGTCAGAAGATTAAGGCAAAGTATTCCTTCCTTTTCCACAGATGCACTATTCACTTCTTCTTTTCGGACCAAGTAACATGTGCCATTGCAATGTAACCGTATCCAAACATCTATATAGTTATGAATTTCCGCAAAGTAACGTCTGAGTCTATTAACTGTTTATATCTGTTGTAAAAAAAATATCTTCACGCAATTCCCTATTCAGGGGTAACAGAGGTCTAGTCTAGACAATTAAGACCTTACGACCCACCTTCCACCGAAGATATTTTCGGGACAACGTGACAGGTGGTGAACCCGTCGCCGTCTTTCTGTCCAAGCCAACGATGTAATTCGTACATAGGTTTTAGAAAAACCCATTGGTACGAGCCCGCCACCTGGGGATCGAACTCGGGTCTCTTGACTCGAAATTCCGACCACTCCAACTACTCGGCTATCGTGACTCGGTATATCTGTTGTGATTAGACTATTAAGAGTCACGATAGCCGAGTGGTTGGATAATCAGAATTTCGAGTTAGAGATCCGAGTTCGATCCCCAGGTGGCAGGCTCGTACCAATGGGTTTTTAAAAAAGTTAGGGACTTAACTGTCTGGACTAGACTTCTATCCCCCTTTGTACCCCTGTATTGGGAAATACTTGATTATATTGCGTGATTTATTTATTTATTAGACCGTGAATAAATGTGTTTCTCTCTCTCTCATTCTCTTATTATCAATTTATTTGGCTTACATCGGAAATTGTCATACTCCCTTATCAAGTTCACTGCCGTCTAAGCGTCGCAGGAGCTATTAACACCGGTGCGCGCTGCGTTTAACAAATCCAATAGAATTCAATACACCGGCCGCCGGCGAACTTTATTACCGCGCGTCAATCTACTCTAATTTGTTTATCTGGGTAACGGAGCGCGTTTGCGATGTGGAAAGTGAAGCGTATCGATGCCGGCGTCGGGACTCGATTCAATGTGTTGCTCGATAACTGTAGCGAGTAGGCGATTTTTATCTACTGAATACATTACTAACTAGCTGCCCCCCGCAGCTTTGCTCGCAGTTTAGCACTTTACGCGGAACCCTAGTTAAGTTTCTAAAAAAAAAGTAGTCTATGTTACTCCTTATAAAATTATCTATCTGTCAGTGAAGATTTAATCAAAATCGGTCCAGCCGTTTCAGAGATTAGCTGGAACAAATGAACAGACAGACAGACAAAAATTAAAAAAGAAATATTTTTGTGTATGTACCGTCTGTATTCATTTCCATGTAGTAGAAGAAGGTTATTTCAATAATTCAAACAGACACCCCAATTTTATTTATATGTATAGTTGCAGTGTTTTTGCTGCGCGTGTGACACGGCTATCAAAAAACAAAAATCTTAGAGCTTCTTCGTTCGCTTTACAATCATGTTAAGAGTCCACTGCTGAACATAGGCATCCTCTAAAACTTTCCACATAGGACGGTCCTCAGCCAACTGCATCCATCGATTCGCCGCAACATTTTGCAGATCCTCTTGTCGTCTTGTTGGGAGTCTTCGACAATGTTTTTGTTTTGCTTATGTTGATATGGGACGGAGACCTGGTTTAACTTTTCAAAACTAACCTGCAACTTTTCTGGGGTTGTGAGTCTTTTCACGACATTCCCAATGCAAGGTTATATAGAGGTCCAGACAACTAAGTCCTTTCGACCCACCTTCCATAGAAAACATTTTTTGAGACAACGTTACAGGTCGCCCGTAGTCGCAGGGTATACGTAGTAGCCCGTCACCGTCTTTATGGCCAAGCCAACGATATAATTCGTACATGTTTTTTAAAAGAACTGTTGGTAACAGTCTGCTACCTGAAGATCGAACTACGGTCTCTTGACTCGAATCCCGATCGCGTTGAAAATCACTAACCATAAAGTGAACCAATTTCTCGTTTAGTATCTCTTATAAAAAGATACCCAATTATTCATGTTGACAGTTTCGCACCGAGTCTAATTACGCTGCCTATCTCCGTGTTGTATAGACGGGTCGGAGCGACAAATGGTTTTTATTTCTAGGTTACGTTACGCCACTAGTGCTTCGTTTCAGTTTAATTAAAATGTTTCTCATCGTCATGCAATCGGTCTACGTCGTAAGGCGTTATCGACAAATCAACAAGGAACTCTTTCTAGAGATTGCTAGTTGAGTGTCATTGCCGTCAAACGATTTGTCTTACCAGCAGGTTGTTTGATGTAATAAATATAATCAATAAACATGTACCGTCGTGAACATTCTTATATCGGGATACTAGGCGCACGGCCGGCTACCACCCACATTTGGTCTACATTCTCAACATTCTCAACATTCGGACATACAATGCGTAATGTTCAGCAGTGGACTCTTGATAGGCTAAATAACAAGAAGAAGAGAAGAGAAGACGGCCAGTGAGTGAATGCTCTTCCGGTGTCTGTATTTCCGAAAGAATACAACCTTAACCTCATAAAGCTGCGAATACATAGGCTTATCTTGAGAAAACTCGCTCCATAATAGACCTCATCTATGCCGTCGTGTTCGATGGAGATCAAGAGTTTACTCATTTTTCATATAAATAAAAAGATGCGCCATACCGTTTTCCGAGCGTGGCTATTATGGGAAACCCTTCCATACGAGAGAGGCCTGTCCTGCAGTGGACTATTATTGACCGTGTTCGTGTGTTCACTGTACATTAACTTATAATAAAGACAGGTAGTTAGGTATATCATCTCAATGTCTTTATCCACGGGAGGCGGCTCGTTAAACGTATGTCTATTCAGGGCTGCCTGCGTGTCGCTCACACGCGATCGGATGCTGGCGTCGCATTGTTTCCGATGCTGGCGTCGCATTCATTGGGCTACATTTTTGAGATGAAATTTACGGTCGCTAGTTCTATAGAGCTGTCACTATAGTACTTTGAAATCAGATTGCTGAATGATAATGTGATACCACAATAAATAAATATAAAATAGTTTTAACGTTTTATGAGTTTCATATTTTGATAGGAGTACGATATTCTTAGAACTAATTAATTTTAACATTATTAAATGTTGTGTGCAATGCGCTTAGACATCATACATCACGATGAATAATAATTCTTCATTATTATTTAAATGTGTCTAGGGTGTTCTTCTCTGCTTCGGATATTTTTTAAGGTTATTCAATGTTTTTTGTTTAGCGGCGAAAAGAAATTGTGTTCTTAAAAAGAAATGGTCAAAATAGAATGCCGTCTTAGTTCTCGGCGGTGACAGCGCATCTGTAACCCTCTTCGATTGAAGTTTGTTGTTTGAATGTGTCAAATGGGCTGCAGTAGCTCACTAATCACATCCGGTGGACCGCTATAGTTATAAAAAATACTTTCATAATAAATATTAAAATGATAAAAATAAGAAATATTATTTATATCTAGATTTTACCCGCGGCTTCCTGTCGTTGATGTCTTTTAATATCAATAAATATTTGTCTTTGGCTTCTCCGTCAGGGACTAGGCGTGAAATTATTTTTACAAAGTAAATAAGATTTTTATATGATTATTTCTCAAAGAAATAGTAACAGCTGATGCTATACGTGGTAGAGACCTAACTGCCGATATTTTCTTATAAGAAATTCGTTTCGCCTCAATTATTTACTCGTATACGAGTACATAGTTGAATGTTAAGTATCAAAGGGATCTCTATGCTGACCTAAATTTTCTAACAAATAACAGAGGCCAGTACACGTCGAATAATGCAATTTTATAAACAAATTTTGGATTACATTATTGTAATTTACGTAAGCATCTCTAACAAAAAAATTGGGCATATGTTACGCGCTGATTATGTAGCTATCTTTTGGTGAGCATTTTTAAAATAGGTTTAGTGGTTTAGAAGTGGTTAAAGTGGTTAAAGCGAAACAAATAAAATTAAACAAACTCACGTTCGCATTCATTTTATTAGTTACGACATCATTTTTTAAAATTTAGCTTAATAAAATATTTTCACGCAATTCCCAATACAGGGGTAGACAGAGGTCTAGTCTAGACAATGAAGGCCCTTAGACTTTTTTTTATCTTAATAAAATAATATAATCAATACAAACTTACATACAATATATATCGGCCTGTTAAAGTCCACTGTAGGACATAGGCCTCTCTCTAGGCATGGCAAGCGGATTGGAGATCTCAGTACCAGGCTACTCGCACCTCAGTCGCTGCTACCCATATTCGGTGCCCATTTTTATCTGATATTTTTAGACATGGTTATCCCGCCGTCTACCGGTTGCCATAACGATATTCCAGGCTGTTTCCCTTAGTCGCCTCTTACGACATCCTCGGGAAGAAAGGGAGTGGTAATATTCTTACGCCGTTTTCACACCGAAAAATTAGATAACATATTAAAAACAATCCATTTACAAGATGATGGCTCCTTTGTAAATTATCTTTGATACATTTTTAATTTGTAAAAATTTATTTACGAATACTCTTCTGGCGTCTTGATTGACAACGTTTTGTCTTGACAATATTGAAAGACCTAGTTGTTCTACTTTTAATTTATTATTCTATTAAAACGTAATTATTTCGGAACGTTCTCCATGTTACTAGTAAAGAAGTACTTGGATAAGAAGCATTGTATGGAGCAGAGAGCAGAGTTGAGTTGTATGTTTCAAGGTAAAGCCAGAAGACCTCTGAAAGATGAAGCGGAAGACTGAAAGTGTTAAATCGTTAACTTTAAATTTTAAAGTATTAGTTGGTTGTTTTGGTTGGTGGTTACGGCGTAGGAATATTCGAAAGGCCACCCCCTTTGGTTGTTGCCGTGAGTGTTTTAAGTGGCGATTAAGAAAATGCTTTAAAAATGCAGTTTATTATGCAGACAATCAGGACAACCATCTCGAAAAATACCAGACCAAAATTGAGCACATCTGGAGAAAGGTCTATATCCTGCAGTGGACTTTTACAGGCCGTTACGCTATGATGATTTACATGTTTTTTAAAGCGTTTTATTTTATTTCACTCTGCACTCCAGTCATCTTTATCCGATAAGGCTAAAAGGCTTTACAAATGAGTTAATTATGCTTTATGTATAATTAATACTTTTTTATGTACATGTATGGAAATGTAATGATTATGGTTGACTAAATTTCGTTTCGTCAACGTTAAAAAAAACACGGTCACGGTTGGTAATAGGTGTCCGTGTTTATATTAATTATAAAGTTAAAAGAGATAAAATTCTGAAAATTATTTTTTGTAATATGATTAGTTACTTTTTGTAATTAGTTATTATTTTTTGTAATTTACTTCCATATCTGTGAATCATAAATTAGTTACGTTCTGAGCTACCTATATTTCAGATTGTTTCATATTCTGAAAAGCCTTAAAACAAAATTCTGAAAAACCTTATTCAATAAAAATATTACAAGTTTTTTTTTCTATATGCCCAAAAAAAGAATCAAACGGAATGTTGTGTTAAATCTTTGATAAATTAGACGGCATGTTAGGATTTTACCGTGGAATTATTCTTATTTTCTACACTCTCACGTGGTCCCGGTGAATGGAGCACGTGGGTACGTGGGTGCGGGCGCGGCCGTTCGATACTGCGGAGGCTGCGCGCTGAGCTCTCCGCCCGGAACAATATCTTGGACCGCGACGTCGTGACCCATCCGCGCCCCCTCTCCCCGACACTCGCTCACTGTTTCAACTCGGATACAGCGCCGGAAGCCGGGGATCTTTCACGAGTGGTCGCTCAGTGTTGCCATGACTGTAGCCGTCTTTCCCCGGGACAGTTTACGAACGGGATTATTTTTAGGTATTGAGTCGCGAAACAATACTTTATTGTCATATATTTTTTTAAATGTATCAGTTCTGTTAAAGTTTTTCATTAATCTTATTGGGCGTCTGTGATCAATTACTATTAGGTGAAACTGAATGCTTGTTTGCTTCTTTTTTATCTTCACGCAATTTCCGAATATGGGGTAGGCATAGGTCCAGACAATGAAGCCCTTTCGACGCCTTTTTAACGGAAGCCTGTTTTGATCGCCTTCATCATCTGTAAAAATATATTAGTAGAACTAGTTATGTTAATTAGATATTAAATAATTTTCATTTGCTACATATTATTCATAAACCATTGACAATGTAGTTTCTTCAATACTAAGGAGTTTTTACTTAGCTACCAAGGGAAGTCTTGAATGCCGTTATTGCAATCATGTGGTTTTACCATTTCTCTAAAACTAGATATACCAGTGACTTGGTTTGGTCAATAGCCAGGTCATTTGCGCATGAGATATTATAGTGCACGATACATTAAAATGTCAGTGTTCGCGCTAGCATAGATGCACTCTTGCCCCTACCACCTGAGTCCACTAGAACGGGGGACCGCTACAATCGGAAAGAGGTAGAGACGAGGACGTTAACGAGACCTCTAAAGACGATATAAGCTGCTATATTAGCAGGTCTTGTGACTGGTCGGGTTTCCCAGTCGGTGTTGGCAGGAGGCTTCTGCCTTATTGGGCGGTTGTGAGGTAAGAGGGGAATAGAATACTACTGTCACAGGAGAAGGGTCATGAGAGCAGAAGCTAGAGCAGTTCGGGGTCGTATATCCATAGTGATTCTTACAGTGCCGGACAGACAGCTGAAGGAAGCACCCTCTGAACATAAATCGCGGTACCAAACAATTGGTTTGGTACAGCGATCTTCAATCGGCTAGCCATGCATTGCAATTTTGGCCGGTCCTTGGCATAATAAATATAAATAGATATCTTCACGCCATTCCCAATACAGGCCTCGACAATTAAGTCTTTTCGACCCACTTTCCACGGAATACACTTTTTGGGACAACGAGACAGGTGGTGAGCCCGTCGCCGTCTTTATGTCCAAGCCAACGATATCGTACATGGGTTTTTTTTAAATCCATTGATACAAGCCTGCCATCTGGGGATCGAACTCGTTTCTCTTGACATGAATTCCGATCTACCAACCACTCGGCTATCGTGACTTAACCGTCCTTAACACGATTAGATTAAACGAGCCTGGTTTCCGCAACTCCACAACAAAGCGGGTTTTTTGCGTATAAATCGCTGCGATACCCGGGGTGATGGGTTCGTACCAATGGGTTTTTTCAAATACGTAAGTAGTATTTATATTGTAGGCTTGTACATAAAGGCGGCGACGGGCTCACCACCTGTCACAAAAAATAGTCTTCGGTGGAAGGTGGGTCGAAAGGAATTAATTGTCTAGATTTCTGCCTACCCAGGGGTGTTGGAATGACGTGAAGATATTTTCTTGTTTTCCATTTTGCGGTAGAGGCTCTTGAGCTCGAGAGACAGTCTTACAGTGGACTATTACTGGTCGTTTTGTAATAAATAAATAACAAATAAATAAATATCTTCACGCAATTTCCAATACAGGGGTAGACAGAGGTCTAGCCTAGACAATTAAGTCCCTTTGACCCACTTTCCACCGAAGATATTTTCGGGGCAACGTGACAGGTGGTGAGCCCGTCGCCGTCTTTATGTCTATGCCAACGATGTAATTCGTACATAAGTTTTTGAAAAACTCATTGATACTGCCACCTGGGGATCGAACTCGGGTCTCTTGACTCGACTTTAGTATACTGGTAATTATACCGCTTTTAATTTTTTTTCTTTAAACTTCTAAATGGTATCGAGAGATATTTGTTTCTGCAATTCTGGTGTATATGCGGGAAAAGTTGAATATTTCAACATTTTCTTAAACCTCACGAGCATGTGGTGCATCCTCTTAAAAGGAAGAGGTGCTGCCTACCGGTCGTACCCAAATATACCATCTCAAGGACAAGGCTTAGTGATTGGAAACTACATTGGAATACGATGTTATGGACATTGCATAAAGTTTTAAGTTATATTCACGCATTTCCCAATGGTAGCCCGAGATCTTGACAATTTAGTCGTTTAGACCCTCATTTCATCGCAGCTTATTTCGAGACAACGTAACAGATTGTGAGCCGGTCGCTGTTTTTATTTCCAAGCTAACGATATAAATCGTACACTAGTTTTGAAAAAAGTAACTGGTACACGCCTGCCTCCTGGCGATAGAACTCAGGTCTCTTGACTCGAATTCCGAACACCCGACCATTCTGCTATCGTCACTGCAGACTTAGTTACTATGTTTAAGCATTATTTCTTCTTAAATCCACGAATTTTTGATAATGCACTTTATTGGATTGCCAGTCATCGATACAGCGTCGATGGAATTTTATACGTTCAGTTTCTTATTCTAAAACGATGATAAAACGCAGTACCGTAATAACTTATTATCTGATACGATATTTATGGTTTTTATACGCCTTACCCTACGGAAAAATCCTAAATCAAGAAAATATTTAGAGATGAATAATTTACATATAGAACGCCACTTTGCGGCGTATGTTTCGATTCACAAGTAGGTCAGCATATCTCAGACACGAATTTATGACAATCACGGGGTGGTTAGGGGTGGTGAAACGATATCACACTGTCGTTATATTTGAATATTAGAAAAATGAGTAGAATAAGCACATCGTTGAATATGAATGGTTCATAAAGTTTAGGAGTTAACCACAACTGTTGTGCTTCAGGACAACTACACTGTGGTTTAATTTTTAACTCGAGAGCAATGTACGATTTATATGTGTGGAGTATTTTATTATAGTGTTGTCATAAAATAAAACGTCTTGGAATGTAACATCGCCGTGCTTGATTTTTGCTCAACGAAATTTTGGTATGTATTCCCACGTTTTAATTATGACTTTATAATGAATGAATATTTTCTTAATAATAAACAGCAAAAAAACATTTTACAGGGTGGTTGCCAATTTTTCTATGAAAACTCGGCCCAGAATGTCGTTTGAACGTTTTATCTCAGAATTACATCTCCAGAGTGTACCGAGTCGGCAGAAAAGTATTCAGTCGTGTCGCCGAAAATGAAAAAAAGTATGTAAAAAAGTATCGTCTCCGAGAGCAATTACGAGGCCCGAACTAAAATTGTCCCCCGAACAATAAAACTTTATTGAATCAAAATGAAATCAGCATATAAAAAGAATAAACTGAGCCGAGGGTTCAACGAACTTCTTTATCTTGGCCACCCAACTCTTACATCAACAATCCCCATCTACTTCACGCCTTGGGATCTCATCGAACCCTTGTATCTAAAAATATAAACCTTATTGGCATTAGAATAAAGCTCATTCCTTCCTTCGTGAATCCTTTTTGTCGAATCAGAGGAGACTCTAATCTATCAAACTGAAAATAAAGTTTAAAATACCGATATTTTGAAAATATAAGGATGCGAATTTGCGATATGCCAATTCAACGGTGATATTTGTCTAGATTAGATAAAAGATGTAGGGTCTGGTTATGCGATTTGTAAAATATATATTGTGCAGAATATATTTAGTTTAGTTTTCACGGAAGTGGATATGATGTGGTAAATGTGAATCATGTGATAAAATATGCGATTGCCTTTAAAACGCCTATGGCCTAATAGGTTAGGGTGCGGACTGTATAATATTGTCGTGAACAGGCGTTTATATAACATTATTTCGATCGAACTTTGTTTATATGCAAGTTATATTCATATATGTTGATAATCAAGTTATATTGATAAGTCACGATAGCCGAGTGGTTGGGTGATCGGAATTTCGAGTCAATAGACCCTAGTTCGATCCCCAGTTGGTAGGCTCGTACCAATGGGTTTTTTAAAAACTTATGTACGAATATCGTTGGCTTGCACATAAAGACGGCGACGGGCTCACCACCTGTCACGTTGTCCCGAAAATATCTTCGGTGGAAGGTGGGTCGTAGGGACTTAATTGTCTAGACTAGACCTCTGTCTACCCCTGTATTGGGAAGTGCGTGAAGATATTATATATTTTTTTATTTTTTATATTGATAATTAAAAATTTTTTCATGCCAATATCAATACAGGGGTAGACAAAGGTGAAGACATAATTTGTGACGACGTGGCAGGTGGCTTATCGCCGTCAAAATGTCTAAACCAACGATATAAATCGTACGTAAGTTTTGAAAAAAAAAAAAAACCAAACTCGGTACGAGCGGGTTCGGGGATCGGGTATCGATCGGGATCAAACTCGGGTCTCTTAAATCGAATTCCTATCATCGAACCACTCAACTACGGTGACTGTCAATATTATTCAATTCAATCTATACCGACCCCAAAACTCTTTGTGCAATTATATTAAATGTAAGATAGTTGTGGCCACCCTAGCTTTGTTCAGCTAGTCTTGATCTTACATTTGTGATACATGAACCGCAACAAAATGGATGAAACGCATTGGAATTCAAACAGAACGTATTTCGTAATGGATTTCCGATATGATGTAGATTGTATCTCATGAGTCAACCATTTCGCTCCACTTTTAAACTGTATTCGTATAGACAACTCTTCCTGGTTCAAAGTAAACAGTAATACTTCGTCGGTAATTTATTAATGTATCGGTGAAATTGTATAGATATACGTGAAATGTTAGTTGTATTTAAACATTTCATAACGTTTAGAATAATTGGATAGTATTTAAATTGATTACATATACACATAACGGTAGGTGGCAGGCTTTGTTGTAATTGCGATGTTCGGCATGCGGTTTGGCGATCGCAGTACCAGACACCTTGCACTTTAGAAAAAAGGTTGTCTGGAAGAAATCGCTTTTAGCGATAAGACCCCCATTTGTGTCACCACAGTCTTACAAAATTTTATATTGTATATTTTCTGTGTTGGTGTGCAATAAAGAGTATGCTATCTATCTATCTATCTATCTATCTATCTATCTATCTTAGACGCAGCTATTTTTAAGATACCCCGCCAATTATCGCTAGACATTGATATTTTTGAAGGCTTTTTCATTAAGTTATCATTTACGACACTCACGAGAATATACCACCCGCATATTCTGTAGCTGATACCACTATGGCCAAGTATTTAAATTAGGAAATAATACTTTTTTTTATTAATATTTCTGTCTAGTCGCAGACTTTCGTTGCCTGAAGATGGCTAAGATTATGATAACAAGTGAGATAATAAGTAACAGAATGTTTTAGAGACATGTAGATTTTGGGTGTTTTTTACTGCACTATTATTATTTTCTGTTTTAGTTAATTATTTAAAATTTATCACGGTCTTTCACTTTTTTTGTAGATGTTGAAATTAGGCTGCCCTTCATAAAAAATACGTATAACAAGTTTCATTTTTTTGATGCTTTGTGTTATTTCTTATTCTTATTTAATATTAAAATTAAATACGTTTTAACTTGACCTATTAGTATTATAACTGTATGCCTTTATGTATAACATTATAATGTATATCAGATCTACGTGATCGGGTGGCGTACACGCCGGTTTTCAAGGTGTCACCATCTCTGAGGTCCCGGATTCGAACCCGAATGGGTCGATGTACAAAAATCGCTTTTCGGGTTTGAGTGTTTGGGTGTTTGTGGTACTTTCGGTGCTCTGATTCAATAACATAACTGCTTTAGTTTTGGGATGAGAGCCATATATGTGATGTCGTCGAGTGTTATTTTATATGTACGTATATTACTTAATGTTCACACGTCACTCATCAGGGATACACAGAAAGAACAGTTCGTTTACTTTTATGATATCTACATACCTCTTTGGACTGTCTGATTTTTTTATTAACTTCATTACCTTCCTTTCAGTCATCATTACCAATAATATATTTGATTTTGAATATAATTTTTTTTTTATCGTTAAATGTTCAAATTTAATTCTTCAACATTTTTTAAGATCACAAAACTCTGCGTTAAGGAGTTTATTTAATAATCCAATTTGTTAATTTTGTACAAAATATCTTCTCTCAAACAGTTTCCAATGGAGCTATTACAATTAACACAACACAACTATCTTAACTTCAATGGAAAAGAGATAGAATCTTTGAACTCTCGGCCAGCAGAGATGCCCGGTCGGTGCACAGTTCCAAGCGTCCTCACTGAACAATTGGAAAAAAACTCTTTAACATCATGATACACTATATTCGTTAGGAATGTACTTATAATATTAATAATCTCTCAATAATTTATAATTTTGATCACAGAGTCCTTAACTGTTAACGTTTAACATAAATAATTCCGATTCGAGACATCGAGATTGTCTACCATATAAAATACTGAGCAATAAAAAACAATTACACGAGTGTCGAGTGACAATTATAGTTATCTATATCTTAACAATATACTACCTTGTTCTTACGATTGGCACATCGAATACAATCGCATCCTCTCAATATTTGGTATAGGTTTCACGACAACCGCCATGAAACAATCAGACACGCATTATTCCCTAAACGGCCGAAAGAACGCCATGACTTAGCATTAGATTTGACTTGAGGTAGAACACAGGGTTCGGCACTACAACAGTAGGGTACAACTAGGAATGTAAATGTTTAAATGGCAACATACAGCAACACTTCTTAACCTAACCACATAACGTCTCGTGTGCATCGGAAACTGTGACATGACTGTGAATCAGTAACATTTATTACTTACATTTATTAACACAATACGTTTGTTATAGACTCGGAAAACAGATTACCTATCAATGTAGAGATTCGACAAAGCTTTTAAGAGAATCCTTTCGGATTCGTAACGTTAACGTCGTTTTCTTTTAGAACAAAGAAATTACGCAAATTTGGCTACACATATCACAAGTGAACGCTTACTGGCGACGACATAATTAAATATGTACAGATATAATGGAAATATTCCCTGTAGCGACGTGGAGCGGCGCCGGGGCGTCTATTTGCGTCGCGCGGCGTGATCGTTGGGTGCGTTGGGGGCGTTTGGCCCGTTGGGCACGGTGGGCATGCTCGGCGCCACTCGTCGAGTGCGCAGGTTGTGTAGCAACGCACGCAGCTGGTGGACGTGCACGCGTGTCACGCTCGGGTCGCCGCTCGCCTCTAGCCAAGACAGGAATTTCTCGCCGTGCTCTAGAGCTTCCGCCGTTCCGGACTCCCATTCTCCATTCGCCACTTCACTGAATTTTTCCTCCTCGCTCTCAACTTGGTTGTTAAAAAGCAGGTTGCCCACCACGTTGCGAGCTTTAGTTTGACTCCTCCCACTTTCTAAACTTTTCTCTGGTGTTGGCTCTTTATTCTCAGTTCCAACATCTGGACTAGGGGCTGGCTCGGTTACTCGAGATTCTAGTACCGGCTCTTGAATTTCGCTTTGTTGTGGTTGAGTCTGGATCGGAGTAGCTATAGCAGTTTGTTGTTCCTCTGCTTTGCCTTTGGTCGGATGTGAATATAAAATATTTTCTGCATTTTTATCTTTCGGTACCTGAGATGCGGATTTGTGCTTGTCATCGGGAAGTGGCATGGCGCCACCGAACTGTTTGTAATATTGCCACAACCACGAATTCCTGTTGTAATCCAGGTGCGAATTGAGGGGAGGTGCGGGTGCAACTGGCTTAGGCGGCGGGCTCGGTTCGTTCGGCTTGCCGAGTTTTAAGGGGTGAGCAGTTGTTGTTTGGGCAGTCAAATCAAGCATCGCCTGTTGAGTTTTCAGCCAGTACCACAGTGTGTCATCGACGGGCTGGTTTGCGCTCTGGGAACTGCTGTGATGGCTCGATTTCGATCCGCTGTGCCGATAAGGGTCTGATGAATGGTGTGATTTGCTCTGGTGTTTGTTCTCGTTTAAGTTTAGAACTCCATTGTGCGCTGGTTTTGGAGACCGGACAGAGCGAAGGGCACGACTGGCTGGTTGGGCTTGGTTATTTGGATATAAACTTTATGGCAGGATCACTACAACTAGACTATCGGCTCGTCTCTTTAAAAACTTCGACAGTAGTCTGTATACAATTTTTTTCATTGATTTTAAAACATATAAGTTATGGTGAACTTTATGTTATTAAATTAAAGAGAAAAATTGTATTTAAAATTTCAACTGACACGGCAATTACCACGGTTCGGCAGAGGTCGCGGGTTCGAATCCCGCCCGTGTCCGTTAAAATATTAAAAACATTTATTTCTCTTTAATTTAATAATTGTATGCATAGTTACAATAGTCATGTTTCACTGAATCTCTTACTCGAAGAGGGTTATATTAAAACAGACCGTAAACAGAATAGATTATGCATAAACGCGGACCCCGACTGTATTGGCGGTGGAACTCTTTTAATATTTAAACACGACGCGAGGTGCACGCCTCGCTTTCATTTGCAAATTGGAGAGCGACGTCGGCTAGGACATGAGCCTGATGAACTTTGAACGGTGAATACGATTCTTCTTTGTTTTTTTACACGACTTCTGATGTTTCACACTCTACCGTAGTTTATGAAGCGGAATCTAATTTGGAAGTTCTTATATTCACGTCGCTCTCTCTCTCTCTACTGGATAGACAGGGACAACATCACATGTTTCACACTCTACCGTAGTTTATGAAGCGGAATCTAATTTGGACGTTCTTATCTTCACGTCTCTCTCTCTCTCTCTCTCTCTCTCTCTCTACTGGATAGACAGGGACAACATCACATGTTTCACACTCTACCGTAGTTTATGAAACGAAATCTAATCGGGATTTTCTTATCTTCACGTCTCTCTCTACTGGGTAGACAAAGACATCATCACATACATTTCTCTGATCCCAAAGTAAGTAGCTCAAGCACTTGTAAACCTCAGAGCTGTCACCATGAAACCGGCTCGTCTACGAAGGCCGTCACTGAAAAGTACACATTTTCAAGGTTTAATTGGATTGAAGATTGAAGGCATATTCTCCAAAAGTGGCCCAAAATGGGCTTCAATGGAAGGAGGTCCATAGAACTTAATTGTTGAGACTCTTCTCTACTTCAGTTCTGGAAAAATTCAAGTTATGCAAAAAAGATCACACGTCACAGATGCACATCTTACACAGCTGCAATGCCTTAATATATAGTAGATTTATGATTTGCCTATAAAACCGATTAGAAAAGCAAACCCCGTCACCTATAAACGAACCGACATCTTCCAGCAAAACTAAACTCTATTACTTCGTTTGAAAAATAAGAATCGTTTAAAAAGTTGTCAACCGCCCTCAAATTTGAACTTTGACTCCACCGCACCTCCTTTTTTGGCCGCGTTAACATTTAACATTTCACGCGATAGTCGACTTAGTCTCTTTGTTAGTAGATACATTTTTAAAGTTCACTGGGAGTTCTTTGCGAGATATCTTTTCAGAGGTCGGTAAACACGGCTCGACGGGCTCACGTGTTCCTTTTAGATCTTTTGTGAGAGCCCCGCAGGAGAGCGCTCCTGCAGTTGATATGTATTGTACGTAATGTTTAATAATGTTTATTTTGTGTTTCCTCATAAGGTGTGTACTGGAGTGAAAAATATAAAATTCTTTGATTGGCGCTCCGAAATAATTCCTTGGATATTTCATTTCACGAGATAAATGGGAACGTACGATCTGAATGTTATTGATTTGAGAATACATTAAAACTTACGCTTTATTGATTTAAGAATACATTAAATATTGCCTTTTAAGCATATTTAAGTTGCAGGTTTTCGAAGAATATTTTCGGTGCGACTTGAAGTATGTTTAAATAATCTTTTAAATTCAATATTCGTCTAATGTAGACTATGTTAAACATTCATGTGACATTATTAATTTAATAATTAAACACCTAAACTCACGTCGCGTTTAGCCGTTATTATTTATCAAATTTGTCATGTCTATTAACGTTCGTTACAAAGTTAATTGCTTACCTTCCATTTTACCAATTACTTTCAAGAAAAAAAAACAGAAGTTTAATGTATTACATTCCACCGTTATGACATCCAACAATCAATACATACGTAAGCGCAATGTACCTACACATGCAATATTAGCTGTAAATATAACTAGAAATTGCCTCGTGTTTGTAATGAATGACACGCTATGGTGGTTTACAGACGATACCTCCCTATTTGGATGTGCTAAATCACGTGTTCTGTACGTAATAACTTCGTGGCTTGACGCTGAATTTGAAAACCGAGCTATGATTATATCTATTAGTGATAATTCCATTTATATCCTCAGTACGGCTAGGTTGTAGGAATAGCATAGATCTCAAAATATAGAACTGGTCTTCTGTCTACTTCTATTTCTGCACACTATGCAGATCGCATAGAAAGTATTGCAGAGTCTGTCGATACAAGTGACTAAAACACAGCAATATATAAATTTTTAAAATATGAAATTGAACGAAAATTCTATGGCTATTTATGGCTCTTCCATGTTTATGGCGCTCCTTAGTAGATTTCCACGATTCACGACTTACAATACTCTAATGAATGGCGGGTTCGATGTATTCACGATGTTTCACTATTAATTATTATTTTTTACATTAAGATAAGCCGCTGAAAAATCAAAGCAGAGCGGGCCGTCACATGTCATCCACGAAAAAATAACTATAAACCACACATGGGAATACTACTATAATAATGTAGATCACGCACAGACTAACTATAGACCGAATATTTCTGAACTAACTAGAATTTATTCCTTCTTATAGTGTTTTTGGTCAACCCCGATTCCAGGTGATCCTACGTGTTCTACGTCCATCTCACTTTTCTGTTTCCTTTCCTAATTCTTTTGTTAAAGGTAGCCGAACCACTCTGGTGTTGTGAGTGGACACGTAAAGTATTTACATGGACTAGAGTAAACTTCTATGTTTATTCCCTGTAACGTTTATTTATCGGGTCTTTGTAATTATTTTTTCTGTTTTTTTTTTTATTTTCACGCATTTTATGGATTTCACGATTTCCGATCACCCAACCGCTCGGCTATCATGACAAATTTTTAATTTTATTTTGTACAATAACTATTTTGTGAGTCGGACGTTTTAATTGATCATACGGGCCGCCGAGCGCGACGCTGTGGACTTCGCCGCCACTCGTAGCAGTTTATTAATCAACACGGCTAACATTAAACAAAGCACTGACGCGTTGTCGTTACTGTAGAGAGCCGCTATTGTTGCCAAGTTTATTGCCAACTACGCCTCTGATGCCAGAGAGGAGGCCCGAACGAAAGCGAGCGTACTGTAGACGGTGTGTAAACGGAGAGTTACGATGATTGATTACTGTTGTTCGTTCCCCTTTGTTTTGATTTTGGTAAGACTTAAACTACTGTACAATCGACGCTTTTCTAACTTGCGAGCCTCTCCTCGCAAGTCTCTTTAGATGAAGCTGTAAAGGCCTCCGGGTCAACAGCATCCCGTGGATGGAAAAAAAAAACAATAGACGCCTCAATGTGCTCGGTGTATACGAATATTAAGAAAGCGAGAGTAATATAATGAAATAAAATAAAAAAAAATTAAATAAAATGTAACAAAGTATAACAAATTAAGTTAGCTGTAAGTTTTCCAAAGTTGTAAAATAAAAAAAAAATAAAAATACAGCCTGTGTGTAAGTTTGTGGCTAAACGACCAAGCGAAATTTGATATATCTTCACGCCATTCTCAATACTCGCGTAAACAGAGGTCTAGACAATTAAATTCGACACACCATTCATCGACGATATTTTTTGACACAACGTGACAAGTGGTGATCCTGTTGTTGGCTTTATTTCCAAGCTAACTAAATAAATCGTACATAAGTTTTGAAAAACTCATTAGTACGAGCTCGGATCTGAGGACAATATAATTTTGATAATTTGGTACTAAATGTTAAACTAATAAACAAGTAAAATGTAATACGTTATTTTAACACAATGTTTATACATTTCTCCTCCAAAACAATCTATGTGTTGTGACTGTTATCGTTGACTGCGTGGACAGCTGTCCGGCGTGTCCTGGATGTGATACAATATCGAAGGATACCCCGGAAACGAGATGATTAAGTGTGGGAAAAACCGTGAACATGAAGTTGCAGTTAGGTACAACAACTATAGTTAGGTAGTTGAGTGTATTTAAAATGTTTTTAAATTAGCACTCTTGTGATTTGAAACTAGAACGTAACGAAATGAAACACTAAAAAGGGATGAAATGAGTTAAGTCATAATGAGAGAAAGAGAAATCAACGAGTGCTAAAATATATCTTCTATTGCTGATGGTTTCACTTTGCTCTCGTGGCAAACCTTTCTCACAAAAAAGTCGATGTAATACTGTTGTCAGCATAACATATTTTCATGTATTTTAATTAGACAAGGGGGTTATGTTATTTATAACAATATATAAAAAATATAACTTCCCCCTCCAATTTCAAATATATGGTTTGTCCTCTGAAATTCGAATGCATATATCAAAACTTAAAGTCACGATAGCCGAGTGGTTGGGTAGTTGGAATTTCGAGTCGAGAGACCCGAGTTCGATCGCCAGGTGGCAGGCTCGTATCAATGGGTTTTTCAAAGACCTATGTACGAATATATCGTTGGCTTGGACATAAAGACGGCGACGGGCTCACCACCCGTCACGTTGTCCCGAAAATATCTTCGGTAGAATGTGGGTCGAAGGGACTTAATTATCTAGACTAGACCTCTGTCTATCACTGTATTGGTAATTGCGTGAAGATATTTATTTATTTATTTATTTCAAAACTCGATAGCCATAGCTAGCGTTTCGACCGCTGAACTACTCGCTTATAACTGTAAACAAACTGGTAAAGTGACCAAAAAAGTTTTAATTCCATTTTTGTAGAATCGTCAGTCAACCGACTGGCAGGCGGAACGCGGAACCGTGAGCTCGTCTTAATTTTTTGTTCTCATATGGTACTGTAGTTTGCTCGATTCGGTTGGAATCAATGATGTCACTATATTTCGTGATGCCGGCGGACCAGTTTGCGTTTACCGTAATTATTGCACCATAAACTGAACACTCACTTTTTGTTGATTCATCATTTTATTGTTTTGTTTAGTATAAATACATACATACATACATAGGGACAACATCACATAATTGCTCTGATCTCAAAGTAAGTAGCTAATGCACTTGTGTTATGGAATAGGAAACACTGGAGGTACCACAAACAAGCAGAACTGAGAGTGTAGAAAAATTTTTATTTTTACATAGACCCTTCCGGGAATCGACCCCGAAATCACATAATATGCCACTCAGGTACGGAGGTCGTCAAATTACATTTCATTGCCTTTTTTAACAGTGGTGTTTGAAGTTGTGGTTCTCTATGTAAATTAAAAATAAGTCTATATGTAATAGGGCATATTACGGAATAGATTTCGCAATGCTCTCAAATCTAAAAAAAACACCTGGCGCATTGCAGGATGAGTTGAATAAATGCAGTACGAATGTGGTCTTACTTCGCTGTTTTTTTTTGTCTAAATTCATTACATTAAAATATAAACAGCGACGCTCTGCAGTCATGTTATATCTATGCTATATAAGTAGAATATGAAGTACAGA
Source organism: Sericinus montela (assembly GCA_029286605.1). NCBI lineage: Eukaryota > Metazoa > Arthropoda > Insecta > Lepidoptera > Papilionidae > Sericinus > Sericinus montela. The sequence goes on along the minus strand of JAGSMR010000017.1, from coordinate 1,355,855 downwards.
GCTTTAAAGCTTGATTGAGCTTATCAGTAAACGTGGCGAAATGTAATAAAAGTTTGTCGGACATACTTTTTTATTGGATAATGATGTAAAAAAACAGCTGAAGTGTGACTACTGCAAACAACTTCAAAAATAGGTTTAGGGATTCCTTGTCAGTCCTGAGGGTGATGGAATGTCTCATAGCTCGTAACTGCTGTAGCTTTCTCTCTCTCTCTCTCTCTCATAACTTTCTAACAGGAACACAATAGTTATTACACAACTATCTGTCGGCAGAAATAATTAAGAGTATGTTACTGACCCAGTTTAACATCAAAATGTTTTGACATAATTTTCACTTTCAACCACAGTTTCGTATAAAGGTTCCTCTGATAGAAATTCCGTAGATATTCTCTTTTTTCTATTTTTGTTATCATGTCATACCAATTTATGAAGGAAGCAATGACTGTGGGACTAGTCTACAGACGATCAAAGCATATTCCAAAATAAAATGATAAAAGAGAAAAAAATATATCAAGGCAGCATATTGCAGTCTGAGCTAAATAATTAATCATCAATCGCAGATATATCTACCATATTAAAACATAATTACGTGAAGAATACAGACAGTACAGGCTACTAGAGAAAGTATTACGAACCCACGCCATCGATATACATTTTTAAATATCGAACAGTTCGGATAGACGCGTAAAGCAGTCATTAAAATGAATATTTCAAATGTATTTAAAGCGAATATTCACGAAAGCCTTAGTTAGTAGCCGGTTGGGTGGTCGGAATATCGGGACGAAAGACCAGAGTTCATCCCCAGGTGGCAGGCTCGTACCAATGAGTTTTTCAAAAACTTATGTACCGATTACATCGTTGGCGACGGGCTCACCACTTGTTACGTTGTCCCGAAAATGTCTTTGGTGGAAGGTGGGTCGAAGGGACTTAAATGTCTAGACTAGACCTATGTCTACCCCTGTATTGGGGTTTGCGTGAGATATTTATTTTATTATTTATTTTACATTAACATTAATTTTCCGTGCCGTGGTAACGATTTCACTATTAGTGTAAATAACTTTTAGATAAATTTATTTGCGAAAACGCTGAAATAAATTAAAATCTATTGTCAAAACCAGTATAGTTCTGCCATTGGCACAAAATGGCAAACTTGTTTAGCTGCGGTTTTAGCGTCGCCGCTACTGGGGCATGCGGTTGGATGTTAACGTCCCACGTAGTGCATAAGTATACATAGATGGTTGATTAAAATCACCTATCACCTGAAATAATCTTGTTTTATTATTGTTTTCATTCTGGTTGGGTTGTCGGATTTCGAGGCAAGAGTTGCGAGTTCGATCCTAGGTGGTAGGCTCGTACTGAGAGGTTTTTTTTTTTCAAAACTTATGTACGATTTATATCGTTGGCTACGCTATATTTATATAGGTACGCCTGTCCCGAGGCCTCAAAAATATCTTCAGTGATAAGTGGGTCGAAAGTACTTAATTTTCTACCCCAGTATTGGAAATGGCGTGAAAATGTAATTTTTTTTATTCCTTAACAGTTTTTACCGTTTTATTTCCGTTTCTGAAGTTCGTTGAAGTAAATTGTTGAATTATATTTAAAAAAATGTTTCTATATCATGTATTATTTTAAACCTTTTCATACGTCATAATAGAGTCGACGACGGCCTACCGCTTATTGAATGCGTTTCTTTCAACGTTAAATAGGTCAGCGACGTGTATGATTCTTTCATAGACGTAAAAAAATTACTTTAAACCGTTAATACTCCAACCGTCCGCGCACGCCACTTATTACCACGCACACCGGCGCAAGTATTGATTCAGCACAAAGGCTGGCCCTATTCCATCAACTCACCAGTTAATGACAACGGGCGATGGTAGTAAAAAGCACATAACCTAGTTTCATGCGAAAGAAATGGGATTCTTTGATTCGTGGTTACACGGCTTTCATTCACCGTTACACTTGAGTTTCGGGGCGGGCTTTGTTCATATTTTGTAAAACGAAATTTGAAAAAAAGGTGTTTTTTGTGCTGGTATTATATTATATGTATTTAAGATATCGAAACTTTGCCGTGTGCCGTAAAAATTTACCATCACTTTCGTACCTACCTGTGTGTGCCGTTAGAGGCGCCAAAGTTAAGTTGTACGAATTGCAACGGCTACAGATACATGGCAGAATAATTTACTCAAATGAATTTATTGATATAACTTTAAAAAAAAATTCACGCAATTCCCAATACAGGGGTAGACAGAGGTCTAGTCTAGACAATTAAGTCCCTTTGACCCACCTTCCACCGATGATATTTCCGGGACAAGGAGACCGGTGGCGAGCCCGTCGCCGTCTTTATGTCCAAGCCAACGATATAATTCGTACATAAGTTTTTGAAAAACCCATTGGTACGAGCCTGCCACCTGGGGATCGAACTCGGGTCTCTTGACTTGAAATTCCGACCACCCAACCACTCGGCTATCGTGACTTCTTATATCTCGATACAAATTTTGCAAAACGATAACGCACAGTAATGTGATTGTACAGTGATCGTCAATCCGCTTTCCAAGCATGGCGTGCGAAGGCCTATTTCTTATTATGATTGTAAATGCTTTTTTTTGTTAAGCATTAGATTATAAAAGTGGAAAAGTAAAATGAAATGTAATGCCCGTTTAATTGGATTAAGGAACGCGACTTTAATACCTTTAAGGATTATGGAGTTTTACTGGTTTTGATAATCCAAAGCTTTGACGTTGACCGGGCAACGAACCGTTTTACCTTATTCTGCATATAATATTTGTTGAATGTATTACATATATAACTTTAGCTCTCAATATAGATAGCTTTAGATATAACTGCTATTATATGTATCGTTTGTATTGCTTTTATGTATTGTACAACATATATATTGTATTATTTTATTCTTTGGATCGCACCTGCTATCTACTTTTCACCATTACAAGGGTTGACTGGTAGAGAATGCCATCAGGCATTAAGTCCGCCCATTATTTTATTGCCCTTACTTTAAGGTGTCTCAATAAAGAATAAATAAATAGATGTGTTTATTCTTAAGCTTAAGTGTAAGTGTAATATGTGCATGTAGGTTCTTCTTGAGTGAGCAGCTTATGATACATGATGATGAAATGATTTCAATATTTTAAGTTTCTATGTATAATAAACATATAAATATTTTTTGTTCGCTTTAAGGCTAGAGTGGTCCAAATCAGCAGCCGTAAAATCGAATAAAAAATGTATTTTGTACAAAAATATATTTCACAGCATTACCAATGATAATCATCGATACAACTTCTTGTTTTTTTTTCTTCTTATAAACACAATTAATGTTCGCATCGATCTTAAATTTACTGCAGTTTTCATAAAATAATTATGAACTTGCAATGTATAGCTAATTGCGATATATTCATCATTCGGGACTGAATCATTAGTGAGTTCATCGTCATTGATAGTGTGAAAAGATCAAAGTATGTAACACTTCAAAGGCGCTATTCATTTGTTCGATTCACGCGTCATGTTTCATCGGGGGAGTTCATTTAACACTGGCATCTTTCGAGATTTACGATCCACGTTTTAGTAGTTGAAGCCTGCGGAAACGCTATGGAAGTACTTTACTGGGAACGATTAAAACATACTTAGATTCGTGATACCGAAATATCGGATGTGGGCGTTAACGCGTACAATGTTATCGCTTAACAATTAAAACCTTCGTCTAAAGACGTCTATTAACTCTCACGATAAAGTCACGATGGCCAAGTGGTTGGGTGATCGAAATTCGAGTCAAGATACCATTGGGTTCTTTCAAAACTTTCAAAGCTCACCAATTGTCACGTAGTCCCAATACATGTCTTCGGGAGAGGGTCTTAAGGATTTAATTGTCCAGACTTTAGTTTACACCAGTATTTAGAATTTCGTGAAGATATTTTTTGCTAAATTTTTAGTCCATGATGCTTCAGTCTTTTAAGTTTCTTTACGTCAGTTGCTTTATGCGTAAGCTAGATGGATATGTAGTCAGTTAGACTGCAGAATTTGAAGATCGCTATCTCTTTATCTGCTTAGAAATCATCAGTACGTGTCTTAAACATTTCTATTATCAAATAGCATTGTGATAAATGTTGTGTTCCGTTTTGAAAGAGAGCGCGAGCCAGTTCAGTCACGGGCTATGTGGCATCCTTATTCCTCGGGGGTTAAGTAAAGTTCCTGCCAGGATACTATGCGATAGGCCGTCCACCTGTCACATTATCCCAAATAGGCTTCGGTTAAAGGTGTTTCGCAGGGACTTGATTGTCCAGACCACTGTCTACTCCAACATTGGAATTTTGTCATGTGGATACAATTAGGAGAAGCTTAAGCGCGACAGATATAACGAAGTTAAAGTGAAAGCTCGATCGCTGTATATGCGTCACTGTAATCGATATGCAATCGGCGGCGGTAATCCAGTCATATTAAATATGTACAACTTTTGGGAGAACTTTGACGTATTATAGAAATAAAGAGACTTGCAGTGTTATGAAATGGAAGTCGTCACGAAAAGTGAAACTAACTATTAGAGGAGTCTATTTAGTATGTTTTATAGTCGTTACAATCTGCGTTAGTAGAGTACAAAGACTAGGCCAAAGTCTAACGGTTTACGGAGTGGGAGATGTACTATCCCAGGTTCCGGTCCGGAGTTTTTTTTTTTTTAATAGGAAAAGGGAGGCAAACGAGCTGGTGGATCACGTGATTGTAAGTGATCACCGCCGCCCATGAACACCCGCAATACCAGAGGCATAGCAGATGCGTTGCCTCCCATAGAGTGCCCCCCCCAGGATTGGGGGAGGGGGGGTGTGTGGGCCACCGGTTACCTGCACTCATCAGACGAAACGCAGAAGTTTGTTTGACTTCTACTTTACGCCGGTATTCTGTGAGGTCGTGGTACTTCCCCGGTCGAGCCGGCCCATTCATGCAACAGCAAAAGCTGATGCGTGGCTCTACCACTGTTAAAAAGTTCCACTTTTTTCGTAAACCACTCTAAATACAAGCATTGTTTAGTTGTGTGGTTTAGTTGTGGATATGGGACAGCCTGTAGTGAAGATGTTCCCTTCTCCAAAGACATGCTATGTTCGCCAATGACATGCGAAGTCATGCATTCTATTTGTCTTATACATTTAGTAATTTTTGCCACATTGCAATGTCGTTCACACCTTTACTTTTCCGGAGTTTAAATAGTCAGTTTCTCCCCGGACTTCCAATACTCCAAATCTAAATTCGTTAAGCAAAATCGCGGTTAACGAAAATTAAAGAGGGACAGATCAAGAGTACTTACATACCTAGACATGAAATAATGAATTTAAAATAAACGAAAGAGGTTTACAAGGATCATGATCTATGCAAAAAAAGTCACGATAGCCGAGTGGGTGGTCGGAATTTCGAGTCGAGAGACCCGAGTTCGATCCCCAAGTGGCAGGCTCGTACCAATGGGTTTTTTCAAAACCTATGTACGATTCATATCGTTGGCTTGGACATAAAGACGGCGACGGGCTCACCACCTGTCACGTTGTCCCGAAAATATCTTCGGTGGAAGCTGGGTCAAAGGGACTAAATTGTCTAGACTAGACCTCTGTCTACCCCTGTATTGGGAATTGCGTGAAGATATTTTTTTATGATCTATGCATGAAGATTAGCAATACGGTGTAGATCCCTACAATGGAAACTAATCCAGGCTATGTTATAAACTGGGGGCCAAATGGCATTCATCCCTTTCATCTCATTCATCCCTAAAATAATACTAGCAGCACAGAGTAGGATAAGAATCGTTACGGAGTGCATTATTTGCGTGAAGAATTAGCATTTTATTTTTTTATATGTTTTAAGGTGTATTTTATGTTTAATATGTTTTAAAGGTGAACAACCCTTACCCTTGACGCGGCATTGAGGGTCGGCATTGCTTTACCATTTAGTGATTCCAGTTGAAGCAAATCGCGAAATTTATTACACCCGAGTCGTGTCTGAAAGAGATCAAGTTTTATGAGCGCCAAACTAGTAACGTTTAACATTCGTTTTGTGCATGGTGCAAAGGACATTTAAGTAGAAGAAATATATCTTTTACTAGCTGTTGTAAAGAGCTCTGCTCGCGTTATGTTTAAAAATCATTCATTTTCTTCATTCATTTCCAAATACAGGGGTCAGAGATCTAGATAATTTAGTCCCTTCTACTCACATTTCACCAGAGCTTGTTAGGGTTGAAGTGACATTAGCGGGCCTATCGGCATCATTTTGTCCAAGCCTCCAATACAAATCGTACGTGAGTATCGAAAAGTGTGAATCATCCAAACCATGTCGAAACGAATGTCGTGGCTCAATAGTCGTTGATCGATTTGTCTACGTTACACATTATGGAAAATAGCATTAAATTTGGTCTAATTATTTCGTAAATTAGCGTGTGCCATGGACACGTTATTTAGATATTATGTCAGTGACGAGAACGAACACGGGATTTTTACGAAAAAATCACGTTAATTGCATGTGAATTATTACTAAACCTAATACTCCTACTACCTATTTTTGATAACCTCCGTGGATGAGTGTCGTATACACTGGTTTGTCGTGGTGTCTCCAACTCTGAGGTCTCGGGTTCGTTTCTTGTCGGATCATTGTAGAAAATAACTTTTTCTACACTGTCTTTTGTTTTATCATGGTTTTCTACATTGTTTGAACGATGTTTCCGGTTCCATAACACGCGTGCTTTAGCTACTTGTATTCGAATCAGTATATTGTAGTATCCATGCATATTTATTTATTATTCAAAACGCATTACACCTTGTTTATTTTCATGGACGGTCGAATCCGTACCCTCGTTTATTACCTTATGAAATGTAAGATAGTAAAGCCTTACCGAAATGCTTTTACAATTTTCATATTTTTTTATATCTTAAGTATTTTTAAGAGTTATTACCTACTCCTATATTATGTATTTTAGTTACCTCTTAAGACGCCTCCGAAAACACAGGAATTAATTTGTCTACTGTCTTATATATTATATTGGATTAATGACACGAATGAGTAGCAGTCACTCACATAATTGTCGTAACTGTTAAAGAAAGGTTTGCTGCAAACGAGTTGAGGAATAAGAATGTTTGCCTCATATTCTTTAATCGCTCAGGGTACTATATTACAGGTTCCTGTGGTAATAAGTACGGTAAGTTGCCTGAGGTAATAGGGTATGAGGGTGATCCCTACGCAAACGGCAGCTAACCCAACGACCCCTCCACCACGACCACTAAACAATGCTTTAGAATAAACAGTGTATTGTAGTGAAATGGCTTTTTAATATTCAGGCAGCCTAGCTAGGTCCTTGATCTAACTACAAACATGCTTTGTTCTTTATTTTTGTATGTAAATAAATAAATAAAGAATAAATATCTTCACGGGGTAGACGGAGGTCTAGACAAGTAAGTCCTTTCGATCAACCTTCTACCGAATACATTTTGGGGACAACGGGACGATCGTCACGTCGTTCACTCGTCGCAGTCCAAGCTAGCGATGTATAAATCGTCTATAAGTTTTTGAAAAAAAAAAAACCAATTGATACGAACCTTCCACCTTGAATCTATCTCAGGGGTCATCTCTAAAATTCCGAACACCCAACCACTCGGCCATCGTGACTTATTTAACATATGTATACGTAATTTTCTTAACAAACCATCGGATCGTCTGTCAGCACGTTATTCGTGGGAATACCCGTAAAAAAAGAGAACTTAATTAACTTTTCTTTTCGTGGGTGTCGAAAAAAATACTTAAGGAAAGAACTTTGTTAATTGCAATAGTTACGGGGTTAGATAGAGGGACAAATATCACAAAAAACAATGTTACATAGTAAGGCAGACTGATGAGTAAGAGCGTCTAAGGAGCGCACTGTCTGCGATCGCCAATTCACTTGCCAAGTATGGCGATTACAGCCAAACTTTCGTACAGGAGCGGTCCATTTTGCTGTGGACTTTAACAGGTCGTGACGTAAGTATGTTACGATTTAATAATCGAATAACGTCGATTTTAAAAGATAATCTTTTTTGTTACAGGGTCATGTGTGGAGGTTGTCCTGTGGTAAGTTTCAATCTAATGAAATCATAGATTATAAATAATAAAAATATATATGTGGATAAATACATATAAAGGTAGGGACAACATCACATACATTGCTCAGATCACAATGTAAGATGCTAAAGCACTTGTGCTATGGGAATCGCAAACAACACCCAGACCCGAGAAAATGTCGAAAAAGTGTTTTTTTTTACATTGTAATCGAACCCGAGACCTCGAGATTGCGGCACCTTGGAAACCGGTGTTTACGCCACTCGTCCACGGAGGTCGTCAAATAAATATAGAAAAGGGAGGCAAACGAGCAGGCGGCTCACGTGATGATAAGTGATTACCGCCGCCCATGAACACCCGCAATACCAGAGGCATTGCAGATGCGTTACCGGCCTTAGAGTGCCCCCCCCCCCCCAGAATTGGGGGAGGGGGGTGTGTGGGCCTCCGGTTACCTGCACTCACCGGACGAAACGCAGAAGTTTGTTAGACTTCTACTTCACGCCGGTATTCTGTGAGGTCGTGGTACTTCCCCGGTCGAGCCGGCCCATTCATGCAACAATGAAAGCTGATGCGTGGCTCTACCACTGTACGTATGGGAAAGTTTAAAAAAATAAACTATTGTTACATACCGACCATCTGGTGATCGAACTCGGGTATCTTGACTGTAATTTTGATCACCCAACAACTCGACTACAGTATTTTTTTTTTCATATAATAAATAAAACTACGAAAATGTTCCTTCTGAAATATTCTTTGAGACTTTATTCTCTATAAAAGGTTAGAGTAAACATTGATTTCGTTTCGGATATCCTGTCGAACATGTTATGTTATGTCAATACGTCACACACATGATACACGGTTTGTGGAAGCCCCAAAGAGATAACAAACTGAGTGTACACTTTTTTATTCTTATAGCAAAATATGTAAAGTAAATTGGTTAGAATTATAATATACAGCAATTAATAATTTCGAGTGCCATTATTTTTTTTAAAATTCACTTTTATCAATGTAAAATGCATATCTAGATGTAATTCGCCACCTATTCCTGAGATAAACAGCCATCTTTATCTGGGGAACTCCTGATCCGGTCGAGCAAGCAAATTGTACAGAAAGGTTTATTACGTTAATAAAATTGAGATTTATCTATTATTCTAATGCCATCCTGGTAGGAATGTGCTATCACTTCTCTGACATAAACCGCCCTTATTATCCAGATAATACTTGATCTCGTCGAGTCTAACTAGCTTAATACTTTGGGTAAGGAATAGGAAGTTTATTATTAGGCCCTATTTACCAAAGTTACTAAAATATAAGTAAGTTTTGACGTTAGTAGCGGCAATATCGCAAGCAGTTTACATATCCGGCAACTGTAGTCGAAGTTTGTGGCAACACCGGTGGTGACAGAACTGCCGGTGGCAGAAATCACATTGTTGTATACTATCGTGGCATATTGCACGATGCAATTTTTCGCAATTAGTACATAAAATAAATAAAATATATATCTTCACGCCAATCTCAATACACGGGTAGACAATGGTCTAGACAATTAAATCCTTTCGACTTGTCTTGACTCGATCCCAATCACCCATCTACTCTCATTAATTTTGTATCGTTACTTATTATTGTAGATACTTTCTTTATAATATAAATTATTTTTTACTTATAATCTAAATTATTCAATATAGTTATTACCTAAGGAAGTGGCCTAAGGATTTTACTATCCGCTCAAATATAAGCTAGAACAGTGTTACCGTTATATTGATTTCCTAACAATCGACCTGAACAATCAACAATCATCTCTATTCGCCATTAACCTTACAAACCTCAACAATGCATGTGACACGGTTCATGAGAGCCGAACGGATTGTGCCAAATACTTTTTGTAAGCCTTGCGAATACGGTCCAAGGTCGCGGTACGGTTGTTGACCGTCCGGCGCGCTGCAGTGCTGCCGGACATTCACCCGTCCGCGGAAATAGAGACGGGCCCCACGTGTGCACAGCTGATGCCGTACGGTTACGATGGGAAGGTCCCATCGCGGTTCAGATTATTTAAACATAGATATCTGAGTAAGTTTTTATTTTATCTTCACCCAATTTCCCGTGGCGGGGGTAGGTAGAGGTCTAGACTGGACAATGACGTTCTCTCGACCGACAATTCTCCGAAGCTTATTTGGAACAATGTGACAGGTGTCGAATTTATCGTCGTTTTGTATGTGACCAAGCCATTAATGTAGACATCCATGACTCAAGTATAAATATTAACATTTATTACAAAAATGTTTGCCCCTACCAGGCTTTGAACCCGCAACCCTTAAGTTCGAAGACAGAGCTACTAAGAATTCGGCTGTCGGGTCGTAAAATGTTAATTATGATTTTGATTGTTGGTTATTGAATGATTGTATTTGAGTCCGGATGAGCAACGTAGATTATAGTAAATATAATTTATTTATAATCCACCAAAAAAAGGATACCTACGGAGTTTCTTTCGCCTTCTTCTTCTCCATTAGGGGAACCACATTACGAAACGGTGGTAAATTAAATATGACTATAGATAAACGAATGTATATTCTGATGTCGATAAATAAATGATTTGATTTGATAATAAAAGGATACTTTGCGGACAAAGTCGCGGACAGGAACTAGTTACCTCATAACCCTGTTTTGTTGGAGAATACTGAGATATAGATAAAGGTTATTTATTTAGTAAAACATGTATTAACGAAGCTGTTGCATAACTTTTAGGAGTAACGTCCAACAAGTCTTTGCCTTGTGTGGCGTACAAATAAGAATTATATCAAAATTAGAACATTAATTTTATCTTACAAATTCATCCTTGATTATTTGATATTGAAAAACATATAAGCAAGTTATAGCAAAAGTTTTATAATGGTAAAACAATTGTGATTTATCTCGTACTCTTTATACCCTGGTGTAGGATTATTCAGAACAAAACATAGATATTGAAATTTTCCGTTCTTGAAGTTCCTGTTGTGTAACTTTCAGTGATTTGAATTCAAACTTTGCAGATCACGCCTGAATAACTTTCGAAGTACGCGACTAGAATTCTTTAATATCCTATGCGGTCCGCCGCAAACTTTAAGAAAGTTGAAGAATAGTGTGCTCTGGGTTTTATTTTAAAACATCAAACATTTGTAAAAGTCACGTTAGGTTCGGTGGTCGAAATTTATAGTCAAGAGACCCGAGTTCGATTCCCAGGAGGCAGGTCGTACCAATGGGTTTATCAAAAAACTTATGTACAAATTATGTCGTTGGCTTGGACATAAAGACAGCGACGGGCTCACCATCTGCCACGTCGTCCCGAAAATATGTTCGGTGGAAGGTAGGTCAAAGGGACTCAATTGTCTAAACTAGGCCTCTGTCTACCCGTGCATTGGGAATTGCTTGAAGATGGATTTGCCTGAACTTTATTGTGATGTAAAACTAAATTTATATAAATAATTTCATATTTTTTTTTTGGAAAATGTGTTAACACAAATGAAACATTGATTTCTAATAGAATATCAGTTTTCTTAAGTATCCAGTTTTACACTAACGGTAATGAACATAAATAAGAATCGACCCTGTCGGTCGAGTCGTTCTCAAGTAATGCTACGTCATTAACGTGGAAATTAATTTTTGTTTATAAATGAGAAAAATAACAAACTGAACTAAATTTCAGGGAAATTTCGTGTAAAACTAACAACTTTACGGTACGGATATGAGTGAAGTAATGGAGATTATGTTAATGGGGACAGCATAAGCTACTTTAATACTTAAAAATTTAAATTAATAATTTGAAAGTTATAGAGTTACGATAGCCGAGAGGGTGGGTGATCGGAATTCGAGTCAAGGGACCCGAGTTCGATCCCCACAGCTCGTACCACCACCTGTGACGTTGTCATAAAAATATTTCTTCGGTTGAAGGTGAATCGAAAGAACTTAACTTTGTCTAGACTACTGTTTACCCTTGCATTGGGAATAGTGTGAAGATTTTTTTTTTATTTTAAATGTTTTGGGGATAATAGAACCCTAAAATCTGTAAAATGTAGTAGAAAGTAAACATCTAGTAACATATAGGGACTCATACTTTGCGTAAATGTTCTAATACTGTTGTTATTTTGTCGGTTAGTACCTAAAAAACCGCGACAGAAGAACAAAATTTAAATAGATAAATAGTAATACCACTAAACAAGATCGATATAAACGGATCATAAAATCGAGTTGTAAATCAAATGTTATCTATCATTCTTCAATAAACAGAGTCATTGCTGCGGACGCTCGAAGTGGCGATACGTCGGGAATGGCTCCTCGGACATAAATACACGCCCACGCACGCCCACGTGCACAGGAAACGGTTTCTAGCTGTGAAAATGGTTATGCTTGTGTGTTATTAGAAATGTAATTTATTTATTTACAAAAAAAGGCAACGAAGGGCGTCGTAGTCCAGGCCCTAGGCGTTCCCTTCCAGTCTGTGAGATGACCTCCGTGGACGAATGGCGTACACATCGCGTTCATGGGGTCGCCATCTCTGCGGTCTCGAGTTCGATTCCCGGTCGGGTTAAACTTTTTCTAAATTTTCTCGGGTTTGGGTGTTTGTGGTTCCTTCGTCGTTTCTTGTTCCATACATATACAAGTGCTTAAGCTGCTTACTATGGGATCAGAGCAATGTATGTGATGTTGTCCCTATCCGTGTATCTATTTATTTATTTTTATTTTTTCCAGTCAACTCTCCGGGGTAGCAACCCCAATTACGAAAGATCACCAGATCTTTCGTAATTGGTGTAACATACAAAGATAACAAAGAAAAACAACTCTTAATTAAAAGAATAATCATATTATCTTTATATGAATACTAGCGGGCTCGGCAGACGTAGTCCTGCTGTGAAATAAAAAAAATACTTTAACCTACTAGTTTGCCATACTTTAGTTTTTTTTGGTTTTTTTGTTTTTATACTTTTTGGTTTCACGCTATTTCCCATTCTGGCAACGTCCATATAAAATATGTCTCTAACCTAGTAAGAACTGCGACAATCACACTTAACCTCTTTGCGTGAAAATAAAAAAAAATCTGAGCCGACGTCGCGATCCCAGTCAAGAGTTCGCCCGCCTTAGGTTTGTTTCACTAATGATGTCGGCACCGCCTTGTTACGTTAAGAAGAGCTCTTGATGCTAAAACTGTTATGTTTGGAGATAGTATTTAAATATGTAGAATACAAACATACATACATAATGACCTGTAGAAGTACGAGAACGAGACTCCTGGGCAAAGGACTCTCTTATATGCATACATTTTTGGTGGATAATTTTCGAGATGTTTATTCTGCCATATATCGGTAGGAAAGGTATATTAAAGGATTTTCCCCCTGATGCTTACGACATCCACGAGAAGAATGGGGCAATATATTTACACAGATACATTTACTGTTTGGGGAACCGATAGACGCTTCTTAAGGCATGTCCAGGGGTGTGGGAGAGAGAGAGAGAGAGGATTGACGCTCTCCCGAGGCGGAGACAGCTCGGATCGGGCTTTGGTGTTCGCGAAAGCGTTCCCTTGGCCCAGCTTTAAAGGCAGAACCATGGGGTTTAAGTCGATGCAACCCCAATATTACCTTAGAAAAAGGTGCGCGGTGTCGCGTACAATCCGTATCAATACAAATATGTAAAATATTCCTCATTTAGTGAAGCCTGTCCTGCAGTTGAATGTTTGTGACAGTGTAAGTTGCAGTAGACTCATAAAAGAACCTACCACTATTTCGTCTCTTCCCGTGGGTATAGTAAAAGTCGACGAAAGGATCTATAAATATCAGAAAAAGGAAAACAGCATCTATATGCATGATAACATTAAAACAAAAAAAAGCGGTTGCCAGCCAGCTGGATAAATTATATAAAAATTTCTTACGAGTGGTCGTATGTGAAAATGAAGTCATTTACTTGTAACAAATGAATAACGAGGCTGCGGCAAACCAAAGCCGCAAAGTGGCCGTAGTTATCAGGTTATTGACGTGAAAAGAATAATACAGTAAGTCGCTACCTTACGTACACTACACGATATATGCGAAGAACGCATTGACTACGAATCTTATTATTTAAAAACATAACAGTTTGTAATCAGCGATAGGCTTATCACCTAAGGTGGGTCTAAAGGACTTATTCGTCCAGATGTGTCTACTCCATCGGGAATATGAGTATTAATCTTGTAGTTACAATTCTTACATTGGTATTTCGATAATCATATCCCTTACGAATCGTTCAGTATGTTATATTTAGATAGCCTTTTGTATTTTATCTTTGAGCCAAATCATTTATACACGAAAAATCCTTTAAAAATCTCTTATATCGTCTATATTCAATGAGCTTATGGGTCACGGAAGTACTATTTTATATAAAATTTCCGTGTCACAATGTTAGTTACCTTACTCCTCCGAAACGGCTCAACCGATTCTCATGAAATTTTGTGTGCATATTGGGTAGGTCTGAGAATCGGACATCTATTTTTCACCCCCCTAAATGTTAAGGGTAGTCCAACCCTATTTTTTTATTTTTAAATATTTTTTTATTATAGCATTAAAAATACATAAAACCCTAAATTTTTACCCCTCTACGATCAACCCCTATTTTTTTATTTGGCAAAACAACGTTTGCGGGGTCAGCTAGTATATTATAAAAGTGATTATAAACCTGGTCTTATTAATTGCCTACTAGTATTATTATAATAGTACTGTAGTCAATTGAATATTGTTAAATATGTAATTTATTAACAAAATAATCATAATCATATTGAAGAATGACAAAGGCTTCTGTTGCATTATATGTTTTTGTAACCTCGGGACCGATTTTTATTACTTTTATTCTTTTCTTTTATTCTTTCCTTATACATTTTCATTTAACTAATATTTATATGAAATATATTTTTTAATATTAGGAATAAGAAGGACATCTTTAACATTGTAAGGATTTCATTTTATAAACTGTAAAGGCTGCTGCTAAGTGATATTTCAAAGTTGGCTATTTTCCAGGAAAACTAATTATTCAGGGAGTAAATTACCCCTCGAACGGTTTTCGAGTCTATTTGAACTGGCGGAGGGTCGCCTACGAGGAATTTATTAGAGAATTATTAAGTTTCTTTTAGCCGTATATCTTCCTAAAATTCCCCTCCAAGATTCTCATTGAAATCGTGAAAATTTATATGTGTATGGTAAAGCGTCTTCCTACTTGACTCCCAATTGGGGAATTGTTCATAATCGTTTCATTTATTCGCTTTTCCTGCTGATGCACGAGTTTCTTAGTGAGATTTTCGGGGTGGTACCACGGCATCTTAGTGAAGCCGCAAGCAGTAACTAAGCGTACCTAACGGGCCTTCGAACAAATGATCCTTCATTTATACATATAAAATATATTTTTTATTCATTTTTCTAAAGTCTCTTCCTTTTACCCTTTAATATATTTTTTCATAGTGCCGTTCTTTTTCTTTTTAAAAAAAAAATAAAAAAGCAAGTAATTAATTTAGTTATTTAAATATGTTCTCCATGGTTTGTCATTGTTATTCACTTAAACGGGGGAATCCCGCAATAGCTATTGTACGATGATATGCGTCAAGGATTTAGTATATATGTGCTCGTCATTGCGAGGGATGTTCTGTGTTGCACACTTTTGTGGCACACGATAATCCTGGGCAAAAAAGAAATTATTTTTTTTACTTAATATATTATCTGATTTTAATGTAATTTTTAAAGATTTTTCTCTTCAACACATTAAGGGTCCATGTCCATCGGGGTACAGGTATAATTGATACGGCGGTAGCTACCGCCCCTGGCCTCAAGAGATCCATAAAAAATATCTAGTTAGGCGCCTAGGCGCTGATTTGAAATCTTCAAACGTCTAGTTTCGATATGTAAGAAATTTTTTACATATCGAAACTAGACGTCTGAAGATTTGCTTTTTTTTTTTTTTTATAAGTTTTGCGTGAAAAACGACTTAACATTTTGCGTGAAAACCTTTTGCTAAGTTACCACTGCAGCCACACTACCTGCAAATCATTTAAAAAAAAAGTTACAGAATTTTAGAAGGTTTTTTTTATCTTCACGCCCTTTCCCACACCGGGTAGGCAGATGCATAGACCGGAGTGTCCTTCCGTCCCATTTTTCAACATAGCCTATTTGGGACCACATGTCCAAGTTAACGGTACAATATATTTATACATACATACATAAATATTTATAGATACACACAAACGTCCAACTCTAATACAAATATTATTATTTATCACGCAAATGTTTGCCCCTAGCCGGCTTCGAACCCGCAACTCTTAGCTTAGGAAGCATTATAAATAAAATTAGTGCTTCTTTTAATTATTATTATTCTTTGAAGTATTACAAGTCACGATAGTCGAGTGATTGGGTGGTCGGAATTTCGAGTCGAGAGATCCGAGTTCGATCCCCAGGTGGCAGGCTTTTTCAAAAACTTATGTACGAATTATATCGTTGGCTTGGACAAAAAGGCGGCGACGGGCTCACCACCTGTCACTCTTCTTCTTCCTGCCCTTATCCCATGCTATGTGGGGTCGGCACAACATGTCTTCTTCTTCCACTCTCCTCTATTTCCCGTCATCTCAATACTCACTCCTTTCTTTCGCATGTCTTCTTTCACACAATCCATCCTTCGTGTTTTTGGTCTCCCCATAGTTCTTCGTCCATCTACATTCATCTCTAACATTCTTTTGCCTATGTTACATTCTTCCCTCCTCATTACATGCCCGAACCATGCTAACCTACCACTCTTCATTTTCTCTGTCACTGGTGCTACTTTCAAGCTTCCCCTTATATACTCATTCTTTATCCGATCTTTTCTAGTCACTCCACACATCCATCTCAACATTCTCATCTCTGCAGCATGCACTCTTCGCTCACCACTTGTCACGTTGTCCCGAAAATATCTTCGATGGAAGGTTGGTCGAAGAGCCTTAATTGTCTAGACTAGACCTCTGTCTACCCCTGTATTGCGAATTGCGTGAAAATATTTATTTAAATTTATTCTTTGAAGTACTGCGTATTAGATTTGAGAAGATTTAAATTCCGGAATATAAACTAGATTAGTTAGTGTGAAGGCAATCGAGATATAAATCGTAATTAATTCGATATGAAAAGGTCAAGTTTCGTATTGACTTAATATTGCCCCCATTTATTGGGGTACTCTTAAATTTAATTTCATATTAAGATTTAAGCTTCTTCCCAATATAGCGTTTTGTAAAAGGTCTTGCGTTTAATTTAATTCTGTAATTAATGGAAGGGCTATTTATAAGGTGTGTTCATTACTTTACGGGGCTATAATGTTATTATTGGCTGCCGTTTTTCATAAAGACGTTTTCATAAAAGTTTATAAATGTATTAATATTTAACAAGCTACGAAGTCTAATCGCTTGGAAACGAAGCGATTCTCATATCTGCTTATTTAATATTAATATTTTAAGTAACTATATCCAATCATGTTTTATATAGGAGGTGGAAAACGAGTTATCGGTTCCCTTAACTTAATGATTGTGTTGTATGTTGGGTGCGATGGCTACTTTTTAGAATGGAATTTTGAAAGAGAAATGGAGTAGATGAGAGAAAGAAACTCTATGGCCAAATCGCAGAAGCAAAATACGCTTTTAATTCACTTGCCTTGCTTTCTTTGCCCATAAAAAAACTATCCATTCCATAGTTTGTGTGTTATTGTGTAATTGTATATTGGGAAGTTATCACTGTGGGGGCACTTACCATATTCCTCTCATACTCGTGAAAATTGTATAGTAAATTGGTTTAATTTACTATATAATTTCCCCTTTTTTCTCTTTCCTTATTCAGTCAGTAAAAATCTAAGTGCTGAGTATGCTTGAACCCTTTTGCACGTTGTTTCACAATCATTCCAACACTGAACCATCATCGAAAGGATCATCAGTCATCTGTCATCGGCGCGCGCGACGCGACGCTAAGCTTTACAAACACTTTACCAACGCACGACTTTAACATACCTGTCTGTCTGTCAATCAGTCGGTAATCTATAATAATTATGGTTAATGGAGCTGTCACATGTGCTCTTTGTATTATCTACTTATAAAAAGAAATATCTTCACGCATTTCTCAATACAAAAGTAGACTGAGGACTAGGCAATTAAGCTCTTTCGACCCACCTTCCACCGAAGACATATTTTAGAACAACGTAACAGGTGGTGAGCAGGTCTCCACCTTCATGTCCAAGCCACCGATATAAATGGTACATAAGCTTTGAAAAAAAAAAAAACCTATTGGTACGAGCCTTGCTACCCATCTGGTAAAATACTAGTTCAAAATTCAGCAGACCGGTAACGGGCAGTAGCGTCTAAGGTGCAAGATGTTTGGCACTGCGATACAGCGCCTATACGCTTGCCTAGCGTGGCGATTACGGCGAATCGTCCATTTCTATAGGAGCCTATTTTCTCAGGTGAAATTTCACGTGCCGTTATATATGTATGTAATAAAATACTCATAAACTTCGAGTGAAATTCCATTCAGTATTTTCAATCAACCTCCTGCGTCTTCGGTAAGCCTTACATCTCGTAACTAGAGCCTTAGATAATCGAATCCTCGGTTGCTGAATCCGTATTAGACGGGATTCTTTATTTATACAATTTAAAAAGGTAAAACAAAAAGTTTTTCGTTTATAAATATGATATTGGAAATATTTGGCTTACTTTACCGTAGTAAAGCTCCCAGTGAGACAGCTGTAACTGATCGTGATTTTAATCCTGCCTTTTTTAGGACTACACTAAGTCCTAGAAAAGGCAGGATATCAAATATCAGGGAATAGTAAAGTATTTTTGCGAACGTAACATAATTCAGAAAAAAAAATCAATTTAATAACAAAAGTTAGCGGACTAGGCTTATAATTTTTCTTTCACATGAGAACTCTAAATAGAAACTATATCTACATAAAAATTACTTAAAAATTTATTACTCAATTGACATATACCAAATTTTAACGACACTCGCATGAAAGCTGCTCGCATGAATTTAGTTTAAACAAAAAACTACAATAATCGTAGAACCCTACTCCTCGTGGCATGGTACCAAGAACGCTGTCTGCATTTCCACGTTGAAGGGCTAGACTTAACCGTTGAGCTACAAAAGTACCAGCCGTCTTGTCACCAGCGGCAATGACCAGTTGTGGATACAATTGTTCAATAATACAATATATATTGTTGTACAATTGTAATTATAATTAATATATACAATTACAATGTTATTACTTATCAATTATAAAGCAGGAAAAGTACACAAAGAAATGGTTTAATAGAATTGTAATACATTTCTAAATAAATAATGATTTAATTTTTCAGGGGTCACGATAGTCGAGTGGTTGAGTGGTCGGAATTTCGAGTCAAGAGATCGTAGTTCGATCCCCAGGTGATAGGTAGGCTCGTACCAATGGATTTTTCAAAAACTTATGTACGAATTATATCGTTGGCTTCTACATAAAAACAGCGACGGGCTGGTGGAAGGTGGGTCAAAGGGACTTAACTGTCTAAACTAGACCTCTGTCTACCTCTGCATTGGGAATTGCATGAAGATATTTATTTATAAGAGATTTATTTAATTTTTAATCATGTTTAAATAAATTTTTCAGAGTATACACCCACCTTTATTGACAGAACTTTAAATAAAGCATTATCTCAATACAAAACATTGGCTTTTTAGCGTGGTAGCGTTAAAGTGGTTTTTTCTTCTTCTTTACAGCCTATCAAATTTCCTGTGCTGAACATAGGCCTCCCCCAAAGATTTCTAGAAAGAATCCCGAGCCACTTGCGTCCATCGGCTCCCCGCACTGTTATGCAGGTGGTCTCTTCACCTTGTGGGAGGTCATCCCACACTGCGCCAGCCAGCCAGAATGAGGCTGCCACTCGAGAACTTTTCTTCCCCAACAGTTGTCAGTTCTGCGAACGGCCAAAAAAGCTGGCCTATTGCCAATACCAACACTTGGGTGCATTCTGGTCCATATGGTGCTGTCGGTTACCCTAGTTAAAATAAATAAATAAATATCTTCACGCAATTTCCAATACAGGGGTAGACAGAGGTCTAGTCTAGACAATTAAGTCCCTTCGACCCACCTTCCACCGAAGATATTTTCCGGACAACGTGACAGGTTACCCTACTACACTACAGGTCTACTGCGGATATGATCGTTGCGGATTGCGTAACGCAAGTAATTATTTATTTTCTATTAATATGACTGTACAAGAAAATATGGAATCTAATCACATTATTACATCAGATTCAGATACATAGTTGTCAAAATTGCCTGCAACGTCTTGTAATATTTCGTAGACGTACGTACTCGTATTTACGATATGCCGTTTCGCCAACTTTATGTTGCGAAATATACGACTTCGCGAGAAGTCACTCAGTTTTATTCCTTTAAATAACGTTCAACGAAATAAAAATGGCTCTTTTGTGTTTCACATAAACATGTTCAATTACGTGTCCAGTTACAGTAACATACAATCCTCGAATCGAATCGATCGGAATTCGAGTCTAGAGACGTATGTTCTATTTGCTTGGACATAAAGACGGCGACAGACTCACCACATCACATTGTCCCAAAAAATGTCTTCGGTGGAAGGTGGCTCGAAAGGCCTTAATTGTCTCGACATCTGTTTACTCTATACATACTCTGTATTGGGAATGTCGGGAAGATATCTTTTTTTAAAACCCTTTTTGAAGTGTATAATATATGTTTTAATACGTTCTGCGTTTACGTGATTCACATTGCAGTTTAGTCTCTTTGTACTTGGTTAACCACTTTAGACGAGTGACATAGGGATGGGTCTGTGAATCGGGAGCGTTGAATTTGATTCCTGTACACATATATACAATAAATTGCTTATTAAAATAAGTTTTGAGAATGTTAAGATGTTTTATGTATGTAAGTTTTGTATTCTTGATTTGAAAACCACATCGAAAATATCTGCTAAAGATGTATATCGATGTGTTTGTAGTAAACACGTGTTACTCATATATATTAAAATTTGCGTGGAAACCGTGTTAATGTCTGAATAATGATGTACACTTCATTCTTCATTGCAGTAATCCTGTTTCTCATTTACGTCGTTTTGCGCTAGGTGCGTTCAGTTTGCGCCGGAGAATTCGTTATCTCTAGTGGTTCGTTAGGCGTGTTCCGCAAAACGTATACGCTAATATAAAGGAGCGTGGGTCGGACCCTTGCCGGGTTACGCTTACAGTAAGAGTAATCCGGCAAGGGTCCAAATATTATATTATTGCTGTTCCAAATATTATACTTTAAATAATCTTTTTTTTTAAGTTTTGTAAGCTGAAGTGCGTTTTTATCAGACTCTTTCGTCGCTTCGTATTTATTATAACAAGTTAAAAACGTCGGGAAATAAAAATAGTTTGTAAAAACTAATTAAAAACGCGATAAAATCCGAAAATCGTTTTATTTTCAAACAAAAATATTTTAAAACAAACAAACAAAAAAAGATTATGAAAATTAATAAACGTTGTAGAGGACCTGATGGTCCAGTTGTTTGCCTTCGAAGCTTTGAGTTACGGGTTCTAATACCGCTAGAGGCAAAGAATTTTGTGGTGTATATGTATGTATGAATGTTTTTCTGTTTTGTATTGTACTGTTAGTTTGGAAATTAACACAGCGGTAGGCTCACCACCTGTCTCGTTGTCTTAGATAAAACTTTGGTAGAAAGTGGATAGAAAGGACTAGGCACAGGCCTAGCACAGTGTACGAAATTGCGTGAAAGATATAATTAAATCACATACGTTGTGAACGTTGTGAATTGTCATGTTTTATAACTAGTTTAATTAAGTTTAAGCGTAGGTAGTGAGACATAAATTGTGTAGGTAAAAGCAGTTGTAACCTTTGTACCCTCGCACCTAACGAAGTACGGGGGCTAATATTTCTGAGGGTTTAAAGGTCCGAAAGGGTTTCGGGAGGTTCAATGCTCGAGTTCGGGCTGTCGAATTATGTGTTCAAAAGTATAATATATACGGCTAGATTTAACAGGAAATATATTTATGTCTCTTAACGCCATTTCCAATACAGGGATAGACGGAGTTCTAGACATTTTATTGGGACAACGTGACGAGTGGTGATACCAAAATCAAAATGATTAAAAAGAAATCTCTCACCTTTTATTTTCTCGTGTGGATACAATATAAGAATATACTACTACCTTTCTTGCCGTGGATGTTGTAAGAGGCGACAAAGGGAAATAATACCATTGCATACCTATAGATGGCAAGATAACCATCACGAAAAATACCAGATCAAAATCAGTAGACCTCTGACAACCAGCAGCGTTTAGGTGCGACGTCTGGTACTGAGATCGCCAATCCGCAGTATACGTGGGGATAATGCGAAAATCTCCCGTACAGAAGAGGTTTATGTCCTGCAGTGGAGTTTTTAAGGTTATAATGATGATGGTAAATTTAATGCCACTATCTTTACCGAGAGTTATGAAAAATATAAAAAATTTGGCCGTATGTGTCCCGCATACAGATAACTCACTTCGTTAACCAACGAAAACGAAGCTTGTTTAAAAAGATAACGTTACATGCGCCCGCAGAGTTGACATTGATAAACAATTCCTTGTTTCGAAAACTGTGATATGTGCAAAAAATATGCAGTTATTTATCGAGTTTGTTTTTATTCACAATCCAATATTATATATGCAAGATACGAAGAGGTGACAATAAAATTATTTTATCGAATCGTCTTCTAATCGATCTCAGTGCCTGTCAGTGCAATTTGAATCGATTTATAAAATCGATCTTTGAATCCCACATATACAAATCCCACATATACATAATTTATGGTCATAAAGAATTTACAATACAGACCAATATACAGAGTACTCTTACTTTCACCGGATTATTTCTTTGACTACAAAACTCTATACTCAGCTCAGTTTATGATACATAATTTATACAACATCTTCTTACATCTCACTCATTGTTGCCCTTTAGCGGATTTATGTTTTATTTTAATAATTATCTCTTTGAGTGTATAGGTATCAAATTATAATATGTATCCAAATATAAGTTAAAGTGTATGCGTGACCCACATTTTTTTATGGCACCGAATAGCAGCGCTGCAGTAATACTGCTACAACATATTTCCTGAGTCGGATGCCGTTTCGTCGCTGCAATCTAGCAATTGATTTTATTTTAATTTGTAATTCTTAGCTATAACTCTCTTTTATATGTATTGTTTTGTGGCAAAGAATAAATCTACTTTCTTCTTATTTCTTTCTATTTGATATGTTAAAGCTCAGCGGCTACTTTAGTTTTGTGTAGTTCATGTCACCTGAAAATCTGTAAAATTTTTGCATTTTGGTTATAGACAATCGCAGGATCTTGTCATAGCTTGTCCTGTTGGCCAGGTTGGTTGCAAATGTGGGAGAAGCTTCAAAAATATCATTCATACCATTTCCAATACAGTGGTAAATAGAGGTGTAGACAATTAAGTTGTTTGTAAGCACGTCGCCGTCTTAATGTTCAAGCCAACGATATAAATCGTATGTAAATTTTTGAAAAAACAAATTGGTTTTGAAAAACCCATGGGGATGGAAATACTCGATTCGACCGATCATCCTATCACTTGGCTGTCAAGACTATTTGACTATATCTAATAATTGACTCTTAAATTAATTATTTGGTAGCAATGAATAAACTTACATTCTTTATAAAATAAAATTTACATGTTTTAAATCTAAATTTGTGTTAATGCTCTGTTTTTGTGAAGATATTTTTATTGATTACATTTTTCATATAAAAATCTGCATGCAGCAACTCTGAGAGAAACCGCATTTTTTACAGAGGCTTGAAACAATGTCAAGTTTTAACCTAGTTCAAAGAATATTTTTTATCCTTAGTTACGCCGGATTTCACCGTTTTGCTCGAAAAATATCGCATATTCAGCTGAACAGCGAGTGAGAGAGTTTTGAAAGCAGCGAAAACAACAATGATGCTGGGATTGAGGTCGGAAACTAGTTCGCGCTCGCATTGACGTCTGTGTGTTTTACTCCAGTTATTACTACAGGGGATAGATCTGACTAAATTCGTTGTGTCGTGGTAATGGATTGCTTTGTGTATCGCTGTATCAGTTGAGGAATGCACTTGGACCAAAATAACGAAGCTAGATTTTGGTCTGTTTCGCTGTTTTAAAAGTTTTTCTACTAATTTTTTTTTAGTTTATTGCACGATCTCTACATATTATTCGGTGTGTTTGTTTTTTGTTTCGATTGTCAATTTTAAATTTAAAAGTTTGGAAAGTGTAATGTACACATTGTGTGCTCTTTTCTATCTTCACGTCATTTCCCGATACTCGTAGCCTGACGTTAGACAATTAGTCCTTTAGTACAACATTTTACTGTACCTTTATTGGGACGTGACAGATGGTGAATGGTTTCACAATCGCCGCCTTAGTGTCCAAGCCAACGATGCGATATTCTTACATAGATATATATATTTATGTAAAAGTAACTTAAATATATATCACATAAATGTTTGTCTCTAGCGGGATGCAAGCCCCCAAACTTTTGAAAGACTCTACTTTTGAAGACAGCGACTCTACCAACTATGATGTCGGGTTGTCCAACATTTATGATATGATATTCCAGTGGCAAAGCAACCGTTACGCCCATAAGTTCTATTTTACGCTTATCCATACAGACGAGACGTTTGTCTCAGTCGGACGTTTTGTGACGCGGCTATAAAACTCAGCGTGATGGCAATGTTGTAGTATTTAGCACTCGATGTTCCAGACCGGCGTCTGAAAAAACGTCGTGGTTTATTTTGGAGTTTATTATTTCGTAATAGATTCTTAGTCTTTGACCGAGAAAAACTTAAAAGTTCCGTCACTATTTACTGACGTATAAATTAGAAATCCTTTGTAGAATTTTAAATGACTTTCGGATGTTTTAGTACGCCGTGTGCAATTTAAATAAAATATAAAAATTGGAATAACGTTTTTTATTTTCTGCCACTATTTGGTAGCCATTGCCTCATTTGTCGACTTGCAGGATGCATCTACAGATGTGTTTAGGTTTTGAAGAGTATTTTAAAATTATATTTTCTAATATTATGATGCAATAGCATTTGAAGAATGCAATGCAAAAAATGTGTGTTTACTCAATTGATGTATATTTGTATAAATATTAATCTTTGTAAGTTTATGTAAGTGATGACTTGGACACTATGCGGCGATAGGCTCAACACCTATCGTGTTACCCCTAGTAAGCTCTGGTGAATAAGATCGAAAAGACTACTCTTAGTGTCTTGAGGTCGTCGTGCAGTGTATGTGTGAGTGTATACTTGTTTATTTTGTTTTTATTGATCCATTTGATATAGCGAAATTACGTATTTCATCATGGCGTTTAGTACTGACGTATTAAAAACTTTAAATGAGTATTATCTTCCTATTGTCTTAACATCTAGACAGTTTGTTATTTACATCAACTGCACAAGTTTCAACTTTATTCGACTTTGCCAACGACAATTTAATTTTTTTTTATTTCTAAGGTCGCGATAAATTAGGTTTGAACAAGAAATTTAACTTTTTGTAATTAGGAGAATCGTTTTTATTTCCTTTTCGTCAGTTCACTGTGAGTTTATATTTTATTCGTTAAAATGTACGGCGTTATTTTCGATATGGCAGGTTTATAAAGATGATCTTATCACTAACATTGATTAGGGCATGCTTCAAAGGTTTGTGCACGTTAAACGTTGGAGACCGAATGGTGAACAAAATACATAGCGTGAATGTTAACATTAAAAGGTGTCGAGGTAGGTCGAGACTAAGCGTAACGTCGTAACATCGTAACTTTCGAAGACCATGTTAACAATTTGCTCGAATAGGAAAGGATCAAGAGTACTTTGATGTGCGTGTATAAAAAAAATGGTGAAGCGAAAAGGGGGAGGTAAGGATTGTGACACTTAGCGCTCTGCTGCCTGTGGCTTCCCGGCAGGGACGAATATTATTTATGGAATATGGTAAATCATCCGTTGGTGTTGCATTGTTAAGTTGTTGTTAACTAAGACGTAATGTGGCATGTTACAACCAGTTATAATAGTTTTGAAATGTTGTGCGCTACTTATTTGAGATGATATATGAAGTGCTTAATTCTCGATGTTCAAGTTAATTTGTACTTCAAGTAAACGTACTTCGTGTAGCTGCAAGTTACCGTACAAAGTACGAGTCGCTTACAAACTTCCGAGAAATTTGTGACTGGCAAATGAACTCTCAAATGACGTGTTCGGATTTTAACTTTGCCGTTGTAAAGGTAGAGTAACTTTAATTACTTACTTTGATTAGTTAATTTGATTTTAGATTATATACAGATTGAGTAATCTGTTTTTAAATTATATTAACTGTCTATAATATTTTTAAATAAATATCTTCACGCCAATCTAAATACAGAGGTAGGTAGAGGTCTAGACAATTAAGTCCTTTCGACCCATCTTTCATTGAAGCCTATTAGCGGCAATTTGACAGGTGGTGAACCCGTCGCCGTCTTTATGTCCAAGCCAACGATATAAATCGAGCGTACGAGCGTACGATGGTATGAGCTTTGACAATCGAACTCGGGGCTCCTGACTCGAATGCCCATCACCCCACCCACTCGGTTATCGTAACTATTTCTAAAAAAAAATTTTATTTTCCATCTCTTTTTCTAGAATTGGGTTACACAGACACTGGGACAAAGAGACAATTAAATATTAT
Organism: Sericinus montela; assembly: GCA_029286605.1. NCBI lineage: Eukaryota > Metazoa > Arthropoda > Insecta > Lepidoptera > Papilionidae > Sericinus > Sericinus montela. The sequence goes on along the minus strand of JAGSMR010000017.1, from coordinate 1,329,020 downwards.
CAACCTATCTTTCACCGAAGCATACTTGGAACAAATATCATGTTGATTATTTTGGGTTCTCGTATTTACTAGTCTACGTTATTTGGTTTGTCTCTGAATCTCCAAATGGCTGGCGTATTGAATGCGGTTATTCATTACAATATTGAAGTACCGGTCTCCGGATAGTAAAGGGTTATTTAATTTAATATACGGGAAGAGTTGTTGAATCGTTACAAAGCTTAGCTTTTGAATGACAATACAGTCGTGAATGGATACAGACGAATGCGTAAAATAGGTAGATAGAAGGATAAATAGAATAGTCTTCATTGCACGCCAAAGATTTCTTTCTTCCAGACAATAAAAGTAAATAAAATAAATATGCTCACGTATATTCTCAATACTTGGGTAGACAAGGGTCTATACGTCCTTTCGGCCCACCTTTCAAGTAAGGCAAAGGGTGACTGGTGTTGATCCTATCGCCGTCTTGTATATATACATATAAACCTGCCGCAAGTAGAATCGAACCTGCAACTCTAAACTTCGAAGACAGGGCCACTACCAACTAGGCTAACTGGTCGTCGCACTTCCAGACAACGCGTAATATCCACAATAATTCGAAAGTGTCGGTAACATAAATAAATCAAGGTTAACAACGAGCAGACTCGAAAGGCAGCCCTTCGTCACAATATCCAACGTATCGCGACACTGAGAACAAACTCCGGACGATAAATTTCAATATTTATGTCGACCGCTGAGAGAAGGCGTCTGTGCGCTTGTAAAGTGTTTTGCTGAGAGCGGTTGCGTGTTATACTCTAAAGCGTTTTGTTGGACGTTTTATACGAATTTAGGCTGCATTATTTTTGCAGAAATTTGCTTAATAAACAGAATCTTATGTATGTAACAAAGAGTTTATTTATACATAATTAGTTAGGTAAAAAAAACTTTTATGTATTGTTTTCCTTGGGCCCATTTCTATAATAAACTTGGAAGTAATGTTTTCATAATTTTAATAATAATAATTTAATATGTTTTAAGATTATAAAATGTTTTGCGTAAGAATTTGCAACCCTTTTTATTACGCTGAGTGTCGTAAGGGACGACTAACTAGCAGTGACTATTGACATATGGTGGGATAAACATCATGGAATATTATAAATTAACTTGGTTTGAAGTTTTTTTATGAACGGTAGCATAATGTCCAATACTGCGACTGTCTAATAATGAATAACTGAATAACTGTCTAATAATGCGATCGCCAATCCGTTTACCAAGCGTGGAGATTATGGCAGTTCCTTCTTACGGTGACCGTATCGAGTGGCCATTGACAACTTAAACTAAATTCTTACATTTTCTCTTAAGATATTTTCTATTAAATTTAATGACAGTATGACAGTATGTGTTGATTTAACCCAATAAAATAAACACAGCGACAGGATCACCGCCTCAAATAAGTTCCGCTAAAATGTGGGTCATTAGGACTAATTATCATTATCTAGGACATTATCTAGACTTGTATAGGAAAACGCGTAAAGATATAACCTAATACATCAACCGCGGTATACTTCTGATACAATGTGATTCGCACGAAATAAGATCCGACCGCTAATGCTACGACCACTACCTTGAACAACCGAATTTACTGAATTTGCCGATATTCGAGTTAATTTCTCTTGTCTTGGTCTTTCCTCTTGGAAATATGCAATATACGTATAATGTTAGAAACGCTTTCATCAGCAGTAATTCAACCATCATCTATGTTCATCTATCTTTTTTAAGTTATGTTCTCGGCAAAAAATTTATATCTGCTTTTTTAATGATGATTATGTTTAATGAGGTTACCTGTTTATCTTGTAAGTGGTCAATTTGATGAATGATTATAGCGTAAGAATTTACGTTTCTTTCCCGTAGGTGTCGTAAGAGGCGACTAAGGGAAATGTTTTAAAAACGAAATTGGTTACCGACAGATGGCGGAGTAACGATATCGATAAATATTAGACTAAAATTCAACAGACCCAAGACGGGCAGCGGCGTCAAAGTTGCGAATTGGCTAGTACTGCGATCGCCAACCCGCTTATCTGGCGATTATGGCAAACCCTCACATAGGGGTGAGGCCTAGCCTATGTCCTGTAGTGAACTTTTACATGCCATCATGATCATATGATTGTAAATATAATAATATATAGAAGCATTATAAATTTTATTGTTTACCGACAAACTGCGAGACAAATATCTCAAATAAAATATTAGAAAAAAATAAACGAGCTTGTATACGGATAATTTTACCATCTACCAAACTTGGTAAAAGAGGTATTATTCTAACAATTGCTCTTATCAGAGTCAATCTAGTTAGGCATAATCATAGAGCAAGTTGCATTTTAGCAGCTGGTGGGTTCGCCTGTAATCAATTCAGTTGCACCGGCCGGTTAAACGATTAGCCTCAATTTTAAAATCGCTGGGCTATAGCTAGTGGATTTGATTAGGGAGAATTATTTATGCATACATACATATTCGTACATACGTGTAAACTACATCACACACATTGGCCCTAAAGTAATTAAAAAAAAAGTAAATTAAAATATCTTGACACCATTCCTAATAGATAGTAGACAATTAAATCAGAGAGGTATAGACAATTAAGTCCTTTCAACACACCTTCCGCCGAAGACACTCTTTTGGAACAACCTTCGTCGTCTTTATGTCCTAGACAACGATATAAATCGTACATAAGTTTTTAAAAAAATCCCATTGGTACGAGCCTTGGATTCGAGTCTAAAGCCCCGTGTTCGACGCACGGGGCTTTAGACTCGAATCCTGTTCACAACCACTCGGCTATCGTGACTTCAAAATAAGTTGTAAAAACATATCCAGAAAAAGTGTCTTTACCTGACTTAACTTACAAATTGAGGGCGATATGGCGGGGATCATCTAATTGTATTCAGCTATTTTGTAATAATTCTTTTAAGGAATGTATATGTAATTATTATTGGAGAACTATAAAAAGTAAAAAGAAAGTGTATTATTGTTATTGTTAGGATATTAAAGATACCACTTAACTAGTTACAATTCACAGTCTGGTAGAGAAGAAGAGAAGAACAAACATTTTGAAATATTGACTTGCAAATATATCAATTTATAATTTACATTGCAATTGGCAGAGGTGGGGTTCTAACCTAATACGTAATTCTGACTAATTAACATTTAAAGTCGAAGTGATCGAGCAGTTTAATTTAATAGAGCACCGACAGTCAAAGACGAATAATTTAAACTTACACATCCGATGCTAATTTATTTACGTTCCAACTAATCGGGAGCCGCCGTAACCAAATCGTCGTTTCATCACGCAAGTCGAGTCGGAGCTCACGGTATACTGGTGATTCGTCTACGTACCAGCGATAGTTGAGCCACGGCTTTCGAATTGCCTCAGCGGCGATGTGTCGTAGGGGAGGTCAAGTTGCGTTGGGCCACTGGAGCGATCCGGGCGGGAGCTCAGCGCGCAGCCTCCGCGGTATCGAACGGCCGCGCCCGCTCCCACGTGCTCCATTCAGCGTCGCACCACGTGGGCCCCACATAGTATCGCTGAAATAAGCTGTGTAGTACTTACTACGTGAGTTGTATCATCGTTACCTACAAAAGTACAGATTAAATATACGTTTCGGTATAATAAATATTAAAAAATCTTTTGAGGATATTTAAATGATTAATATTCAATTGGATGTTTTAACTTTTTAGTCATAAAAAATGAAGAGGTGGCTCTCAATTCGGTTGTATATTCTTTTTATTACAGTTGCACCTGAAATCGGCGCCAAGTGTTGATAGATTTGTGATGTTATTTGACATTACAATTACGTTCAGTTAAGATTGGCTTTTACATCGACACCGCCTTTAAGCACCCCATTGAGTAGTGCTTTTTGGAATATTTCATTTAATTGAACTAGTAAAAGTTTCACTATGAAAGTTATTCTTAGCTTTTTGTGTTCCTCTGAAGTCGTAACATTTTTTTTACCATTTCTAATGCATTCAAAACTAGATGACTCTACTTTTGATGAGATTCAGCAAAACTCACCAGCAGAAACTGTCTGGATGGTTCTGTTCAAACTGGTTGGATCTACCACTTTGTAAAAAAAAAATATTAGCTGTCAGGAATAGTTTTAATACATGTGCTATTTATATCGCTTTCTTTTTTACACAACAATTGATCTTGATTTGTGTAGTTCCTGAGTAGGATGTCTGCAGTCAGGTACGCCAATATGAATACAACGAAACACTAAGTCCATGAAACTATAATTATACGAGTCTGTCATTAAGTTACGTTGTAAAATTTAATTGAAATAAGTATTAAATCATATTTCATGGGTATATTATATTTTAAAATCATATTGCTGGAGTAGAGATAAAAAAGTTATTTTTTAATCGACGCATGCGTCATCCGGGGAAAACCTAGCCTGCTGAGCTATATTAATGCTAACGACCGACATGATAAACAGTTTTGAATTTTAATTAGGACTTTTCTAATTTAAAGTACAAAGTCGTATATTTTTTTTATTTTGTATTTATTTGGTGTTTGATGTTATTAAATGCTTCATGCGTATTAGCTTAAGTTGCGGTTATTTCAGAATAGGATTTTTCTTTATTTAAGTATAGTTTTCGTGACAAGTGGAAGGGTGCACGGAATTTCGAGTCAAGAGACCCGAGTTCGATCCCCTGGTGGCAGGCTCGTACCAATGGGTTTTTCAAAAACTTATGTACGAATTATATCATTGACTTTGACATAAAGACTGCGACGGGCTCACCATCTATCACGTGGTCCCGAAAATATCTTGGGTGGAAGGGGGTCAAAGGGATTTATTTGTCTAAACTAGACCTCTGTCTACTGGTATTGGTAATTGCTTGAAGACATATATATTTTATTATGTGTAGTTTTGTGTCCATTATTCCATGTCCATTTTTTATATATTTTTTGCGAAATAATTGGTCATATCTATATTGTAATAAACGGTCTTTGACGTTTTAGCTGCTTACGATATGCAATATCAATTTCGAACAGTTTCAAGACATGCAGGAATAAGAACTAATAAAGGATCGTACCGGAGGAATATTTCATAGTAAGATAGCGCGGGCTTGATACGGTTAATTGGTTTCGTGACTTGTTTACTTTATGCTCTACGCCCGATCGGAGCGAACTTAAAATATTGAATATAGAGTTTCCATATCAGTTTTGAAGAGACGGTTGGATGATCTCTACATGCACATCCTCACAAACATATACACACACATATCTATACCTAGTCAGGTCATAAATTCTGTCACATGTTTAACCTAAAATAATTAAAACAAGTTTATTCATTATGTAACTATTTATATACCAAAATGAACTTAACAAAACATAGATTCTTATGAACCTAAAGTTTATTCAAAATGACATCCGTGATTTTGAATACAGGCCTTCAATCTGTGCGGCCAGTCGTCTATCGCAGCACGAACGAGGTCCATGTCAATATCGGCGGCTGCCTTAATCAAGGATGTCTTGAGTGACTCCAAATTGGGATGAGGCTTTGAGCACGCCTTTTCCTCCAAGTGTTGCCATATCTTGTAATCTAACGGATTCAAATCTGGACTGGATGAGGGCCAGTCTTCGTGCCCGATGAAGTCGATTTCACACCTCGCCAGCCAGTCTTGTGTGCTCTTCGCTCTATGAGCTGGCGCCAAATCTTGCTGGAATACCCAGTGCCTGTTATTGAACATGGTATGAGGAACATGATCCACAAGGTTCGTCAGGACTGTATTTTGATACACAACTGCTTTCGTTTTTACACCTTTCTCGCAAAAATGTACCTCTGTTAAGCCCCAATAAGAAACTCCCAACCATACCATGAGCGAGGATGGAAAATGACCTCGTTGGACACGCGGAATACGGTTGCTCGCTTCTTCACTACTGTTTAATTTTGTTTGTTGTAGCTCTCTTATACGGTAAAAAATTTTTCATCCGAAAAAAGAACTTCCCGATATTTTTTTCCCGCGTACCGCTTAAACAAAGCGCGGCATCTCTTCAGTCTCAGGCGCATTAGACGAGCATTCAAACAATGTCCTGTTTTTCTTCGATATGCCCGAAGCCCTAAGTCTTCATTTAACACCCTTTTCACCGTGGTTCTGCTTAACCCCATCTGAAGGGCCAACGTAAGCGAAACTGTTGGCCCTTCAGATGGGCTGAAGGGCCAACAGTTTCTGCTTACGTTTGGGATTTCTTTGAATTCGAGCCTTCACAGCTTTTATCACTGCTGGAGTCTAACAGACCGACAGACAGACATCTACACTAGAATCTTCATTGTATCGTTTGATGGTACGATGAACGAATCTTTTGGTTATATTCAAATTTTCCAGTATGTCAAAAACTTGAATTGGCGCGTAACCGCAACGATACAACGCAATAACTGCAACACGGTCTTCTTTAAGCGTCCACTCCATATTTAAAAATGAGTAAAATTCTAAAAAGTATGTAGTTTTATTTTCATGAACAATTCGAAATTCGAATTCAATAATTTCTGTGGCCAGCATTCTAAAAGAAAAGTTTTTCTGTGTGACAATAGTTATGACCTGACTGTGTATATAAAAGCCTATGAATACCCACTGCGGGACTAAGGTCTTGAATCAAATATTTGAGCGAGATAAGAACAAGAGAACGTCGACCACGCTGTTCCGGTGCGTGTTAGCTGACTTCATCGCGGCATTTTTTTTATTATTTTATATCTCTGACTTTCAGATTTCCTCACACATTCGTTACGGCCTTTCTAAGTCCACTGCGGGACTTAGTCCTCTCCCGAGGGAGGATTTGCCATAATCGCCACGCTTGGCAAGCGGATTGGCAATTGCAGTATCAGATACTTCGCACCTTAGACGCTGCTGCCCATCTTCGGTACTCGTATGATTATTTTGGTCTGATGTTTTTAGAGATGGTTATTCCGCCATCTATCGGTTGCCATAACGATGTTCAAGGCTGTTTCTCTTTGTCGCCTCTTACGACACCCACGAGAAGAAAGGGAGTGGAAATATTCTTACACCGTTGTTTTTTGGTGTAGATACAAATAAAAATTTAGCTCAATATCTTTATTTTATACGGTTGCTCTAAATTAAAATGCATCATCCAGTAACTAAGTAGACCATGGCTGGACATTGGGCTCTTTAGACTGGAAGATTTGTGCGATGGTAGCGAAGCGAGCGGCGGTTGCAGACGAATCGATAACCTCCTCTAACTCCTAAGTTTAAAGTCCAAAGTCGTTCGGCAGTCAAATCTAGATGGGGGGAACAGTGGATATTCTAGAATAATTGGTTATCTACTATGTAGATCATTCAATTAGGCGACGCTCCTCAGTCTTGACCACGCACTTGATTGGAGACTTCCTCGACTCGGAATTTCTGAAATTGCTTTCTACCGGGCCTTACCTGCATCTGCTGCTATGCTCATTCACGCGATCATAGTTATCTTCACATATCTTATCGTGGAGGGAGTCAGTGAGAACAAATTGGCATGTGTCATGATCCTCTTCCGCTTCATTATGATTCATCAGTCATTACACATGCGTTTGGGGTATTCGATTGCTCTTGACATTCTTTTCGATCAATTTGTTATAATTATTGGCCTATCGCGAAATTGGTTTGGTCGTCACCCTCTGTTCTTTAAACTTATGATTATTAACAACAATTTCGTTTACGTAATGCAGTATGTTCAGTGTGTTACGTAATTACGTCAGTAACTGTAACTTTGTTAATTCAATTCTAAAAATTATTCTTTAAACCGCATCGATGTCCAAATTTCTGGCACATTAGAATTCAAACATAAGTTTATGGTCATTTCTGTTCATGTAACTTTTAGGGGTGTGGTCGTCGAAATTTGAGTTCAGTTGCAACTATTTTTTTAAAACAATTACAGACACCAGCTCTACTGCTTACTAAGAGTGGTAGGTTTATTCACAAGAAGATTTGCTAACAATATTTTTTAAAGAATCGAACAAGAAGTTAATAAATTAATATAGATTTGGTCATGTTTTTCATCAAATTACCTCACACATGTAAATACTGACATACAATATTCGAGTGGTTAAAAACTAGGTAATGATAGTATAAGAAAGTTAATAACTTCGTAAATAATTGTATTAGTTAAATATAAAAACAAATTTATACGTTATACTTTCATTTTATTATTTCGTTTTTGACATCAAGTCAGGCAAGCTTCAGCGGGAGGTCGTGTCGAGCGTCCGATAGGCCCGTAGGAGCATCGTTATTGTCCCTTTTTTACGACTCGTTGAACGTCCACAACGTCTATAACTCACGACGACGACTTTGACTTTAGTAACGACATTGTAAAAGTTGTTATAACTTAACGATAGTACCTACGTATGGTGTCACATACTGCTAGGGTAAGTCGTTGCTGTTTTAATATAAAGATTTGATGTTGCACCGTTTACAGGATGTTCGTTGATTTATTCCATGTGTATTTTAAAGTCACGATAGCCGAGTGGTTGGGTGGTCGGAATTTCGAGTCAAGAAACCCGAGTTCGATCACCAGGTGGCAGGCTCGTACCAATGGGTTTTTCATAAGCCTATGTACGAATTATATCGTTGGCTTGAACATAAAGACCACCTGTCACGTTGTCCCGAAAATATCTTCGGTGGAAGGTGGGTCGAAGGGACTTAATTGTCTAGACTAGAACTCTGTCTACCCCTGTATTGGGAATTGCGTGAAGATATTTATTTTTATTTATGGATATTAAAGTAAATTTTTTTTTCTTCACGACGTTGCTCTACTGGTGTCCTTTCGATGCAATCTCACCGAAGCTAATTTGTACAACGTGACTGGTAGTGAACTATCGCCATCTTAATGTCTGAGCTGACGGTACCATATGCTTATATAGTTCATATTTTTATATGTATTCGTATGTACAAAACTAATCTCTTCACGAATATATATCGTGACGAATCATCCCCGATGGGTTATCCAGAGAGAATAGATGCCAAGTGTGTAATCCTTTGTGTATCTCGACTTCTTTTATTGCTCACATTTGGTGCAGTATATTTTCTTCACTGCAAATGGCTCGGAACAGGGGTGTTTAGAAAGGATTAATCTCTCCTTACGCCGCAGCGGCGACAACTACTTGTATATTATTATAATTTTTTTTTTTTTTTGCAAGCTCTTATTTACAGTCTATAAGTCACTATGTTGTGGTGGGTGTCGGAAGTTGGAAGGTTAAAGAAATTAATATTTTAACACTGGCCTCCCAATACATATATGGAAATTTAATGTATTTGCACAAAAACATTAATACTTTTAGCAAGACTTTTGATGTACATAATGTAAATACTAGGAACAAACACAAGGTTGTAACACCGGTTACTAGACTCCATAGAGTAAGTAACTCGTTCATAGGGCGGTGTATATGCTTAAGTCCCGGTAAATATGCAAAGCCGGTCTATTAACAGGTTTAAGAAATTTATTAAAGAAAAGCTTTATAGGAGTGGTTATTATAATATAAATGAATATATTAATGACAATAACCCCTGGGAATCTGGTGATCGCTCCCAAGCTATTTCTAGAAAATATCACATTATATTTGTGTAATGCTAAAAATTGTATTGTTAAAAATATTGACCAAAAAAGAGGATACCTACGGAGTTTCTTTCGCCTGTTTCTTCTCCGTTAGAGGAACCTCATTACGAAACGGTGGTAGATTAAAAATGACGATCGATAAACGAATGTATGTTCTTATGTCGATGAATAAATGATTTGATTTGATTTCGAGTAAAGAGACCCGAGTTCGATCCCCAGGTGGCAGGCTCGTACCAATGGGTTTTTCAAAAACTTAAGTACGAATTATATCGTTGTCTTAGATATAAAGACGGCGACGGACTCACCACCTGTCACGTTGTCCCGAAAATATCTTCTTAATTGTCTAGACTATACCTCTGTCTACCCCTCTGAATACCCCACTATTGGGAATTGCGTGAATATATTTTATATGTTTTTTCTTATTTACATACACATACACCTAGTTCGAGAAATCTAGATCAAAAAGTAAAGGTATTTAGCAATATAGAAAGAGACATGAAAAAATGTAAATGTAACGTCTGTATTAAGTAGAGGTTATTTTTATTTATATTTCCTTCACAATTCGCTCTCCATTTATTCGTTCAATGTATCCGATATCGAAGCACGCTTTTATGTATTGTTATATTATATTATTGTCCATATATTACTGCCATATTTATCGGTAAAGTAACGTCACGCGTTTTATTGAAGAGATAGCATTCCAATTATGCTTAGCGGTCAGCGTCAATAGCCTAATGGTTCAGCGTTTGGGCTCGGTTTGTAGCTTAGTTGGAGTGGTTTACAGAAATACTACTGATGCTATTTAGCATTGCTAGTATTTTTTTAGTAGCCTCGCAATTCCCAATACTGGGGTAGACCTCTGTCTACCCCTGTATTGGGAATTGCGTGAAGATATTTATTTATTTTAGTATTTTTTTTAAGTCTTAAAAATTTAATTTATTTTCTATCTCACACTACAATACAATACATACATACAATTTAATTTCTATTTTTACTCTCAGTAATTTTATTGCTTAAGTGTATACATTAAATTTACTTAACTGAATATGATACGGATATAAAACATTTTCTGTAATAAGTTTCGATGCTAAATATGTTAAGAGTAACTAGTGAGTTAATTTTATAAAGATTTATTGGACTGAATCACTAACATGACCTTTGCGCTATCATGGGACTCTATAGTCCTAATTTCCTATGAAATTCATCTCTGCTAACCAATGTATTGTTGGGAATATTGCTGTTGATTATTTGTGATTTTAATTTAGAAATATTGAAGTCACCTCAACGACCTCCGTGGACAAGTGAAAAACACTTTGTCTACTTGTCCCCGGGTCTGAGTTTTTGAGGTGCCTTCATTGTTTCATATTGAATATTAAGAAAGAAAGAAAAATGTATTTTTCAGGCACACATATGTACTTACAACTGTTGTAAATAACCTAAATAAAAGGAATACTGTGCTCAAAAAGGGGTCCATAGCGTAATTCTGCAGTAAGACTGCTGCGTTGGTTTTCAGTTGGGATCTGCGGTGACACATTCAAGCCCGTGCACAATACAAGTGCTAAAGCTACTTATTTTAGGATCAGATCAATGTATGTTATGTTGCCCCTATCTATTTATTTGTGTATGTATTTAAACCGTCATGGTTAAGTCGGGTGGCGTCTATTTCTTGTTTATCCCTTACGCCGATACCACACGGAGATATTGCAAAAAAATATACGTGTACTTTTTGCAAAGGGCTATAGCGATAACAATATATTATCTGTTTAGTGTGCCAATATATTATCTGCTATTGTGTCACCTTTAACCTTAAGAGGTGAATAGATCCATACCTAATATAATTCGACTTTGAAATCATACGTGACGCGATACCCCTGACACAGAAAAATTAAACGCAGCAATAAGGCTACATTCACAATCCATGACTAATACATAAAATACATGAATAACTCATGCTTAATTAAATTTTCTGTTGCTCGTTTTTCATTAAATTTAATATTGTTGATATAAAAGCAAACGGTTCCTATTTCCATTAAAAGTTACGACGGAAATTATGTTTCATGGCGTATAAATAAATTTTGTTTTGAAATAAAGTTAACTTGACGGACAAAATTCAAGTTTATGAGTAATATTATACACATTGCTGAAACTAATATTATTATAAATGAATTCATTTATTATTTTGCCGTGTAATCATCTCGAAAAATACCAGACCAAAATAAAGCAGACTGGTGACGGGCAGCAGCGTCTAAGATGTGGTGTATGCGATACTGCGATTGCCAATCTGCTTGCTAAGCGTGGCGTTTATGGCGAGCTCTGTCGTACGGAAAAAGCGTCTATCTAGCAGCGGACTTCAACAGGCCTGAGGGTTGCTAGTTCGACTCCCGCTAAAGGCAAATATTTGTGTGATGAACGTTTGTACTCGAGGAACGTAACGCAAGTAACGTTTACTTGGACACCGAGACGGCTCACCACCTTCTACATTGTTCCAAATAAGTTTCGGTGATAGGTTTAGGAAAAAATCGGTAAAGATAAAAGAAATGACCTTTATGGTCAAGTCACGATAGCCGAGTGGTTGGGTGATCGGAATTTCGAGTCGAGAGACACGAGTTCGATCCCCAGGTGGCAGGCTCGAAAATATCTTCGGTGGAAAGTGGGTCGAAGGGACTTAATTGTGTAGACTAGACCTCTGTCTATCCCTGTATTGGAAATTGCGTGAATATATTTTTATTTTTTTTTTCCAACTTTATGATAATATAAAATTTTTCTTGAATCTTACTTGTGAAGGTGTTTTTTTTAATTTATAACTTGTACCCTCAGACACCAGTATCAAAGATTCAAATCTTTAGCGTACGCCGCTCCTGAAAGGAGTCCACAACAAAGAGTTGACAGTCACGAACGAATGCAACGCGTACCCGCCAAACGGTCACCGGCATCTGGTGGTGAATTGTCGACAGATTGGCGCGCCCATTGTTGCCTCTCAACCATATTGTCGTGTGCGTCTGTGTCAATTGGCGCAATACTTCGCTTCATCTCGTCGAAGATGGATCATTGTTATGATATTTGTGACTACAGAAAAAGAGATTTTTTTATTAATTAGCACTACCATTTTGGTCTTTCTTCAATGTTATATGGTACGGTTTTTTTTTTGTAAAATTGAAAAAGCCCTGTACGGCGACGGGATAACCATCTCGAAAATAGCGTGATTAAAATCAAGCAGACTTGCTTATTTTGCAGAATGCTGCATGCACAAATCCGCTTATTTAGCGCGGCCAATGTTCCTTAAAGGGAGAGACAAATATGTTCAGTAATATATTTATACGTCCATTAGTAAAACAACTAGTTACATTTAGTTTGTTTATTTGTATTGTTTAAAATATTTGCTTAAAATGTTACAGCAAACTGTTTGCGAAGTACATCACATATGACACAATACTTTCATGGTAGTACATTGACTAGAAACACCTCCGTGGTCGTATGGCATTCACACCGTTTTTCAAGTTGTCGCCTCTACTTAGCTCTGAGGTCCTGGGTTCGATTAACCGGACGAGTCAATGCAGATATATTTCTATATTCCCTCGGGTCTAGGTGTTTGTGGTAACTTCGTTGTTTCTGATTCCATAACTCAAGTACTTAACTACTTTGGTATCAGAGCAATGTATGTGATGTTGTCCCTATTTATCTATCTGTAGTAGTTGACACTCAATGTTTCAATAGAATAGATGTACTTATTTGATTAGAATTATATGATCAATTTGACTGTTTTATTTGTCTAAATATTTGGTTGGCTTGCTTTAGAGATGGTAAACAACTTCCCTAACTAGGAAGTCGTCTTGATCAGTACCATTCTCTAACCTATTTTTGCCGCTAACCGTATACCTGCTGTGTTCAGGTGGAGAGGTTCAGGTGGTCTGTTGCTCGTTTCTCTTACTCTAAAATATTAATTGACAGAAGATCATTTTTATATAAATCTAAGTATTTCTGTTTTGTGACACCATTTTTATAACAATTAAAAGCATTGTCTGTGTTTCAAATTCTTGAGCTTTTCTATTTTTCGATGCAACCTAGATTGTAATACTACGTCACGATTTAGTATGTACGTTGGTCTGGAATTGCGTGCAAGGCGGTGCCGCGATATTAAGATAGTATATATTGTATTTAGGCTTATTACCGTTAAAGATCACTAGCGAATACGGCTCTGGCGTGTAATTTAGACAGGCGATGTAATCGGAGATTTATTGGCAACTTAGTACAGCACGTAGGTACAGTAGCTACGGGATTTTGTGCTCAGTACATTTGTTATAAACTATATAGTTCCCTGAACATTGTTTCAATGGGCATTGCATTTATTGCTTGTAAGTATAGCTTTATAGAATTGGTGTTCGAATCGCGTATCGGTATTTAAAAAATGTTCGAGTGTTCTTTGGATGTAAGAAGTTTAGCTTATTATAAAATATATATACATAAACATGTACTTTAACATCTAAAACGTTGGAATTATTTGCTGTAGAACATTGTACTATTGTGTAAGGTGTAATCTTTTTGATAGTTTCACTTTCGTTTCCAATTAACTGTTCGACTAACTTACATCCAATTAACCTTATTCCGTATCAGAGCGACAGTGGAGGATGCAATTGCGGGTAGCCGGGCGATCTTAATCTGGTTCACATAAAAACGCCAACTTTCCTCTCCTCGCGTCTAGTTGTCTCCAACGAGTTTAGGAACTGGTTGCTGGGACTGAGTCATTGCTTTCCTTGTAAGGAGTATACGAGTTTGTCTCTTTATCTTTATTAGGTATATCGCTGTTTTTCATATGTTTTTAATACTGGATGCGTTTTGTTGATTATTGCTGTGTGCGTTAGCCGTGGACGGGTTGCGTACACCGGTTTTAATAGCGTCGTCAGCTCCTAGGTTCGATTTCCGGTCACAACAATTTTTCTACATATTCCCGGGGTTAGGTGTTTGTGGTAGCTTCGTTGTTTCTGATTCCATAACACAATTGCTTTAGCTGCTTCCTTTGGCTACAGAGCAATGTATGTGATGTTGTTCCTATTTATTGTTATTGTATTTACTATTTCCCGTGAGCGTCGTTCAAGGTGACTTAAGCAATATTCCAAAACGAAGCCGAATGGTAGCTGATAGCAGCGTCTAAGGCGCGACATGTCTGGTACTACAACCCGCAATCCAAGACTGCGGGATTTAAATTCTACTCAAGGGAGAGGCGTATGTCTTGTAGGGGAGGGACATTTATGGATAAAATGGTTAAGTAAATGAGATAACTGCGGTTAGTTATATTCAAGGGCATACATCCTTAGATATAGTTAGTGATGACAGCTTCTAATTCGTTAAAAATTAGTTTAAAATAAGTCTGTAAAAGACCAACCTATTGGCCTCTCGTATGCCAAGTATTTGCCATAATCGCCACCTTTGGCAATCGGGTTGATGAGTGCAGGCCCAGAGACCTCGTTCTTTAGACTATATTGTCAATCATAATTTATTATTTTAGTCTGGTATTTTCGAGGTGGTTATTCCGTCATCTATCGTTAGATATTGTCATGTACAAGACTTTTCTCATTCACATCTTAGTCACCCTCGGGAATGGTAGTGTTAAATTCTTACGCTTACTTTACCAGGGCTGCAGAAAATAGAGGTGCAGAATAATTTGTTTTCGAGCTTATATCGTTAAAATATCTTTCCATGTTATGTCCAAGTCTCGGAAACACTTGCAAAACCTCAGCATCGCGAATGCTATAAGTTACATCTATTCGGGCAACACAATAATTATTTTCCTTCCAGGCTGAGTGAATGATACGGCTGCTAACTAAAGCACCTTTGACTAATCTATGTAATATGTAAATGATAAGTTCGTTTTAACCAAACGAAATGTGGTATCAACGTTGAAAAGTTTAAGAATTTATTGATGTTGCACCCTTTGAAGTTTCTTCTTTGAAGCCAGATCAGAATGTTTTCCCTTTTGGCTAAATTATACGCCTTCTAACGGGTGCAACTTCTTTCGACTAATCTATGCAATATGAAAATGATAAATACGGAACTGAACAAAATTTGGAACGAAGAAAACTGTAAAAAATTAATCGATGTCGCACCTTGTGAAGTTCCTTCATGTGCACCAGTAGCCAGACCTAAACGATTCTATATGTTTATCTAGATATGTTTTCTATAAGACCCATTTACATCAGAATGAACAAACTTGCAAATGTCAACTCCGTAAAATAAGAAGTGCTTATAAAGTCACGATAGCCGAGTGGTTGGGTCGTCGGAATTTCGAGTCGAGAGACTCGAGTTCGATCCCCATGTGGCAGGCTCGTACCAATAGGATTTTCAAAAACTTGTTGACGAATTATATCGTTGGCTTGGGCATAAAGACGGCGATGGGCTCACAACCTGTCATGTTGTCCCGAAAATATCATCGGTGGAAGGTGGGTCAAAGGGATTTAATTGTCTAGACTAGCGTGAAGATATTTATTTATTTTATTATTTTTATATTTTATAATTCTGTTTGAAATATTAATTATCTAAACTAATCAACAAGCTCAGCAAAAGCTGTGTGACAGACAGGCGGAGTCGCAATTGATCTTTGGAATGGATTCTATGATGCCGTATTCGACGAGCCACATGTGTTAGTATGTGACAGATCCCATGTGTTGCTGTAAATTGCTTTGGACTCTCGAAGTGGCGGAGAGTAGAAACAGTTCATTAAGTTTAAAGCAAAGAATAAACATGTGGCTTACTTTGTCTATTCTAGTTTCTTAAAAAGTAAATGTAGCTTAAATAAAACTATAACAACAAATCCGAAAATACTCGCACGTGTTAAAGTGCAGTTGTATAATGCGATTTAATCTTTGATATTTTAAATTCCAGTCTAATTATTTACATTGAGGTTTAAAGATACTTTATCTTTAAACATCAATGCATGTACATTATCACAAAGTCAAATTAAATCGTATTCAGCATATAATTTTTTAGAATTGTCCTTCAAAAAACATATAACTATTACTGCTATATCCACAAAAAAAAAAAAAACAGTTGAACAAAAGCTATTTCTTAGGTTTCTGTTTATACTGTAATCCAAAGAGTGATTGGTGAGATTTTAATGAATCGGTGGCCTGTAGGTACAGGTAAAATACTTCACGTAAAAATATATAAAAATATTTTATATATAATCGCCTAACTTCTAACCGTTAAGGAGAACAATGAATACTATCATCAGCTCAGCATCCTTATATGGAGACTCACAGACAAATCACTTCATTCTCTTACAAAAAAGGGAAAATACTCTGTGTTTTAAACGTTTTGAGACATATTCAAGATTTTCTTGGGATCCCACCATCAGATACTGACGTGGTGGCAATGGGACCAGGCTGGAAGTATACGCTTTCTAACAAAAAAAGAATTTTCGAAATCGGTTCACATACGACGGAGTTATGAGGTAACAAACGTTAACAAAACGTACAACCGAATTGATCACCTCCTCATTTTTGAAGTCGGTTAAAAGGAATCACTGTCGGAAAAGTCGGCACTTTACAGCGAATAAAGTGCAACCATCACCGATCGACCGCATAATAAAATCCATAAATCCTTTCGTGTCTCAGTTTAAATTATTCCGTGACATTTTATGTCCTATAGTGATTCAAGAGCTTTATCTCAACACAACTGTACAATGTGCATGAGCGTATTTTATTACATATGAATGTATATGTATACTGTATTATTACGTATAGTTAATCGTTCTCGTCTATATCGTTCCTCTGGTTCATTACACCCGGATCGAGCCTTTGAACCGTACGAAAGCTTCTTTGTCGAACTTTCAACTCGACTGTGCTTATGCTAACGGGGAATATTAGGTTTATAAATTATTTCAAACTTTCAAAGTATTCGTTACTGGTGAGATTAGCATTACAGATAAAAATGTATACAGCTTTAAATTCAACATAAATACATTTATAATATATGTAGCACAAAAAAAAGTCACGATAGCCGAGTTGTTGGGTGGTCGGAATTTCGAGTCGAGAGACCCGAGTTCGATCCCCAGGTGGCAGTACCAATGAGTTTTTTAAAAAAAACTTATGTACGAATTTCATCGTTGGCTTGGACATGAAGACGGCGACAAGCTCACCACCTGTCACGTTGTCCCGGAAATATCTTCGGTGGAAGGTGGGTCAAAGGGACTTAATTGTCTAGACTTGACCTTTGTCTACCCCTGTATTGGGAATTGCGTGAAGTAGCACAAAAAAAAATTAATTGGAAAGACATAGGTCTCTTGTCGCTGTGCTTGGTAAGCGGATTGGCGATCGCAGTTAAAGATACTTCGCAAGGTAGACGCTACCTGTCACCGTCTGCTTAAATTCGGTCTTTAGTTCGAGATAGTTATACTGCTATCTGTCGGTAGCTAATAGTATTTTCAAGGATTTTCCCTTATTCACCTCTCTGGAAGAAAGGGGATCGTATGTTCTTAACGCTATAATCCATACCACGGCATGAACTCACACTAATATTTTATATGAGCAAATAATAAATAAATAAGTATAAATATAAATATCTTCACGCAATTCCCAATAC
The DNA here is from genome assembly GCA_029286605.1 of Sericinus montela. Lineage (NCBI taxonomy): Eukaryota > Metazoa > Arthropoda > Insecta > Lepidoptera > Papilionidae > Sericinus > Sericinus montela. Next base: position 1,310,869 of record JAGSMR010000017.1, on the reverse strand, counting down.
AGGTGTAGACAAAGGTCTAGTCTAGACAATTAAGTCCCTTCGACCCACCTTCCACAGAAGATATTTTCGGGACAACGTGACAGGTGGTGAGTCCGTAGCCGTCTTTGTGTCCATGCTACGATATGAATCGTACATAGGTTTTGAAAAAAACCTATTGGTACGTGCCTGCCACCTGGGGACCGAACTCGGGTCCCATAACTCGAAATTTCGACCACCAAACCACCCACTCAGCTATCGTGACATAATTTATTCAATATGTGTTTGTAAAATTTTGAGACTGGAACAACTAGTCGGATTATCTATTGGCTGGTTTTTCTTTTTCATATTTGCTATGACCCTCGTGGTTCAAAGTGGTACACACTGGTGTCAAAGGCCTACTCTAAGGTCTCGGAATCAATTCCCGAACGGGAAATGTACTTGTAATTGACCTTTGTCAACTGTGTCATAAGTTAAGTTTCGAATTGAGTTTTTTTTATGTTTTTCTGTTAATTCGCAAGAAATATGGTAATTACAAAACTTAAAAGCTACAAATATGTTCTATCATATTACGCAACGTCGGCGTGCAAATACCCAACTGACAGAAGCTTAGACCATTTAAGTTTTATTACATATTATAAATAAATTAACCGCCACTCGCGGTCGTTGTATTTGTCACGTGACGTTAGCTTTAAATCTTTCCAGTATGATTCAGCGAACAGTCCATTGAAACAATACAATACTATTTTTTTCTTTCCAGATGTGTTCCCGGTAAAGGTATGAACCATTAGTCATGCGGATCATGGCGTAGAAGGCGCCTACGTCGTCGCTTTTTTCGGTGAGTCAACGATATTCGTTATATAAGTTTTTTCTTACTTATTTACAATTAATCGCTTTTTTATTAAAAATTTTTCTCAGTAATTTATATTAATAATAAAATAATTTAGTTTCATTTAATTTTTTATTTTAATTATTTAAAAAAAATATTGTAGCCTATAGATACTTGGTTCAAATGAAGTAAATTTGATGACAGAAACAGAAAACTGAAATGTGATTTCGTTCATACTGATTGTAAGTAAGTCACGACAGCCGAGTGGTTGTGTGGTCGGAATTTCGAGTCGAGAGACCCGAGTTCAATCCCCAGGTGGCAGGCTCGTACCGATGGGTTATTCCAAAACTTATGTACGAATTATATCGTTGGCTTGGACATCACCCGGCACGTTGTCCCGAAAATATCTTCGGTGGAAGGTGGGTCGAAGGGTCTTACTTGTCTAGACTAGACTTCTGTCTACCTCCGTAATGGGAATTGCGTGAAGATTTATTAAATAATTTAAAACAATATTTTTCCTTTTATTGATCGTTACTAATTCAAATATAATAAGCAAACGGTTGTAACATTAAGTTGTTAAATGTACGTGCAAATATGGCAAACATTTGCACACAATATGTTTATTTTCGCGAGCACATGTTCGATATTGGCTGCGAAATGCTAATTTATGTTACACAATGTGTTCGACCCAACTAAGGTCGGCGATGTTTTTATAGCTGCACGATTTGTAAACAAGCTGCTCCCTCGAGGTTTTCTATTTGAATTTTTAAAATGACGCATTTTACGTATACCTGCCGACCATTTCAAAAGAAGTTTATCGATGCTAAAGGCTGAAAGTAAGAGTAGCCTACAAGGTCAGTGCCACAGTCTTGGGCTAGCTTGCCTGGGGAGGCAGGAGTCAACCACTTTTATAATACTTATATATATGAAGTGTATCTTCCTGAAATACGATCAATAGTAATTTAGAAATATATTCTTGCCATTCCCAACACAGGGGTAGTCTTTATGTTCAAGCCAACGATATAAATTGTACATACGTACATACCATATGTACATACCACCATACCTTACCATATGTACATACCACGAACTACGGGTCTTACGAGTATTTTTATATTAATATTGTATAAAAAAGTATTATATTGTATAAAAAAGGGGTAGACCCTGTATTGGCAATTGCGTGAAGATATTTATTTTTATCATTTTATAAAAAAGTCACAATAGCCGAGTGGTCGGGTGATCGGAATTCGAGTAAAGATCCCCAGATGGCTCGTACCAATGGGTTTTTCAAAACTCATGTACGATTTATATCGTTGGCTTGGACATGAAGGCGGCGACGGGTTCATCACCTGTCACGTTGCCTGAAACAATTGAACTCTGTCTACCCCAGTGTTGGGAATGTCGTGAAGATATTTATTTCTTCTATCCGCTTCCAGGTGTTGCAGTGAACCGGCTGGTGCGATGGGCGCGCCGGGCCTGTCGGACGAGTACTCGCCGCCGCGGCTCTCGCGGCTGCTCCACTCTCTGCCGCATATCAACGTCACGTTGCACCGGGTCAACGACACCTTCGCGCCCAACTCGCCCATCTATCTCGAAGTGAGCGCTCGACTGTTATGCTATCCTGGTACCTGATTGTAACTAGATCGCAATTTAGTCTACTATCGGGCTAATCAAATCAAATCAAATCAATATCTTTATTATTCGACGTGGGAACATAAATATCACTAATCCAATGTCATTATTTGTTTTTTAAATCTACCAGCGTTTAGTAATGAGTTTACTTTGCTGGAGAATAAATCGGCGAAAGGAATTTTTATCATTACATAAATTTATGAAGGTAACAAAGTATAGTCCCACAGACAATCTATAAATGATGAAAGAGAAAGGGACTAAAATATATCCAAGACTGCAGACCGGAGATGAGAAGCAGCGCCTAAAAACCTACATACACATAACGCCTAAAATACTACTTACATAACTTCTTCCATTTCGAAGTCGGTAAAAAATATTCTTATTGCGTCTTTAAACATGTTTTAAATAAAAAAATAAAGATAGTGATATCTGTTCAAGTAAAAATGTATGTAAACAAACAAAGTAAGACCAATTAAAATGCAATCTTGGCACTAGTTTGTAGGTCGACAACTGACGTCACGGTTCGATTGTTCACGAATTTCGCATGCAAGTCCCGATGTGATATAATCGACAGATCATTCGTGTCCGCCCTGCCAACTACGAAGGCGATGCATGATCCATATTAATAACGTAAATATAGAATGTCACTGTGCCTGTCTGTCGGTCTGTTACACTTTTAAGGGTACACCGCTGAACAGATTTTGATTGAGGTTTGGTATGGAGGCAGCTTGAGCCCTGGGGAATTTGCGTGACAAATGGGTTTGGTTTGGTTTCCACGCATTTGGTTATGGTATTAGGTTACGGGTTTCCATGCGGGTAAAACTGCGGGTAATAGTTTGTATTGATATAGAGACAGTAATAATTTATTGCGACGTATTTTGAATACGTAATTATAAATTTTATAGTAGACTTACGGAATTCTCCAGAAAGGCTATAACCAAAGGAAGAAGTTATATTATAGATTAAGTTAGGTAAAGGCTATCAGATAAAGACAGACCTTTAATAAACAAATAACTGAATAAATATGTACATAAAACAAAATCTTTAAATAATTTACCTGTACAAGGAAATTCGAATTAAAGTTTTAGAGAAACAATCGCCTTCTACGCTTACTTCTTACGCCCGCAGGGTTGGAACATAATAACAAAATAAATATAAATATTTCTACGCAATTCCCAATACAGGGGTAGATAGAGGTCTAATCTAGACAATTAAGTCCCCTTGACCCACCTTCCACCGAAGATACTTTCGGGACAACGTGACAGGTGGTTTGCCCGTCGCCGTCTTTATGTCCAAGCCAACGATATGATTCGTACATAAGTTTTGGAAATACCCATTGGTACGAGCTGGAGAATTTTGTGATATTTACAGAAAAAGTTAAGGTGTAAATTTCACTTGCAATTACAATATTATTATTTATTTTTATTGTTATTTTTATTAATTATTATAAATTACCATACGATTCGCATGCTTGCAGAGTCTGGGCATCCTTGGCTCAATACCCGGCGCCTGGCTAATCCTCACGCTCATGGTCCTGCTGATATATCTGCTCACGAGATGCTGCGACAGGAAGCAACGTCCGCCCAGGAGTATCACTGCATTAAAGGTAATAATACCTTCAATAATTGAAGATAAATAATGGAACATTACTTACAGAACTGCCTGTAAAAGTTCACTGCAGGACATAGGCCACTCCATTAAGGAGGATTTGTCATAATTGCCACATTTGACAAACGGATTGGCGATGGGCAGCACCAAACACCTCGGACGGTTCACCGAGAAAATTCATTATTTAATTTAGTACATTATTTGTTAAGTATTTGTAAACATATCCGTGTGGTATGGTAATAATACAACCCACTTTCTTCCCGTGGGTGTGGTAAGAGGCGACCGAGGGAAAAGCATTTCAAATTTAATCGGCAGCCGATGCCGACAGATGGTGGGATAACATCTCTTACCATCAAAAATACCAGACCAAAGTTTAGCAGGCTAATAGCGGGCAATAGCGTCTAGGGTCTTTATGTCCAAGCCAACGATATAATACGTACATAAATATTTGAAAACCCATTGGTACGAGCCAGCCACTTGGGGATCGAACTCGGGTCTCTCGACTCGAAATTCCGACCACCCAACCACTCGGCTATCGTGACTAAAAGTATTCATTCATTTATTTATTCATTAATTCGTCATGTATTTATTTATATTTGACACTAATACTTTTAAAAATATACAGTTGAATGCATCCTTGATGTCGGTTCACATATTAAAATGGGCTATGAATATAATCAAATGATTTCTCATTGCGCGTCAGATGATGTAATGAACACGTGTGGAAGTTGGGGCGACCATGAGTTTACGTTCGCGGGGATATGTAGCGCTGAAAAATTTCATTAGTAAAGTGCTCGATTTTACAATTTACGACTTGTTTAAAATTAAAATATAATTTTTTTGTTGTATATTTTCTGTTTTGGTGTACAATAAATAGTATTCTATCTATATATCCAGCTATGTAATGCCTAAAATAGCGTGTAGGCATAATTTTATACAGGAAGAAGCTACTGCCCCCACTGATATTTTGGAGGAGACCTATTGAGGTTCAGCCGTGGACGCTTGGTAGGCTGAAAAGAAGAAGAAGGAAAAGATAATACAACAGTATTATCTTTTCCTTCTTCTTCTTTTCAGCCTCCTTCCTTCTTCTTCTTTTTATTTTTAAAAGTATATAGGCATTTAATACTTCATGCTAGGATGCCGAAATTGCAGTACTATTGTAAAGTTTGCAAATCCGTAAATAAAATTGGATTGCAGTTATGAATAATTCATTATTGAAATCGAATTTTATTTACAGTCCAATTTTATTTTTGTTTCTGTCGAGTTTTGGGCAAAGTTTACAAAACGATCGTGAGACCTGTCGTATTTTACGGATCAGAGTGCTGGGAAACTAATGTGACGGATGAAAGAAGAGTGCATGCTGCAGAGATAAGAATGTTGAAATGGATGTGTGGAGTGACTAGAAAAGATCGGATAAAGAATGAGTATATAAGGGGAAGCTTGAAAGTAGCACCAGTGACAGAGAAAATAAAGAGTGGTAGGTTAGCATGGTTCGGGCATGTAATGAGGAGGAAAGAATGTAATATAAGCAAAAGAATGTTAGAGATGAATGTGAATGGACGAAGAGCTATGGGGAGACCCAAAAAACGAAGGATGGATTGTATGAAAGAAGACATGAGAAAGAAAGTAGTGAGTATTGAGATGACGGGAAATAGAGGAAAGTGGAAGAAGACGACATGTTGTGCCGACCCCACATAGCATGGGATAAGGGGAGAAGTGTCTGTCGAGTTGAGGCTTTGGATAGGCACGCTTTGCTTTCTTCCAGTCTTTTTTGTATTAATATTAAAGCCTGATTTTCTCGGTTTTAGTAGGATAGTAATGAACAAATATTGTCCAATATCTATTCGCTCGATCCAATATCTGATTGTCAGGCGTCAAAAGGTCCAGTTCCAACCGAGCAGTTACTGTTAGTCAGCTACTTTTGATTACTGATATAAGGTCCGTTTGATAAAGGTGATGCGAAACAAAACTTCTACGTCACATTGGGGTAGTTAGAAGTCCAGACAACGCATATCGTACACGAGATATGCATAACCACAAGACACACTAAATTATTTACTTCAATGGGACTTTCTTTATTATTATTATTAATAATTATACAACTAGATTCAAATGAACAATTTCAAAATTAAACGCTGATTACTTTATTTTTTATTACGTTCTTAAGTTTAATGAGTTGATAGCGCTCTTTTTCTAACTCTATTTTTTACTAGACATTTCTGGTATCTTCCTGCTGAGGTGTGGTCCCACTTGCGATAAACAGTTTCTTAGCACCCGTCTATTGTTGTTTCACATTTGTTTTTAACATCACACATAAGCTGGTCAGTGACCCTATTGTTATAGACATAAGCATCTGCGATATTAATTTGTTTAACTTTGTTAAGTACCTCTATTTAGATCTACGTAGTATTGTCAACCCATTAATACCTTGTTTATTTTATTCGTTAGGATTTTTCAAAAGCTCTGCCTAATTTCTGGCTTGGCTTTTTCGAGATGGTTATTCCGCTATCCGTCGATAGTCATTGTCATTTACATGTCTCTCTTACGATGACCACGGGATTAGGTTGTATTTTTGTGCCATAACAACACGGTTTACTGACCATATAATGTAAGCTCTCTTATTTGTGGCCTGGATTTTTCGAGATGGTTATTCCGCTATCTGTCGATAGAAATTGCCATTTTCAAGGCTCTTTTGACACCCACGAGATTAGGGTATATTCTTGCGCCGTAACTACATGGTATGCTTACCACGTTATGTAATATTAATGCCGCAAACACCTCACCTTCCAGATAACCCTGATGATACTGTCGGTGCTCTGCTGTGGAGCAATAGGCGTCGGTCTATTTGGCAATGACGACCTGCACAACGCAATGCTGCAGAGCATCCAGGCCGGTAACCAGCTCGCCGGGCTAGTCAATACCGTCAAAAATCAGGTAAGCCTCAATCGAAAGCTAATAGCATTAATCTGAACTTTGTATTTTTTATCTTCACGCTTTTCCCAGTACAGAGGTAGCCAGCAGTCTAGACAATTTAGTCGTCCTTACGACCCACATTTCATGCAGTTTATTTTTTACAACATCACATACATTGCTGTGCTCCCAAAGTAAGTAGGTAAAGCACTTGTAGTAAATATAGAAAAAGTGTTTTCTACAATGACCCGTCAGGGAATCGAAGTTGGGAAACTCAGACCTTGATAACCGGTGTCCACGGATGTGTCGATGACATATTTTATTTATAGCACGCCTTGTCAATGTGTCCGTTCACAGTCGGGTATCCTCGAGGAGGCGATGGGCTCGCGAGCGAAGGCTTCTCTCGCCCGACTGGCGGACGCTCTGGACGCGCCGGTCGCCAACCAGACAGCGCTGGGTACGCTGCTGCGTGCGCTCTCGGCGTTGCGCAACAACGCGAGCGCCGCAGCCTCCGCCGCGGACAACCTGCGCCGCCCGCTCGCCGCTCTCAACTTGGACGCGGTCATGAAGGTAGGACATGACGTGCGTTTATTGAATGTGGCTGAGCTGGGCCCGCAGGGAGTGAGGAGTGTCGGTAATGCGAGGCGCCGCTGAGAGCTGAGAGTCTCCGTTGCCGAAGTGTGGCCAGCATGATTCCAGATCCCGTCACCGAGTGACGTTCGATGGTGAAATTCAGCGGCTGGAAGTACTCTGAACAATTTCTCGGACACTCCCTGTAGTATATTTTTATAATGTATTTTTTCCTAGCCAAAAAGATATCGGAATTCCGAACTTAAAACCATTTTTTTAAGTTTGATATGCATACGCAGCGCGCGTGGCTGTGGGAGGCGGCTCGCTGGGCGGGCGGCATGGCGGGCTGGTGCTGCTGCGGCGCCGTGTGCGTCGCGCTGCTGGCCGCCGCCGCGCGCCGCTCGCGTCGTGCGCTGCTGCTGCTCTGTGTGAGTGCCCGCTCTAGTGTGCAGCTCGCAGCCGGTGCCGCTGCTGCTGCTCTGTGTGAGTGCCCGCTCTAGTGTGCAGCTCGCAGCCGGTGCCGCTGCTGCTGCTCTGTGTGAGTGCCCGCTCTAGTGTGCAGCTCGCAGCCGGCGCCGCTGCTGCTGCTCTGTGTGAGTGCCGCTCTGGTGTGCGGCTCGCAGCCGGTGCCGCTGCTGCTGCTCTGTGTGATGCCCGCTCTGGTGTGCAGCTCGCAGCCGGTGCCGCTGCTGCCTGTGAGTGCCTGCTCTAGTGTGCAGCTCGCAGCCAGTGCCGCTGCTGCTCTGTGTGAGTGCCGCTCTGGTGTGCGGCTCGCAGCCGGTGCCGCTGCTGCTCTGTGTGAGTGCCGCTCTGGTGTGCGGCTCGCAGCCGGTGCCGCTGCTGCTGCTGCTGCTGCTCTGTGAGTGCCCGCTCTGGTGTGCAGCTCGCAGCCGGTGCCGCAGCTGCTGTGTGAGTGCCCGCTCTGGTGTGCGGCTCGCAGCCGGTGCCGCTGTTGCTGCTCTGTGTGAGTGCCGCTCTGGTGTGCAGCTCGCGGCCGGTGCCGCTGCTGCTGCTCTGTGTGAGTGCCCGCTCTGGTGTGCGGCTCGCGGCCGGTGCCGCTGCTGCTGCTCTGTGTGATGCCCGCTCTGGTGTGCGGCTCGCAGCCGGTGCCGCTGCTGCTGCTCTGTGTGGTGCCCGCTCTAGTGTGCAGCTCGCAGCCGGCGCCGCTGCTGCTGCTCTGTGTGAGTGCCCGCTCTAGTGTGCAGCTCGCAGCCGGCGCCGCTGCTGCTGCTCTGTGTGAGTGCCGCTCTAGTGTGCAGCTCGCAGCCGGCGCCGCTGCTGCTGCTCTGTGTGAGTGCCCGCTCTAGTGTGCAGCTCGCAGCCGGCGCCGCTGCTGCTGCTCTGTGTGAGTGCCCGCTCTAGTGTGCAGCTCGCAGCCGGTGCCGCAGCTGCTGTGTGAGTGCCTGCCTAGTGTGCAGCTCGCAGCCGGCGCCGCTGCTGCTGCTCTGTGTGAGTGCCCGCTCTAGTGTGCAGCTCGCAGCCGGTGCCGCTGCTGCTGCTCTGTGTGAGTGCCCGCTCTAGTGTGCAGCTTGCAGCCGGTGCCGCTGCTGCTGCTCTGTGAGTGCCCGCTCTAGTGTGCAGCTCGCAGCCGGCGCCGCTGCTGCTGCCTGTGAGTGCCCGCTCTAGTGTGCAGCTCGCAGCCGGTGCCGCTGCTGCTGCTCTGTGTGAGTGCCCGCTCTAGTGTGCAGCTTGCAGCCGGTGCCGCTGCTGCTGCTCTGTGTGAGTGTCCGCTCTAGAGTGCAGCTCGCAGCCGGTGCCGCTGCTGCTGCTCTGTGTGAGTGCCCGCTCTAGTGTGCAGCTCGCAGCCGGTGCTATGCCATGGCTGAAGGAAGGGACAATTAATCGTTTGAGTACATTTAAAAATATATTCTGTGCCCACTAATGCAACTATCACACAGTATACTTTTGTAAATCTATACTTAAAATTTTTTGTTTACCAAAAATGATACACATACACTTTGTTAATTGCATGCATTGATAATTCCTAATTTATTCGGGTGTGATTAATAAATACTGCACGTGCAGGTGTGCTCGCTGGGAGCGCTGGTGGCGTGCTGGGCGACGGGCGCGGTGCTGCTGACGGGCGCGGTGGCGGCGGCCGACGCCTGCCAGGAGCCCGCGCGCGCCGTCGCCCACCACGCGCCGCACCGACTGCCCGTCGACGTGAGTATGCCGCGCCACTCTACCATCACCCCTCTATGTGAGCCAGCCATTGGACTAAACATCTCCCGTCAATGTGACTGTACCGCGCAGCTGTCAGTTAGTCCCGTCAATGTGAGTGTACCGCGCAGCTGTCAGTTAGCCCCGTCAATGTGAGTGTACCGCGCAGCTGTCGGTTAGCCCCGTCAATGTGAGTGTACCGCGCAGCTGTCAGTTAGCCCCGTCAATGTGAGTGTACCGCGCAGCTGTCAGTTAGCCCCGTCAATGTGAGTGTACCGCGCAGCTGTCAGTTAGCCCCGTCATTGTGAGTGTACCGCGAAGCCAGCCAGTGGTGTATTTGAGTGCCTCCACATCAAACCCCCCAATGTCTCAGTCCGGGTGCAATGACAGTGAAGTGACGGTGAGGCGGTGTGGTCGCAGATGGTGCACTACTACCTGTCGTGCAAGGTGTCGCGCGAGAACGCGCTGACTGCGGAGCTGCGGAGCGCGCAGCGCGCGGTGGTGGCGGTGCGGCAGGCGCTGGCCGTGCTCGCGCGCGGCGCGCCGCAGATGTTCACGGACCAAGGTGCGATGGGAGGCATTTTCTTATAACACTATAGCATTTATAGTCTAAGAGGTCTCGCTTTTAGGAATTTATTTGTATATGATGTGGTATAACCTTGGCAAATTAAGGAGACTATCTTCTTTTTTTCTTCTTTGTATTGGCATTGTAAATATATTGTTTATCTTTGAAGGCGGTTTGGTATTGAAAGTGTTTTATGAGTACGGTTTACCGTCCATCTGATAGAAAGTGACTGATTTCAAATAAACACTCGATGATTATGATGGTATGCTTGGCCCATAATTCCACTGGCTCTCTTTTAAACTGGAACAGAACAATACTGGAAAGATATATTGGAGGCAGAAATAAGTAAAAGTGTGGTATTAAACCAGAGGACTCTTTGGCAAAGAGATATACTTACCTAACTATCGATTATAGCAAAATGACTCTTACGGGAAAAGCCCTACGGTCTGTAGTAGACTTTATCAAGCCGTTGTTAGAATGGTGTAAGAATTCTTTCCGTAAGAGGTGACATAGGATAATGAATTTTAAAAATCCCCAATGCATTCGCAAGCATGGTGATTAATACATACATAAATAAGGACAACATCACATATATTGCTCTGATCCAGCGAAAGTATCTGAAACCACGTGTCTAATGGAATTGCAAACAACGAAGATACCACAAACACAAGTGTTATTGAAATTGACCCGATTAGGAATCGAACCCGGGATCTAAGAGGGTGGCTACAAGATTTGGCTCTTCATTGTGGCTCATTTACTGGCCACGTGGCGTATGGTATGTAAGTTGGACAGTGAGTGCGCCTGTGAGCAGTGAATGCGCATGTGGTCAGTGAGTGTGCGTGTGGGCAATAAATGCGCGTGCGGTCAGTGAGTGCGCGTGTGGACAGTAAGTGCGCGTGTGGTCAGTGAGTGTGCGTGTGGGCAGTAAATGGGTGTGCGGTCAGTGAGTGCGCGTGTGGACAGTGAGTGCGCGTGTAGGCAGTGAGTGCGCGTGTGGGCAGTAAATGGGTGTGCGGTCAGTGAGTGCGCGTGTGGACAGTGAGTGCGCGTGTAGGCAGTGAGTGCGCGTGTGGGCAGTAAATGGGCGTGAGGTCAGTGATTGCGCGTGTGGGCATGTTTGTGGTCAGTGAGTGCGCTTGTGAGCAGTGAATGCGCGTGTGGGCAGTAAGTGACCATGTGGTATGTGAGTGCGCGTGTGGTCACTGATTGTGCGTGTGAGCAGTGAGCGCCCGTGTAAGCAGTGAGCGCTCATGTGGGCAGCGAGCGCCCGTGTGGGCAGCGAGCGCTCGTGCGGGCATCGAGCGCTCGTGCGGGCAGCGAGCGCCCATGTGGGCAGCGAGCGCCCGTGTGGGCAGCGAGCGCTCGTGCGGGCATCGAGCGCTCGTGCGGGCAGCGAGCGCCCGTGTGGGCAGCGAGCGGGCGTGTAGCGAGCGCGTCGTCCGCAGGGCTGCAGCCGGCGCTGGGCGCGCTGGGCGCGGGCACGGGCGAGGCGGAGCGCGCGCTGGTGTCGCTGAGCGGCGCGCTGGAGTGCCGCACGGCGCGCGCGTACTTCGTGGCCGCCGCGCGCGCCGCCTGCGACGCCGGGCTGCAGGTCCGTGCAGGCTGCACTGTTCATTGTGTATATATATATATATAAATGTTCATGCATTTTTTTTATTCGTGGCCAGATATAACTGATGGAAAAGTATAACGATCTTTTAATACCTCTTTCGCTTCTTTCTAGTTCATTATTTTCGTGATATGCGCGCGTCTCAATCTCAATCGATAACAGAATTACATAAGTTGTTATTGTGTTGTTAAAAAAATCGAGTGACAAATGTCCCTGGAATATAGTTTATACTGGGAAACCGGTACAGTGGTATTTGACTATATTAAAAAATATTTCTTTCTATAAAAATTGTTACATTCAATTAAACTTAAATGTGTTTATTTCACAAAACAATACCCTGTTTTGTGAAATACAAACAGTTTTTAGAGCAATTTTTATGATATCGCATTTTATAAAAGACTGATAATGCTGCCATTCTTACTAAATTAATGGAATGCAACTTAAGTCCAAATAATGACAATGAATTAAACATAACTGTTTTTTTATAACTTAACATTACATTTTTGTGTAACTTACTCGAACACCCGAATTGACGACATTGCTAACTTCTCACGCAAATCGCAACGCCTTCGGATTCATTAACTGATCCGGGAAAGACTCCGCGAACGTGGGAATATCTTAGCCCGTAGTGTAGGGTTTAAGTAAAAATGAGTTCAAACAGATTACATCACTCAATATCAAAAACCTCAAATAATCATCACTAACTGGTGTACTAAAATTTAATATTTTTATGAAATTTAAAGGTGTATATTGTTAGCTTAAACAAACCATAATAGTTTTTTGATAATTTTTAAAACTAATTAAATTCCATATTAATGAAGTATTCTATGTATTATATAATTTCTTCACAATCCCATATTAAATTATCATTTATTCTTCCAGGCCTTGTCACTTCAGCTGCTGGCAGCTATTGCTGCCGGATTCCTCTTTACGGCTATCGTTCTAGTGGATTCACATGCCTGGATATATATTAACACCAAGTGGGTATTTCTAATTGTTGCTATTAGTTATGGCCAATATTTAAATAGCATTTGTAAGATATTTAAAAATGTACGTACCTGTGAGACCAAGTTTCAATTCATAGTTTACAAACGTTGGGCCATGAAATCATTGAGGCCACTAAACGAGAGCTAGGCTATACAAAACATTGGGGCCACTAAACGTGAGCTAGGCTATACAAAACACTGAGTCCACTAAACGTGAGCTAGGCTATACAAAACACTGGGTCCACTAAACGTGAGCTAGGCTATACAAAACACTGAGTCCACTAAACGTGAGCTAGGCTATACAAAACACTGAGTCCACTAAACGTGAGCTAGGCTATACAAAACACTGGGTCCACTAAACGTGAGCTAGGCTATACAAAACACTGGGTCCACTAAACGTGAGCTAGGCTATACAAAACACTGAGTCCACTAAACGTGAGCTAGGCTATACAAAACACTGGGTCCACTAAACGTGAGCTAGGCTATACAAAACACTGGGTCCACTAAACGTGAGCTAGGCTATACAAAACACTGGGTCCACTAAACGTGAGCTAGGCTATACAAAACACTGGGTCCACTAAACGTGAGCTAGGCTTTTCAAAACATTGGAACTATTAAACGTGAGCTAGGCTATACAAAACATTGAGGCCACTAAACGTGAGCTAGGCTATACAAAACACTGAGTCCACTAAACGTGAGCTAGGCTATACAAAACACTGGGTCCACTAAACGTGAGCTAGGCTATACAAAACACTGAGTCCACTAAACGTGAGCTAGGCTATACAAAACACTGGGTCCACTAAACGTGAGCTAGGCTATACAAAACACTGGGTCCACTAAACGTAAGCTAGGCTATACAAAACACTGAGTCCACTAAACGTGAGCTAGCTATACAAAACACTGGGTCCACTAAACGTGAGCTAGGCTGCCACAAAACACTGGGTCCACTAAACGTGAGCTAGGCTATACAAAACACTGGAGTCCACTAAACGTGAGCTAGGCTATACAAAACACTGGGTCCACTAAACGTGAGCTAGGCTATACAAAACACTGGGTCCACTAAACGTGAGCTAGGCTATACAAAACATTGAGTCCACTAAACGTGAGCTAGGCTATACAAAACACTGGGTCCACTAAACATGAGCTAGGCTATACAAAACACTGGGTCCACTAAACGTGAGCTAGGCTATACAAAACATTGAGTCCACTAAACGTGAGCTAGGCTATACAAAACACTGGGTCCACTAAACATGAGCTAGGCTATACAAAACACTGGGTCCACTAAACGTGAGCTAGGCTACAAAACACTGGAGTCCACTAAACGTGAGAGCTAGGCTATACAAAACACTGGGTCCACTAAACGTGACTAGGCTATACAAAACACTGGGTCCACTAAACGTGAGAGCTAGGCTATAAAACACTGGGTCACTAAACGTGAGCTAGGCTATACAAAACACTGGGTCCACTAAACGTGAGCTAGCTATACAAAACATTGGGGCTACTAAACATGAGCTAGGCTATACAAAACACTGGGTCCACTTCAAACGTGAGCTAGGCTATACAAAACATTGAGTCCACTAAACGTGAGCTAGGCTATACAAAACACTGGGTCCACTAAACGTGAGAGCTAGGCTATACAAAACACTGGGTCCACTAAACGTGAGCTAGAGCTATACAAAACATTGGGTCCACTAAACGTGAGCTAGGCTATACAAAACACTGGGTCCACTAAACGTGAGCTAGGCTATACAAAACACTGGGTCCACTAAACGTGAGCTAGGCTATACAAAACATTGAGTCCACTAAACGTGAGCTAGGCTATACAAAACACTGGGTCCACTAAACGTGCCGGGCGGCAGGCGCGGCGGCGGCGGCGAGGAGCAGGCGCCGTTCCTGTCGAGCGGCAGCAGCGGCGGCACGCGCTCGCTGCCGCGCCCCGCGCCCTACCCCAACGGCAAGCCGCCCTCCTACAGCGCGGCCGTGCAGCTCATGGACCTCGCCGACCGCGAGCGGCCCGGGTAATTATTTTAATTTCGATGAAAAAAAAATATATATCAACGACATTCCCAATACAGGGGGTAGACAGTGGTCTAGTCTAGACAATTAAGTCCCTTCGACCCCGCTTCTAGAGAAATTTTTTTGGGACAACGTGTCTGGTGGTGTGCCCGTCGCCGTCTTTATGTCGAAGTCAACGATGTAATTCGCACATAAGTTTTTGAGAAACCCATTGGTACGTAGTTACGAAATTTTGAGGTTTGAGAAGATTTGAAATTGAATGTCGTATTCTGCATCTGAAAACCCCGTATATGCTGCATAAACGGGAATTCTCGGGGTGACTATTATGGCGGCATCGATATAGGTTGATGCCGCTTATAATATCTATGATAGTCTTTTACTCTTTTAATTTTCAAATATACAATGTCCGCCATCTTGAAATTGAAAATTTATGTCAATGTCGTAATCGTCACCCCGAGACCTCGAAAATGACACCGATGTCAACATTTTCAAAAATACTATGTCCGCCATCTTGGATTTCAAAATTGACTTCAATCTCATAATCAGCACCCTGAGAAACCTCGAAAATTACACCAATGTGGATATTTACAAATGTTCAATGTCCGCCATCTTGGATTTGAAAATTGACATGAATTTCATAATTAGGACCCCGAGAAACCTCGAAAATTACACCAGTGTCGATATTTACAGATGTTCAATGTCCGCCATCTTGGATTAGAAAATTGACATCAATTTAATAATCAGGACCCCGAGAAACCTCGAAAATTAAACCAATGTCGATATTTACAAATGTTCAATGTCCGCCATCTTGGATCCAAAAATTGACACCCATAACGAACACCAGTATTTACTTTAAGTGACTAATATTAAAAAAGGCGGTTTCTAAATGTGAAATTTTCACCAAAACTAACATCAAAAAAGAATAATTTTAAAGTACATAATATATGATCAAATACTATTATACCCGAATCACCGTGGCCTTGTTGTTAGTGTACCTACCTTCGAAGCTAAGGGTTGCGGGTTCGAAACGAACATGTAGAATGTTGTACCCTTCATTTGGACACTTAGACAAAGATCGGCTTATCACCTGTGACAATGTCCTAAATAAACTTCTGTGAAAAATGAAAAGGACTTCATAGTGTGGACCTCTGCCTATCCCAGTATTGGGGAATTGTGTGAAGATATAAAAAAACCTTAATCACCGCATTTCTTCAAATCTGGATAGAATTGATAGTAAAATCTTTTTCTACTACAACACACACACACACACACACACACTAGACCGATAAGCGAGAATAGCACAAGAACTCACGAAAATTCACGTAATAAACCTTTCTTTCTTATCCTTATTTCTCATCACTCTCTCCAGCATTGTGCCAATTGCAATTCGTCCTGGGAGTAACCAGTGAATACTTACAATACATATGCTATAATGCATTTTTGCGATAGATTTCACCGGTCGTCGTCGTTTATATGTCCAAACGAACGATATAAATAGGACATAAGTTTTTTTTTTTTTAAATTCCCTTGGTACCTAACTGGGGATCGAACACAAGTCTCTCGACTCGAATTCCAATCACCCAACCATTCGGCTATCGCGAAGACTCATTAGACTAACTACCGAAGACTACACAAGTTACACAATCTGAGTGGGTGTGTGCAGCGCGGAGGCGGCGTGCGCGCGCCGGTCGCGCATGTCGGGCAGCGCGACGCTGGGCCGGGCCAGCGGCGGTTTGGGCGGACTGGGCGGCTTGGGCGCGCTGGGCGCGGCGGGCGGCTCGCACACGCTGGGCCGCGCGCCGCACAACGGCAAGTACGCGACGCTCAGCAAGCAGTGCAAGACGCTCGAGAGCAACGACTTCTACTGAGAACGGCCCGGCGGCGGCGCGCTCAACGAACCGACCGCCGGTGAGTATATACACCTGTTCCACGTTCGAATAGAATAGTACACGAATCTAGAACTGTTATATTGTAATGTTTTGAAAGTCTACTAGTTAACATGGGCCTTTCCGACAAAGAGCCAAACAAAATAGGACGATAGCTTTGATTTGGAGATCGAAGACGCAGACGTATTTGTGCTTCGACACGAGTGACCAGTATGCAGAGCGTAAAATTTGTTTTCTTTCCATGGAGAGACCTTACCGTCTCTCTCTTTTCCTTTTTCTATACAATTGTTTTTTTTTTTTGCCAAATTCTAATGAATTAATTCACAGGTGCATATTATTTTCACTATGATCATGTACATCCGCAGGACAATCCGGCCGCGCGGTGAGCCTGAACCGCTTCGACCCGAAGTACGCGTCGTTCGGGCCCCGCGCGCCCCGCCCGCGCCCCGCCGCGCCCGCGCCGCCGCTCGCCACGTTCAGCGCCGCGCCGCCCCGCCGCCCCGCCGCCCCGCCGCCCCGCCGCCGCCCCGCCGCGCCCGGCCCCGACAAGTACGCGACGGTGCGGCCCGCGCGCCGCAGCGAGCCGCAGCCGCTGTCGGCCGCCGCGCTCGAGTACCGCAGCCTGCAGCGGCCGCGCCGCCAGCAGCAGCCCGCGCCCGCGCCGCACCGCCGCCGCCCCGACCGCCCCGACCGCGCGGACCGCCAGCACCACGACCAGCGCGATCTGTACGCCGTCACTGAATTGTAAGCTCTGCTGTCATTCGAATTAAATTTTGATTCGTTTGAACGGGAATATGTAAACGACATTACGAATAGCGTTATCTGTACGCCGTCACTGAATTGTAAGCTCTATTCTTATTTTCAATAAGTTTAGATTCGTTTGAACGGGAATATGTAAACGACACTACGAATAGCGTTATCTGTACGCCGTCACTGAATTGTAAGCTCTGTTCTTATTCGTAATAAGTTTAGATTCGTTTCGAACGCGAATATATAAACGACACTACGAATAGCGTTATTTGTACGCCGTCACTAAAGTGTAGGCTCCATTCGCAAAGATATTAAGTTTAAATTCGTTTAAACAGGAATAAAAAACAGTGCCCTGACCATCGCGATTTGTACGCCGTCATTGAGTGATAGGCTCTACTAATAAATAAAATTAAGATTAAATTCGTTTGAACAGGCATATCTAAACAGCGCCGTGACCAACGCGATCTGTACGCCGTGGCGACTGTAAGCTCTGTTTTGATATGGATTAAGTTTCAATTCGTTTGAACAGAAATTTTAAAATCCTCTGCCCAGTAAACCACTTGATTGAAGCTTTGGTCGTTTGAACAGAGTAACATCTAATTGAAATAGAATGACATTCACGTGACATTTATTCAGTCAGTAAATTGTATCTACCTCTCTGTCACTCTCATAATAAGGTTGAAAATCGACAAAACCTGCAGGACCAGCACGCTCTGCACACCATCACTGACATTTTAATTTTAATTTCAATGACTAAAATATATAAATTTTGATGTCACTTTACGAAATGAAAATCGAAAAAACGTTCATCTAAATCGAATAATACACGAACGACATTAAAAACCGAAAAGTGAAGTTAGAATTGTGGCACTTAATTATTGGTTCAAATGAGATTGCGACGAAGTAAAAAAATTGTTAAAGATTAGCGAAAACAATATTTCGCGAATGGCTCAACCCTAATGACGTCACGGGTCATAAGCTCAATTCTTAGTGTTACTAAGTTAAAAATTGTTGCACTGTTTGCAAAATCGAAATCTGATACAATTATAAGAATACAAAGGACACGGTATTAAAAAAAAATTTAGACGGATATGTGCAAAAGGTCTTATAAACAAAATAAAAATATACGTGTGCAAAGTAATACAGAACAAAATTTTTATTACAGAATAGTTTATAATTAATACAACTCATTCCTATTTCACCTATGTTAAGATTACCATGATTTTGAATGAAATGAATGATATTCGATTAACTGGTTCATATAATCATTCACTCGAATGAGCTCCGCTATGTTGATCATAGTGAAATGAGATGAGTGGTTTTCATTGATACGTAAAAATATGTTTTATCCCATAAGATATTTCAATTTTGCAAATCACATATAATAAGACATGACTGGACTATTTTTTAAATTCAATAATAGCTCTTAATTACGAAAATGGTCTAATTAATTTATATCTACAAGTCTTTTTCCTTTGATATTTTATACGCTCTTTATTTAATAGGTGATATTTATACAACTTAAAACGGCCTATCTATGTTTTGTACAAGTTTTTGGTTGTTTGTCAGATAATTTCTCGCGAAGCAATAAGACTTCTTGGTAAATAAAATTAAATGAAAACTGTCGGAGTGTGACTGATGTAAAATTCTCCTCATTACAATAAAAAATAAGCAATTTTTATTCCCACTTTTTCTACTATGTCCACACTTATGGCTGTGTAAGCAATGTCTTTGACCAATAACGATAACTGATTTACGTTACAACTGTTTTATATTTAACGTTTAAATCTCGAATGCGTCGATACAGGTATGGATTATTTTGGACTCTCGTTTTAGCTCAATGTAGAATTAAGGCGACCTACGTGGATTGGTCGGATTTACCGTTAGCCTTTTGCGTTAACGTTAAAAATAGCGCATGAGAATGCCAAAGTAGGAGATTGGTTTGTTAGCAAAACGCAAGGTATAATTAAAAACGTAACGTTAATTAGTGTAGAATGTTTCGATCACTGACTTAGTTTTATGTGGTCAAATGATTTTAGACCTTGTTACGTTGGTGAAAACGTAGTATTTACAGTCGATTGCGTACGACCTAAATTAAGTCTTATATACATTTTGTATATAAATTAATTGTAAGCATCTAATGTGTATTTATTTTAACTGAATTTGTTTTTGTGTGATGTAACATTTGTTAATGATATTTAAAATTGTATTATTATTAACTTTGAGGGTAGCGTGAAAATAAGTAGAGGAATATTTCGTTTATATGGAATCTCCTATCGAATTAGTGCTTTGTGAAACTGTTCTTTAATGTATCATATATAAAGCTCAAAACAAATAGAACTAGTTTAGAGCGGACCTAATTGTATATAATATATTTAGTCTTCATGATTGCAATTTCTTTCTAGTAATTAGAAATTTTCTATTGATTTATATTATGATAATTGTAAAGGTAATAAATATATGTATAATAAAATTATAAGCATTCCATCGTGTGTCGTGTGAAGTGGAATTGGTATAGGCGGACTTAAAAAAACCAATCTTATCACTTTGTAATAAAGGTGCAAATAGAAACTGCCATTTGAGGAATGATGAAAGATTAGTAGTCTAGTTTTAATGGACAAGGAACTGCTCGCGTCTGTAACACCAGAAATGTATTTGATAATAAAAAATTTAGGAGGTGTGATCGTGGAAATCACATTACAACTTCTTGTTTTTATGGTTCATTTTTGATTGTACATATCCATGATGGTGATTTAAAGTTTACATTGGATCTCAATTATCTTATGAAGTAAAAATGTATGTACGAAGGTTTCTGGACATTTTAAAAAATCGATACAAATGGAGCTTTTACAATTTACTTGCAAATGTTTTCTTCCACGATCATTTCTCCATCAAAATGATCTTTTTAGCCGTAAACATATAGCGTTAAGTAATAAGCGAAATGGTACCAGTTTATATTCAGTATTAAAAATAGTGAATTTTGTGAGACTTTACAACGATGTTGGTACATTTTTTATGATCGACGTATTGTTTAGTTGTTTCGAACAAATCTTTCCGTACCGTAAGCAGTGTGTATTCGCCAAAGATAATGCATAATTTAATATAAGTAATGCATAGTTAGGTTAAG
This sequence comes from Sericinus montela, assembly GCA_029286605.1. NCBI lineage: Eukaryota > Metazoa > Arthropoda > Insecta > Lepidoptera > Papilionidae > Sericinus > Sericinus montela. Next base: position 1,290,245 of record JAGSMR010000017.1, on the reverse strand, counting down.
TATTAAACTAGGGTCATGTTGTACTTTACTCTCTGCCCTGTGGCGCGTCTGATTACGCCTGCCTTAGATCGAACGCAATGAGGCTGCGTTCAATTGCGATTAGGGTTAAATGAATATAATTACTTCAATCCCGCGGAGCACTTCAATATTTGACTGTATTTCTAACCTGATAAGGCTCATTTTGCATTGCACAAGTAAATTGACGCGCAGTTCAATGCACTCGGTTTAGAAAGTCATAAGAGTCAACACGATTTGTTTTTTTAATGTTATTACTATTTATAATGAAAAATTAGTGCATGGCAATTTTGACGTTTAACAGATGCTCAAGAAACCGCGGTTTATTTTTTAATATTTTTTTTTATGAATATCTGAATTTAGTTTATTATGATGCTACAACAATGAAGTACATTACTTTCAGTGTAGGGATAATTCGCAATTATTATATTTTGATATTATTAATTTACGTAGTTTTTTTTTGGTATATTGTACAATTGATTTGACTGTCGTAATTTTATAAGTTGGAAATATTAATAGTTCTATTTTCTAATTTATTTTAGTTTATCTGTAAAGGAAATGATAGGACGCCTTTGACAATAGTTCCTGATTTGTTTTTTTTTTTTTTTATTTATATGTTACATTTTTAAGAATTGTTTTCATTGATAAAATTGAAAAGTATATCAGAATGTCAGTAAATATATTGATATATGCATGTATAGTAATTTACATGGGTTTTCATGAAACTACAGCACAATATTTATAATCGTAATTATGGAAAAATAATAATTAGGCTTCTGCGACAAGAGTTCATCAGTAAATTTTTTTTATTTGCTCTAATATTAATGCTGTACTCGAATATTTATTCTAACCATACCATACACATAAAATATTCGGAACAAATATATTGTATAGTTACCACAGTGATCTATACATTTGAATATTTCATACTCAAGATACAATATAGATAACTCGAGCTAACTCGTACGATAAAGAAGGATGTGTATATATTATTGCTATAGCTGTCTCTTTCTTTATTAGTGTTTCACAGGTGTTGTTAGGAATGGATTTGTCAAAATTTGAAAATTATTTGTGAATTCATCTCAGTAATAATAAACCATCTGAATATTTTTGTTTGTCGTGCCATATTTTATAAATTGAATGTTTTTTGAAAAATTGTATCCGATTTGAAATTTATGAGTTCTTTTTTTTTTTTCAATCATTTAGAAGTTTATCGATTGTTATTTTACCGAATGCATTTTGTTTTTGCTTTTTCGAGTCAATTATGGTGCGATCGAGTATGTTATCTTGAAAATATGGCTTGCGTCTTCACATCGCGGGGGAACTACAAATATATAATTACGACAGATCCTGTCTTGTCGTAATCATACCGTCTCTTTCTTGCTCATGTATTTGCCTTATATTCCTCCCGCCCTTCGGGAATCCCCCGCGGTATATGAAGAGAGGCTTGATTGGTTAGAAGGTAAGCCGACCTCGTGATCTGACAACGTGCATAATGTAAATTATAAACGGTTGATGAATATATATCAAGGTATGAGTTTACAATGAAAATAATAAATGGATTAAAATATAATTGCGCACTGTTTTATTTGTCTGTTAGAATTCCGTCAATAATGATGACTACATACATACATAGGGACAAAATCAAACGACCTCCGTAGATGAGTGGCGTAAACACCGGTTTATAAAGTGTCGCCTGTCTCGAGGTCCAGGGTTCGATGCCCGGTCGGGTCAAAGTAGAAAAAAACACTTTCTACATTTTCTCGAGTCTGGGTGTTTGTGGTGCCTTCATCGTTTCCGATTCCCATACCACAAGTGCTTTAGCTTTAGCATCTTAAATTGGGATCGGAGCAATGTATATGATGTTGTCCCTATCTATATGTGTCATTATTTATATAAAAAAAAATGCATTGATCCCAAAGTAAGAAGCTAAAGCATTAGTGCTATGGAATTGGAGACAATGACGTTATCAATCCAGACCCGAGACGATATAGTAAAAGTGGTTTACTACCTTGACCAGTCCTGGAATCGAACCCGGGACCTCAGACTTCACTCACCAATGAAATAAATTAAATGAATGAATGACATGAATAACAAAGGGTCAATATCCTAATAGTTTATATTTTAGAAACATGACGTAAATTCTCGCTTGCCTTCGACAATTGTCGTAAAACACGCCAGACATTACAGTTTAGTTGGAGTGGTTAAGTGTAGTTCTTTAAACAAAATAAAAATAAATAAATATCTTCACGCCTTTCCCAATACAGGGTAGACAGAGGTCTCGACTATTAAGTCTTTTCGACCCACCTTCCACCGAAGACATTTTTGGGACGTGACAAATCTATTGGTACGAGGCTTGGGGATCGAACTCGGGTCTCGTGATTCGTGGTTGATTAAAAAAAATATCTTCACGCAATTCCCAATACAGGGGTAGACAGAGGTCAAGTCTAGACAATTAAGTCCCTTTGACCCACCTTCCACCGAAGATATTTTCGGGACAACGTGACAGGTGGTGAGCCCGTCGCCGCCTTTATGTCCAAGCCAACGATGAAATTCGTACATAAGTTTTTGAAAAACTCATTGCTACTGCCACCTGGGGATCGAACTCGGGTCTCTCGACTCGAAATTCCGACCACCCAACAACTCGGCTATCGTGACTTATACGTGACTATATTGATTAAAAAAAGAATTTTAAATAAAAATAAATAAATGTAAATATCTTCACGCAATTTCCAATACAGGGCTAGACAGAGGTCTAGCCCTATCTACCGGTCTGTCTAGCCTAGTCTAGACAGACCGGTAGATAGGGACGTCCCACCTTTCACCGAAGATATTTTCGGGACATAAAATTCTGGGATGATATAAAAAATATTAAAGTAAAATTCATTCATACAAAATAGATCTAAACTTCGTCGTTTCAATCAACCGTCGTTAGCTCGTCACTTCCTGAGCAGAAGTTAATATTAAGGTGTGTTTGCCCATAATTATCTTAATTCCTTTTCTATCTACTTGATCTTCAAGTAAATCGAATATGGAACATAGGCTTACACCGTGAGGAAGACTTGCAATAGTCGCCAACCAGGGCTCTAAACATTTCGCGTCTTAGACACTGTCAACCGTCATCGGTTGGCGAAATTATATACTATGCCATCCAGCAATTTAAACACATTAACTAAAAAAAAGTCGCGTTATTGGCGCTAATTTGTGCCTGATATCCATCAGCGAAAAAGGTGAGCAAATTTGCTTCACCGATTCATGTACAATCGATTACGCTTATTGCTGGATACGCTTTACGACAGATTTTTAATATCCTAGCGGCTCCTCATAGTGCTATACATACGTAGAAAATACGTTCATTGTTAGGGACAACATAGCATTCATAGTTCTGATCCCAAAGAAAGCAGCTAAAGAACTTGTAGTGTGGAATCAGAAAAACAAAGGTAACGCAAACATGACCAGACCCGAGAAAACGTAGAAAAATTGTTTTCTGCATTGACCGGGTATCGAACCCGGGACCTCAGACCTGGCGATATCATGAAAATGTGCGTGTAAGACACTCGTCCATGGACGTTGTCGTCTACCGATTTACATTTCGCCGGAGCTCATTTTGGACAACGTAATCGATAGTGAGCATGCTCCTGTCATAATGTCCAGGCCAAAATACAAATCGTAAATACATTTCGAATAAAATCATTGGTAAGAGCCATCCTTCAAAATAACACTTAGTAGTTGTGCCGGCGTAAGAATATCCCTCTTCCTGTTGGTGTCGTAAGAGGCGACCATCAGTATATACCAAGAGGAACCTACGTGATCGGCCTAAATTACATGTGTCAAGTAGACTGTTGTTAAACTGTTTGGTAACGTTAGTTGTCTAGACCTATTCCAGTGTTGGGAATATATATATGTATAGTCATAATAGCACATAGTGATAGGTGATTTGAATTCGAGTCAAGAGACCCGAACTTGATCCCCAGATGGCAGGCTCGTACCAATGGGTTTTGTCGAAAGCTTATGTACGATTTATATCGGCTTGGACATAAAGACGACGACGGGCTCTCCACCTGTCACGTTGTCCCAAAAATTTTTCTGCGGAAGAGTGGTCGAAACGACTTAATTGTCTAGACCTCTGTCTACCCCTATTCGGAATATATATGTGTACATTTTTTGGAAAATTAATTTGTCCTAACAGCAAAAATTTATAAATAGAATTTGCTGTCCATCCAAGGCTTCCTTGAGGATTGGATTGCGCTTAATATCTGAGATGAAGGTGACGTGACGGGCGATTAATGATCGTGTCTCCGAGCGCTAATGAAGCCTTGTTGTTCTGCCATTTATCATTGAGCACGTGTAGGCCGACGTCTCAGATTGGACGTCGGCAGCAGAGGAGGAAAATTGTAGCCTAAAATGTCAGACAATATCTTTATCGTTATAATTATTAGATATGAAGATATAGACAATAGAGTTATAACAAATTTGTAAGGCTTACTCCTTAAGAATATCTTCATGCAATTCCCAATACAGGAGTAGACGGGGGTCTAGACAATTAAGTCCTTTCGACCCTCCTTCCTCCGAAGAAATTTTTTGGGACAGGTGGTGAACGATTTCAATCGTACATAATTTTTTGAAAAGACCCATTGGTACGAGCCATAGGTATCGAACTCTGGTCTCTTGACTCGAATTTCTATCATCCAACGACTCGGCTGTCGTGTCTCCCTAAGTAAGTAAGGAAATTACGAAGATGTTACCAATCAATAAAACTTTAATCTGACAGGGCTTTGGAGCTTCGTGTTCTAAGTCACGTCTTAGTTTTAAGTGCTTGTCATAACTTTAAACGACTTAAACTTAATGTTAGTATTAAATAATATTGTATTAACCAGCTCTGCTTTACGAACTCGATCTGCGAACTGTGAAGCCGAAGACATGATGTTTAACATTATAATTTTTTAATTATAAATATTATTCTTTATATTGTATATAGGTGAACCGGTGAAATGTGGGTTGAAAAAACTTAATTGTTTAGATCTTTAATTGTCCCTGTATTGGCACTGGAAATACTTGGAAATATAAATAAATAAATATACTCGTAAGTAGCTCGTAATGAGTAATCAGAGAAGGTAAAATATATATAAACTGCATTGATTCTTCCCACTTATTACAAATACTGTTTTAACTGTACGCTCACATTATTCAAATAAATGAATAAAAAAATAACTTGCATCTGTTGTAGCTTATGACAAACATTCGGACAACGAATTCAAACCTGCGATGTCACCTTTCGCAGTTCACATTCTAATCCGTTTGGCGAACTATTTGTTTATGTAACTATGGTGGTTATCAAGAGTCTACGAAAACGTTGAATTCAGTAATAAATGCAGGTAAACAAATTACCAGTTTAGTTCTTCTCGAGGTAATTTACTATAAATATTTTTTGGATAAATATCTTCACGCCAATACAGGGGTAGAAATAGGTCTAGTCTAGACGATTAATTACCTTTGTCAATCAAGTCACCTTCCACCGAAGATATTTTCGGGACAACGTGACAGGGGGTGAGCCCATCGCAGTCCCTTTTTTTTTAATTTTATTTTTTGATAATTAAATACACAAATTTAATTACAAAAAATGTATTTTCCTAGCATGTAAACAATATTTTAGTAAATATTAAGGTGTTTTAAAATATATTGCACCGTCTCTACCCACTTTCCTACGTTCATTTAATGCTTTCAGCATTAACTGTCATCCATATTGAAATTTTAATGTGAAAAAGTCCAATAAAGGACAATGAGCGGGACGGTGGGACGGTCTGTTTCATAATATTTTTTTTCCCTCGACACAAAAGAGTCCGTTCATCTGTATAACTGAATAATATATTAGGACTGGCGTTGGCTTTCAGGACCGTTTTATTTATTTATTTTGAAGTAGAATTATGGATTCAAAACATTTATTCAACGGAAACAAAAGATGAATGATGAATGTTCTTAGGTAAGTCGAAACAATTGAGTGCCTCTGTTTTTGCGCATAGACAGCGTACTCCGACTGCTGATTTGATGAATTTGGATAAATTGGGAGTTGATGTCTTGGTCAATCTTTGTTTTCATTGTTACCAATGTTCATCTAACCCCAACAAAATACTTTTCTTAAGGTCTTTTTTGTAAAAAAAACAATTTACTTATCGGCCTTTTAAAGTTCACTGTAAGAAATAGGCCTCTGTACCAGACAACTCACACCATAATTTGCACCGTAGCTATAATCATTAACAAAGCTAGTCCCGCAGTCGCCTCTCAGAACAGAGAAGGGTTGTTTGGTATAATTTTTGCCGATACCACTCTGACGAAACCAATACCAAAACAAAAAAACTCAATCTATTCAATACGTAAATGGACCGGAATTTCTGATGGCAGAGATGAAAGTTTTCATTTATAATCCTTGCAATGATTTTCAGTCCGTCTACATCAAAGATTGATTTCCATAATCCTAGGTTAGTAGAAAAATTGTAGCACTAAATGAAATGTAACATTGGAGACGAAATATTTCAATTCTTGGTAGTAGATAATTCAATCCAAGATTTCGAATCGTAAAATTCAGACGAGCCGATGTAAAACGTAGGACCTGAAGTTTAATAAAAAGGGGACGGTTCCCTTAAATTTACATATAAATTTGATTGGGTTAAATCAACCGGATAGACATGTACTGGGAATTTGGGGATAAAATTAAAGTGATGTTGGTGAGATCAAATTGTATATATATTTCTTTCAGATGATAAGAAATGCGTTTTCTGGGTCACTAAGTAAATACTGATTGTTTCTTCTTCTTTACTACATAGCAACATCTTTACATTACTTAATAATATTAAGTTATATGTACATAACGGCATGTTAAAAAGTCCAATACAGGACAAAGACTTAATGGAGGGTTTTCCATAATCTCCACGCTTGACATTGCAGATACCTTACCTTTCTAGACACCTCGCACCTTAAACACTGCTGCTGGTCTGCTGTAAGTTTCACCTGGTATTGTTCTTGATGGTTATCTCGCCATTAATCCGCAGTCATTTTAATTTTCAAGACTTTTGTCTAAGTTTCGTCTTGCGAAACCTACGAGAAGTAAAAGCTGGTATATTCTTGCCGATAGAACACATTAACCTACGTTATGGCGCTCCGCACCCTCACCTGATGTTTTAGGATCTACACGTTCGAAATATTGTATCAGTGTTTACAAATAAAACAAATGTTAACTTAACAAATCATTTATTTTACTTCTTTTCCGACTCGTCCTTGAGTAGTTGGAATACGAAGGAGAAGTCTTTCTGTCCGTAACCCCGAGACTGCACGATGCGGTACAGCTGTGTGGCTACAGCACCAAGTGGGATTGGCGATCTGATCCCCAGCGCCATTCCACTTGCTAATTCCAAGTCCTGAAAAAGTAGGCGAAACTGTATTTCTTCACATACATGTTATAATACAAAATTCTGTATTTCTTTACATTCACACAAATATAACAGTCTGAAAAAGTCACTGGTAGTTTTTGCCAAAATAGCCATGCTTGGGTAGCCGATTGGCAATCACACTACCGGACATCTTGCCTCTTAGAAATTGCTGTCCATCACCGGTATGTAAAATTTATATATAGATAAATAGATATAAAGTATACCTTAACCATAAGCTCATTCTTGAAACCTCCGTCGTAGTTTCTGCTGGACGGCGCGGTCGGGACCAAACCGGGGACTGGACAGTACACCTCGGTGGACCAGGATCTAGCAGACGAGTTGTTCAGTACATCCAATAATACTTGAGGGTCCAGACCCATTCTGAAAAAAAAAAAAAAAACATTTACAATTTTAGGTATTTTTTCAGGTCTCCAATTAACATTACTAGTATTCCTGTTAACCACTAACAACTAAGAAGCACGTGACTGGATTTTTTCATGACAACAGTTAAATCTACAAGTCATGTTTCGCAGTCCGTTCTCTAAGCCATTAAGGCTATTGTCGCTATAATGTATTTTAGGTTAGTTTAGTCAACCTCTATGGGCTTTCATATCAAAGAAGTGCCAGGAAATTTTCTCCTCACGACTCCTTAAATGACGTCATCCGAAGGGGTCTTATCTCCCAGATTCCCTTAGTTCTTGAATTCTCAATCACTTTCCTCAGTTCCCACAGAGCCCTCTGGCATGTTTAGTGAGAATGTTGACAAAAAAAGGGCTTTGCCACTCCTCCAAAGGGCTTTGGAAGAGGGCAAAAACCTTGTTACGGACTCTATTCGCGTCGTTACGTTAGTGGCCTCTCAATTCAAGGGTACTGTGATAAGAACCAAAGCGGCATGAGAAGTAGTTGAGAGTAAGTAGCACAAATATGACTCTTTAAAGGAAGACTATGTAGTTTGTTCTGTTTGTCATAGCTCCATGAGCACCCCTCGCGGGGTGTAGTTTCTAAAGGATAAATATTCCGCGACTATATATAACGACGTGGAAGAGTGACATACACACCGGTTTTCACGATGTCGCCAGCTCTGAGGTCCGTCCGGGTTCGATACCCGGTCGGTCAAAACAGAAAACATTTTCTCGTCTCTTGGTGTTTGCGTTACCTTTGTTCGTCGTTGCGTTGCGTGTTTGTGAATCCAAAACAGTACTTAAGCTACTTATTTTGGGATCAGAGAAATGTATGTTATAAGTCGTAAGTCGTAAGATGCTGTCCCTATCTATGTTCGTTTTTATATATGAATTGTATGCAATAATTCATATCCTTAGTGATCAAACATAGTGCAGTGCAGCGATCTTGAGATTTTTAATAAACCCTCGAAGGTCCGCCATTTGCATATAAATATGATTGGGAAATATCATGCAGATTGATACTTAAGACTGATCGCTGAAATAAAATTGGAATTGGCAATTTCGTTTTGGGTCGTTCCTTCGTTTTACGTCTGAACGTTGATGGCTTTTCAAATAAATCTTATATTACATTGGTGCATTTCTCTAATCATAAATCATCAATTAAGTAATTTAAAATACAAAATTAAATTAAAGAGAAAATAAAATCGTGCGGGTTCGAATACCGCCCATATTCGTTGAAATTGTAAAAAAAATTCTCTTTAATTTAATAACAAAAAGTTCAGCACAACTTATATGCTTAAAAATCAATAAAAATTGCACATTTAAATACAACAGTTTTATTTATTAGATTACACGGACTGATTTTATTTTCGCAACTCCACGTCCGAGCGCGAATTTTGCGTATGTATGGGTCTATTTATTATTTACATATAAATAAATAATAAATAGACATAAATACATATAATATAATAATATATATAAATGTATAATAAATAGACCCATGAAAGTCCCATCTTTCGAAAGCAGAAGACACTAGACTGTCAAGCCGTGTAAGTAAAAGTACATGTATGCATTACTATCGGCCTGTATTAGTCCAAAGCTGAACATATTTAGTTTGGCATAAGTATCACGTACGGTGAGCGGATTTGCGATCGTAGCTCCTGTCTCCTTGCAGCTTAGACGGTACTACTATACTATAATAAGAGATTAGTGTCAACATATGCGTAGAATGAATATGAGAAGTGGAACTCACTTAATACCCATGTTCATGCACTCGGCTGTCGCCATTCCGGTAATACCCATCAGCATGTTGTTGGTGAGCTTCGCAACTTGGCCAGAGCCGATTTGGCCACAGTGGAATTGCTTCGCGCCCATTGCCTTGAGCATAGGCAGCGACCTGTCGAAGTCTTCTTTACGACCGCCGGCCATAAAAGCGAGAGTTGCGTTTTGGGCGCCCATGACACCTGGAAATATATGCAAACAATTTAATTATAAAGTCAATATCGAAAACATTATGCCATCTCTTTCTTTAAGAATATGATATTGACTTATAACTAGGCCGTCTCTTTATTTAGATGTTTGTGTAATAAGCTTAGAACTTGACTGTTGACAGGATAAAGAAAAATACAGATATATATAATATAAAAAAATAAGGTAACAGTCAACAGTCTGAGACTGAATGTCTGTAGGGTTGTCGTCCATAGTTGACAAAGAGAGAGAGAGAGAGAGAGAGAGAGAGAGTGGATTGGTGATCGAGGTACCAGACACCTCGCACCTAAGCCGCTACTGTTTGTTGTAGGTCTGCATCTCTAGGTATTTTTGAGACGGTTATTTTCCCATCTGCTTGTTGCCACTATGGTACTGAAGGCTAGCCTTAGTCTCCTCCTACAAATCCCATGGGAAGAAGGTGGAAGGTGGCACATACTACTCTGATAGTACACGGCCAAACTTGGTTGTGCTTAAATTAACATACGACCTCCGTGGACGAGTGGCGTGCTCACCGGTTTTCAAGGTGCCGCCAGCTCTGAGGTCTCAAGTTCGATTCCCGGTCGGGCCAATGTAGAAAACACTTTTTCTATATTTTCTCGGGTGTGGTGTTTGTGGTACCTTCGTTGTTTCTGATTCCATAACACAAGTGCTTAAGCTGCTTTCTTTGGAATCAGAGCAATGTATGTGATATTAACTTTATCTATATATGTATTTATTTATTATTTAATATAATTTAAAGTAAAAGTCACGATGGCCGAGTGGTTGGGTGGTCGGAATTTTGAGTCGAGAGACCCGAGTTCGAAACCCTGGTGGCAGGCTCGTACCAATGGGTTTTTCAAAAAAACTTATGTACGAATTCCATCGTAGGCTTGGACATAAAGGCGGCGACGGGCTCACCACCTGTCACGTTGTCCCGAAAATATATTCGGTGGAAGGTGGGTTGTAGAGACTTAACTGTCTAAACTAGACCTCTGTCTACCCCTGTATTGGGAATTGCGTGAAGATATTTATTTAATGTTAAGTACTTTCTTCACCAGTACGTTTGTTTATACATTCAACGTACATAGTAATATCGAATAAGTTAGATTATAATAAAGAATATAATGTAGTTTAATTGAATAAATATCATAAATAAGTATAAATAAATAGTGATATTGTACAGAAATTGATGTTTATAAGTCAATGATTTGTATAATGATGAATTGCATAATGATGAATTGTATAAGTTGTTTTATGGACTATTTCGATTTATTAGTCTCAAAATAGGCTATATATCACACTGCCGCAATTTTGTTTAGGATTTATTATTATTTATTTAGAACTAAACGGCGTTACGCTGCTCAAATATGAAGTGTTTCTAAGTAATTACATCTGTAATAATAATTTTCGGTAAAATTTCCTTGATCTTGCTTGAAGCTTTTGTTTACTTTACATTAAGGAAAACAAATTTTTTATCGAAATACGGTTGGCAACAGGTGCACAAGCTTATTTGATCTTTATTCACAAGTGATAAGATTCATTGTGACATCGCGTTATATTAGTGATAAAGATTATTCTTTAATATGTGGGCAAATAGCTAAAATCTTTAACTGACATCACTTGACTTTGAGATAAGTTTTATTTATTTATTTAATTGTTATATTTGATTGTCACGCGGGAATAGTCATTTGTTTTATAATTTTTTTTAAATTTTATTGTACTATCTCGGAAAGGTGCGTAACCTTGCTCCTTCGCTGGAGATAATAGAAGTGATATTATAAAATTAGGTTTTCTTAATACTTTTCTAATTAATAAGTAATTAATAAATCCATGCACAGATAGAGACAACATCACATACATTGCTCTGTAAAGTAAGTAGCTGAAGCACTTGTGTTATGGAATCAGAAACAACGACGTCAACAGCAAGATACGAGATAATGTAGAAAAAGTGGTATTCTACGATGTCCGGTTCGGAAATCGAACCCGGGACTATAAAGCTGGTGACACTATGAAAACCTGTGTGTATGGTTATTCCATGACCTATATGTTTTCACCTTTATCGTCAAGGCTTAATTAACTCCTCCCGACTCCCTATTCAAGAATTTTGGTGATATATTCTTACGCCGATTCAAGTGGTATACTTGGCCAATGCCACCACTCGGCCTCCATAGACACTCCGGCACTCATATCAAATAATTTCATTCATCGAACTGAGAACTTATATTCGAATATCAATATTCTTATCCAACCACGAGTCACACCATAGCTGAGGGGATTGGATAATCGGAATTCTAGTCAAGAGATCCAAGTTGGATCCCCAGGTGGTAGGTAGGCTCTTACCAATGGGTTTTTTCAAACAACTAATGTGCGATTTATATCTTCGGCTTCGTTATAACGACGGCGACGTGCTCACCACCAGTCACGTTCCGTTCCGTCACCAACAGTCCCAAAAAAATGCTTCGGCTGAAGGTGGGTCGAAAGGACTTAAATGTCTAGACCTCTATCTACCCCAGTATTGTGAATGGTATGAAGATATTTTTTTATCTACCACTATTTTATAGGCCGCCAAGTAAGTCATACTTGATAGTAGTAATACTTGATATAATAATAATTGACAGACGACCTTCGTGTACAAGCGGCGTAAGCACCGGTTTTCAAGGTGTCGCCATCTCGAGGTTCCGGGTTCGATTCCCAGTCGGGTTAATGTAGAATAACCACTTTTTCTACGTTTTCCCAGGTCTGGGTGTTTATGGTGCCTTCTGATGATGATGTGATGTATCCCTATCTATACATGTATTTATTTATATATTTTTATTGTTATTTGCGAATAACTACCCAAATGAATAAATGGGAGCAGGGACCGAAATGTTTGACCTTAATTTTTCTACGTACGTGCAACGTTGCGTAATAAGACACGTCATGTCAATGCAAGAGTGTCGCAAAATGTACGCAATGAAGCGGTTAAAAATCTCCAGTAAATGCTGAATAATATACACCGTGGGTGTCCAGATTATTAGGGACAGTACTTATTTTCTCGTTTCACAAACTTTTCAATATTAATAATAATAACAAAATTTTGTTTAAGGCAAAGCCCATAGAGTATTAGTATTAAAAAAATTACAAACTAGTAAAATAAAATAAAAAAAATATATTTACGCCATTACCAATACAGAGGTAGACAGAAGGCTAGTCTAGACAATTGAGTCCCTTCGACCCACCTTCCACCGAAGATATTTTCGGGACACGTGACAGGTGGTGAGCCCGTCGCCGTCTTTATGTCCAAGCCAACGATATAATTCGTATATAAGTTTTTGAAAAACCCATTGGTACGAGCCTGCCACCTGGGGATCGAACTCGAGTCTTTTGACTCGAAATTCCGACCACCCAACCACTCGGCTATCGTGACTTTTAAATATAGTATTTATCTAGTATATTTACAGAAATTATAAATATACTATATAAATGTCAGAACAATGAAACAATATTACAAAATTAACCTCAGTATTTATTAAAAGGGAGGACCTTCAAAATTCATAAAATAAGCATATGTAATATGTATGTATATTACATATACTTATTTTATGAATTTTGTACTACATACGCTACATAAGTAGTGTCCATAATAATTTTCCCATGTCATATTTCGAAAATATGACACGTGTTTCTTCTTCTGAAAGAAGTAATTTCTTACAGGGGATTATAACAGTTCCGTAAAAGTGATAGAAAGAGTACATTTTCCGGAACCGGAAAAGCACTAAATTAAAACTGAATGGAGTAGTGCTAAAAAAAGTTTTTATTTCGAACTGATGAAAGGGTATCTTCATTTGTGTAAAAAATGGAATCATAGAAAACCACTTTTTCTACATTTCCTCGAGTCTGGAGTAATTAAAGACAATAGTCGAATAGCGGGCCCGAACCTGCAACTTCATATTTCGCTGTCCCCACCCTAAACTATTAGGCTGTTGGCGCTTTGGCACATCGACAGCATATCGGGGTAGATTAAAATACTCCTTTTATTCTGGAAAAATGCACGTCTTTGGGAGAGATTTGCAACAGCAATATATTTGCTAAACGAAATTTGATTCGATGGTTTAGAGATTTCGGAGAAACTTCAGTTTTACTTCGTTTTAATTTATTCTCGCGGGAAGATATCACGCAGACGAAATCTCTTGCAAAAGCTTTAGCTTCGCCTTTAGCACGCCATTCCCAATTCAGAGGTAGACAAAGGCCTAGAAAATTAAGTCCTTTCGACCCACAGAAGACATTTTGGGGACAACGTGAACAAATTTTGAAAAAAAAAAAACTCATTTTTACGAGTTTTGGGGATCGAACTCGCGTCTCTTGACTCGAATTCCGATAACACAACCACTCGGCTATTGTGATCACGGATTTTTAACCTACTCTGTTGCAAATGCTGTAGCTGCTTTATATTTAATATTTTTATCGTTAATTCTGTGTGACAACAGCGATATTCTCTTCAATGATATAATGAGTAATATTGCGGTCATGACCCAGAAAAACATAAGCGATTATTTGCTTAAGTAACTTGAGTAATTTGATGACATTTAATTGCAAATGTGATAACTAAAGTTTACTATCTTAGTAAAAAAAAAATAATATTTAAATGTGATAATATTTAATATAGACGACCTCCGTGGACGTGTGGCGTAAACACTGGTTTTCAAGGTGTCGCCATCTCGAGGTCCCGGGTTCGATTCCGGGTCGGGTCACTGTAGAAAAACCACTTTTTCTACATTTTCTCGGGTCTGGGTGTTTGTGAAGTCTTCGTTGTTTCCGATTCCCATACCACAAGTTGCTTTAGCATCTTACATTGGGATCGGAGCAATGTATGTGATGTTGTCCCTATCTATATATGTAGTTATTTATATATTATTTAATATCACTATCTTAGTGGTATTAAATATTATCACACAACTATCTCTGTCATCATTAATGCCATAAATGTGTTTAACTGTCTCTCTTACTCTTTATGGGGTAATTACGGGGTAATGGGATTTTAGTGAAATTTCCAATAAAGATGGATATTACGGAAGTATATCCCGGAGTGGATTATTCAAAAAGTAAAATAGCACTATAATACATTTTCAATAATTACTTATTATTTTTATTATAAGCATTATTTTTTTATTATTCATGTATGTATTAATAATAAGTCACAATTGCCGTGTGGTTGGGCGATCGGAATTCGAGTCGAGAGACCCGAGGGTGGCAGGCTCGTACCAATGGATTTTTCAAAACCTATTTACGATTCGTATCGTTGGCTTGACGGCGACGGGCTCATCATGGCACATTGTCCCAAAATATCTTCGGTGGAAGGTGGATCGAAGGGACTTGATTGTCTAAAATAAGACCCATGTATTGGAAATGGCATAAAAAATATACATTTTTTATATATGTATGTATTAATCATCTCACCTCCAGACACTGGCGCGTCAATGAAGTTGACTCCTTTCTCCGTGGCAACGGGAAAGATTTCTTTTGGCACGTTCGGGTCGACTGTGCTCGAGTCGATTAGGAGAGCTCCTTTCGTTGCCTGAAATATCAAATATACAAGTAAAAATCATTTCCATACTATTTGTGTACATGAACGGGACTTTCTTGTGTTTATACATAATTTTTAATTAATATCCCCGAAACTAACGATTTGGACAATGATGTAACTGACATTTGACTTTAACTAACGCCTATGATAAAATGACTAACATTTTCTGATGATGATGATGACAGATGTTGGTCAGCGAAAGGATTTACCAGCTCCTTCAGTCCCGTGAGTGTCTTAAAAGTCGACTAAGGGAAGAGTTTTAAAGATGGTTACCGACAGAAAGATACATTAAACAGGAAAAATTAAGGACATGCTTATCAAGCATGGCGATTACAATGGCGAATCTTGCGTTTATGGGAGATGCCTATGTACTGCAGTGGACATTAAGTATCTATGTAAGAGTTACTCCAGTCCACCACCCAAAACGCTTAACATTAGTCAATAAAATGTAAATAACACTTACGTGATTAACAACTCCATCTTTGCCAAGGTAGGCATCTAGCACTACTTTGTTGCTTGGCAATATGGACACTACAACGTCGACCCCGTCCACCGCAGCCGCGATAGAGTTTGCACTGGTGATGCCATTTTTAGAGGCTGCAGTTAACGCGTCCTTCGATGGGTCGTAACCACGAACGTTGAACCCCTGCGGAAGGGATTATTATTGAATTAGTTAAATGAAAATTTGTGATAGGCAAATTTGTAATAAACGACTTCATTTCAGAATCGTAAAAATACAGAAATAAATATCAATGAAATTGGCTAAAAGGACTAAAATTTATTTAGAGCTCTGTCTGTCAGTATTGGGAATTCGTGAAGTTTAAGAAAATAGAAAGAAGACAGACTTATAAGTAAGAAAGACTTCAGTTTAAGTAACGAAAATTCCACGTGTAAGCCTTATTTAGTTATTTTACTAAGTTACCTGGTTTCTTTGATTTTTATAGGAGAAACTAACATATATATCCTTATAGAGGTAGATGTGGACGAACAATTGATAGAGTGTGCTTTCCACCTTCCAAATTACCGTAGGGGAAGAAGAACACTGGTAGCAGTGGAAAAGGACTGTGGACTTCAGGTGAAATATAAATATTGTTTCTGAAGTGAAAAAGAATCGTGTCTTTGGCACGTGTGGGAGTGTGTCGTGTTCACTTATGGACAATATTAGCTTTCTAATTTTGAACAAATACATTATGAACGTTACATGGTATTACAAACATTTTCGTCACGATAGCCAAGAGTTGTAGGGCGGTCGGAATTTCGTGTTAATCGACCCGAGTTCGATCCCCAGTTGGCAGGCTCGTACCAATGAGTTTTTACAAAAACTTATGTACGAATTTCATCGTTGGCTTGGACATAAAGACGGCGATAGGCTAACCACCTGTCACGTTGTCCCGAAAATATCTTCGGTGGAAGGTGGGTCAAAGGGACTTAATTGTCTAGACTTGACCTCTGTCTACCCCTGTATTGGGAATTGCGTGAAGATATTTTTTTATATATATTTTTATAAAACTTTTTCTATTTAAAAATTTTGACACCGACACCACAATACTGAACCCAGTTTTCGAACCACATATATAACTCCAAATATTATATTTCTTCTATAACTTTTTATTATTAAAATGTGTGGCCTTGTTCTACCATAATATTCGATATTTTTTATGAAATATTATAGCATTAAATGATATCTTGTTTTGAATTTTCGCGTACATCTGGTGGCAACATTACTATATCATTAAGCCATTTCATTTAACGCCTGACCTAAGTAGAGTTCAAGTAAGTCAATTTAAACATATTACAATTTATTGCATTTGCAATTGTCGATAAGCGGGTTTACTTACATCATTTTATAAAGAACGATAAAGTCTCAGATAAATCGCAGACGTTATAAGGCGTTGCTGTATGGTTTCGGCCAAAGAATATACCACTCTCTTGCTTCCCGTGGGTGTAGTAAGAGGTGACAAAGAGTTAAAATGCTTTATGCAAGCGACAGATGGAGGGAGACAAGATAACATGTTACAAGTTAATAGTTTTGCATCCATTTGTTTTTCATTTGTGATTTTCTCCATACAAAATTATATCGTTAGAAGCAATAAAATATACATGAATTTGTAGGAATAACATGAGATACATTGCTCTGATCCCAAAGCAAGCAGAAACAACGAAGGCACTACAAACACCCATACCCGAGAAAAGGCAGAAAAAGTATTTTCTATAGAGACCCGACAGAGAGTCGAACCCGGGACCACAGAGCTGTCGACACCATGACAAACCGGTGTGTACGCCACTCGTTCATGGAAGTCGTCATAATAATCTCAAAAAATTCCACACCAAAATTCAGCAGACTTGTAACGAATAGCAGCGTCTAACATACATGTCTGAGAATCCGATTGTCTTGCGTAGCTTTTATGGAAAACCCTTCCGACGGAGGCCATTCAGTGGTATATCATGCAGTGAATCTTTACCGGCCGTGATACTGATGATGAAATATAAATATAGGATATAAAGGATAAGACAGGCCGGTTCAGTAAGTAGTATTTGTCACAATCGTCATGCTTAGTAAGAGGATTAGTGATTGCAGTATGAAATATCTCGCTCTTTAATCATTACGATCTATCTCCTATCTGCTTCGTTATTATGCCATTATAATTTTTATAGAAAAACCATTAGCTTTTTTTTAGCAATAAGCTCTTGTGTAGATGTTGCAATATTGTTTTCTTCCACTGCTTTGAAATAATTGTGCAACGTAAGACACATTTTGAAGTTTTTTTGTGGAAAGAATCTGTAGAATATTCCCTCTCTTTTTTATAATTATTGAAATCATTAAACTATTTATCAGGCTTTGGTGGATTCTTACGAAACCGATAGTTTCTGTACCTATATATGATAATATAGGTACAGAAACAGGTAAGTAAAATGGAGTGTAAATTTTTACACAGATACTACATAACTAAACCTAGTCTAATAATAATAATATTAATAATCTTCATTTGCTTTTGAACAAGATTTACAATTTCATTGGTGCTCAATATATAAATTTTTCTCCTATGCATCATAAATGTTACTTCTAATAGTATGCCTACTTATATAACTAAATTTTGATCTAGCTTCAGATAGTCAAAGATATGTCTTCACGAGAATTCAAACAAAACCTAAATAGAAAGTAGAAAATGCTTTGAATGTACGAGGAATATTAAAAATATTAATTGAATTTATAACTTACCTTGTTTTTATTACCACTTAATCTTACTTATTTAAGCAATACAATGAAATAAAAAATGATTTAATGTTATTTCGTAGCGAACATCCAGCGACCTTTGAAAAATGTTTCATGCAAAAAGCGCCCATCTGCACATTTTAACATGGCATTTGCATAAATTGGAAGGATTTTAATTTCAAATTTTAGTTAAAGCAGCGTTTAATGGTTCCTCGGTGGGATTTTTTTTCTTAAATATTCAATTGCTGATGGAAGTGCCCACCTGTACAATATCCGACCTGGATGTAATTTAAGATCAATTTCCACTTTGGCGTCGTTCGGAAATAGCAAATTGAATATTTTTAAAATAACTTTATAAATATGACAACCACCGCGGACGAGTGGCGTCTTTATGGTGTCGACAACTCTTGGGCGCCGGTTTCGATTCCCGGGCAGGTCAATATAGATAACTACTATTTTCTACTTTATCTCGGGTCGAGTCACGATAGCCAAGTGATCGGACCTGAGTTCGACCCCAGTGCTCGCAACAATACGTTTTTTTTTTTCCAAAAACCTATTACGATTTATATCGTTGGCCTGGATATAAAACGGCAGCGGGCTCGCCACCTGTCACGTTGCCCCAAAAATGTCTTCGGTGGAAAGTGGGTCGAAAAGGGAGGTGGAAATTATCTAGATCGCTGTCTACCCCTGTATTGGGAAAGGTGTGAAGATATTTATTTTGTCTCAGGTCAGGGTGTGTACCTTCGATGATTTCGATTTTGTGACACATGTGCTGGTATGTCTTTCTATATATATCTATGTACTGGATCAAAATTTTCGACTTAAATTTATCTATAGTAATATCATAAAGAGAAAATATTTAATAAAACCGATCGACATTATTTCTCGCTCACTACATATTCTGTCTCTTTTTGTAGCCTTTGACAGAAAGGTGACATAACAATAGGGCCGGTAGTTCAATGTCGTACGATCGCCATATTACCACGCCTGTATATTGAATAATTAATTCGTATCAAACAACTATCATTCGAATTAAACAACTATTTACATCAATATGTAGTATGATTAGTGATATGGCCAATACCATATCACTAAATACTGGTAATGACCACTCTATAGCCTAGTTGTTTCGGTCTTGCGGGTTCGAATCCCGCTAGACAAACAAATGTGTAATGAATATGAAAGGTTTAACTGGCCTTAGTTAGGGCTTTTCCATTGGGCTGGATGAAGCTGGCTGAAAATATATTTATATGAAAAGACCTATTATAAAATACATGGGTCGAAATTAATATGGTCGAATCAAAAATGATGAAATAGAGGAATGGATGGGTCTATAAAATTGAATGAATGTTATGTTATTAATATATAGCTTGGTGTAATGATTTACTTGGCAAAGTAAATGAAAAATCTTAACTTGGGCATACTCTCTTATAGATGACAGGCTAATAATGTAACTTCTATATTGAATATGTATCACAATCGTGGCTGAAAAGCAGAATAATCTTTATGTCTAATACTCTTTGTAGTTATGAACGTTCACTACTTTTTTATTTTCACGAAATTTCCCGTACTGGGGTAGGCAGAGGTCTACTACAATGATATTAACAGTGGTAGAGCCACGCAACAGCTTTTGTTGTTGCATGAATGGGCCGGCTCGACCGGGAAAGTACGACGACTTCACAGAATACCGGCGTGAAGTAGAAGTCTAACAAACTTCTGCGTTTCGTCTGGTGAGTGCAGGTGACCGGAGGCCCACACACCCCCCTCCCCCAATTCTGGGGGGGGGGCACTCTAAGGGAGGCAACGCATCTGCTATGCCTCTGGTATTGTGGGTGTTCATGGGCGGCGGTAATCACTTACCATCACGTAAGCCACCTGCTCGTTTGCCTCCTTTTTCTATAAAAAAATTTCTGCCTTACCTAGTACACCACCTTTACAACATAGGAGGTGGTGAGCTTATCACCGTCTTAGTTTCCAAGCTAATAGTACAAAATACATAAATAATATCGTCATGCCATTCCAAATACAGGTGTAGACAGAGCTCTAGACAATTAGGTTCTTTCGAGCCACCTTTCATCGAAGTCAATTTTTTGGGATAACGTTACCAGTGGTGAGCCTGTCGCCGTCTCTATAATAATTATAAAAATACGTACAAATTAAAAATAATTATAAATATAAAAAAACGTAAATATTTTCATAGATACCTTTTTAAATAATAAATAAAATGATTATATCCAACTACATATAAGAAATAGTATATAAAACCTCGTGCTCAAGACACGGCAACTACAAAAATATACTTTACACGACACTGAAATTATAAATAAATTTGTATGATCGGCGATCACGGCTATAAATTAAAATTCGCGTTCGAGGCGCGCGATACTGGAAACCTCTATCGACGTTTAAAGCAGGTTATTTCGAAATACTCATGTACCTTTTTAACAAGATTTGCGGCCATGTATCCTCCCATATTTCCGAGACCCAGGAACGCCACATTTTTATCGGCTTTCGAACTAAAACTCCTTTTAGATATTGATAACAAACACCGAGTGGTATACGCGCCTGACGCCATCTTGAATTCTTATTTTAAAAACACGTTCGGATGTCGGCGCACGCGCAACGCAACTGTCCGGTGAGTGGTGATAACGATATAACCGGCTCCATAGAATACGACACGTTAGTATATTTGTACATTGTTAATGAAATACACTAATCTAAACCACATTTATATTTATAGATAGTGTAAAGGACGTCTCATGTGATGTTTTCTTAAAATGTAATAACTCCGGTAACACATGACTGGTTGCAGGAATATATAATTATTAATAGTAGCAGTAGCAGTAATAATTTTATTGAAAGAAGCTATAAGGTATGTAAGGATATGATATTGGGGCGTGTTATTTGGCGATTAGTTCGTTCTGGCTATACCGTTAGGGACTATGCGTGAAGATACTTTTTTTTACACTTTTAGGCTTTCTTCTTTTTTATAGAAAAGGGAGGTAAACGAGTAGGTGACTCACGTAATGGTAAGTGATTACCGCCGCCGATGCGTTGCCGCCTTTAGAGTGCCCCCCTCCCCCCCAGTATTGGGGGGGGGGTGCGGGCAGTGGATGAAACGCAGAAGTTTGTTAGACTTCTACTTCACGCCGGTAGTCTGTGAGGTCGTGGTACTTCCCCGGTCGAGCCGGCCCATTCATGCAACAACAAAAGCTGATGCGTGGCTCTACCACTGTTAAAAGTGCTTTCCAGGTATACCCGTGACTTTGTTCGCCTTCAATTGAATTTCTTCATTACGAAGAGCAACTAAAATTTAATATTTGCAAACATTGTTTCCTAAATATGGATATACTTTTTTAATTCATAACTGAGATACCAAATACAACGTGTATTTGGTTTGTAAACTTGTGTATAAGATTTGCTCGTTCAGATCTTATCGCATTAAAGCGAAATACATTTTAAAAAAAAATTTAATTAACAAAAAGTCACGATAACCGAGTGGTTGGGTGATTTAGAGTTAAAATTCCCGAGTTCGATCCCCAGGCGTTAGGGTCGAACCAGTAAGTTTTTTAAGCTTATTTTATATTTATATTGTTGGCTTGGACAAAAATATGCCAACAGGCACACTCATCAGGTTGACCCAAAATAAGCTAAGGTGAAAGTCAGCTGATAAGGATTGACTTGTCAAAACCCCTATTGAGAAATGCGGGAAGTTAAAAAAAAAACAAATACTTAAAAATAAAAGAGCATCGCAGATTTCTCTTGGAAGGAAACGAAATGCCTGATATTGACAGTTCGTAATTGGAACAAATTATTTGTAGACTCTCATTCCGAGTCTCTTATACTTGTTTACATATTTATATTCTTGTTTTTATATATTATTTCTAAGCTTGCTTATATATTGTCACTGAAAAGGTTAAAGAAGAAAAATAGAATATCAATTAAAATTTCATTACCATTTGCACTTTATGGGAACTTTATGTATTATGGACATAGTGAAACTTCACACAATTCCCAATACAGGTCTAGTCTGGACAATTAAGTCCCTACGACCTACTTTCCACTGAAGATATTTTCGGGTCAACGTGACTGGTGGTGAGACGTCGTCGTCTTTATGTCCAAGCCAATGATATAATTCCGGAAACTATATATGTATATATATATATATATATATATATATATATATATATATATATATATATATATATATATATATATATATATATATATATATATATATATATATATATATATATATATATATATATATATATTAAAGTCACGATAGCCGAGTTGTTGGGTGGTCGGAATTTCGAGTCGAGAGACCCGAGTTCGATCCCGTGGTTGTAACAATGAGTTTTTCAAAAACTTAAGTACGAATTTCATCGTTGGCTTGGACATAAAGGCGGCATAATATATTTTTTTTAACTTCCCGCATTTCTCAATAGGGTATTGACAAGTCAATCCTTATCAGCAGACTTTCACCTTAGCTTATTTTGGGTCAACCTGATGAGTGTGCCTGATGACTTAATTGTCTAGACTTGACCTCTGTCTACCCCTGTATTAGGAATTGCGTGAAGATATTTATTTATTATTTATATATTATATTATATATTTATAATCTCACATATTATACATAACACCATTTTACCGTATAGATACTGACGTACTTCTCTTGCTTCCGCTACTATCATCAGTCTCTTGATACATGTACATATGAAGAGGTGTATTTATGTAGATTATCATGAAACTGTCAAGATGCAGGCTTAAAATACATTAACAATGCGACCAAAAATCCATATAACTTTGGCCAAATAAGGACTCACGTACACCTTGAGGTGAACATGTGCACAAAATTACAGAGAAAATAATCAAGAATTTCCGATAACAGTTGTATTTTTATTTAAAAGTAATTTGAATTATTATTATTACAACAAATTTTATGCATCGCAGAGTGAGAAATGGCCTGTTTTTCAAGAAATTAAATAATTTTTTTACAGATCTTTTTTTTGAAATAAATTGTTCAGTGTATCTTACTAAAATACATTTCAGATATATTTTCAGACATATTCATTTATGCTCAAAAATGAACAATATTAACAATAAAATGGTCGAGAAAATATAAAACTTACATTTATCAAAATCAAAGAAGCAAGGAGTCCGTTATAATTAAAGCGGGCCCTCGCCGCCTTGCAGCAAACTGTGGAAGTTCTTATTGGTTACGTTACTCCTGATTCAGATCACGTAACATTCCTTTGTCTCGGTGAAGCTGGGCCACGTATATTTGTGATTTTTAAAGCTAACGCCACATCTGCAGATTAAACAACTCCGCTTTACCATGTAAAGATTTAACTTGTTGTTTATTTATAGTTCACATTTTTATGTGCTTAGCTGATGTATTAGTTTCCATTAAGACTTAATTTGAAATCAATTTTAGATTACTAGACCTTACAGGGAGTAAGTTTTGGTCGCCTCATCAAAATTGTGGCCTGTGGAAATCTATTGCAGGTCGTCGCCTTTTTCATGGGGGAGGGTTTTCCATAATGGCCACATTTGGCATGAAGATTGGCGATCGCAGTACACGCAGTATGTTGCAGCCTGTCATCGGACGGTTAAATTTTTATCAGATATTTTTCGAGATGGTTATCCCGCCATCTATCGTTAACCAAACAAATGCTTTACCCTTAATCGCGTTTAAGTCATCCACGACAGGTTTTCATGAGGTGTAATAACTTTTTAAAGCTAACGTAGACTAGTGGTATTTTACGCGAGTGAACCAGACTCGAATCTCGGATTGGAATCACTTGGCGTCGTGAAGGAAAACATTTCGAGAATTCCTGTCTGAAAAAATTATAAAATAAAAATATTAAATTATTAAATAAATAAAAAAATATCTTCACGCAATTCCCAATACTGGGGTAGACAGAGGTCTAGTCTAGCCAATTAAGTCCCTTTGACCCACCTTCCACCGAAGATATTTTCGGGACAACGTGACAGGTGGTGAGCCCGTCGCTGTCTTTATCTCTAAGCCAACGATGTAGATAGTATGCTTACATACTATCTACATCGTTGGCTTTTTTTTTTCAAAAACTTATTTTTGAAAAAAAAAACCCATTGATACAAGCCTTGGTGTTCGAATTGTGGACTTTTGACTCGAATTTCGATCACCAAATCACTCGGCTATCGCGGTAAATAGAAAAAAACGTTTGCCACGGTTCGGCACCCGTGTCAGTTGAAAAATTTTAAAAACATTTTTTCTCTTTAGTTTAATAACATAAAAGTTCAGCATAACAACTATACTTTGAAAGTCCATAAAAAATTGCGTAATAAAAAATTACTTGGCGTTATCTTATTGACAATTCCCAACTGAAAAGTCAGTAAGTAAATAAAAGAGAATACAGATTTAAAATTTCAACTGATGCGTGTAAGACACGGTGGCTTAGAGTTAAGAGCATTGCCATGGTTCGACAGAGGTCGCGGGTTCGAATCCCGCCCGTGTCAGTTGAAGTTTTAAAAATATGTTTTTCTCTCTAATTTAAAAACAATAAGTTCAGCATAACAAATATGTTTAAAAAATCAATAAAAAATGCGTAATATTTAGTAAATAACTAAGCAATATTTCAAAGATTTTTGTAGTCACACCGCAATCGTGTAGCGTGGCGGACATCACCTACCTGTAATCTGTCATTAAAGCAATATTTGAGAGGCCTTTGCCCAGCAGTGGACATATAAAGACTTTTTTCTACTTCTACATTTTATACATACATAACGGCCTATTAAAGTCCACTGCAGGACACAGGCTTCTACTATAAGGAGGATGTACCATAATTGCCACGCTTGGCAAGCGGATTGGCGGTGGCAGTAGCACACCTTTACACCTCAGACGCTGCTGCCCATCTTCAGTCTGAATATTTTGGTCCGATATTTTTAGAGATAGTTATCGCGCCATCTATCGGTTGCCATAACGATAATCTGGGCTGTTTCCCTTTGTCGCCTCTTACGACACCTACTGAAAGAAACGGAGTGGGAGTATTTTTACACCCTTACCACACGATACTTATGTGTATACTTATGCTTAATTTAAGTAACATTTTTTTATCTGAAATACCGTCGCAACTTTTATACAAGAAACTTACTGAATTTGATGCCTTCTTCAAAAGTGACGAACTTCCTGTATAAACTTTCAACCCCCGAATCAACTTATTAGGGGTAAAATATTATGAAAAATGCCGAAGTACGTGTGTTTGATGTATTTTATTTCCAACCCGAAGCATATAAAAGTTCTTGCTTCTAACTTTGGAAATGGCGGACTTCTGTACAACCGTACTCCCATTATTAACTCCCTCAGGGGTGCAATTTTATAAATAACAAACGCAACAATTCAGAAAATTTCGGGATTGAAGCTCCAACGATTTTGGCTCCGTGTTGATGAATCAGTCAGTTGGTCAGGAGAAGTAATATATTTTAGGGAACATTTTGAAAAAAGCTTCATCACAATCTGTTAGAAAAAGGAGTATAACGGTTATATAATTTAAAACGGAAAAGTTAAAGGTTTCAAAAATAATAAAAAACACGGTCATTTGAAATTAAAAATAATTAATTTAGGAAAAAAATTGTTCACAAATAATGTCATTAACAACTTAATCCGTACCATAGTCACAAGTTAAAGTTAAAGCGTCGTCCGGAAACCGGATCACACTTAGCATAGTGTCATGATTTTTTTTATCATGGCACTGGATTTGAATTTGACGAGCCCGTGTTGCACAGCAATCAATACTCTTCAATATTTATCAATTTAACTAACTCAATATTTATAAATAATAATAAATAAATATCTTCACGCAATTTCCAATACAGGGGTAGACTACAGGTCTAGTCTAGACAATTAAGTCCCTTCGACCTACCTTCCACCGAAGATATTTTCGGGACAACGTGACAGGTGGTGAGCCTGTCGCCGTCTTTATGTCCAAGCCAACGATATGAACCGTACCAAGGTTTTGAAAAAACCCATTGGTACGAGCCTGCCACCGGTCTCTCGACTCGGAATTCCGACCACCCTTCCACTCGGCTATCGTGACATTCAATATTTATAATTTTGTATAAACCTTATTGAAATAACGCTGTTTAATGCTACCAAATTATGGGAACTTTTTGTTCTTTTCGTAGGTTTTCAATCTTGACAAAGCGAGCGTTGAATGGTGGCTCAGTGTTATTTCAGTCACGGATTCACGGTTCCTTTGAAATGAGACAAACGTTTCGCAACTTCGCAAACGAATTTAATGGTTTACAAAGAAAAAAGTGTAGGAAAAGTCTATAGCATCGTGGAATAGTGAAGAATAGAATAGTTTTATATTAATTTTAAATTGTTTGTTTAAACCTCTGATGATACGATGACACCAACAAATTCGTTTGTTTGCTCAATTTTGGCAAAGCTCTCATTCGTTCACTCTGTTCGTTTTATCGATTTCCGTGTCTGTGTTTTCCCTGCTAAGGACTTTATTTCACGTTTCCACTTTCGAAACTGTTTGTCTCTATCTATTTTTATATCTGGGGTGCTAAAATAAACAACTTTATACCACTTCTCAATGCATCTTACTATATGGCCTATTTATTTCCACTTAAGTTTCAAAAGTAAAGTATTAATGCCTACTGCTGCGCATATGCAAATAAAGCTCCTGTCTCATTTGTTAAAGATCAGAGCAGATGAACGTCCACCACTCAAAATCAATTCGGATTGGACTACAAAATACTCAAAATATTTTTTTTTTTACTATTTCACGGTCCCGCAGGTTTCCTTTCTTCGCCGCCGTGTTCGTGATAAATTCTGCACTAATAAACTGTGTTAATTCTGCACTATTAAACAAATTTAATGGTGCTTGCACGAGAATCGAATCACTCACATTGTAAAGTGTCCTGACCCGGCCCTTGTTAGCTTAAAATGTCAATAAAGATTACTAGAGCACTGCCCTGCGGACGCCTTCATATTATATACGCCTTATTGTTACATACTGACAATTTTGCAACAAAATATGCCTAATATCAAATCTCAAAAGAATTACTTCAAATTAGTAGAGAAATTTATTTGCTAACTGTTCTCTGTATTTATTTATTTTGTTTTATTTTCCTTTTCTTTAAAAAAAAAAAAAAGAAAAAGAAAAAAAAATTAAAAAAAAAAAATAATAAAAAAAAACCTTTTCTTTTACCTTTGACATTTCGAGCTACAGTGGACAGTCTTAGTACCACGTGGCATTTTCTGCTAGTCTATCTGACTAATGGTGGTAAGTAGACAACAAGCTGCTAGGAAACAAAGAATACAAAATAATTAAAAATCGTATTCCTAAATTGATATATAACGGGCCAATAAACAATTTAATAATTAATAAATAATTACATTCGAGTTCGATCCCCAAGTGGCTACCAACGTACCAACGGGTTTTTCAAAAACTTATGTACGAATATCGTTGGCTTGGACTTAAAGGCGGCTTGGCTTGGACATTAACAGTGGTAGAGCCACGCATCAGCTTTTGTTATTGCATGGATGGGCCGGCTCGACCGGGGAAGCACCACGACCTCACAGAATACCGGCGTGAAGTAGAATTCTAACAAACTTCTGCGTTTCGTCTGGTGAGTGCAGGTAACCGGAGGCCCACACACCTCCCTCCCCCAATTCTTGGGGGGGGGGGGGGCACTCTAAGGGCGGCAACGAATCTGCTATGCCTCTGGTATTGCGGGTGTTTATGGGCGGCGGTAATCACTTACCACCACGTGAGCCGCCTGCTCGTTTGCCGGCCTTTTCTATATAAAAAAAAAAGCTTATGACCTGTCACGTTGTCCCGAAAATATCTTCGGTGGAAGGTGGGTCGAAGGGTCATAATGGTTTAAACCAGACCTCTGTCTACCCCTGTATTGGGAATAGCGTGAAGATATTTTTATTATATAAAAAATTATTTTAACAATAAAACTTAAATATTATTACTACAACATCTGATAGAATTTGACAAAAAATATTAAAATATAAATGACTTACAAAAGGTAAAAAAATTTAAATACAAAGGTTTCCCACTCCGTTTAAAATATACTGGTAATAAATTAAAAACTTTTTCAATTCTTCTTCCCGAGATTCTTTCAAAGTCAGATTAAAGTGGCTTAACGTGTTTTTCAGACATGGATTTGTAGAAGATACATGGTATACAATTATATAACTTAGCAAAGAAATGAGGATTATGGAAAAGAAAAAATATTTTTAACCTGATTTGAATAATAATCTAAATTATTTAGCCGTATGATGATAAAGGAATGGATGTTTTCTTTTATATTTCATGCATTATAGCAGTCCGAGGTCAAGACAATGTAGTCAAGTTAGTATTATTTCACTGAAGCTTATTTGATGTTTAATAGCCGAGTGATTGGTGATCAGACTTCAAATCAGGTGTCCCGAGTTCGATCTCCAGGAGGAACGCTCTTATCTATGACGTTTTTTTAAACTTCTGTACGATTTGTCTTATTTTCTTGAACACTCAGATGGTGATACTTGGACTCACCATCTGTCAGGATGTCTCAAACATCACACAACATATTTCTATTATACAACATATTTCATCACCACATATTACTATGTTACTATATTATTATAGCGGCAATAGCCTAATGGCTTAGGGTGCGGACTGCCATTCAACTATTGACGTAAACCAACTCCAGACACAAGCATTGCGGCTTAATTGGAGTAGTTAACAGGAATACTAGTAATGGTATTCGGCATTGCTAGTATTCTTTTAAAAAAAATTATATTTTCTCAGTGGTCATTGTATCCTCTGCAACGTGGTTGTCAGGCAGAAATCTCTTTTAAGCGATAAGGCGGCAAATTGTGCCTTAATGTCATTTCTGTATTTCATTTGTTTTTATTTAATCGTTTGTTTGGTGTAAAATGAAACATATTGTTGTCTACTGTAAGATAAAAATAAAGTTCATGATTTCAAACTTCATTGATAAGTGCCCTCGATTATTAACCCTACTTTCGAAAGAACTTGTAGAAGAGCGCAGTTGAAGAAAATATAATAATAAAGCTATGCTACTAGTTGAGTTTAAAATTATTTAGCCAAAGCCAAAGTGACTTACATTTTAAAATAATTTTTTAGTGGTAGAAAAACAAAGAGATTCATGAGCCAGAGAACCGCGGAATACCTAATGATGATCCGCGTAACTCCCAAAAGCACTTTTGTGTAGGTTTATCTTAATTTATGAGGGGTGTATTGTGTTTTAACAATGAACTGCGGTGGGATTTAAGTTAACCATTATAGATGGTAAAGCGTTATAGCTTCGGTCTTTATGAGCGCAGTTAATTAGCACTTAATATCTCTTTCGAATCTTCTTTTGTATTTTTATCTTCACCCATATTTTTAGTACTGGGGTAGACAGAATTCGAGGCAATTTAGTCCTTCTAATCCAGTTAATTGGAGATTGTTTGGGCCGAAGGGACAGGTTGTGAGTACTTATATAATATATAATGTGTATTAATGCATTATACTGTATGTAAATAAATCTAAATAAATTTTTCATGTAGATTAGTAAATATATATATCTACGTGATAACTAAATTATTATACTAATTATACTTTCATCAGCATTGTGATTTATATATTACTATAAAAATATTAAATCATCACGCCATTCCCACTGGGGTAGACAATGTCTAGATAATTAAGTTCCTGACAACATGACAGGTTAGCCGGTCACCGTGTTTATACCTAAGCCAAAAGTATAAATCGTATATAAGTTCTTTAAAAATTTTTTAGTATGTGCCTACCACCTGCGGATCGAACTCGGGGCTCTTTAATCGAATTCCTATCACTCAACCCTTAATCTTGACATTATTTGTATTATATAATCTAAATGTTTATTTATTTAAATGTGTAATATGTGTGAAAAATCCTCTTTGTCTGAACTCACGGTGTATTTTCTGCTCAAATCTATGGTCAGAAGTCCGTCTCTCTGTACAAGAACAGTACAGTACAGTACAGTATTGTCAAACAATTCATAATGACTACATGTATTTCAATTATATATCAAGTAGTAAAATGTTATTCCTTTAAACGAGGAAAATTTTTTGTAGGAATAATTTAGAAAAACTTAAAAAAAGCCGCTATAGACTAGTCCGAAGAAATTCTTGCATGAGATTACTTATGAGTACGATTTCTTTTTTGTTAGCTTGAATACTAAGACGGAGACATGCATATCGTATAGATTACGATAAAATGTGGGTTGACAGGCCTAAGAGTCTTCCTCTGAGGACTCCAGTGACCTCAGTGACATCATCCAGCAAATACGTGAAAAAAGACCTCAAAATTGTTAAACAGTTGCTACTTTCCTCTGGAGTTCATATTTTTTGGTATACTGAATTTTTTATATCCAACAGACACATTTTAAGCAACTTTCATAGCACAGCACAAAATGTATAAATAAATATAAATATCTTCACGCAATTCCCAATACAGGGAATTGCGTGATAGTTAGCGGTTAGTGGTTAGGAATTAGTGTCTAGTCTAATGGTCTAGACTAGACAGAGGTCTAGTCTAGACAATTAAGTCCCTTTGACCCACCTTCCCCCGAAGATATTTTCGGGATAACGTGACAAGTGGTGAGCCCGTAGCCGCTTTATGTCCAAGCCAACGATATAATTCGTACGTAAGTTTTTGAAAAACCCAATGGTACGAGCCTGCCACCTGGGGATCGGACATCGGACTCCGATCGGTTGGGTGGTCGGGACTCGGGTGTCGTGACATCAAATGCATAGAAAGGAATTACCGAAGGGGAAGAAAAACAGTAGTAGTAGAGAATCGATCCCCAAGTGGCAGGCACTTCGATCGATCGAACTCGGGTCTCTTCACTCGAAATTCCTTTCACCCAACCACTCGGCTATCGTGACTCCTTCCTAAGAATTATATTATTCAGGCTATTCCAGGTTACCTAACCCTACTATGTTTCCTAGGAAACCTCTAAACCTTATATACGTTTTTTTACAATTCAAAAATTAATAGAGCAAGATAGAGAATAATCTGGTAAAATAAGATCTGATAAAAAAAAATGGTTCAATTTAACACTAAAAGTTTCACGTTTAAAGACGAAGAATTGCAGCGTATAAAGTGCACTCTGTACTGCAGCGTATATACTCACTACGTCCAATCCTCTAGCAAATGTAATCAACCCACTGGGCACTTTTTTATACCAAAAAGTGTTTATGCAGACTATTTACTCGGAAATTTAAAGGGATTTTTCAGATACAGCAAAAACATACATGACTTGTAATTATTTCTTGTATTTTCCCGAATCGACATTTGAAATAAACTATTATTTACGAATTTTATCGCGTTTTATTCAGTTTTTACTTATCCACGTTTCGATTGCTGTATGCGTCCGAGAATAATTAATAATTGCCATGGTAACTCTATTATTTTACAGGCGGGATTACCAGAAGGCTAAAGTAGTCAATAATTTGGCTCATATCTTTTCTTCGTAAGTCTATATCAATATTGGTTGTATAGAAAACAATAAGTCAAGGTTCTTCATTCCTCTTAATCCTGACTGCCTTTGTGGAAGCTAACTACAGTTGTTGGCACCCTATGTTTCATTGGTGAATAAACTGTTATGGATTGCGTTTCGTTTCTTTCGTGTTCTCTTTTCGGCTTCTATTTACATTATACAAATAACTGTAATTGTTGGCAAGCAACTAGGCTACGATTATGGAGAATATAGTATAATTATAATAAAGTTACTTTAATTGTAATGTCATAATAAACCTTATAATAAATTGTTATGTGTACGACGGTAATGTTATTTCATTAAGATTAGTTAATTAAGTCACTTTGCAAAATGTTTTACAAAGTACTCCATTTTCCGAAGTAGTGATTTAAAATGTAAATGTGGAATGCTAAAATTAAAGGATATTATATTATACTACGAATTAGTAATAATGGTGTAAATTATCGAACATAAATTTTATAAATAGGGCTGTTATTGTACAAATAACTATACTCGTATTAAAGGACGTTGTACTTTACGACCTGTAAAGGACATTGCCTTAGGGAAGAATGTAGGATGTGATTAGCAAACGCAGTATTATAGTTTAATGTGATCTTTATTATAGTTTTAAAGTACGTAATTTTCCCCTCTCGTTTCGTAAGTTGCAGTGCCTCACGACCTACAACTTTATATTTAAGTTCCAAATTGTTAAGTGTAAAGCAACAGTTATTTATATATGTATTTGTATTTGTTATATATTATTATTATATTATATTTGATTTTGATTTTGAGCTGCTGCACATTACTGGTCTGCAAAATATGGTCTGTGCCAACTGCTTCACTGGACGCAAGGGCACAGGACCGTTCTGTGTTCTACAGGATCTTAGGGGGGAGGTCAGTATTTAGCACTTAAGATATTATAAATAATAAATAAATAATTGCGTGAAGAATGCAATTCCCAATACAGGGGTACACAGAGGTCTAGTCTAGACATTTAAGTCCCTTTGTTCCACCTTCCACCGAAGATATTTTCGGGACAACTTGACAGGTGGTGAGCCGGTCGCCTTCTTTATGTCCAAGCCAACGATATAATTCGTACATAAGTATTTTTTTGAAAAATCCATTGGTACGAGCCTGCCACCTGGGGATCGAACTCGGGTCTCTTGACTCGAAATTCCGACCACCCAACTAATCGGCTATCGTAACTTTTAGATAATGATAACGCAGGAAGTCACATTTCATGTTTATATTTTCGTTAAATCGTCTGAACTGCTGCAAAGAAAATGGAAAGATAGTCTATAACCCCTGGGACCGACACGGCAAAAGTAAAATAATACCAAGAGTGTAATACTAAATTAAAGTAATATTTTTAAAGGGAGGTTATAGTTAGTCATGGAGCTTAGAGAATAGAGCTAAATAGAGATAAGCTTTTTGGTATATTTATAGTAAAGTAGTATATTGTAGCCGGATCTGCCGGATTACGTTTTGATAAAAATTACTCTTGACTTGGGCTTCCCGTCTATCTCGTAGTGGTAAAGGACGGGTGCACGAGATCGGGAGAAAAAGATTACAGCGCACTTTAATATATAAAACTGCAGGAGGTTGTCCTTGCTCCATTCCACCACTCTGTCGATGTCCCTCTGAAGCTTCGTACAGTCGGCCTCTTCAACACTGCTAAAGAGAGCTTGAGGTCATAAGGCATGAGGCAAATAATGAACATTTAGCGTCTTGTACCACATTCGGTAAATCGTTTATCATCAGACATCCACAGTCAAGTGGAACATAGATAGCTATACGGGTGCAGTCTCGTCAGAGACATTTAGATAAGTGAGAAAATTTAAAAGGGGGCATTGGTGGGCTATAAATAGGGTGTTGAGTGAGCTAAGCATTTCTTATAGTGTTTATGTAGTTGTAATTAGTGTTATAAGATTGGTATTAGATACGACCTGATAGCCTAGTTGTTAGGGACTATGCATTTGAAGCTAGGGGTTGCTGGTTCAAATCCCGCAGGAGTAGGTCGGAGCAATCATTTTTGTGATGAATATCTATGTTTATATTCGAGACATGGATGCTCGTGTATACAGATATTTATCTGTTTAAGCCATAAAGCCGAGTTGTTGGGTGATCGAAATTCGAGTCAAGAAAACCGAATTCGACCCCAGGTGGGAGGCTCGTAACAATGGGTTTTTTCAAACTTATCTACAATTTATATCGTTGTCTTGAAAATAGAAACGGCGATAGGCTCGCCACCTGTTCACGTTGGCCCAAAGACGTCTTCCGTGAAAGGTGGAGCGAAGGGATTTAAATTTCAAGACCTCTGTCTACCTAGTAAAAGAAATGGCGTGAAGATATTTTATTCTATATTTTTTACGACCTCCGTGGACGAGTGGCGTAAACACCGGTTTTCAAGGTGACGCCATCTTGAGGTCCCGGGTTCGATTCCCGTCGGGTCAATGTAGAAAAATCACATTTTGTACAATTTCCCGTGTCTGGGTGTTTGTAGTGCCTTCGTTGTTTCTGATTCCCATACGTCAAGTGCTTTAGCATCTTATATTGGGATCGGAGCAATGTATGTGATGTTATCCCTATCTATCTATATATATATATATATATATATATATATATATATATATATATATATATATATATATATATATATATATATATATACATATATATATATATATATATTATCCTATATTTATTTAAATCTAAGAAAGTACATTGTAAGGTTGGAACGAATATGGCGATGAGCTCACCAGCTGTCATTTTGTCCCAAATAAGTTTCGGTAAAAGGTGGTTCGAATGAATTAATTGTCTAGACCTCCGTCTACATCGAAATTGGGAATATGTGTGAAGATAAAAAAACATAAGTTAAATTTCCATTTATATCACGAATAAGTTTCCTTTGCAAAACACGAGTATTTTTAGGACACCCCTCTGTTTCAATATATTAATTATTTTCCTCTTTGAAAGTAGATACATACGAGTTTAATTATTTAATATTTATTTCTCCAATATGTACGTGATTTTCATATTCGTTCCTATCTTCGTATTTGGTATTGAGATTGGAGTTTTAATTAAACTCAATGTTGTATGTATTGCCGTGCACAGACCCCAAGCTCGAAATAATAAGGTCAAAGGTCGTGGTTGTTTTTTTTACAATAAATATCTTCACGACCTTCCCAATACAGACAATTAAGTCCCTTCGACCCACCTTCCACCGAAGAATTTTTTGGGACAACGTGACAGGTGGTGAGCCCGTCGCCATCTTCACGTCGTAGCCAGCGATATGAATATGAATATTTTTTTGCAATAATACAAGAAATGTTTCTATGACATTAAACGGTGTATAATAAAGAATTATCGATTATTTAATTTATTGACAGCCTTCGTGGACGTGTGGCTGACACGCCGGATTTCAAGCTTTCGCCAGCTCTGTAGAACCGGGTTCAATCCCTGGACGGGCCGGGCGTTAGAAAGCATTGTTATAATATACTACCTAAGCTATCGGATCGTCTATATGTATTTATCGATTAAATCAGCTCGTCGGTATCGGCTCAAGAATATGCCAACCCCTTTCTACTCTTGGGTGTCGTAAGAGAGAGAGAAAAGCCTTGATAATACGAATGGATACCGAAAGTTTGCGGGATAACCATCTCGATAAAATACTAGGTCAAAATAATCAGACTGGTGACGCTCAGCAGTGTTTACGATGCAAAATGTCTGGTACCGCGATCGCAAATCCGCTTCTCGACCGTGGCGATTATCGCAAACCCTCCCACGAGAGAGGTCATTGCCCCGCAATGGTCTATTAAAGGTTATGTATGTATGTATGTAACTTGCACTTAAAAGTTACTAGAGACTTTCATATTTTCCAACTAACATTTAGAATAAGGGAAGTATTTTGTTGCTGTCTGTGCAACAATAAATTTTGATATTTGTACCGTTACCCCAAATTATAAGACCATAACGTAGTAGTGATTCTACGTAGTGGTAAAGGACGGGTGCACGAGATCGGGAGAAAGAGATTACAGCGCACTTTAATATATAAAACTGCAGGAGGTTGTCCTTGCTCCATTCCACCACTCTGTCGATGTCCCTCTGAAGCTTCGTACAGTCGGCCTCTTCAACACTGCTAAAGAGAGCTTGAGGTCATAAGGCATGAGGCAAATAATGAACATTTAGCGTCTTGTACCACATTCGGTAAATCGTTTATCATCAAACATCCACAGTCAAGTGGAACATAGATAGCTATACGGGTGCAGTCTCGTCAGAGACATTTAGATAAGTGAGAAAATTTAAAAGGGGGCATTGGTGGGCTATAAATAGGGTGTTGAGTGAGCTAAGCATTTCTTATAGTGTTTATGTAGTTGTAATTAGTGTTATAAGATTGGTATTAGATACGACCTGATAGCCTAGTTGTTAGGGACTATGCATTTGAAGCTAGGGGTTGCTGGTTCAAATCCCGCAGGAGTAGGTAGGAGCAATCATTTTTGTGATGAATATCTATGTTTATATTCGAGTCATGGATGCTCGTGTATACAGATATTTATCTGTTTAAGCCATAAAGCCGAGTTGTTGGGTGATCGAAATTCGAGTCAAGAAAACCGAATTCGACCCCAGGTGGGAGGCTCGTAACAATGGGTTTTTTCAAACTTATCTACAATTTATATCGTTGTCTTGGAAATAGAAACGGCGATATGCTCGCCACCTGTTCACGTTGGCCCAAAGACGTCTTCCGTGAAAGGTGGATCGAAGGGATTTAAATTTCAAGACCTCTGTCTACCTAGTAAAAGAAATGGCGTGAAGATATTTTATTCTATATTTTTTACGACCTCCGTGGACGAGTGGCGTAAACACCGGTTTTCAAGGTGACGCCATCTTGAGGTCCCGGGTTCGATTTCCGTCGGGTCAATGCAGAAAAATCACATTTTGTACAATTTCCCGTGTCTGGGTGTTTGTAGTGCCTTCGTTGTTTCTGATTCCCATACCTCAAGTGCTTTAGCATCTTATATTGGGATCGGAGCAATGTATGTGATGTTATCCCTATCTATCTATATATATATATATACATATATATATATATATACATATATATATATACATATATATATATATTATCCTATATTTATTTAAATCTAAGAAAGTACATTGTAAGGTTGGAACGAATATGGCGATGAGCTCACCAGCTGTCATTTTGTCCCAAATAAGTTTCGGTAAAAGGTGGTTCGAATGAATTAATTGTCTAGACCTCCGTCTACATCGAAATTGGGAATATGTGTGAAGATAAAAACATAAGTTAAATTTCCATTTATATCACGAATAAGTTTCCTTTGCAAAACACGAGTATTTTTAGGACACCCTCTGTTTCAATATATTAATTATTTTCCTCTTTGAAAGTAGATACATACGAGTTTAATTATTTAATATTTATTTCTCCAATATGTACGTGATTTTCATATTCGTTCCTATCTTCGTATTTGGTATTGAGATTGAGTTTTAATTAAACTCAATGTTGTATGTATTGCCGTGCACAGACCCCAAGCTCGAAATAATAAGGTCAAAGGTCGTGGTTGTTTTTACAATAAATATCTTCACGACCTTCCCAATACAGACAATTAAGTCCTTCGACCCACCTTCCACCGAAGAATTTTTGGGACAACGTCTATTAAAGGTTATGTATGTATGTATGTAACTTGCACTTAAAAGTTACTAGAGACTTTCATATTTTCCAACTAACATTTAGAATAAGGGAATATATATATATATATATATATATATATATATATATATATATATATATATATATATATATATATATATATATATATATATATATATATATATATATATATATATATATATATATATATATATATATATATATATATATATATATATATATATATATATATATATATATATATATATATATATATATATATATATATATATATATATATATATATATATATATATATATATATATATATATATATATATATATATATATATATATATATATATATATATATATATATATATATATATATATATATATATATATATATATATATATATATATATATATATATATATATATATATATATATATATATATATATATATATATATATATATATATATATATATATATATATATATATATATATATATATATATATATATATATATATATATATATATATATATATATATATATATATATATATATATATATATATATATATATATATATATATATATATATATATATATATATATATATATATATATATATATATATATATATATATATATATATATATATATATATATATATATATATATATATATATATATATATATATATATATATATATATATATATATATATATATATATATATATATATATATATATATATATATATATATATATATATATATATATATATATATATATATATATATATATATATATATATATATATATATATATATATATATATATATATATATATATATATATATATATATATATATATATATATATATATATATATATATATATATATATATATATATATATATATATATATATATATATATATATATATATATATATATATATATATATATATATATATATATATATATATATATATATATATATATATATATATATATATATATATATATATATATATATATATATATATATATATATATATATATATATATATATATATATATATATATATATATATATATATATATATATATATATATATATATATATATATATATATATATATATATATATATATATATATATATATATATATATATATATATATATATATATATATATATATATATATATATATATATATATATATATATATATATATATATATATATATATATATATATATATATATATATATATATATATATATATATATATATATATATATATATATATATATATATATATATATATATATATATATATATATATATATATATATATATATATATATATATATATATATATATATATATATATATATATATATATATATATATATATATATATATATATATATATATATATATATATATATATATATATATATATATATATATATATATATATATATATATATATATATATATATATATATATATATATATATATATATATATATATATATATATATATATATATATATATATATATATATATATATATATATATATATATATATATATATTATCCTATATTTATTTAAATCTAAGAAAGTACATTGTAAGGTTGGAACGAATATGGCGATGAGCTCACCAGCTGTCATTTTGTCCCAAATAAGTTTTCTCTAACGGAAGGAAAATAAGAAAATAAAACAAGAAATAGGGGGAAAGAAACTCCGTAGGTATTGTCTTATGTTTAAATTTAAATAAAGTATATAAAAATGTAATATTTTACATAAAAATGATTTCGAAACAGCAGATCGCAGAGTGGTTGGGCGATCGGGAATCGAGTGCAGTCCAGTATTTCATTAAGCGAGGATGGCGATGACGAGACTTCATCTTCTGCAGCGCCCGGGCTGTGGCGATGAGAAATTATGCCTATAATGTTAAATTCGCAAAGCAAATCGATTGTTCTTTATTCGACTTTATGTTTTTTTAGTGTTTGTCACCATAATATGTCCATCCTATGTAAACCGACTTACAAAATTCTTTCTAAGGTTAAGCTAAAATATATTCACGCCATTCCCAATACAGGGG
Source organism: Sericinus montela (assembly GCA_029286605.1). Taxonomy (NCBI): domain Eukaryota; kingdom Metazoa; phylum Arthropoda; class Insecta; order Lepidoptera; family Papilionidae; genus Sericinus; species Sericinus montela. The sequence continues at coordinate 1,250,352 of JAGSMR010000017.1, read as the reverse complement.
TAGAAATAGGTCTAGACAAATAAGTCATTTCGACCCATCTTCCACAGAAAGATATTTATGGGACTACGTGACAGGTGGTGAGCCCGTCGCCATCTTCACGTCGTAGCCAGCGATATGAATATGAATATTTTTTTTACAATAATACAAGAAATGTTTCTATGACATTAAACGGTGTATAATAAAGAATTATCGATTATTTAATTTATTGACAGCCTTCGTGGACGTGTGGCTGACACGCCGGATTTCAAGCTTTCGCCAGCTCTGTAGAACCGGGTTCAATCCCTGGACGGGTCGGGCGTTAGAAAGCATTGTTATAATATACTACCTAAGCTATCGGATCGTCTATATGTATTTATCGATTAAATCAGCTCGTCGGTATCGGCTCAAGAATATGCCAACCCCTTTCTACTCTTGGGTGTCGTAAGAGAGAGAGAAAAGCCTTGATAATACGAATGGATACCGAAAGTTTGCGGGATAACCATCTCGATAAAATACTAGGTCAAAATAATCAGACTGGTGACGCTCAGCAGTGTTTACGATGCAAAATGTCTAGTACCGCGATCGCAAATCCGCTTCCCGACCGTGGCGATTATCGCAAACCCTCCCACGAGAGAGGTCATTGCCCCGCAATGGTCTATTAAAGGTTATGTATGTATGTAACTTGCACTTAAAAGTTACTAGAGACTTTCATATTTTCCAACTAACATTTAGAATAAGGGGAAGTATTTTGTTGCTGTCTGTGCAGCAATAAACTTCTATAAAACTTAAGACAGTCCCAAGATCCACGGGGAATTTATCGTCGGAACATTTTCAACTTTCTTTTTATGTTTTCAGGCCGCGAAGGTTAAGTATAGCGATGCTTTTTCGCAAAGTAATTCTCCGGAGGTTCGAGCATGTCGAGTAAATAAAGATAAAAGTTTACGAGCAAAGTGTCATAATACTGTATTAAGTAAAAAGTCAAAGTTCACAAAGAAATAATAGGCTTTGCGAAATTTTCGGGGATTAAAAGAAAAAAGAACTTACCGGGGTGAACAGACTTCGTTCGGCGTCGCTAGATGGCGGTTATTTTAATATTTTAAAATCTTAAAACCAGGTGTTTATCTCCATCTCCAATACTGGAGTAGACAAAAGTCTTCTTTTTTCTTTGTATGGCCTCTCTTAGATGAACTCTGCCAAAGTCATGTCAGTCATGGGAGTGACACTTAGACAAAGGTCTCTAAACATTGAAGTCTTTTGCACTCCTTTTTCATCGCAGATTATTTGGAACAACGTCTGTCAAAAGTCTATCGCCCTGATTTTATATCTTTATCAATACGTGCACCTTGAGAACTCCATGGGATCCTCGTCTGACATACCAAGAAAGTTTATTTATGAAGACGGTGGAGTTCGGAAGTATGGAGGGAGTGCAGTCCAGTATTTCATTAAGCGAGGATGGCGATGACGAGACTTCATCTTCTGCAGCGCCCGGGCTGTGGCGATGAGAAATTATGCCTATAATGTTAAATTCGCAAAGCAAATCGATTGTTCTTTATTCGACTTTATGTTTTTTTAGTGTTTGTCACCATAATATGTCCATCCTATGTAAACCGACTTACAAAATTTTTTCTAAGGTTAAGCTAAAATATATTCACGCCATTCCCAATACAGGGGTAGAAATAGGTCTAGACAAATAAGTCATTTCGACCCATCTTCCACAGAAAGATATTTATGGGTCTACGTGACAGGTGGTGAGCCCGTTGCCGTCTCATTGTCTGAGACAACGTATAATTATTACATAAGTTTTTTGAAAAAAGAAAAAGAACTTACCGGGGTGAACAGACTTCGTTCGGCGGCGCTAGATGGCGGTTATTTTAATATTTTAAAATCTTAAAACCAGGTGTTTATCTCCATCTCCAATACTGGAGTAGACAAAAGTCTTCTTTTTTTTTTGTATGGCCTCTCTTAGATGAATTCTGCCAATGTCATGTCAGTCATGGGAGTGACACTTAGACAAAGGTCTCTAAACATTGAAGTCTTTTGCACTCCTTTTCATCGCAGATTATTTGGGACAACGTCTGTCAAAGTCTATCGCCCTGATTTTATATCTTTATCAATACGTGCACCTTGAGAACTCCATGGGATCCTCGTCTGACCTACCAAGAAAGTTTATTTATGAAGACGGTGGAGTTCGGAAGTATGGAGGGAGTGCAGTCCAGTATTTCATTAGGCGAGGATGGCGATGACGAGACTTCATCTTCTGCAGTGCCTGGGCTGAGGCGATGAGAAATTATGCCGATAATGTTAAATTCGCAACGCAAATCGATTATTCTTTATTCGATTTTGTGTTTTTTTAGTGTTTGTCACCATAATATGTCCATCCTATGTAAACCGACTTACAAAATTCTTTCTAAGGTTAAGCTAAAATATATTCACGCCATTCCCAATACAGGGGTAGAAATAGGTCTAGACAAATAAGTCATTTCGACCCATCTTCCACAGAAAGATATTTATGGGACTACGTGACAGGTGGTGAGCCCGTTGCCGTCTCATTGTCCAAGATAACGTATAATTATTACATAAGTTTTTTTGAAAAAAAGAAAAAACCCAAACATTGGACAACGTCCAAACAGAATACGGTGACCTGGGGATCGAACTCGGGTCTCTCCACTCGAAATTCCGACCCGACACTTTTAGAACTAATTATTGTGTTGCTATGGCATTATGCCTACATAGCTTATAGAGCAAAACCTGCCTATTTTAACACAACATTTACTAAACAGATAAGTTTTTTTATAGAAACGGGAGGCAAACGAGCAGGTGGCTCATGATGGTAAGTGATTACAGAGGCATAGCAGATGCGTTGACAGCCTTTGAGAAAGGTATAGGCTCTTTTCTTGAAGGTCCCTAAGCCGTATCAAATTAAATCAAATTATTTATTCATCAAAGTAAGAAATATAAATTTCATCTGCCGATAATCGTTATGTAATCTATCGCAGTCGCGTAATGAGTTTTCTCTAACGGAAGGAAAATAAGAAAATAAAACAAGAAATAGGGGAAAGAAACTCCGTAGGTATTGTCTTATGTTTAAATTTAAATAAAAGTATATAAAAATGTAATATTTTACATAAAAATGATTTCGAAACAGCAGATCGCAGAGTGGTTGGGCGATCAGGAATCGAGTCAAGAGATCCGAGTTCGATTCCCAAGGTTCGTACCAATGATTTCTTCAAAAACCTATGTACGATTAAGATCCTTGGCTTGGACATAGAGACCGTGACAGGAAACAACCTATCACGTAGTCCCAAAAATATCTTCGGTGGAAGGTGTTTAGAAAAAACGTAATTGTCTCTAGTCTGCCCATTTATTGGGATTACTATCATTAATGTATTCATTAATATTATACACATATACACACATTTCTGTGAAAGTACACTACAGGATATATTTCTCTCCGGTAAGTAGAAGTTGCCATAGTCGCCACTCCTGGCAAGCGAATTGGCGATTGCAGTGCCAGACACATCGCACTTTAGACGCTGTTTCTAGTCACTAATCTGCTAAAATTTAATCTAGTATTCTTTGAGATGGGTATCCCGCCATCTGTCATAATCTTGCCATTTTATGCTTTGCGTTCGTGGTCTCTTAGTTATTTTCTTCCAAAAGAAACCAGTTTTTCTTCTAAAATTCCTTTCCATATTTTAAAACCCAACAAAGCACTCGATGAAAGGTGCTTTAGCGTTATTTCAGTCACGGATTCGCAGTTCTTTTGAAATAAGATAAACGATTCAAAGTTGCTTTAAAAAAATTCTCCTTAAAATGAAATTCACCGCAAGGTAAATTTTAAATATGAAGGCTGTAAATGTTTCTTTAGTTTTTTCCTAATTTCATTTATACGTTAATATTTATATCTTCAAGTATATTATTAATATTGTGGTAGAAGTAAAAGTCTACACTATACACAATCCTATTCAAACTACACAAAGTCATTTCGGTCCACCATTCGCCGAAGTGAGTGGTGAGCCAATCGTCGTCTTAGTGTCGAAGACAACGGTAGAACGGTTTTTATGACGAACTCAGTCGGAACACATCGGTTTTCAAGATGACGACGATCTCTTCGAGATCTTCTCGAGGGGATTCAATCCTCGGACGGGTCAATATAGGAAAGATACTTTTTCTACATTTCCTCGGGGCCGGGTGTTTGTGGTGCCTTAGTTGTTACCGATTCCATAACACAAGTGTTTTAGCTGCTTACTTTAAAATCGGAGCAATGATTTTGTTCCTATCTATGTATGTATTTATTTATTTACTATTTATTACTATACTTTAAGAGTCCCACAGTGCAGCAGTGATCGCTGGTTCAAGCACTGCCCTTATGAAGTGGTTTTATAATAGAAATAAATGGACTTTGGATTGTTGTCTAGACGCCCATATTTGGAAGTGCGTGTAGATACAAAAGTATGTAAAAAGTTACTCAACTTTACAATAACATATTGTTCTTTTTTCTCAATAATTTTATCACAGAAACAAAATTATGCTTATATTAACAATAATTATTTACTAAAGAGTACAATAATCATACAGCTCTACTCCTCGTGGCATGGTAACAAGAACGTTGGCTGAAGAAAACCAGCATTCTTGTCACCAGGGGTTTCGACCAGGCGCGGATATAATTCCTTAACAAACTGCGCACATTGCGCGAGGACCCGAAGGACCGGTCGTCTTCAAGGAAAATGGAACAAATGTATAGTCGTCCTTTAAATGACTGATATTTGTGCCACTTATACGATTTACGTGTTAACGATATTTGCGCCACTTATACGATTAACGATTTAAGTGACGCAAAATAGTCACGATGGCCGAGCGGTTGGGTGACCGGAATTCGTGTCAAGAGACCCGAGTTCGGTCAACAAGACATCGTTGGGGAGGACATAAAGATGGCGACGGGCTCACTTCTTGCCATGTTGACCCAAAAAATGTTTTCCGTGGAATGTGGGTCGAAAGGACTTAATTTTCAAGTGAAATTATGTATATTACATGATTAAGCTCTTTGGCCGCCGTTTGTGTTACCTATTAAATTTTATATTTTTCTGTGATGCGCTATTAAATACGGTATTAAATGTTAAAGTTGTGGACATTGTTGACGTTAAGATAAATGGTTACTATTCTGTTTTAAGTGCTATACAATGTATAACTGTTTTATGTCCCTAATGAATAAATAAATAAATACCCATAACTAAATATTTATTCAGGTAGTAACTTAATAATTAGTATGAAGGGTAATAACAGTAATGTTTTATAGTTATGTACAAACAGCTTATCTATATACATACATAACAAAGTCACGATAGCCGAGTTGTTGGGTGGTCGGACTTTCGAGTCGAGAGACCCGAGTTCGATCCCCAGGTGGCAGTACCAATGATTTTTTCAAAAACATATGTACGAACTTCATCGTTGGCTTGGACATAAAGGTGGCGACGGGCTCACCACTTGTCACGTTGTCTCGAAAATGTCTTCGGTGGAAGGTGGGTCAAAGGGACTTAATTGTCTAGACTTGACCTCTGTCTACCCCTGTATTGGGAATTGCGTGAAGATATTTATTTATTTATTATACATAACAATGGTACAATTTTGTTATTGAAAAAATTACTTCGCAACCCTCCGCCTGCAAATTTTTTACAATAGTACAATTGTACTGAATTTTTAAAGCATGCAAATCATACTGGAATTTTTGTTTTTAAATTAAATATATTTTTTTAATTTAAAGGAAATTTAGAAGTCACGATAGCCGAGTGGATGGGTGGTCGGAATTTCGTGCCAAAAGACCCGAGTTCGATCCCCAGGTGGCAGTACCAATGATTTTTTCAAAAACATATGTACGAACTTCATCGTTGGCTTGGACATAAAGGTGGCGACGGGCTCACCACTTGTCACGTTGTCTCGAAAATGTCTTCGGTGGAAGGTGGGTCAAAGGGACTTAATTGTCTAGACTTGACCTCTGTCTACCCCTGTATTGGGAATTGCGTGAAGATATTTATTTATTTATTATACATAACAATGGTACAATTTTGTTATTGAAAAAATTACTTCGCAACCCTCCGCCTGCAAATTTTTTACAATAGTACAATTGTACTGAATTTTTAAAGCATGCAAATCATACTGGAATTTTTGTTTTTAAATTAAATATATTTTTTTAATTTAAAGGAAATTTAGAAGTCACGATAGCCGAGTGGATGGGTGGTCGGAATTTCGTGCCAAAAGACCCGAGTTCGATCCCCAAGTGGCAGGCTCGTACCAATGGGTTTTTTCAAAATCTATGTACGATTCATATTGTTGGCTTGGACATAAAGACGGCGACGGGCTCACCACCTGGCACGTTGTCCCGAAAATATTTTCCGTGGAAGGTGGGTCGAAGTGACTTAAATGTCTAGACTAGACCTCTGTCTGTCTGTCTGGCAATTGCGTGAAGATATTGATATTGATTGATAAAGGAAATTTAATACATAATTATTTATTTTATATGCCTGTTTATTTTATTTTATAATTTATGTCTTCTCACTATAAACTGAAAAATTAAACGAATCAAGACATTGTAAAGTTCGCTAAGAAATGTTTCCGTATCCGCCGACTGTGTTCCAAACGCGGTACCAATGTATCCGAGCTGCAGAAACTTGTGTGATTTATCGCTGAAATTATTACAAAGCCAGTTTTGATTTACAGCGAAGTGGAAATAAGGAGGGTGCGGAATAGGACTGGGGTACCAGAGGTCACCTTTATGTTAGTAAGAAATGGTGCCGATTGAATTGTAGGCTTAGTTTAATAATAATAGTTTAGTAATAATAGTTTAATAATAATAGCACATTTTGTATAATTTAAATAATTTGAAACTTTTAGTTTCAAATTATTTTTGAATAATTTGACTAATAATTTGATCATTTGTTATTTTTGACTATTGTTATTATTATAGAATATTAACATTTAAAGTTTATACTATTGACTATTTGATACTATTGATATTTAAATTGTATAATATAATATTGACGTTACTGTGTTTTAATAGAGTAAAAACTGTGTGTAATGTTAAGACACTATAATATAAATCTAAAATAACTGGTATTTATGACAAAAAAGTCATACCTAATGATAATAAGTCGTCCATATAAAAAATATTCCATGCCAATGGTTAAGTATGTGATACCTCTTTTGAATTGTCTGCTAAATCATATCAACCATACTTACGCATATAAATTTCATTTTATTTCATTATATGAAAGGAAATGAAATTTACAAACAAAATTTACAAACACAAAACATACGAGTATCACGGCCTTATATAAAGTTGGCGTGGTCATAGATAAAGATTGATAATTTTTATTTATCTAGAATTTATTGAAGACTATATTCTGCGTGTTATATTTTTTCCTTTTAAATTTTCTTTATTTAATTTCCTTGAATAAAAAGTAGCCTATATCCCTCTCCGAGACCTCAATAATACGTTAAGCAAAATCACGCTTCAGTTCTTTCAATAGGGATCATGTATTTTCAGGGATGAAAAAACAATTTAATAGTTCAGTATAACTGAGTAAAATATATCTGTTACACCTAAATTTCCAATCTATCACACACACACACACACCCAAAATACTATGTGTATTTTAATGTTTTTTCATCTTCTCTTCATTAACACCATGTAACTTATTTATGCAGTTCTATATTATCTATATTCTTTGTAAAGATCTTTGAGAAAGATCGTAGTCACGGTAGCCAAGTGGTTGGGTGATCGGAATTCGAGTCAAGAGACCCCGTTCGATCCTCACGGCCCGTACTAAGTTGTTTCCAAAAATTTTGTAAAATATTCCCAACATCATGAGAGTAGTTTTTGAGCCACTTCACTACAATTCAGTGTTCTGAAAATTGTAAACTACCTTAACTGTATACTGCCACGGAAAAATATTAGTCTTACATTTATATTTAGTTTTTACTTCGCAGCCACTATTTCTAATTTACAGTACAATCTGTTAAGCAATGTTCGCTTAACATTGGACAAACTTGCAAACATGAGACCGACGTATCCAAGAGTCTTGAACTTGTGTGATTTATCGCTTAGATTATTACAAAGTTCAGTTTGATTTACCTCGTGTTCGGAGTAAGGGTAAGCGTCTGAGAATAAGCGAAAGTAACTGATTATGCAGAAATAAAATAGATACCGGATTCTGATAAAATTTCGCTATTTTTGATGTAATGCGTTTATGCTATAACTAATGCTCGATATATAGGTTAAGCTTATCTAACTTATCTATATTAAAGTCACGATAGCCGAGTGGTTGGGTGGTCGGGATTTCGAGTCGAGAGACCCGAGTTCGATCCCCAGATAGCAGGCTCGTACCAATGGGTTTTTTAAAAACTTATGTACGAATTGTACGAATTGTACAAGTGTCCAAGCCAACGATTTTGGCTAGGACATAGATACGGCGTTGGGCTCACCACCTGTCACGTTGTCCCGAAATTTACAGGCTAATATGTATTATTTTTAGTTTTTGTAACTCTAGTCGGAGTGAGTCTTTTGCTGAAAGCCAAAACGAAATCAAAATTGTGGTGTAATGCAGAAATTTTGGATTAGGTCAATAATAAAAAAATATATACATTATTTGATGAAGTCTGAAGTCTTCTTGCCTGATGTCTACTTGATGATGCCTATTAATAGATTTAAGAATATTTTTATAGAAAATGTTATATTACCGAATACGTGCCCTTCTTCTTGTAACTTCTGTACGAATTTGGTTTATTGGCTTGGACACTCAGATGGTGATACTTGGACTCACCATCTGTCAGGATGTCTCAAACAAGTCCAATGAAATTTGGATCGAAAGGACTATATTACGAGTATATATTACTATATCATATTTTCTCCGATGGTGATACATGGACATCTGTCAGGATGTCTCAAATAAGTCCAATGAAATATGGGTCGAAAGGCCTATATTATTTATTACTATATTATTATATTTTCTCACTGGTCATTGTATCCTCTGCCTGGCAGAAATCTCTTTTAAGCGATTAGGCCAATTGTGTCTTAATGTAATTTCGTTATTTCGTTTGTTTTTATTTAATCGTTTGTTTGGTGTACAAAGAAACATATTGTTGTCTACTGTAAGATGGAAATAAAGTTCAAGATTTCAAACCTCATGATTATTAACCGTACTTTCGAAAGAACTCGGAGAAGAGCGCAGTTGAAGAAAATATAATAATAAAGCTGAACTACTAGTTGAGTTTCAAAGTATTTAGCCAAAGCCAAAGTGACTTTCATTTTAAAATTCTTTTATTAGTAGTTGAAAAACAAAGAGATTCAGTACTATTCATGGGCCAGAGAACCGCGGAATACCTAATGATGATCCCCGTAACTCCCAAAAGCACTTTTGTGTAGGTTCATCTTAATTTATGAGGGGTGTATTGTGTTTTAACAATGAACTGCGGCCGGTTTTAAGTTAACCATTATAGATGGTAAAGCGTAATAGCTTCGTTCTTTATGAGCGCAGTTAATTAGCACTTAATATCATTATACTATTTCGAATCTACTTTTGGATTATGCTTTTTTAACATCGCGCATTTTGTCAGCACTGAGGCAGACAGAAGTCGAGTCAATTTAGTTCTTCTAATCCAGTTAACTGGAAATTATTTGGGACGAAGCGACAGGTTGTGAGTACTTATTTAATATATAACGTGTATTAATGCATTATACTGTATGTAAATAAATCTAAATAAAATTTTCATGTAGATTAGCAAATATACATATCCACGTGTTTACTAAATTAATTTAATAATTCAACTAATTATCCTTTCACCAGCACCGTGATTTATAAATAACTATAAAATATAAATTCTTGACGCCATTCCCACTGGGGTAGACATATGTCTAGATAATTAAGTTCCTGACAAAATGACGGGTTAGCCGGTCACCGTGTTTATGCCCAAGCCAAAAATGTAAATCGTATATAAATAAGTTCATTAAAAATTTATTAGTACGAGCCTACCACCTGCGGATCGAACTTCTGGTCTCTTGAATCGAAATCCGATCTATCAACCATTAGGTTATCTTGACATTATTTTTACTACATAATCTTAATATTTATTTATTTATTTAAATGTGTACTATGCGTAAAATACTCTTTGTCTGTACTCACGATGTATTTTCTGCTCAAATCTATGGTCAGAAGTCGATCTCTCTGTACAAGTACAGTACAGTACACTATGGTCAAACAATTAATAATATTAAATAAACATTGTTCCTAAATAAGGACCTCAAAAGTTTATATCTCGCCGCGTATTATCGCTTAAATAATAGTGTTATTTAAGTGAGATAAAATTTGAAACGTAACTCATAATGCACATTAATTATGATATATTTTACAGATTTAGGTATTCGTTTAATTAATCTTTATTTGCATAAAAGAATATAGTAATGCCAAGAGGTAATCTCTGCCTGTCTACCAATTGAGTAGTTGGTTGAGCTGAGAATTTGTTAAGGGTGCAAAATGTGTAAGTTATAAATTCAACTGCTACTTAAGTATTTGATTAAAAAGCTTGTATATTTCTATTTCTATTTTTAGAAAAATATTATTCCTCTAACGAGGGATTCTTTTTTGGAGGAATAATTTAGAAAAACTCAAAAAAAGTTGCTATAGATTATTTCGTACGTATTAAACTTATGTCCGTATTTTTTGGCTTCGACACTAAGGCGGTTGCCTCCGCGTGGGTTCACCGAAAAAATTCCGATGAAATGTGGGCTGACATTTGCCATTTGATGTATTTGCCATTCATTGCTGAGTCTTCCTCTGACGACTCCAGCAATGAATGGCAAATACGTGAAAAAAGACCTCAAAATTGTTTAAAAGTTGCTATTTTCCCCTAGAGTTTATATTTGTTGGTATACTGTATTTTTTATATAAAACAAATTAATTTTATGCAACTTTCATAGTACAGCTCAAAACGTGCTACTACTCCATCATAAGAATTACATTATTCAGCCTATTCCAGGTTACCTCTCCCTACTATGTTTCCTACATTATTGGAGTATTTTAATTATTTATATTTGTTTTAACATTAACATTAAACTTATATTCGTTTTACAGGAAACCTCTAAAACAAATATAAGTTTTTCTTTACATTCAAAAAAGTAATAGAGCAGGATAAAGAATAATGTGGTAAAATAAGAAAAAAAAAATGGTTAAATTTAACAATAAAATCTTTTTAAGTTTAAAGACGAAGAATTGCAGCGTATAAACTGTCAGGCGTCTTAACTCACTACGTCAAATCCTCTTGCAAATGTAATCAATCCACTGGTAAATTTATACCAAAAAGTGTTTATGCAGACTATGTGCCCGGAAGTTCAAAGATAATTTTCAGGTACAGCAAAAACATGTAATTATTTCTTGTATTTTCCCGAATACTACACATTTGAAATAAACTATTATTTACGAATTTTTTCGTGTTTTATTCAGTATTTTACTTACCCACGTTTCGATTGCTGTATGTTTCCGAGAATAATTAATAATTGCCATGGTAACTGTGTTATTTTACTTGGTTGGATTTCCAGAAGGCTAAAGAAGTAGGCAGTAATTTGGCTAATATCTTTTCTTTTTTTTATCAATAATTTTCTATATCAATATTGGTTGGATAGAAAACAATAAGTCAAGGTTCTCCATTCCTCTTAATCACGCCTGTCTTTGTGGAAGCTAACTACGGTTGTTGGCACTCTATGATTCATTTGTGAATAACCTATTATAGATTGCGTTTCGTTTATTTGTGTCGTCTCCGGTTTTTATATACACTACACCAATAACTGTAATTATTGGCAAGCAACTAGGCTAAGATTGTGGAGATTCTGGTAGTAAATATAGTATAATTATAAAAAAAGTTACTTTAATTGTAATGGCATAATAAACCTTATAATAAATTGTTATGTGTACGACGGTAATGTTATTTCATTAAGATGAATTCATTAAGTCACTTTTCAACATGTTTTACAAAGTACTCGATTTTCGGAAGTAACGCTTTAAAATGTAAATATAAAATGCAAAATAAATTAAAGGAAATTTTTGTAGTGTAAATTTATGCTGAAAACTTCTGAAAACTTCACTGGATGCAGGGGCACAGGTCCGTACTATGTTCTAAAGGATCTTTGGGGGAGGTCAGTATTGAGCAGTAGACTTTAGATATTATGGTATTCCAGTTTTCAGCAGTCATATAAATTTTATTAATAAGGCAGTAAGATAGATTTCTTGTTTATATTTTCGTTAAGTAGTCTGAACTGCTGCAAAGAAAATGGAAAGTCAGTCTAACCTCCCAGGGGTTACAGACACAGCAAGGTAAAATAATACCAAGAGTGCAATTCTAAGTAAATTTAATATTTTTAAACAGACGTTTTAAATTAGCTCATGGAGCTTAGAGAATAGAGCTAAATAGAGAGAAGCTTTTTGGGATCTACAAAATTTTATAGTAAAGTAGTATATTGTAGCCGAATCTGCCCGGATTACGTTTTGATAAAAATTTAAATGTAAATTCATGTATTTCAAAATCCTTAGCTCATTTTAATAATTTCATTAAAATGGGTTAAGGATTTTCGGGGCGTGGACGAATGATTTTTTTATATACACATAATATATGTTGCAACAATACAGATGATAAAACATAAAGATGCGAAGAAATAGCTAGTTTCTCTCTTGCGAAACCCATTGGAAAAAGTGGGGTGATGAATTTTTACTTTGATAGAATCTAATTTTCTCTTAAACCTTGTTATGGTGGTAGTTTCTCTTAAACCTAGTTAGCGTTACTTGGACATCCACAATCAAGTGGAACATACTCGTAGATAGCTATAGGGGTGCAGTCTCGTCAGAGACAAGTAGATAAGTAAGGAAATTTAAAAGGGGCATTGGTGAACTGAAAATAGGCGGAGCTAAGCATTTCTTATAAATTTTAACATAGTTGTTGGTAGTGTTATAAGATTGGTGTTTTCTTTGAAAATAATTTTTATTACCCAAAAAAATACAAATATTCATATATATCGTGACTTATGGGGACACTTAATGTAGATATTATTAGATACGACCTAATAGTCTAGTTGGTCTAGTCTCTGTATTTGAAGCTAGGGGTTGCTGGGTCAAATCCCGTAGGAGGAGGTAGGAGTAATTATTTCTGTGTTGAATATCCATGTTTATATTTGAGTCATGGATGCTCACGTGTTTATACAGATATTTATCTGTTTAAGCCATAAAGCTGAGTTGTTGGGTGATGGAAATTTGTTTCAAGAAACCCGAATTCGACCCTGGTGGTGTGCTCGTATCAATTATTTTTTTCAAAATTTATCTACTATTTACATCGTTGTCTTGGAAATAGAAATGGTGACAGGCTCATCACCTGTTCACGTTGCCCCAAAAACGTCTTCGGTGAAAGGTGAAAGGTGGAAAGGTCGAAAGGATTTAAATTTCAAGACCTCTACCTAGCATTGGAAATGTTGTGAAGATATTTTTTTATTTTGTATTTATTTAAATCTGAGTAAGTATATTGGAAAGTATAAACCGTTGGAAACTAACATGGCGATAAGCTCAGCAGCTGTCATTTTGTCCCAAATAAGTTTCGGTGGGTCGAAAATAATTAATTGTCTAAACCTCTGTCTACGTCGAAATTGGGAATATCCGTGAAGACAAAAAAAATAAATTTCCATTTATATGACAAACAAGTTTCCTTTGCAATTACACGAGTATGTTTAAGACACCCTCTGTTTCAATATATTAAATCTTTCCTCTTTGAAAGTAGATACATACGTTATTACGGAGTTTAATATTTTTTCTCCAATATGTACGTGATTTTCATATTCGTTGCCATCTTCGTATTTGGTATTGAGATTGGAGTTTTAATTAAACTCGATGTAGTATGTATTGCCATGAACAGAACTCAAGCTCGAATTAATAAGATCAAAGGTCGTGGTTGTTTTTTCTTTTTTCAATAAATATCTTCACGACCTTCCCAATACAGGGGTGGACAGAGGTCTAGTTTAGAAAAATAAGTCTCTTCGACCCACCATCCACCGGAGATGTTTTTGGGACAACGTGACCGGTGGTGAGCCCGTCGCCATCTTCATTTTTTTTTTACAATAATACAAGAAATGTTTCTATGACATTAAACAAAAAATTTAATTTATTGACAGCCTTCGTGGTCGTGTGGCTGACACGCCGGATTTCAAGCTTTCGCCAGCTCTGTAGAACCGGGATCAGTCCCTGGACGGGTCGGGCGTTAGAAAGCATAGTTATAATATACTACCTAGACTATCGGATCGTCTATATGTATTTATGGATTAAATCGGCTCGACGGTATCGGCTTAAGAATATGCCACCCTCTTTCTACTCTTGGGTGTCGTAAGAAGAGACCAAGAGAAAAGCTTTGACAATACGAATGGCTACCGAACTTGTGCGGTATAACCATCTCGAAAAAATACTAGGCCAAAATAATCAGACTGGTGACGCTCAGTTGCGTTAGCGATGCAAGATGTCTGGTACCGCGATCGCCAATCCGCTTACTGACCGTGGCGATTATCGCAAACCTTCCCACGAGAGTGGTCTTTGCCCTGCAATGGACTGTTAAAGATTATGTATGTATGTAACTTGCACTTAAATGTTCTTAGAGACCTTCATATTTTCCAACTAACATTTAGAATAAGGGGCAGTATATTGTTGCTGTCTGTGCAACAATAAATTTTGATATTTGTACCGTTACCCCAAATTATAAGACCATAACGTAGTAGTGATTCTACGTATGCGTAGTAAGATAGAATAGCAGTATTTATATTTGTCACGTTTTTTATTCGTTTAAGTGCATATACAAATTTATTTATTCGAGTCGATACACTATCTACATGTGTTTTCCAATTAATTTCTTCACCTATAATAACTCCTAAGAACTTTGTATTTGACGCTTCTTTAATTTTAGGGATATTAAGTTTTAAATTGAGTTTATTATTATTAGATTTATTAAATTGTATGTATACAGATTTATGAAAATTAATTTTTAAGTTATTTATGTCAAGCCATTTAATTAATTTATCGATAGTATTATTTATGTCACATTCATGATTAGCAATTGTATTATTCTTTTTATTAGTTGTAATTATGATGGAGATGTCATCGGCGAATAATACACATTTGTGATTTGTAACTGTAATTATGTCATTTACATATAATAAAAATAAAATCGGACCTAATACACTTCCTTGTGGAACGCCATATTTGTTGTATTTGTATTCTGATGAGTAAGGTATCATTTCTCTATTTTTATTCATTTTATTGATTACAACACATTGTTTTCTATTATACAGATATGGCGATACCCACTGAAGTACAAGTCCTCTAATTCCGATAACCTGTAGCTTTTGTAACAATAATTCGTGTGAAACCAGATCGAAAGCTTTTGACAAGTCAAAAAACAACCCCGTGGTTAGATAATTATTGTTGATACCAGTAAGTATTTCTTTAAAAAGTGAAAACATGGCTAATGTAGTCGATTTATGTTTTTGAAAACCATATTGCTCTTTTATTATTATTTTAAACTTATTACAATATTCGTTTAACCTTTTATTCATGCATTTCTCATAGATTTTTGAAAATACCGATATTAAAGTTACTGGGCGGTAATTATTGATATCGGTTGTTTCACCTTTTTTAAATAATGGCTTAACAATAGACAATTTTAAGTCAGTCGGAAAAGATCCATTTGAAAATGACAAATTTATTAAATATGTATATATATATTATTATATGTATACATATTTAAAATTATATATATATATAATGTCATTATTACATATATATATATATATATATATATATATATATATATATATATATATATATATATATATATATATGTAATAATGACATTATTTCTTGAGCTACCTCGCTTTCCGTCATCGGTTTAATAAACATAGAATTGATGGTCCATTTTAATTTGTTGCCGGGTTTTATATTATTTTGTACTGAGCCGTGTGTTAAATTTATGAAATAATTATTGAAGGCGGACGCTATTTCTATAGGATTAATAATTGTCTTATCATTTATTTTTATATTTTCAATCTCTTTTGGATAACTACATTGTATTTCATTTTTAATTACTTTCCAAGTGGCTTTGCACTTATTTTGGTTTCTATTAATGAACTTTATATTTGCATACTTTTTTGAGTAAGAAATACAATTTTTTAGAATTTTGGAATACTCTTTATATTTAAATTTATTAATAAAATTTTTATTTTTGTAAAATTGATATCTCAGTGTACGCTTAGTTTTGCAGCTTAATTTTAGGCCTTTACTAATCCAATTTTGTTTGACTTGATTATTTACATTTATTTTAATTTTTAATTTTGGAAAACATAATTTATAAAATAGACATAACTGTTCGTGAAATTCAGTAAATGCCAGATTTGCATTATTTTCATTGTATATGTCTATCCAAGACAGATTTTGTAGACAGTTTTCAAATTTCTTAATATTATCAAAATTATAATCTCGTTTATAGATATAGTATGATGCGAATTTTTGTGATTTTTTATTAATAGAAAAACTTAGTACTTGTGCTAAAAACTTAGTACTTGTGCACACATATACATACATTTCTGTGAAAGGATATATATCTCTCCGGTAAGTAGAAGTTGCCATAGTCGCCACGCCTGGCAAGCGAATTGGCGATTGCAGTACCAGACACATCGCACTTTAGACGCTGTTTCTAGTCACTAATCTGCTAAAATTTAATCTAGTATTCTTTGAGATGGGTATCCCACCATCTGTCATGATCTTGCCATTTTTATGCTTTGCGTTCGTCGTCTCTTACTTATTTTCTTCTAAAAGAAACCAGTTTTTCTTCTAAAATTTATTTTCATATTTTAAAACCCAACAAAGCACTCGATGAAAGTTGCTTTAGCGTTATTTCAGTCACGGATTCGCAGTTCTTTTGAAATAAGATAAACGATTCAAAGTTGCTTTAAAAAATTCTCCTTAAAATGTAATTCACCGCTAGGTAAATCTTAAATATGAAGGCTGTAAATGTTTCTTTAGTTTTTTTTTCCTAATCTCATTTATAAGTAAATATTTATATTTTCAAGTATATTCTTAATACTGTGGTAGATAAAAGTCTACACGATATGCAATCCTATTCAAACTACAGAAAGTCATTTCGGTCCACCATTCACCGAAGTTTGTGGTGAGCCTATCGTCATCTTAGTGTCGAAGACAACGGTATTGTTTACATTACTTGTTTACATTATTGTTTTTTTGACGAACTCGGTCGGAACTCATCGGTTTTCAAGCTCTCTTTGAGGGGATTCGATCCTCAGACGGGTATAATATAGTAAATATACTTTTTTACATTTCCTCGGGTCTGGGTGTTTGTGGTGCCTTAGTTGTTACCGATTCCATAACACAAGTGTTTTAGCTGCTTACTTTAGGATCGGAGCAATGATGTTATCCCTATCTATGTATGTATTTATTTATTTACTATTTGTTACTATACTTTGACAGTCACGATAGCCTAGTGGCTGGGTGGTCGGAAATTCGAGTCCTGAGACCCGAATTCGACCCTCAGATGGCAGGCTGGTGCCAATGACTTTTTCAAAAACTTATGTACGAATCACGTCGTTGGCTTGGACATAAAAACAGCGACGGGCTCATCACCTGTCACGTTGTCCCGAAAATGTCTCGTTGGATAATAAATATATCGTTAGTAGGTACTTAATTGTTAACAAAGGGACTTAATTGTCTAGATTAGACCTCTGTCTACCCTTGTATTGGGAATTGCGTGAAGATATTTATTTATTACTATACTTAGATACATATATGTTCAGATATAAGAATTCATAAGTCAAGTAAAATCATTCTTGTTCATCACACAAACATTTTCCGCTAGCGGTATTTGATCTGAAGCCCGATTTTCGAAGACATGTTCACTACCAACTAAGATTTTGAGTTGTTTTATTTATAAATGTGATTATACATAATATGACATGATATGGACATGATTGATGACGTAACATATATGATAAATAGGATTAAGGCTTACAATAGAAGTTACTTTTAAAGTTCCGATGGCTGCTAAAGATCGAATCCCACTGTGCAGCAGTGATCGCCGGTTCAAGCTCTGCTTTTATGAAGTAAATAAATAAATATAAATAAATATCTTCACGCAATTCCCAATACAGGGGAGACAGAGGTCTAGTCTAGATAATTAAGTCCCTTTGACCCACCTTCCTCCGAAGATATTTTCGGGACAACGTGACAGGTGGTGAGCCCGTCGCCGTCTTTATGTCCAAGCCAACGACATAATTTGTACATAAGTTTTTTAAAAACCCATTGGTACGAGCCTTCCACCTGGGGATCGAACTCGGGTTAATATAAGCATAATTTTGTTTCTGTGATAAAATTATTGAGAAAAAAAAAACAACGTGTTATTGTAAAGTTGGGTAACTTTTTATCTATTTTTTATCTATACGCAGTTCCTAATATTAACGTCTAGACAACGTTACAAAATACATATATTTCTATTATAAAACCACTTCAAAAGTCACGATAGCCGAGCGCATGGGTGACCGGAATTCGAGTCGAGAGACCCGAGTTCGGTCCAGAAAGCATCGTTGGGTAGGACATAAAGATGGCGAAGGGCTCACCTCTTGTCATGGTGACCATAAAAATGTCTTCGATGGAAGGAGGGTCGAAAGGACTTAATTGTCATGTGAAAATATGTACGAGTATACTACATGATTCAGCTACCTTTTATGTTAAATCTTACATTTTTCTGAGATAGGCTCACCGAAAAGTCCTAAAATTAGTAGGTCAATTTTCAGTACCAGATACCACCGTAATTAAGGGCTGCTACCCAAAACAGGTCTGTGGAATTTAGTTTTAAAGCTATTTAATAGTTAATGTAGTATTTTTAGTCGTATATTCTGTACTCTGACGGTACCAAATGGTACATGAAAGTCATACCCATAGTCTGATGTCACCCACGGAAAGAAAGGGGATGGTATATTCTTTTAACCATACGACAAATTAATATAATTATAAAGGATATATATATATATCGATTAATAGAAACTATATGTTTGTTACGCTTAAAAATGTTATGGTAGAGGAGTGTTAATTGTAAAACAGACGGTGCGAGACTGAATATTTATTAAGGAAGAAATTTAATAATAAGTATTATGCATCTTCACGCAATTCAGGGCAGTTCCCAATACAGGGGCAGACAGAGGTCTAGTCTAGACAATTAAGTTTCTTTGACCCATCTCCCACCGAAGATATTTTCGGGATCACGTGACAGTTGGTGAGCCCGTCGTCGAATAATATGTATGAAGGGTAACAACAGAACGTTTTAGAGTTATGTACAAATAGCTTATCTAAATACATACATAACAATAATACAATTATACTGAATTTTTAAAGCATGGAAATCATGTTGGAATTTTTTGTAATTAAATTAAAAATATTTTTTTTTAATTTAAAGGAAATTTAATACGTATTAATATATTTTATATGCTTATTTCTTTTGTTTTAAAATTTATGTCTTCTCACTATAAACTGAAAAATTAAACGAATCATGACATTGTAAAGTTCGCTAAGAAATGTTTCTGTATCCGCCGACTGTACTCCTAACGCGGTACGAATGTATCCGAGCTTCTGAAACTTGTGTGATCTATCACTGAAATTATTACAAAGCCAGTTTTGATTTACAGCGAAGTGGAAGTAAGGAGGGTGCGGAATAGGACTGGAGTACCAGAGTTCACCTTTGTGTTAGTAAAAAATGGTGCCTATCGATTTTCTAGGCTTAGTTTAATAATAATAGTTTAATAACAATATCAAATTTTGAATAATTCGAATAATAATTTATTGAAGACTATAGTCGGAATATGTTCCGCGTGTTATATTTTTTTCCTTTAAATTTTCTTTATTTAATTTCCTTGAATAAAAAGTAGCCTTTGTCCCTCTCCGGGACCACAATAATACGTTAAGCAAAATCACGCTTCAGTTCTTTCAATAGGGATCATGTATTTTTCAGGGATGAGAAAAAAATTTAATAGTTATAACTGAGTAAAATACATCTGTTACACCTGAATTTCCAACCAAGTCTATCACACGCACACACACGACCAAATTCCTATTTATATTTTTAATTTTTTTTCTTCTTCTCTTCATTAACACCATGTAACTTATTTATGCAGTTCTATATTATCTACATTATTTGTAAAGAGCTTTGAGAGAGATCGTAGTCACGATAGCCAAGTGGTTGGGTGATCGGAATTCGAGTCAAGAGACCCCGTTTGTTTCTCACGGCTCGTACTAATAAGTTTTTTCCAAAAATTATGTAATATATTCCCAACATCAAGAGAATAGTTTCCGTGCCACCTCACCACAATTCAGTGTTCTGAAAATTGCAAACTGCCTAAACTGTACACAGTCACGGAAAATCGCTAGTCTTACATTTATATTTAGATTTTACCTCGCTGCCACTAGTTCTAATTTACAGTACAATCTGTTAAGCAATGTTCGCGAAACATTGGACAAACTCGCAAACATGGGACCGACGTATGTATCCAAGAGTCTTGAACTTGAGTGATTTATCGCTTAAATTATTACAAAGTTCAGTTTGATTTACCGCGTGTTCGGAGTAAGGGTAAGCGTCTGAGAATAAGCGAAAGTAACTGATTATGCAGAAATGTTAAAATAGATACCGAATTCTTATAAAATTTCGCTATTTGCTATGTAATGCGTTTATGCTGTAACTAATGCTCGATAATGTTTAAGTAAAAGTAAACATGAATACTGGTAATGTTATTAAGAAGTGCCCGTAAAAAAATGGAGATGTATATTTTTTATAGATTTCCAGTTTGTGATAATAAAACTTCTTGGTAGATAAAAGAGAGTAGATCGTACAATAATCAGAATTCAAAGACATTTAGTCGTACAAATCCACAAAACTAATTTACGGAAACTATTAAAAGAAAAAATAGCAATGTTGGAAGCATTGAATGCGGTAGAGAGGACAGTGAAGAGTTCCATGAAGGACTTAAGAGACAAAACACAACGAAAACGAAAGGGAAAAGAAATAAGAGGAAAAAAGCAAAATACAGAGACTAGTGAAATAAACGCAAGAGCTTATGTTTTTAAGTTAAATAAGGTAAACTGTTGTTACAGCATAAGAATATACCACCCCTTTCTTTTCGTGGGTGAAATAAGAGTCGGCTAAGAGAAAAGACTTGAAAATTACAATGATAATTTACAGGCTATTATGTACATATGTAAGGTAAAGTGTCTGGACTAACTGTTATTAGGAAGGTTAAGTGCCTGGACTGTTATTAGGAAACACAAGAGAACCTTAATTTTTTATTTTTATTATGATGTAAATTATTAAACTTTGTTATTAAAATGATAAACTTTTTAGTTTTTGTAACTCTAGTGAGAGTGAGTCTTTTGCTTTTGCTGTCTTTGTCGTTTTGGCAAACGAAATCAAAATTGTGGTGTAATTCAGAAATTTAGGATTATGTTAATAATAAAAAAATATACACATTATTTGACGAAGTCTGAAGTCATCTTGTCTGATGTCTACTTGATGATGCCTATAAATAGATTTAAGAATTTTTTAAAGAAAATATATTACCGAATACGCGCCCAATCTATTTCTAGAAAAACAATATATTGTTTCTATTATATTCTTTTCTATTTTACATTTTATATTTGATAATGTATTAATATAAATAGAAAGTTCAACAAAGAGAGGATGCCTACGGAGTTTCATTTGCATGTTTCTTTTTCTATAGTGAAACCTCGTTACAAAACGGTAGTAGATTAAAAATCGACAAATGAAAGTATATACCTATTTCGATAAATATTTTGTATCTTTTCTCGTTCTCTTTTCAGTTTAACTTCATCGTTTCATTGAGTGTAAAATCTAAAGAAGTTTTCACTTCATAAATAAAATGATAGTCCTGTAATAAACTTTTCTCGAGTCAAATAACAAAGTGTGAACTTATTGACAAATAGAGCGTGATAAGTTTTACGCTCTGTCGCATTGACTACACGAGTCAATGAAGATCGACCCTTGCGTTGTGTACATCGAAATTTATAATGATGTTGAACTTAACGATTTTTAATTATATCATAATAACTCGGGGTTGTAAAAGGCCATTAGCTTAGTTTAGTTTGGACGTAATGGTTTCCGCAACTCCACGACTAAGCACGTAATTTGCGTGTGGGCAGGAATGTCTAAGTTATTCAAGACAACCCAGCCCCTATTGACACCCACTAAGAACATAAGGCCATGTAGGTTACATGGCCGGCCTGAGGGGGACGCTCCAAGTGGGCTTGGTCAGCCCACTTCGGATGCATGTCGGTGGGCTGTAGTTGAAGTGTTTGCGTTGATGCCTTTGTACCGCTCTCCTTACCCTCCACAGTTCATGTGGAGTTCTGCGGTTCACCAAGCTGCCTATTCTACGTGACTGGCGGGCGTAGTACCGCTGATGCGGTCGAGATGGGACTGCGGAGCAAGAGGATTTATTCAAGGAGAATTTATTCTGCCTAGGGTAACGAGCGCAATTGGGGTCGCGGATTTGTTCAAAAGCGGTTCCAAAGCCCTGCCATCTTGTGGCGATGGCGGAACACCGTGGGGTTTAGTCCTTGCCCCTGCGAGGGCGGGTATACGGTAGGTATTTCCCTACGTAAAAAATAATTAAAAAATTACCCTGTTACACACAGTTCTGTACTTTCTGTTGCCTAGTGCAGGTATCTATCTGGAACTCAATGAAGCCAAAGGGTAGGGGGAAGCTATTAAAAAGTAAGGTAATTAAAGTAGAAAAAATTTGTTCGCACTATTCCCAATACTGGGGTAGACTTGACGATTAAATCCTTTTGACCCACCTTCCACCGAAGACATTTTGTGGGACAACGTGACAAAGTTAAGTGTAACGCCGCCATTATATCCCAGTTAACGATTTCAATTGTACGTAAGTTTTTTTTAAAATAACTTATTAGCTTCGAGCCCACCACCGAGGGATCGAACTCGTGTCTCTTGACTCGAATTCCGATCACCCATTCATTCGGCTATCGTGACTTTGAAAGCGATGTAAATTACAAAGAATATCTCATTAATTTTGATAGCGCACATATGCTTGCCCATACCAGAATATTTGACCTGTTTTCTCTCATAGGCATTCCATCATTAACAACGGTCATATTCATCAACGGCTTAAATTATATTATTTATTATAATTTAGATAATATCTTTAACCAGTCAGATTTTTTAAAATTTTCTTCTTATTTTGAAATAAAGCAATGTATCTCTTATTTGTTCTAAATATGTATGTATATAATACGTAGGAATAAATGGATGCAAGACTATAAACATGTATGAAATTCCAGTATTTAATTGTCAACCTTATGTTACCAACTTTGAAAATCAACCTTATATGAAAGAGACTTTAAAAAAGTTAGACTGCAGCTTCAAAGATACCGTTAAAAAGCTTTTGTCACAAAAACACATTTCTCTAAGCCAAGAGCGAGTAAGAACAGTGAGAAGAAACAGTGAATTTTCAGTTCGAACAAATACCAACTTCTGTCTGTATATCGATTCTCTTAAGTTAGAACACAGTCAAACCTTTTTGTTAAGTTTTTCAAAGAGAAAGACGTATTCCTCAAACGATCAAAAGGCACCTTTATGCTATATAACTGTGTAATAAATTTAACGTATGTACGTAAATGAATTTACAAATTTAACAGACTGTAAATTCCTTCCCTACAGATCAGTTATTTGATTTATTATATAGGCGCGCGACTTTGTACGCGCGGCGGACACGACGGCTTTGCAGAATACTGACATGGATGCTTTCAGCATACTGCTTTTATGTTTACCCCTAAGTGGGGAAAGGGTAATAATAACGAATAGCTGTGTTCTGTTTGACCGGAAAATTATGTAACAGACGCCATTTACGTCCATAGTGATCTGTGAAATTGTAGGGTCTCTCCTTCAAGGATTTCTAATAATTGCCAAAATTTTAAAGTACCATGGACATTGTACCTACTTTCTGGACGGGGACCTTCAAAAAGGGCAATCTTTTGGTTACCTAATATTTCTTGTGACTCAATACAATTATAAACTACACTCTGACTCTGACATCTGTTAATGAGTACTAAAACTAATTTACTCAAAACTCCAAAACTTAAATTCTTGTTTTAAAATTATCTTGAGTAATTAATTATATAAGGAGTCACGATAGCCCAGTGGTTGGGTGATCGGAATTCGTCTCTTGAGACCCGAGTTCGATTCCCGGGTGGTAGCCTCGTACCAATAAGTTTTTTTTATATATGTACGATTTACAATTCCGTTACGATAATGTTGCTTTGGACATTAAAACGGCGACAGGATCACCACCAGTCACCTTGTCCCGTAAAATCTCTTCGGTGAAAGATGGATAGAAAGGTTTTAATTGTTCGGACCCCTATCTACTCCAGTATTAGGACTGGCGTGAAGATTTTTTATATACACAATAGTTTGAATTCAGAAGTACTCGAATACCTTAATGTGATTGTGTGAAGAAAATGTAGACTTTTATAGAAGCGAGAGAGGTATTTAATGATAAACAATTGGCGATCTGCTCTATCAAGCTACCCCGTCAGGAACTATGTGTGAAGATATTTATTTACTTATGTGTCTCCTCTGTCATATTTCCGCGCGGTGTTTTAAGTCTGTAACTCAACTGTTAAAATCGATTTAAATTTCTTATAGTAGTTATTGCAAAAATTAAAAGGTCACTATAGGGAGTTCGATCCCCAGGTGGCCGGCTCGTACCAATGGGTTTTTCATGAACTTATGTACGAATTACATTGATCGAAGGGACTATATAGGTCGAAGGGACTTTATTGTCTACACTAGACCGCTGTCTACCGCTGTATTGGAAATTGCGAGAAGATATTTATAGTACGATATTTAGTTGTATCTTTGGTACTAATAAAGACCCCACGTATTTTCCTTAATATATCTAAGTAGTAGTACATTAATTACTTATCCAGGCTGACTGAATGATTAACCAAAGCAGAGTCTACACGGCTGGTGCTTATGACTTGACTTTTGAAAATTGTTCCCTTTTCATTGTAAGAATGTATGAAAGTATCATTTTGGGATTGAATAAGGGGTTGAACATTTATTTCGAAATTATCTTACGGTTAAAGGTGGGCCTACATAATTTACTCGTAATTGTATGGACCTCTGTCTACCCCAATATTAGGAATAGCGTGGAGATATTTTTTTACATATCTGATTTGTCTAGAACTCGCCTGGATCAGAACTACATACTAACTTAGCTGCGAAATAACAATGTATATGTAGACGCTCGTGTACTGCCGTTCCTATGGCAGACGATGAAGGATGACGACGGACTTTGGTTGGTTGGCTAGTTTATACCCTACTCCCAAAAACTTTTTCTTTTTAAAGCTTCTCAGAAACTTTTTAGGGAAACTTGACCATGGTTTTTAAACTTTATTTATCGATAAACATAAAGCACTTGCTACACTTCCCGCGATAAATTTACTGGCGTTGTTACAACGGTCTCTAGTTGCAAGAACTTTGTTTTTCTGACGGAAGCAAGTGTTTAGGGTAACATTTGGAACGGGAACTAAACTTCCGTAACAAAGCTTCTTTCACGAAAATTATGGAAATTTAAACATAAAATGTAATGGTTAGAAATCTTCTGTTATAAATATTCTGAAGTGCGTTTACATATCAAAATATCTTATTCTATTGGCCACTTAGGTGGTTAAAAATCGACCACAATTTAAATAATTACAAAATGGCAACACTTTAAAATTATTCACTCTGTATTTTTTAAAAAAGTATTAATACATAGTAAAATAAATAAATATCTTTACGCAATTCCCAATACAGGTAGACAGAGGTTTAGACAATTAAGTGCCTTTGACCGACATTCGACCGAAGATATTTCCGGGACAACGTCGCTGTCTTTATTTCCAAGCCAACGATAATTCGTAAATAAGTTTTTGTAAAACCCATTGGCAAGAGCCTGTCACCTGGAGATCGAACTCGGGTCTCTTGATTTGTAGTTCCGAC
This sequence comes from Sericinus montela, assembly GCA_029286605.1. Lineage (NCBI taxonomy): Eukaryota > Metazoa > Arthropoda > Insecta > Lepidoptera > Papilionidae > Sericinus > Sericinus montela. The sequence goes on along the minus strand of JAGSMR010000017.1, from coordinate 1,224,234 downwards.
CACCCAACCACTCGTGGCTTTAATACATAGTCTTTAGCCTATATTTTGTTACTTTATTTTGGCAATACTTAAAAAAAACTGTGTAAAGTAGATATTTAAGGAGATAATGTGTCGAATTAAAACAATGATGAACCGAACAAAATCTTAATCACATAGAGTTGACTTATGTAATTTTTTTATCTTCACGGAATTTCTCATACTGAGGTACTCAAACTTCTATAAACTTTAAGAAAAAATATTAATTAACGTAAGTAAACTTTAACCATACCAAATCTCATATACCCCCGTATCGGCAATTTGGTAAAAAAGAAATAATTATTCCATATTTATACATTGTATGTATATAATGGCCACAAAGAATAATATAATTACATATTTTTTTAATTCCAATTTTAAAATTCGAAGCTATTCGTTCACAAAGAGGATCGTTGAATATCCAAAGATGATCCCGTAAAATTTACAAAACCCATTCGGCGTATGTTTATCTTAATTTGAGCGGGTCGTATTGTGTTTTAACAATAAACTGAGCCTGCTGGAAAATCCATTATGGATGGATTTATTCCTCTTTCTTGCGGTTCCTACTAATTAATCCGCATTGTTTTACATTTGTTTGTTTAGTGTTACGTTTCGTGTATGGAAAATTATTATGAACGATCCATAATGTTAATTTGGTCAGAGAAGAAACAGAGTAAACTCGTTTATGTAGTCAGTAGAGTTTGGTTATGCATAAAATAGTAAAATTAAACGACATAATCGAAAAAGATAATCGAAAAATATACATAAGTAGACGGCCCGATAGCCTGGTTGGTAGTGAGCCTGCCTGCTTTTTACCTTCGATTTCAGGATTCGAATCCCGCAAGGCGCAAAGATTTGTGTGATGAATATGAAAATTAGTACTCGAGTCACAGATATATTTATACTTATCTAAGTTATCTTCACGCACTTCCCAATACAGAGGTAGACAGAGGTCGAGTCTAGACAATTAAGTCCCTTCGACCCACCTTCCACCGAAGATATTTTCGGGACAACGTGACAGGTGGTGAGCCCGTCGCCGTCTTTATGTCCAAGCCAACGATATTCGTACATAAGTTTTTGAAAAACCCATTGGTACGAGCCTACCAACTGGGGATCGAACTCGGGTCTATTGACTCGAAATTCCGACCACCCAACCACTCGGCTATCGTGACTTTTTATCTAAGTTATCTATGTACTTATATATGTATATAAGTATATTGCTCTATTAGCTCGGATATTAAGACAGAAATAGGCTTACCACTAGTCTCTTCGTCCCAAATATGCTTCGACGGAAACTGGGTTGTAAAGACTTCGTTGTCAAAACCTAGCCTATTCCAACATGGGATATATTTTAATTAAAAAATGTAGATTTGTTGGCGTATATGAGAAAATTTCATTACTTAAGAAAAGCTCGACTGAATTAGATGAATTTCTTTTTGTTTTGTTCGAAAAAAAGTGTTTTTTTTTAAATTATAAATATTATAAAAACCAATAATATACGTTTTATGATATTTTGACGACAATAGACACCATGGTCAATAAGAAATACGTAGTTTTCTTAAATCCTATCTCTTTTCCAATATTATTTTTAGAATTTCCTATGGACTTTTACAGGCTGATATGTGTGTATGTAGGCATGTGTGAAATAATTTAAAAAAAAGACGTAACAAATTATAAATATCCACTGGAAGATATACGCTTCTTCTAGGTATCGTTAACTCTAACGCTTGAAAGAAAGAAAGGCATTCATTTACCAAGAAATGGACGCACAACTATAAATTTGTTGCATTAAAACATAAACATGCACCTAGACATAAATAACTATAAAAACCATTAAAAAATGAGTTAGATTTCCCGCAAACGCAGTTGTTGTCCAAGCCATAGTAAATGGTATTGCGATCGTAATACCATAAAGGCACTGCTGCCCATCATTGGTCTGCTGAATTTTTGACTGGAACTTTTTGAGACGCAGTCGATACAATTATCGATTGCAAAATGCATTCTAGCCCTCTTACGGCACCCACGGGAAGAAATAGTGTGGTATATTCGTTTGCCATAACCACACAGCAACGCCTTATTAAGTAAGTCTGCAACAAATATACTGAACAAATTGAACAAGTACAGTGTAGATTTCTATACACAATGTATTATAGATGTTTTCGTTCATACGCATCCTACACTCGATTACTCGATAAGTACAATCTTTTACCTCTTGCTTCTAGACGCAAAATACTTGCTGCTGTAACTCTTCACGGTATATGTAACCATAAGTTTAACTGTATAGATCTTGTAAATGAAATAAAATTAAGGGTACCTAGGTCGCTTCAACGCGAAGTGCGCCTACACCGTTTGTTTCATACAAGAAATTGCCACACACAAGCTGGTGTGCGAGCGCCTCTAAGGCGCCTATGCGAATTGTATAACAATGAACTTAGCAACATAGATATATTTTTAACAAATCCTAAAGAATACAAAAAAAATAGTAACTGATCTGTTAAGAAGTAAGACTTAAATGCAATGGTAATAATAGAGAGCTTTATAACATTTATAACATATTTCAATTTATAATATACTTATATAACTAATACTTTTTTAAGTTTCTGTTTAAGTAACATAATTTGTGGAAAACGGTATAGATGATTGTACATATACTAATAAGTGTGTAGATAAGATTTAGTATATAATTAATATTCATGTATAATTGTTTGTTTTTCTTAATAAATGAAAAAAAAAATTATTTGATTATTTATCGTTCTGTTTGTAAAGATATAAGTCACGATAGCCGACTGGTTGGGTGATCGCGATTCGACTCAAGAGACCCGTGCTGTCCCCAAAGCTAGGACCAAAGGGGTTTTTTTTAAACGTGTACCATTTGTATTGTTGTCTTGGACACAAAGACGGCGACGGGCTCACCGCCTGTCACTTTGTCCAAAAATATCTTCAGTGGATGATGGGTCACAAGGACTTAATTTTCTAGATCTCTGTCTACCCCTGTATTGGGAATGGCGTAAAATATTTATTTATTTATTATGTACATAATGATGTTAGTAAACCTGCTTATGGTCAATTGCCAAAGCAATTGTTGCAATATGTTTAAAACTTCTTAAACTCGTTAAGTCAGGCATTGTATTTTTCATAAACGCTGTTTTAATGATATTTAATTATGCAACCCGATACGACATGAGTCGAGAAAAGTCAAAGACATGATAGTATTAAGTGTTCGTAATAATATTTCACAAAAACATCGTACTGTTACCGAATTTTTTGAGATACACATCTCGCCATCTGTCAATAGCATTAGTATTTAAGTCTTTTTCCTTAGTCACCTATTACTGCCTTGAGAACAAAGGGGGTTAAATATTAATGCCCCGTAACCAAACAGAAGTAATTTAAGCAGTCCACATGAGTTACAACTGTACTTTGGATGTTACCCAACCGTAAAATTTTACATAAACATCTTATTTCAGATTATTAGCAGTATTACTATGGTAATAAATTTCTCTTGTTACGGTAGCTTTTCGCCGTTGTAAGCAATTTAGTTAAAAGCAACATAAGTTTCATTTCGCATCGATTTAAATATCAGAAATATTTTCCGGCGGTGGTATTTTCTAGTACAAATATATTAAATTAAAAAAGGTACATAACTAAAAGCAAGGATTAAAATTAGGAATAGCATTTTAAAGTACGATCTTTTGACAATCCATGTTTAGTTATGTTGAAGACAAAACAAAAGACATTTCTACATTTACCTGTGTCCAGTAATTAACAATTTTTAAAAGTTACGATAGCCGAGTTATTGGGTGGTCGTAATTGCGAGTCAAGAGATCCGAGTTCGATCCCCAGGTGGCAGGCACGTACCAATGGGTGTTTCAAAAACTTATGTACGAATTATATCGTTGGCTTGGACATATAAACGGCGTCGCGCTCACCACCTGTCACGTTGTCCTGAAAATATCTTCGGTGGAAGGTGGATCGAAAGGATTTAATTGTCTAGACTAGACCTCTGTCTACCCCTGTATTGGAAATTGCGTGAATATACTTACATTTATATAATGTCAATACTTTAATAATTCGCAGACCGAGCTTGTAACATATTTTAATAGGTAATTTGTGTTTTCTTCTGAATTTTTTAATTTCTTTAATGGTGTCATGTTCACCCAAACCAGACATCTGTCGTAATACATTTTTATTTTTGGAATATTTGGCAAAACAATTCTATTGAAGTTTCTCGTATTGCGAGGAGTACCAAACTATTGAATAATTTTATAAACTTCTAATTCAATTATTGAAATGTAATTTAACTTATTTAAGTTAAATTACATTTCAATAATTGAATTACAACCAGAGCTTAGCTTTAGTCTTTTGTCTATCAACCAATCAAAATTATTACTTTTATGGTTATAGGTATTTTTAAATATAATTAAAAACGTTAAAGTCATCGCATCGACATATATGTAAGTAAATATTATATTATTTACTTAATGTCTTTTCCTTATTTTGCCCACCACCGTCTCACAAACCATATAATCTTAAATCGTACCTATAAATATATATAGGTCATAAATATAAACTGTATTGTGTCCGTTTGTTATTTACAAAACTGGATAAGACAGTCGTGTTCCTGTTCCGAATTTCACTCTAAAACTTTTGCTTCCTTTACAGAACAAAGTTCACGCAGCTGAAGTCAGTTGTAGGAATGCGAGTGACTTAACCTATAGTTTGAGTTGTAAAGAAATTTTTTGTATTTAATGTTAAAGCATGGTTCGAAAGTTAAACAAAGCGCGGTATGATACATAACGACCTGTTAAATCCACTGCAGGAGTTCTCGCCAGTAAGGAGCATAGCCATAATTATAACGCTTGTCAAGGGGATTGGCGGTTGCATAACCAGACATTACATTACTTATTGTAGATTAAAGACAATTAAAAAAAAATAGATCAAAAATTAAGAGGACCGACCGGCTGCAGTGTCTTGGGTACGAGGTTTCTGTTCTGGTATTATATGTCTGTTATTGTCGCCGATTCGCTTGTCAAGCGTAGCGATTATGGCAAGTCTCTAAAAAGTAGAGGCGAAATATAAATATTCAAAGGCCGATCAATTAGTGAAACATATTGTTACAAAATATTATTACAGATATAAACATTAACTACATTATTATATTAATTGGCGTCAGTACAATACATTATAATATTAGCCTAATATCAAGGAAAGTCACTGAAATATAAGATCTCAAGAATCGGACCAATATAACCCGGGCTTCTGGGACTGGCTTGATTTATCGCCGGGATTATTGCAAAGTCAGTTTTGATTTACTGCCTGTTTATAACGAGCAGAGTACAAATAAAGAGCTCCGGTTTAATTCGAATTGTTTAACGTTTCCTTATAAAGTTGGTGAATAATTATTTAATTTAAAAAAAAACAATATAATTTTTGATTTTGCTATGTACCAAAATAAATAATTTGTGGTAGTGGCGAAAGAATCTATTGCTCTCTTTCTATACGCCGTAAGATCATAAGAGACGAATAAGGAAACAAAGCCATTAATTAAAAATTTATACCGTCAGACTTATTTTTGAAGTACACAGACAATTATATTTTATATGTTACACTAATTCAAAAATAAAATTTAAAATCAGTAATTTACATCTTCACGACATTCCCGATACAGGAGTACTACGCAATAAAGGCTTTTCGACCAACTCTTTACTGACGAAATTTCTTGGGACAATGTGACAGGTGGCGAGCCTGTCGCCGTCTTAATATCCAAGCCATCGATATAAATCGTACATAAGTTTTGAAACTAAAAACATTAGCCTATCTCCTTGGGATCGAACTCTTGTCTCTATAGTCGAATTCCGATCACCCAACCACTCGGTTATCGTGGCAAAAAATAAAAGCATCAAATTGAAGCAGACCGCTGACAAGCAGCTAGTTGCAATGTATCTGGTATTACGTTTACCAATCGACTTCCCAAGCTGAGCGATTATTTAAAATCATACGGTGTAGGTCTGTTCTGCAGTGGAATTTTCGAAATTCGAAATTCGCATTTATGACGATTATATCAGGTAACATTTTAATTTTGAAGTCACGATAGCCGAGTGGCTGGGTGATCGAAGTACGAGTCAATAGACCCGAGTTCGATCCCCAAGGTTCGTAACTATGGGTTTTTTCAAAAACTTATGTACGATTTATTGGACATAAAGACGGCGACGGGCTCACCACCTGTCACCTTCTCCCAGAAATGTCCTCGGTGGAAGGTGGGTCGAAGTGACTAATTAGTCTAGACTATTGCAGTCAGTGGACGAGACCTTTTTCCCAGTATTGGAAATGATGCGAAGATATAAATAACTAATTTAAAATTTTACTTTTAAAATAGTCTATCGTACAAAATATCATTGTGTCCAAGTATTCGCAGTAAATTATATTTTCTTACTTTCATTTTAATACTAGTAATCATCAATTACTAATTAATTATAAATAAAATAACTAAATATAAATATCTTTACGCATTTCCCAATGCAGGGGTAGACAGAGGTCTAGTCTAGATAATTAAGTTCCTTTGACCCACCTTCCACCGAAGATGTTTTCGGGACAACGTGAGAGGTGGTGAGCCCATCGCCGCGTTTATGTCCAATCAAACGATATAATTCGTACATAAGTTTTTGAAAAACTCATTGGTACGAGCCTGCCACCTGGGGATCGAACTCTCGACTTGAAATTCCGACCACCCAACCACTCGGCTATCGTAACTATTTAATTCATAAGTATTTTCATGTGAACCGGAGTATGACAAATGACGATCAAGTATGTGTCACAATTTGCGTCATGGAAGTAATTTACAAACTATTGGAGCATAAGCAACCGTAAGTATGTTGCGTCATCCGAGTATGAAACGAGCTGAATACATTCATACTTTGACTGAGGATTCCGGAACACTGAAACTTCAATACTAACAAGAACAAGGGCTTGACTTTGCACTGTGTCGATCTGTAACTCGTCATCGGACTTGACTCGCTATTCTTGAGTAACTACTTGGAATTTCAAACTATTACTCATTTTATACATTATATAATAAATTACAATATTTCGAAATAGAAGTTATTTTATTATGATAATATTAAAATTGTATAGTTGAGCCGCCTGGTACTGTCCTGTATAAATTTATTTTTAAATGTTTGTATTGATAAATTTTTATTTGTTCAATTATTTTTTAATAAATTTGTTTTTTGTTCTGATTTTAATTTATTTATTATATTAAAAATTGGAATGGTTTTGTAAATTTATGAAAAATTGAAATGTATTAAGAAAGACAAAATGAGAGGAAAACTTGTAGAAGTTTAAGCAATCAAAAAGAAACAGCGGTGTTTTTTTTATTTTCTCTTTTTCTTTAATGACAAAGGATCACTGACACACAATGTGTTACGTGCTTAAAAATCCCTAAAACCATATTATCTATTTCATTACAGATATTAGCGACAAATTATCAGAATAAAATACTCTTAAGATATATTTTTTTAATTTTTTTGGTAGCCCCACTACCACATTTCTCCGGAGCTTATTTTGGAACAACGTGACAGGTGGTGAGCATGTCGCCGCCTTTATATCCAAGCCAACGATATAAATCATTAAGTTAAAAAAAATCCTATTGGAATGAGTCTTCCACCTGAGAATCGAACTCGAAAGGATTTAATTGTCTAGACCTGCAAATCACAGTATTGTGAATGGCGTGAAGATCTTTTTTTTTGTTCACATCAATCACATCTTGCGACAATCATGGAGTTGGTATATTACACTGTAACCACACAGCATATTTCATTTTTATTGATTTAGGCGATTTGCAGATATCATTGGCTACAGTACTACCACGCCAGTTTGCTAGTCACCAGTCTATATTAGATCGATTTTCAAATTAATCTCATAAAAAAGTAAAAAAATACCCTATGCGCGTTAATATCATTATGATCCTAACAAATGTCCTCTGCTGAAGATTGGCGTCCTCAAAAGAGTGCCACATAGAATGATCCTGTGCCATCTGCATCCATCGACTCCTTGGAATATTGTGCAGGTCATCACTCCGTCTTGTACGGGGTATAGGGTGCTTACTCGAGAGCCTTTCTTCCCCAATAGTTGTACCTAGTTCTTCAAGCTATACCGACCCTATTTATGCCAAGAACAATAACACTTCATACGAGCACTTCTTACATACACTCTCTTTTTTTCTGTTATCTTGATGAAATTCCGTACGTATACGTTATGACGTATACATTGCAGTATCTGGTGGGGATCGTCTTACACTGCGTTTTCCTGTACGAGGTAGCCACTCGAGGAACCTTTCTTCTCCAACGGTTGTCACCTCTACGAGCTATGTGACCCATGTGCCACTGCAACATGTAAATTTTTACGACTATTTCGGTTACGTGGTTGGCAGAGTCACTGGTATAGACGTAAGAGGAGTTAAATACTGCCATTTTTAACTCCCCACAACATTGTGCAGCAACAACAATTTCTATTTAAATAAAAAGATGGTTGTGATTAATGAATTAAGAACTGTCAACTGTCAACGGTAATTAATAGATCCGCGTTTCTACTAAAAGAAAAGTAATTAAATTAGCTCGGTTGGCCGTTAAATGAATGCGAGGAAAAGAATTTACGGGCACTAATAAAGAACACGAAGTTTCGTGACAACTTCTTTAGTACGGTACTTTGGGCTTTAATAATAATATAGTATGAAATAGTAGTGGCCCGCGGTTTTTCGAAATTTTACAGAAATCGAATTATACTCTTAACTTCTTATAAGATCGCATAGCATTATGCTACTACTTTTGTTTTGATCAGCATTTTTTGTAATCTATGTCGTTTTGCTGGGCTCCTAAAGCTTGTAACTCAATCAAACAAAAAAATATTGTATTTTGTGTAAATTTTACTGTTTTGGAGGGCAATTTATTATAAATTCTTTGCGGTCCGTTAATTCTTAATTCAATTTCCCGTTCCCGTGTTCAATTCTGGAGGCCTAACTTACTTATGATTGAACAATAAAATTGAAACCATATTTAAAAACTGAGGATATAAGAACGAAGAGATAAAGTAATATATGAAATAAATGATAACAAAAACTATTAAATATTAATTGAAATAATTTACGTTTAAATCCCAATACATTTTTTTTTCAAATTTAAAAAAGGAAATAAAACGCTTTAAAATCCAAATATATAATAGTTTTATTTCAAAGATGTTTCAGTTTAAATGTAGTTGTATAAATCATTAGATAAAGTAATATTTGTTAATACTTTATAATGCACAATAGGAGGCAGAGAAATTATAAAGTAATCTTGTAGTTATCTCTTTTAATTTTTGAGATTTAATAAGTGTAGAAGAAAGGAAAAGTTGTGAGAATAATCAAATTTCCATGTCGAAATGTAGTTAGGAGAATAAGATTTATCTCGGATACAAATACGTTATTAATTTGTTTTACCTTCACACATTGCCCAATACTGGGGTAGACAGAGATCGAGACAAAAGGTAGTCCCTTTTCTCGTAATCCGTTAGAATTAAACGTTACAATTGAAAATACGTAAGTCTCATAATTTCTTAACATTCTTTGTTACATAATCAGCTATATTGTATATATCAACTATATAAACAAAAATACCTACAAAATTAATTTATACTAAGTTTTACTTTGCTAAAGGAATTTCGCTGCACTTATGTTATAAAACTTCTCCAAACTTAAACTGCTTAAAATACATATTATGAAATATTGAATTTTAAAGTTTTTGCCGCTACTTCAATGGATACATTATTAAGGTGTCCATTAAATTTATATAAAAAATCCAATTTCAATTCCGAATCTATATTAAAAATATGCCACCACTTCAATGTTACTATGTGCTAGTAATATTTAATAGCATATTTTTTTTTAATTTTAAATTAAGGAAAAAAAAAATAAAATTTCATCTGACACGGTCGGGATTCGAACCTTTGCCACGGTACGGCAACTTAATTTAATAAAAAAAAGTTCTGCATAACTTTAACATGCTTAAAAATCAATAAATAAATTGCGGAATATTATATTGATTTAAATTATATTAATATTTTTTCTATTTTTCTTCATTGTCTACTCCTAAAGTTTACAGCTGGGCTTATGCCTCAATGGTTGCTGCGATTTTATATAAAAAGTTCTACTTGGCAAGCAGATAGGTGATTAGCGTAACCAGATGTATGACACAGAAGGTATTGCTGGGTGTGTGTTTATAAAATTAGTGTGTAAGTTAGATTTAGAATTATGCGAAATGAGTAGTCCGATACGCCATAACTCTGATGCTTTTAGATTTTTGAAGAGTTTTCTAAGTCGCTTAACAGAAAACGGTGGGCAATTTATTTACCACCTTATATATTGTTAAGTTTATTATATCTGACAATGTTATGTGGTATTAAAGTTAATATTTTCCTTGTTAGAGTATTTCAATACCACGTATACAATTACACATTTAATTCAATTAAAAATACATTAATCGGAAACGTCAACTGTATTTATGTTACAACATTAATACTTTTTACTTAACTAAAAAATAATTCAACACAATAATACAACCATTCACGTTATTGATACAAAGATACAATCTAAACACTAAATATAGGCGAAATATATACAATTGTAAATACATCAAATAACAATTTCCTACAGAGTTCCTATGGGATGTTTTATTTGTTAAACTAGCTGGTACGCGACTCGTAGCTACCGCAGGAGAAATAAAAAAAAGAAAATGAAAAAGATGAAGAAGGAATTGCTTATAATAACCAAGTGTAAGTATATTGACTCATCCGATTGCTATAAAGAGCAATCGGATGAGCTATGTAGGTATATCAGCGCATAAAGTACGAACAAACAAACATTCTTTTTTTTCTATATTAGATTAGTTTGATTGTCATGGAGTTTATATTACCCATTGCACACTTCATCTTCTTCTAGTTTGCTTGAATTCTTTATTCTTCAGTTAAGCACATGTTTAATAAAAACTAAGAAAAATCTAGGAACTAATCACGACAACTGCAAATTCACTACACTTTACAGAATCAGTCTTATCATTAAATCTTAAATTTCACAATATGGTTATTTAGTTATAAATGTGAGCACTCAGTTTCATTAAGTGGGAAAGTAGGATAAGCGAGATCGAGACCCCTGAGACGATTAGACAGGAATTCCTCAGCTTGTAGTTCCATTTCTGCGTCAAAATGCGTTTTCCAACCACCTGCCTCTCCTTTAATGAAAAAATAATATTTTAATACATGGATTTGATGGACGTTATTTGAAGTTCAGACAAAATAAAAATTATTTTGAAGATAAATTCGACTAAAGCATAATTTTCACAGAATCTACTGTCAAAAATGTATTAAAAAAAGTTTCTTCTTATACTTTTGTATGTGTACATTATTGACATATATTGTATAAGTATTGCTCCAGTGAATTGGAACATGTATTGATTATCTTATAGAAAGTTAATAATGTAAAAATACATCTATAAAACATGAACAAAATTAGTCTCTTGTTTTTCTCTAGGAACTTGTTTCTGCGAAAGTTTTGACGTTCATAAAAGCTTTCAATAAGCCTAAATTTATGAAGCACTTTTTGACTTTGATTTCATTCGAATTATTCAACCTCCGTATCCGAGAGGAGTTGAGAGACCAATGAAGGAATCTCTTTTTTCTGTATTGTCTTGGGTCCAAGTATTTGTGGTACGTTTGTTGTTTCTGATTCCATGACGCAAGTGCTTAGACTTACTTTGAGATTCGAGCAATATATAATATTTGAAGTTTCCCTATTTATTAATTCTCTTATATACTTCAATAAATACAACGATAATTTGTCAATTACGTAGTTTGAAATTGTCTTTTTTACTCTCTTGTTTTTAAAAACTTAAGAATTACTGTAATATAATTAAAATGCAAAACGTAATACCTTTTCTAAGAAACTGTACATCGCTGTTGTCACCAGCAGTGTTGTTCACGTTTTTGTTCTTTCGGAGGCTGTCGAAACTGAGATACTCGGCTAACTCTTCGATTTTATCGGCGGAATACTTTCTGTTGAGGAATTTGCATACCGCTCGTATTTCTTTAGGTAGATCCTGCAGTAATAAAAACTTTGTGTAAAATTTAATTTACCTAAATAAAATGAATAAAAAATTATCAAATTAAGTAAAAAAATTATCAAAATAGTCAAATAAAAAATAATAATAAAATAATCAAAATAATAAATTGCAGTACCAGATACATCACACGAAATCACCCACCTCGTCAATGCTGTTCATTTTTAGACTGGTATGTGTCGGTTGCTTCATATTTACTCGATTCAAAAAAGGAGAGGAGGATTGACAGCCAGTATCAAGAGGTTAAGATACTTTAGTCCTTTCGACCCACATTTTACAGAAGTGAAATATGGGGCGTCGTTGTTTTTGGATAACGTGACAGGAATGGAGCTTATCCACGTAGCCAACTATGAAAATCGTACATAATTTTTGGACTTACTCCTAGTCATTGAACTTGGGTTTCGTGACTCAATTTCCGATCACCAAATGAAGAAAGTATCATAAATATTGTATATAAACTATTATTTTTTACCTTAAGCATATCTTCATAAAAAATAAAATGGAGATTCGAATTATGTCTCTTTTCCCAAGCTTCATTTGTGTGTGCTACAATAGGTGTCCAAGGTACTGAAAAAATATATAAGATATTTTAGAAAAATTGTGCCAGAATTATATTTTACAATTGTTGTTTTTAAACTTTTATCATTTATTCATTAAGCCTTTTTCTAGTATAACATACGAGACATACATAACGAGGAGATACAGTTGTATAACAACGAGACAGGTGGTAAGCCTATGATCTTCTTAGGAGCCAAGTTAACGATACAAATCCTCTATAAGTTCCAAGAACACTCATTGATATGACAGTGACTGGTACGAGATGGATTCTTGGGGATAGAACTCGTGCTTCCTAATTTGAATTCCGATCATCCAACTACTTAGCTATCATGGCCTTATATTTTTATATTTTAATCGAGTTTTTGTAATGTTACATATATCCATTTGTAGATAAACTAGAGACGAAAAACACAAAATATTGACCAACTTGTTCAAAGTACACGTAAAGTTTCCAAGATATCTATGTTTTTATTTATTTTTAATGTATTAGTTACTTAGTAAATGATTTATAAAAATATTTTTTTTTATATAACTGATTTATTTAATAACAAAAACCTTGAAATGTTTAATATATGTTAACCATTTTCACAAATAGAAATAATAACAATATTTATAGAATTTATGATGTGTCACCGAAGCTTATCGATTTAAATAAAAATTTATTGACACAATTATATCATCGCTTGTGGGAATGTTTCAACCGATAATTTTAGTGGATGTCAGGTCAATGTTTGTATGAAAAGATATTCATGAAAAGATCGCCGTCAGTTTTTTTTTTCATATTTTGCCGCTAATAACTACACTAAATTCTACGTATGTAGAAAATATTTTTTTTCTTATTTTTTAGGAAATAGGTTTTCATATTTCCTGCGTGTGTAAATTTCAAACAATGTTTCACAAATTTGCAAAATGTCCAACACATTTTGTAAATTTGTTCTTCGCCTGTCTGATCAAGTAATTTAATAATAAAGTTATTTTCAAATCAACCAATTGAGAACCATGTACCCACGACCACAGCCGCACAGGCGGGATCCGTCCGCAACAGATGAGTTCTAATTAAATCTGTTATGTATTTAATAATAATAAGTTATTTTACTCCAGTGAATACTGTATATACATAAAGCTCTAGAAACGTCCCCAGCTAACGCTGCGTAGGAAAAAGATCACGCTCGCAAGTAGCACTTGCCGTATTCGCTAAGGGTGGTACAAAGTTTGACAATCGCAATAACAGAAACACTGAACTTTGGAGCTTGCAGCCCGTCAGTGATCTGCTGAATTTTTTCTGACAGTTTCCGAGATAGTTATCTCGCCATCTTTTGGTATAGGAATGCATTTTCACCTCCCGGCTTCGACATTTACCTTAGTCGCCTCATACACTCGCCACGGAAAGAAATGGTATGGTATATATTGTTACACCGACATCACACTTCAATTGTAAAAATACTATGTAAAATTCTAAATCATATTAAGTAAAACTATAAGTGGCAATTTAGGATACGGACTGTACAACATAACATCGCAGGCCCGCCATTACGACTATTGTCGTAAACCACTCCAAACGCAAGCATCGCAGCTTCTTGGAGTGATTAAAAAGAATATCAGTAATGTTATTTGGTGTTGCTAGTATTATTTTTAAAGAAAAAAAAACTCACAAAGGTCTCTTCGAAATGCTTCCCAGAAATTCAGGAAGTTGGCCCTCATAAGCGTCTTCGAGACCATTTTATGTAGGTAGTAATATGATACGGCAACGTCTCTTGGATCTCTAGCTACATAGATTACTTTCGCAGTGCTCAATAATTTTGGTGGTAAAAGGGAGAGAGGCAAGTGTGTCTTGATGAAACGTGGCGATGGCGCCTCAGCTATTATCCTCCAGCTAGGATTCCTAACAGCATGGTTTAGTCCTTGGAAGTAAGCTAAGTTCATGAAATTGGCTTTTATTAGTTCAAACGCCACTCGTGGTATGTGTGCAGTAGTTCTGAAATAATAAATTAATACAAACATAAATAGGGACAACATCTCATACATTGCTTTGATACTAAAGAAAGTAGCTATAGCATTTGTGATAATGCAGAAAAACTTATTTTCTACAGAGAATTACTCTGGAATCGGATCCAGGACCTCAAAGTTTGCAACACCTTGAAAATTGGTACTCGTCCACGGAGGTTGACGTCATTAAATTATTGGCTCAAGCATATTTTCAACCATTCCCAATACAGGGGCATTTAGAGGTCTGGAAAATTTAGTTATTTTGTCACATTTTAACGACGCTTATTTGAGAAACACTACTGTTGGTGAGCTTTTTATCGACATCCTGGACACTATCCAGGCCAACGATACAATGCGTACATAATTTTCGAAAAAAACTTCATTCCTGGACATTGAACACGGGTTTCCATTACAATTCCGATTACTCAACCACTTGGCTATCGGGGTTCAAGTAAATTCCTCTAAAGACGAAATTACGTCTCGCGAACGATTTAATTATAAAATACTTACGGCAAATATGGGAGAGGCCTGTGTCCTGCAGTGGACTTTAACAGGCCAATATGTATGTATATATGTATGTATACTACTTACTCCAACATTGGAAATCTTTCATATAGCGGCTTCTCTTTGGCGGCTTTGAAATCTAAATCGTTTTCTATCAACCACACCATTTCCTGTGTCCAGGTCGTTCCTGGAAAGAGACATATCTAAGATTTATAAATTGAAATTTATGTGAAGTTGATTTGTTTGCGAACCAAAATTAAATCCTTTCAATTCAAATCCGCTTTAGCTTTGGATTAAACTTTTTATTGGTAACCAAAAAATATATTATATATTCTTAGGTCATTTCTAGTAATTAAATTCAATCTTACTACCATATTAATTATATCACTATATTTATAAATGTTTAAAAAAACCCATTGGAGAGGGCCTGCCACCTGAGGATTGAACTCGGGTCTCTTGACTCGAAATCTCGACCACCCAACCACTCTGCCATCGTGAATTACTTTAGAATATAGTTAATTTTAACATGATACTACACAGATAAGTTTTATTATAGAAAAGGAGGCAAACGAGCAGGTGGTTCATGATGGTAAGTGATTAACGCCGCCCATTAACATCCGCAATACCAGAGGCATATCAAATGCATTGCCGGCCTTTGAGAAAGGTATAGGCTCTTTTCTTGAAGGTCCCTAAGTCGTATCGGTCCGGAAAAATTTTTGACTATGCTGTAAGGTACGATGGTGAAATTCAGCGGCTGGGATTAATCCGAACAATTCCTTGGAGCACTCCCCGTAGTAAATCTTGTAAAAATGTAAAGAGATCCAACGTCTCTTCGCAATGCCAGGGGATCTAGCCTATCAGATAGACCATGGTCGTCGACGATTCGAGCCGCTCGTCGTTAGATACGGTCAAATGAAAGAGCTGACACTGGGGTGCCCCCACCCAGAGATGTGAACAGTACTCCATGTGTGGCCGAACCTGCACCTTTAAAAAGTTGCATGCGGTGGGACGGCAAGAAGTTCTAAGTGCTCTACTGAGCACGCCAAGCTTTTTAGAGGCCAATCAAAAAATTGGCCTTCCCTTCCTAGTGACCGCGAAACTGAACGTTGCTCGATATGTCGACGCCAAGGATTCCGACGTCAACTAGGGGAGTGCTTTCAAAATAACTATATATACAATTCCAAAAGAAGTTTCTATATGCGCTGTAGCCCCTGAGGACAAAGATCGGCTCGCTATACGATAAGCCGGAACACATATATTCTTACACTGCTCCTATTTGGCGACAAAAGAGGTAAAAGTATGGTATTGACCCAGACGACTACTAGGCGTAAACACCATAACACCATATAGACCAAGATTTCATTCTGTATCGTAGGACGAGTTGATAGACGAATTGCTAGTGACTCTGTCTTCGAATCTTAGGGTTGTGGGATCGAATGCCAATAGAGGTAAACATTTGAGGCATAAACATTAATATTTATGCTCGGGTTATAGACATTTATATGTATTTATGTATGTAAATATGTGTGATACATATAAGTACATAGTACCGTTATTTCAGACACTAAGACGGTAGCAGGCTCATCACCTGTCACGATGTTCCAAATTAGCTTAGTTGAAAAGTAGTTGGTCGAATGGACGACATTGTCTAGATTTCAACTAACCCCAGTATGGGAAACTGCGTGAAGTGCAATATTCCATCCATAACAGCTAAGCCGGCATTTATAGTACAAGCGCGTAATGCGCGTCATGAAATAATGACGTGTAAAAGATGTAAATGGAATAAATTGCGGTTATAAAGATATGTAATCTTTGATCCGATAAATATGGCAGGTACGGTGGTCCTTAAAATTTGCACACTCATTTTAAAAATCATTATAAATTCATAGCACTTAACCTAAATTTCAGTTCACTGGTGAGTACACTTAATAACCTGCATTGAAAATACATTTTCATTTTGAATTCACTGAATTTTTAACTAGAATACCGCGTACGTTAATTTCAATGTTTCCATTTCGATTTTTACAGGTTTTGTCGTTGAAAAAGGATAGTTATAGCTTTAGAGTTGTTGGAATGTATAGCAAAATGTGGGTTAATAGTTTTTGTTGAATTACATAATGTTGAAAGGAAAAAATTAATTTATAAAAAGTGAATAAAAAAACACAATAAATGTAAGTTAGCATGAACTTCTACAATCACTACGGTAAATTACTTTTTTTGGTTTAATACATTATTTTCGCACCATACTCAATACAGAAGTCCACAGAGGTCTCGACAATTAAGTCTTTTCGACCTACCTTCCACCGAACACATTTTCTGGGACAAAGTGACTGGTGGTTAGCCCATTGCCGTCTTTATGTCAAAGCCAACGGTATAAGTTTTGCACAAACCTATTGGTAGAAGCCTTAAGGATCGAACTCGAGCGTCTCGAAATCCGATCAGCGAAACACTCTATCGTGACTCCAAAGAATAGAAAACCTATAAATGTATATGAGTAAGCATGAAACTCTATACTGACCAATGTGACTTACGAGTACAATAGTATTGGTTTAAAATATTCATTACATAATCGTACGTTATGGACCATTTACCATTATGTGCGCATGGGCAATTTGGTCATAGACAATATTTATTTATTTAAAAGCTTTATGTATAAAAATGAGCTATGTATATAGGCGAACTTAAGGCCTATTAGTAATAAATATTAAATATTAATAAATATTTTTGATAGCAGTAGTAAATAGCAGTGTATATCTTATCATTTTACGGATTGAAATGTATACAATAGAACCAGCATAATAACGGACTGAGGTTTCTCATTATATTTGTTACTTCAATACATAGAAAAAGTAAATATTTTTTTGAACAGATGCAGTTTGTGACGACCACTCTACAAGACGGCTTGACGTCATGTATAATATTTCTAGTCAATGGTCGTAGGTGACACATCTATACTTTATAACTTTTTAACGCATCTGCTATGCCTCTGGTAATGCGGATGTTCATGGGCGGCGGTAATCACTTACCATCACGTGAGCCACCTGCTCGTTTGCCTCCCTTCACCATAAAAAATATTATTAAAGCTTTCGTAAAAAAAAAAAACTTTCTAGAGACGTTATTAATCAATAAATTAAAAAAGGGTTGAACTCTTGAATAAACAGTTGGTGCAGTGCTAGGGAGGGCGAGATCAAGAACTCATCCGACTCACCCTGATGAAGTACCTCCGACAGGTCCGAAACTAGTCGGTACCTACTCTTTGTAGGAGAATTCAGCCGTTATGAGTTAATTGATGGCTTCTATACTCTTTAAACGTGAACATAACAGTTGCATTAGAAATTACTAAGAGTGTGGTACAGACCCATATCAATCCTAGGCAGAGGTATGTATTGAGGTGGTCTCGAAGAAAAAAATTCTTTCGAAGTGTAGGCAACATAGAAAATAAAATTTCATCTTGTACTACTATGAATATTTATTTCATAAACTGATTACGTCCGTTCATGAGACTTTGTTTAAATTAATTAGTGTTTTGTTTTTCACAATATTTTTTTTCAATAACATGAAATACCTAATGATCCTGTTAATCGTGAGAATAAATGATACGTGAATAAAGTGATAAAATCAATTGATAACATATTTATTACATGAATTCTTTAGTTCATAAGTACTCCTTGCACTTTGTTTTTTGTTTTTAATTTTAGTATGACTTGAAACTTTGTTCAACTTATTTATCAAATTGCTATAAAACAGGCAAACGCAGTGTAGGACGATCTCCTATGGACATGGAGGGACGTCCTGCATAATGTTGCGGGGAGTCGATGGATGCAAATGCACAGGACCGTTCTATGTGGCAAATTTTGGGGGAGGCCTATGTTCTGCATTGGAATTCTAATAGTTTGTTATGTGAATTTTTGTTAATGCATAAAAGAAGACACATACGGAGTTTCTTTCGCCTGTTTCTTCTCCGTTAGAGGAACCTCATTTCGAAACTGTGGTTAGATTAAAAAATGACGATAAATGAATGTAATGTATGTTACCTATATCGATTTGGTTATGTCGAGATTTAATTTTATTTGATTGTCAACAGCCATGGTTGAGTGGCGTATACGGTTTTCATAGTGTCAATAGTTCTGAGTTTCCCTGAGTTCCATTCCCGGGCGTATCTATGTAGAAAGATACTTTTTCTACATTTTATCGGAACTGAGTGTTCGTGGTACCTTCGTCTTTTCTGATTCTATAATTGTGCTTTTGCTACTTACTTTTATATCAGAGCAATGTATGTGATGTTGTCCCTATCAACTCGTATGTGCGTATTGAATATATATGAATTTACATTCAAATTGCCTACACCAAACCCATAATAAAATAAATATATTAATTCGTGTAAATACAAGAAATCAATAAATATTACATTTATTTAGGACAATAGCTTCTAACTAGCAAAATTTTGCTGAGCAATAGATTGTAAAAAATACTATATGTATATAAGTCACGAGCCGAGCGGTTAGGTGATCGGACCTCCAGTCATGAGACCCAATCTCGATCCTTAGGAGCTAGGTTCTACCAATGACTTTATGAAAACTTATGTTCGATTTACATTTTTGGTTTGGACATAAAGACCGTGACTGACTCATCACCTGTCACGTTGTTCCAAAAAAATGTCAATGTTCAAAAGGACTTGATTGCTCAGACCTCTGTCCGTCTCCGTATTGGGAATGGCATGAAGAAATATATTATGTACGAACGTTTTTGACGTCAATTGAGTTAAATAACGATAAGTTACGTATATTTCGGAACACGAAGCACTTAAAAAAAGTCCCGAAAATCTTCGCGTTCAATACATTTATCAATCCACTTAACGCTTTGATAACAACTATCTGATTATATATTATGCGAGACCTTTATCAAAATGTACCGTAACAAAATAGATAACTGCCAAAAAAGCAATCTCCATCTGTCTATTATAATATTATAAAGGATAAAGTAACTCTGTGTGTCTGTTTGTAGCGATTTGTTGGTTTTTCATGTCAATGGCTACACGGTTCTTGATTCATTTTGATGATAAGATAATTTGTATATTAGGAAATTAAAAAAAAATTGTCACGGAATAATATGAAATTAAAATAGTGTCACGGGCAGCGGCGATTAATATATAGATTTGATTTATGTAAGTGTTGATTAAATTAAAGAGAAAAAGTGTTTTTAAAATTTCAACCGAAACGGGCGGGATTCGAACCCGCAACCTCTGCCGATCCGTGGCAACGCTCTTACCTCCGAGCCCCCGTATCTAACACGCATCAGCTGAAATTTTAAATCTGTATTCTCTTTTCTTAACTTATGCCTTGTTTTGGCATCGGCGCCATCTGTTGTCACTTTTGCAAGTGACATTTTAGAAACATTTTTCTCTTTAATTTAATCATATAAAAGTTCAGCATAAATATGCTTTAAAAATCAATAAATATTGCGTATCTCACATTCGCAATTTTTCATGCTTGGTTTTTGACGTAAGCATTTGCCACATACGATGTCGCGATTGCCTTCTCTAAAAATACCTGACCAAATCTTTGACGACAGGCGTGGATGAGTCGCGTGTCGATGGTCCCGCTTTTGATTATCCGTCGGATCCGTGAAACAAATACATTTTCTTGGGTTCGAAAAACTATCAGACTAAAACTTTGACGACATCTCACGGATGTGATGAGTCGCGTGTCGGTGGTCCCGCTTTCAATTCCACGTCGGGTCGGCGAAGAAAATACTTTTTTTTACATTTATTCAGGTTCAGGTGTGTCCGGTACCTCTTAAGCTACTTACTTTGGGATCAGAGGGACATCAATATATGTCTGTAAAATAAAACAGGCTATCTTTGTATGTAAAACTTAGCAGACGGATTTTATGTATTTGCGCGACGATTACGGTGAGTTATCCTTCGGGAGAGGCTTATGTCCATCAGACTTTTACGTTCTGTTTAGCAGTTTGTGGTTAATGGTGATACTGTTTGTTTCTAAGTAACTGTGAAAATAATGCTTCGTTCAAGTTTAAAGGGCAGAGGCAATATAGGGGTTATATTCTCTTTAGAGGAAAAAGCCTTTGTTGGGACAACGAGATACGTATTCTTAAATGTAAAAGTTACTTACAAATGCACTTTTATTGTTATACCTTTGATGCTTTCGATTCCATAACGCAAGTGTTTAAGCAACTTACTTCGGGATCAGAGGAATGTATTTGATGTTGTCTCTATGTATGTATGTAGTTATTTATTTATTACTTAAAAAAAACAAAAAAGAAGTACCCAGACCCGGGTCATTATAGAAAATCATCTACAACGACCCGTCCGAGAAAGAAACCCGGGACCTCAGCTGAGGACCCGGGTTTCTTTTCGACCTTAACCACGGTTGTCGGCTCGGCTTACCACTATGATAATACATAAAATAAATATCTTCACGCATTTTACAATACAGGGATAGACAATTAAGTCCCTTCGCCCCACCTTCCACAGAAGATATATTGAGGATAACTTGACAGGTGGTGAGTCCGTTGAAAAATCCATTGGTACGAGCCTGCCATTGTATATTTCTCGGTGTAAAATATTAAATATCTTTTACTTTATTAGGAAATGAACTGTACTAAGAGCAGTTTAGACTTATGCATTTATTTCACGAAGGAGATAAGCACGACATAAATTTTAATTTACGCAACTCTGCTATCTTTGTGTGAAAAGTGCACTGTCATTCGGCATATTTTAGAAACTGTGCTAAATGGAACGAAGTTTATATATATTTATAAACCTTGTCAGTTTATTTGAATTTTATGTTCGTACTTTTAATGTTGTCAAGTGTTGTAAAGATTTCATATACATAACATTATTTATATTTAAACCTTCAATATTTATTATTACATTTTTTCCCAACTCCTGTTGTAAATAAGTAAATTAATATATAAATACTCCTTTTCTATTCATGCAGTAAAATTGTGGAATGCTCTTCCGCAAAATATTCGTGATTGCAAAACCATTTCTCTATTCGAGAGAAGAGTCAAAGAACATTATATGTCATTGATATGTTAACTTATTATTGTATTTTATATGCATATGTAATTATCTTATTATTATTATTATTGTCTGTATGTATTTGTATGCATTTTATTTGTATACCTAGTCAGGTCATAAATTCTGTCACATGTTTAACCTAAAATAATTAAAACAAATTTATTCATTATGTAACTATTTATATACCAAAATGGACTTAACAAAACATAGATTCTTATGACTTTAAAGTTTATTCAAAATGACCTCCGTGATTTTGAATACAGGCCTTCAATCTGCGCGGCCAGTCGTCTATCGCAGCACGAGCGAGGTCCATGTCAATATCGGCGGCTGCCTTAATCAAGGATGTCTTGAGTGACTACAAATTGGGATGAGGCTTTGAACACGCCTTTTCCTCCAAGTGTTGCCATATCTTGTAATCTAACGGATTCAAATCTTGACTGGATGAGGGCCAGTCTTCGTGCCCGATGAAGTCGATTTCACGCGCCGCCAGCTAGTCTTGTGTGCTCTTCGCTCTATGAGCTGGCGCCGAATCTTGTTGAAATACCCAGTGCTTGTTATTGAACATGGTATGAGAAACAGGTTTCACAAGGTTCGTCAGGACTGTATTTTGATACACAACTGCATTCGTTTTTACACCTTTCTCGCAAAAATGTTAAGCCCCAATAAGAAACTCCCAACCATACCATGAGCGTGAATGGAAAATGACCTCGTTGGACACGCGGAATACTGTTGCTCGCTTCTTCACTACTGTGTGCATACACCTTATCATTTTGTTTGTTGTAGCTCTCTTCTACGGTAAAAAATTTTTCATCCGAAAAAAGAATTTCCCGATATTTTTTTCCCGCATAGCAACAAAGCGCGGCATCTCTCCAGTCGCAGGTGCATTAGACGACCATTCAAACAATGTCCTGTTTTTCTTCAATATGCCCGAAGCCCTAAGTATTCCTTTAACACCCTTTTCACCGTGGTTCTGCTTAACCTCATCTGAAGGGCCAACAGTTTCTGCTTACGTTTGGGATTTCTTTGAATTCGAGCCTTCACAGCTTTTATCACTGCTGGAGTCCTAACAGACCGAGGGCGACCACTTCTTAACCTGTCATCTACACTAGAGTCTTCATTGTATCGTTTGATGGTACGATAAACGAATCCTTTGGTTATATTAAAATTTTTCAGTATGTCAAAAACTTGAATTGGCGCGTAACTTCAACGATGCAACTCAATAACTGCAAAACGGTCTCCTTTAAGCGTCCAGTCCATATTTAAAAATGAGTAAAATTCTAAAAAGTAGTAGTCTAAAAAGTATTCCAGTCGCAGGTCTGCTGGAAGAAATTTCTTAAGAAATATGCAGTGCCTTTGTATAAACGTTTTCCTTATATTACATTTCTTCTTTTTTATTTTTGTGTGTACATAAATTAATAAATAAAAATAAATAAATAAAATAAATATATAGGGATGACGTCACGATTTTCACAAGATACAATTTCTCTGATTTCAAAGTAAATTGCTTAAGCACATGTGTTATGGAATCGGAAATAACGAAAGTACTACATACACTCAGGCCCGAGAAAACGAGACATGGTTTTCTTCATTAACCCAATATTGAATCGACCCCAGGATCTTAGTGCTTGTGTCACTATGAAAACCGGTGTGTAGGCCACTCGTACATGCAGGTCGTCAAAGATGTCGTTTAAGGTGTCAGTTGACACTTCTTTATTTTTAAATTGTTTTTAAATACTAGTTGTAGGGTCAACTAGTATTTAAAAACAATTTAACAATTAACAAATTTGTTTGTCAATTGACAAATTTATTAATACAAACACGTTGTCCTAATCAAATTTTAAAACGAAGTAAAAATAAAAAAAAATAAAAAACGAATTTCTGTGTGATGAAATCTATGCACTACCAATTAGCATAGAAAAAGAATTTCAGTCTTTGAATAATTTATCATTTAATGACATAATCTATATGTTGAGAATTGGGTTAAGATAAGTTATAATTGAGATCTTTCCCACAGTAACCGTACATTTTTAAACATACATCCAAAAATCTAAAAGAACAAACAGACTTATTTTTACACACTTTTTAAAATTAGAATGAAAGTATCCCATCATCCTTCTAATACTTCGTTTCTCTCGTCTTTAAATCTAATCTAAATGTTCGTTATCATATGTTCAACGCGGAATTTATACACCAAAATTGGATAAAGATGAAACTATCTCGAGTGGCATGCATAATATTTTCTGAACAGTTTGTAGGATTTCAAGGCCATTGTAAAATGAGTAATGTTCACTGGTAGTATACACGCGAGTAGTATGCAGCGTGAGGTGTGTTTTGTCACATTACTTATTATGTGTTTCAGAAAATACTACATGTACGTGTAACAAATATTGTTACTAATTGCATAAATTGTTATTATATGTTCATTTTTGTTATCAGAATATTTTCAATCTTAGAGAGTAATATATACATAGGCTTTACATCTAAACAGACACAAAGACCTATGCTGAAGTGACAGGTACGGTCACACATATGACACTTATGTTGTCCATCCCGTCGTGCCTCATATGACAGACATGAGTAGCGGTTTTCGCGTTTTAGGGATAGAGATCGAAACCATGCACCATCACAAAATGACTGGCCCCTACCAAGCAGCTCCCTCCAGGCACTAGGGAAGTTAAATTCGTCCATATGTTAAATGAGATTGTTAAATGCCCAAACGTGATATGATGGCATTTAGAGAATAATATACACTGACTATTCACTGACACGCCATGTTTTCGGGGAACAATTCATTTTACTTGGACGAGGTTGCCAAGAACAGCTCAAGAAAAAAGGAAGATTCATTAAAAGGTACTATCAAAATATTAATCATCGCAATAAAGTCTTTAAGAATAATGCTTTATTTTACTGAAATTGTCAAAATTAAGTAAAGTATTGTAGCATTTGTAAAGCGGATTAACATACCTGATCTCGGGAACGTTATGACCCAAATATCATCCGGTCTCACTTCCAAATTGTATATCGCCTCAGCGTGTTTTCGGAATGCAGCCGGCATTACGTATTCGTTTTTGCCACATTTGACGAATGGTTTGGTGTATCCTGCGAAACGAAAGTTGAAATTCTAACAATCATTTAAAATCAAAATAATTAGTGATATAAAGCATTTTTTAAGATAAATAACAAAGAAGATAATGAAAGTAAAATTATGAGAGTAAGATTTGACATATTGAACAAACAGAGACAAAGTCATGTTGATAGCGGTGATAGAAAGGAATAATAAATTTAAATATTGTATGTTTATATTGCGGTAAGTAATTAAGTAAAATTATAAATTAATCTAAGATCTCAATTTTAAAAATTGCCTCTTAATGAAAATATATTTGTAGTTCAAATGACAATATCATATTTTGGTACATAGGTTATATGTAGCATATTTATATATAGCTGATTTGATGACGCTGTGATAGGAGCTGAATAATGCAACTCTTTAATAGTTGCTAGCAACTTCTTCAAAGCAACTTCTTCTATGCTCGGTGTTTGCATGTGTGATAGAATCTGCAAACGCTTTGACAAGACAAAGTCCACTTAGCTCAACCGTTGAGGAAAAATATTCCGCAGTGTAGGACGAGCCCCCACAAAAAGGATTAGATGACCTGTAAAACGTCTAAGGGAGTCGATATATGAAGGTGGCTAAGGACCGTTCGTTGTTTTAAAGTTTTATAGGAGGTCTATAGCAGTAGCCTCTTGATGAGGCTGGAAAGAAGAAGAAGAAATCCCTCAAGTTTCGATTTATACAATGATTGTTGATGAAGCCAAAAGACTGAACTTAGTGACGGAGGTATGACAAATTGGATCAGAAAGTAGTCAATGGAATTCTTCCGTGAATTCTACACATTAAACAACTCTAGTTCTGGTTTCATTAACAGTCTTTAGTGTTCGAATTATTCATAATTAGGAACTTATGCATAAGCTCAACTGTTTGCTCCAACAAATACTTAATCCTCTATGGCTGAGTAATTGAATGATTGGGATTTCAACAGGAGACCCTAGTTTGATCCGCAGGAAGAAGGTTCGCACTAACGAATTTTGTCGAAACTTATATACCATGTGTTTTTGGCATGGCCACCTATCCGGATAATTCAAATAAGCTCGGGTAAAATGTGCATCGAAAGGAATAAATTATTTAGGCCTTGAGCTACCACAGCTTTGGTAAATGCATGAAAAAAAGGTAAAATCAAGAAAAAGGTTTCAATGACAAACCAATAAAGAGTTTCATTTTGAAGTTTTATCAAATTTCTAAACGCATGGCATAGTTGATACAAATAAAATGACTCATGCTACAAGTGCTTCTGTACTTACAGCAATGAACACACCGATTATTATACTTTATCGTTATATAATAAATTACATTGATAAATAAGTATCTCGATATTGACCGATATAATTTCAATAGCCAACCTCATCTTCCGCAATCAAATTTATATACATATACAAGCTGACTCCGCAAACGTTGTTTTGCCATATAAAAAAATGGGGTTGATCGTAAAGTGGTGAACATTTAGAGTTGTATGTATTTTGTATACAGTGTCATAAGAAAATACACACAAAAATTTTGTCTAAAAATAAAAAAATAAAATAATTGGTTCCTACTTGGTCCAAACCCTTAAAATTTAGGGGTATGAAAAATAGATGTTGTCCGATTTGCAGACCTAACCGATATCGGTTCGGTGTTCGGTGCATATGCACACAAAATTTTACGAAAACCGTGACACGAGAATTTTATATATTAAATTAACATAAATGCAGTGTACTATCCGTATAAGCATTAACCTTTTTTTCTTATTCATATTGAGTGACTTAAAAATTGTAATAACTATCGACAGATGCCGAAGTTATAGATAGGCATCTAAGATGCGAGGCACTGCGAACAGCAATCCTTTTTTACACTGAAGCCAAAGCGTCGTGATATAAGTAGTAACAATAAGTATACAAATTAGTGACAAATTCTTTAACTGCGAAATGACACCTTTAAAAAGTGAAAACTTAGATAAAACACAATGTACACGTCTATAATTTACGGGATGTAATGAAATTATGTAAAGAAGATTGAGTGGATGTGTTGAAAATAATAAACTGTTTTAAAATATTTTTAGTAGTTTATAATTATTTTTTTTTGTAGAAAAGGGAGGCAAATGAGCAGGTTGCTCACGTGATGATAAGTGATTACCGCCGCCCATGAATACCCGCAATACCAGAGGCATATGAGATACGTTGCCGGCCTTAGAGTGCCCCCCCCCCCAGAATTGGGACAGGGGTGGGGGGGGGGATGTGGGCCTCCGGTTACCTGCACACACCAGACGAAACGCAGAAGTTTGTTAGACTTCTACTTCACGCCGGTATTCTGTGAGGTCGTGGTAATTCCCCGGTCGAGCCAGCCCATTCATGCAACAACAAAAGCTGATGCGTGGCTCTATCACTGTATAATTAATTCAGAAATAAACAAAACTTTAACTTAAGTCAGAATATGTTTGAAACTGCAGACAATCGTTGAAAATGTCAATGTTATTTAAGTCACGATACCCGAGTGGTTGGGTGGTCGGAATTTCGAGTCAAGAGACCCGAGTTCTGTCCTCAAGTGGCCGTACCAATGGGTTTTTCTAAAAAACTTATGTACGAATTTTATCGTTGGCTTGCACATAAAGACGGCAACGGGTTCACCACCTGTCACGTTGTCCCGAAAATATCTTCGGAGGAAGGAGGGTCGAAGGGACTTAAATTTCTAGACTAGACCTCTGTCTACCCCTGTATTGGGAATTGCGTGAAGATATTTATATTCATTTATTATTATTTTATTTATTCCCATTTCTTCAAATAAATAAATTTAAATATCAGGCGTAGACAGAGGTCTAGTCTAGACCATTAAGTCCCTTTGACTTGATTTCTTCAAAGGTTACCAAAAATATGTTAAGTTCCTAGAAAAATAACAGAGGATGTTGTTGTAATTGGGAGTCCAGATATAATATAGTATGTCGTGTGTCTCGTTTGTGATTTTATGTCAAGGCCATAATTGCCCCATGGATAGGGCCCTATTACATAGGGTAAATATATCTAACATGTTATACATTTTTAAATGTCTGGGTATAAAAATATTCTAAGCGTTAGTTTATACATTAGTTTAAAGGGGCGGCGAAGATATTAAAATTGAAAATAAATAAAATAAATAACAAATATCTTCACGCAATTCCCAATACAGGCGTAGACAGAGGTCTAGTCTAGACAATTAAGTCCCTTTAGCCCATCTTCCACCGAAGATATTTTCGGAACCACGTGACAGGTGGTGAGCCCGTCGCCGCCTTTAAGTCGTACATAAGATTTAATTCGTATATAAGTTTTTAATATAAGTTCGTATATAAGTTTTTTAATAAAAACCCATTCGTATGAGCCTACCACCTGGGGATCGAACTCGAAATTCCGACCACCCACTCGGCGATCGTGACTTGAAATCGAAAAGGAAAGAAAAAAGATGAGGCAAGTAAAATACAACTTATAAACATCTATGGAAAAACTGTAAATGCCATATAATTGTACAATGTAGAAATCTCCTGATATGGTAGATTTAGTCCAAGGCCGGACAGAGATCGCAATCCTGATATCTTTATGATTATGCATACCTTTATTGTTCAACGACTTCGCTGATAGACGTCATTTTGTAATAATAGCGGTATTATTTGAAGCGAAAAAATTGTTATTAAAAATTAAATGATTACAACTTAGGACATTTAAGGTCAGATTCGGAGGGAATCACGCCACCATGTACATTATTAATACTTTTTATATACTTTAGAGTGAGTGGGGAGGGAAGGAGGGGAGGGGAGGAGGGAGGAGGAGGGTTAAAATGAATCACACGTGTGATATGTCTTCTGATCAGCAGATTTTTATATTGACTTTTTGATACTGAATTTTACGTCAACGCCTTTGAACAATTGCTTTAAAACAGTACTGTATCACTGCGAAATGTTAAGTTCTGCAATTAATCAAGCTTGATGATAATGGCATACTCTTTTACAGGAGATACTAGTTTTGCAGTGGATGTAAACAGGCTTTTAAGTAACTATTAATCTGAAAGTGCTATAATCAAGGGGATATAAACCCCAAGAGAGGTATCAAAAGGCAGGTATTGTAGATAGATTAGCCACTGTCGTTTTAGTAGGCATTTACACAAATCTAATTAAAGTTAAATATTTATTCCCCTGATTTAAAACAGAAATTTTTTAGTTTCACTAAAATTAGGCTGCCTTGTTCAGACAGGGAAAGATAAAGAGAATGTAATTTTTATTGAGGCACCGAAATTACACCATTACGCTTACTCTAATGCTATGCGGCTGTTTAGCGGTAATAAATTTGCGCTAAAGCGCTTACGTTTATTATTGCGTCAACAATTATTTTATAATGGTATTTCCAAAATAATAAAACCATGGTGGTTACTAGATGGTGCCAATATATATAATTTGAAATAACGTTTAATTTTAAGTTTTATTCAAATACAAATAATTATAATTGAAAACTACCTAAGTAGACAAAAGTTAGATCGAGTACTTTTATTTTAAATTAAATCAAGTATTTTTACTGATTATAAATAAATAAATAATAAATATCTTCACGCAATTCTCAATACAGGGGTAGACAGAGGTTTAGTCTAGACAATTAAGTCTCTTGGACCCACGTTCCACCGAAGACATTTTCGGGACAACGTGACAGGTGGTGAACCCGTCGCCGTCTTTATGTTCGTGACAACTACTAAAGTTTTTGAAAAAACCTATTGGTACGAGCCTACCTATATTTCTACATAATATTTTATTTGTGTTTTGTAGTATATTTTTTATCTCGAGCACTTGACAGAATATTCAGGATAAAAAGTATGGAAGATAAGGATATTCCAAGCTTGAATCAAAGGTATTAAATTGATGTATTGATGTATCGTGTAAACACGAAGCATTTATACACAGAGTTCATAAGAAAAGTTTAATTTGTTTTCCTAAATTCTTCTGCTCTTTCAAATCCCAGTGAGACATAGACACAATTGATTTCTATTAAAAACGCGATGGAGTATCAGATTGAACTATAGCCAAACGTGAGCGATGTTACAGTGATTTAAAATACTTTTCATCTCAAAATCCGAGTACCGGAAAGAGAAATTTTAAGGCCGTTAGCACAATAACATAAAAATAAATAAATATATACATAGAGGGGAACAACATTATGTACATTGTTCTGATACTAAAATAAGAAGCTAAAACACTTGTTTTATGGAATCAAAAAAAGCGTAGGTTTCACAAAATCCCGTCTCGGAACAGCACAGATAAAGTGTTTATCCATTGAATGTTTGGGAATCGAAACTGGATCCTTTGTACTGGTGATGTGAAAAATCGATGGAACGCCACTCGTCACAAGTCGTCAAAGTAGGAGAAAATAATATAGCTTCTCTGTGAATTTTCGTTCGGTAGAATAGTTGTACTTACTTTCTTTATAATATTTATTTATTTATTATTATTTAACACACTGACGCCGTGTGAATCGTGGCCATGCTTGACTAGTTGTTATAATAATAACTATAAGAACAATTGTTAAAGTAAGAAGCTGGAATGGATATTCATGCTGGCGATACTTTCTAGAATATGATATTATATGAAAAAACCACATCATGCAAAGTTGACAAAGACAAATGAATATAATTCGAATCCAAACTAAAATGGTTCTACATCAGAGTCTCATTTTAGTATTGCAGTTACACTCTAAATATACTAAACTCAATTAAATACTTACAGTAAATTGTCTGAGCAAAACAAGTAATAGAATCCATTTTGAGTTATATGATGAATATTGAGATAATTAATAATCCTCCTCCTTACGAGAGAGTATATTAGGACAAGGGAATCTCCTTGTCTTTGATAGATTGTGATTTTGATTTAAACCGTTACACCTTATTGAGCGGTTCACAGCGAAGGGGATTGCGAAAGAACTGAAATATATTAAGCGTGGGGAATTCCCCTGGACATGTTTCGCTTCAGTTTTAAACATGTGTAATATGCGGGTATTCATATCGATCGGTTATCTTCAGAAAGTCTTTGCAGTTTTGTGCATTTCGGATTTTTGTTGTAGAAATTATACAGCTTAGTGCTATAGCTTATTTAAATATTTTATAAAATTATATACACAGAAAGCTCGTGAATTGTTCGTATTGCAATTTAAATAGTCGTTTTATGTCTTCACGCATTCTATGATTAAAATGATATACAAACGGCTAGACTTGTTTATTTAAGTTACGTCCATATCATTATGTAATATGGTATTCTGCTATGGGCTCATGCAGCTGACATAGAAACAGTATTTGTTTTACAAAAGAGAGCCATACGAGCTATATATTGTCTAAATTCCAGAGCATCTCTTATTGAGAAATTTAAAGAAATTAATATTTCAACACTGGCTTCTTAATGTATGTGCACAAAAACATTAGTACTTTTAGCAAGACTTCTGATGTGCATAATGTAAATACTAGGAATATACACAAGCTTGTAACACCGTTTACTAGACTCCACAGAGTAAGTAGCCCGTTCGTAGGGCGGGGTATATGCTCCTACAACAAAATCCCGGTAAATGATCAAAGCCTGTCTATTAACAGGTTTAGGAAATTTATTAAAGAAAAACTTTATAAGAAAGGTTATTATAATATAAATGAATATGTTCATGACAGTAACCCCTGGAAATGAGGTGATCGCTCCTGAGCAATTTCTAGAAAATATCACATCGGATTTGTATAATACATTACGTTGTCAAAAATATTGACAAAAAAAGAGGATACCTACGGAGTTTCTTTTGCCTGTTTCTTCTTCGTTAGAGAAACGTCATTACGAAACGGTGGTGTAAAATGACTATCGATAAACGAATGTACATTCTTATGTCGATAAATAAATTATTTGATTTGAGATTCTCAATACAATGTAGAAATCTTTACAATGTAGTAACTGAAAGCAATATTTCTATTGAGCTTATGTAGAGCAACGTATTAGGAACTGAACTAATCGTATTTAACCGATTGTAACAAAATTTCGCAAGGTTTTGGTAACTTGGTCCAACTTAAAAGTTTTTATCCCGATTAATGGTAAGTAGATTACTAAATTACTGGTTAACTTAACCCTGCTGAAGTTGTTGTACCCAGCTAGTAATATTATAAAGATAATTTAATCTTTTTAATCTCTTATCTTGTCAGGAAATTTAAAGAATTTGAAATAATTTAGTTACTTTATGTGGAGATTTCAGTTTATGAAATGTAATTGAATCCCGCTTGTGGTAAACATTAGCTTATATTCGAAGCTAAGGGGCAAATATTTGTGGATGAATATGAATGTCAGCGCTCGAATCATGGACAATTGTACGTAATATCATTATTGTACGTAATATCATTAATACGTAAATGTTAATCAATAAAAGTCTGAAAATGTGGGTCGTATAGACAGAATTGTATAATAAGTATTGGAAAATGCAAGAAAGTAAAAAAACTTTTTTTTCTCTATTCAGGACAATATTTTTCAATATTTCATTTTTACTTTTAATAAAAGTGATTTCCATTTAGTTGTAAGTAGTATGGCTTTGGATTTAACGGTTACACAATTAAAAAACATACCTTCGATTATACATAATACTACCACGTAACTTGAAATAAAACTCACACATAACAATACAACACTGAAGCACCTATTAAAGCACTCTGATAACGCACCAATTAGACATTTCTTGATTATCTTGTCTTCATCGGGAGTGACATTTCTAATCTCATACGGCAGGTCGATCCAAGGCGCCATCACTGTTACTGTGCTCGCATTAATGTCAGAGAACGAAATGATACTATACTAATAGATAAACGACCGTTCGTTTTTCAATAAATAATAATCTAATCATATTTTATCGATCTAAATTGATAACGTTTTTCGTACACGGGAATCGCAAGCGTGGGTCTTTAGAACACGCGTCCAATTCGAAGAGAGCATCTGATAGTCTTCCAATATCACTGGACACAGGTTGCAATAATCCAGGGATCCTTTCCTCATCGCTACACCGATCCGAATATTACCCGAACATAGGTAATAGATCGGACGTTTAATTATGAATAAAAAGCAAATTGAATTAACGATTAAAAAGTAATTAAGAAACAAACTAGATTAATATGTTAAGTGGAATTGAATATCGTTTATTAAACATTTAAGGGAACTGTTATTAATGTTGGTAACAATGAATATAAAAAAGAATATTCTAAATTAATTCTTTGTAAACCAGTTTTTAATAGAATTTAAGTTCGGAAATGTATTTAAAAATATTTAACGTCTTGGTTTAACGCGAGCAACACTCATACTAGAGGTTAAATTAACACAAAACTGTAAACTACTAAACTGTATTGTACCAAAAAATTTACGTTCCATGAAATATTTTAACTTTTACATCGAAGTGGAAATACATAGTAACAATGAAAATACGGGTTTTCAGTGATAAATAAGAATACGTTAGCATTCAGAGATACATATATTAATTTCCTGTCAAGGCGAACCTCCACTTCTACATAAGTTATCTGACAAAACTTGGGTTAAATATGAGTCAATGAGAAACGTTGTTCAATTGCTTAACAATATTATTGTAGTGGCATAGTAATATCCCGCGTGGTATTGGTGGAAGAATAATTCTAACTCATCTCTTCCCGTGGTTGTCGTAAGAGCGACTAAGGGCTTTTCCCTTAGTAGCCTTGAAATCCCATTTGGCTACTGACATGCAGGGGATAACAATCTCGATAACAAGACTAGTGACGGGCAGCAACGTCAAAGGTTTAAGGTGCCTAGTGCTGCGAAGACTAATTCGCTTGCCAAACGGATCTCAAGAGAGGGGCAGTCCGGTGATAGACTTTACAGGCCATTATAATTATAGTGATTATCGCGGTAAAAGTCGTCAACTTGTGTGGCAATGATTTTTTAGACTGGATGATGAAAACCGGGGACTAGAACCGGAAACTAACCGGTGAAGTGGGTACTGTGATCGACAATAAAGTTACTATGCTTGCATAGTCAGATAAGTTTTACTTTTCTTGAAGTGTCTGTTTATAATTTCAAATTAACAGCTTTCCATTAAATGCTTATAGTGAAGCTTGAAGATACTTACGTAAAAGAAATTTTTTTATCTGTTTTGACCCGCCTAATCTCTGAATCGGCTGGACCGATTTTAACAGGACTTTCACTGGCAGATAGCTAGTGTTATAAAGTTACTCACTTAGGCTACTTTTATTTTAGAAAAATAATATAGCGTGATGTTGTAAGGGGGTAGCTAGCTTAGGCATTTATATATCAATATACAAATAATTACACATATCAACATAAATTAATAAATATGACTTAAGGATTATAAGAAAGCTATAACAATCAGCTTACTCATTACGCGATGGGATATCGGCTGTTGGACCCTATTTATCTGGTGGCCATAAGAGGCGAAAAAGGGCTACCGGCAGAAGCGTCTGAGGTGCAAATCCCAAGCGAAGCAACATCCTCCTCCTTACATACTTACAAGCCATTAATTAAGTATAGCTATAAAGAATAATTGTCATAGAGCTTGAAGTATTCTTTCGGCTTGTAACAGACTACACGTAACTAAGTATGTTTATTAAACAAGGCCACTGATTTTTTAAATGCGGTCTGACTCGTCATAGTTCTATTGCTTGGTTAACTCTGCTCACGTAATGATTATGATCTACTAATTATGCCAATTTGTGTGATGACGTCACTCATTAGAAGAAAAATATTTGCGTTTTCTTTAGCCGCCCATTGTCGTAATTATTTCACATTAACAGAACTTTAATTGTAAGTTAACGTTTAGCAAATTTAATACATACATAGATAGACATATACGTAGACAGGGAAAACATCATATACATTGTTTTGATATCAAATTAAGTACTTAAAGCACTTGTGCTGTGGAATTGGAAACAACGATGGAACCACAAACACCCAGATCCGAGACAATGTAGAAAATTTTGTTTTCACAACCACTCATCAAAAGAAATATATTAATTTTGAGCAAATCAAATGTGTGCTCAAATTTCTGGATTGCACTATTGACCATTGGAGATCACCTTCAGTTGATAGATCTCCAAACCAAGGAGCGCATTTTGGACGCATAGTAAATCCATTCCATAAAATTACGTTGGCATGGGAATTTACGAAACATGTCGATTTCACATCTCGAGGGGTTGGGTGATTCGAATTCAAGTCAGGACATCCGAGTTCCATTCCTAGGTTATACGCTTATTTTTTTATAGAAAAGTTAGGCAAACGAGCAGGCGGCTCACGTGGTGGTAAGTGATTACCGCCGCCCATGAACACCCGCAATACCAGAGGCATAGCAGATGCGTTGCCGGCCTTAGAGTGCCAGGCTCACCGCCTGTTACGAATAGGTAAAGGATAAGTCCTAGGAATGAGATGGAAATAAAAAAATACTACAGTTTTATTATAAAAATTAATATAAAAAATACCAAAACAGAGATTCCTAGGGAGTTTCTTTTGCCGCTTTCTTCCCCGTTAGAGGAACTCATTACGAAACGATAGCAGATTCAAAAAAAAATCTATTAACGAATGTATATTTTTTATTTATATTTGATTTGATTGAGTATGAGCTATCAGTAACATTTAATAGGAATTTACAAACACTGCTTTGAATCAGGTTGATAGATATATATTTAGGTTAATTGATATATAAGCATGAATTAGATTCTAAATCAAACCGAAATGAGACAGCCTATTAACATCATTTTAATCACGTGTTGTGATGGTAATTCGAGTTAAGAGACCCGAGTTCGATCCCCGAGGGCTCATATATAGGTTATAGGTTTTTTTTTCATAAACTTATGTACGACTTATATCGTTGGTTTGGACATAAAGTTGTCGACGGGCTCACCGCCTGTATTGTTGTCCCAAAAAATGTCTTCCGTGGAAGGTGGGTCGAAAGGATTTAATAGAAATCAATTGTGTCTATGTCTCGCTGATATTTGAAAGAGCAGAAGGAAAAAAAAACCCAAACACAAAATATACTTGAAAACACAAATAAAATATTATGTAGATATAGGCATGGGTTCGTACCAATGGGTTTTTTTTCAAAAACTTTAGTATATCGTTGGCTCGGACATAGATACGACGACGGGCTCACCGCCTGTCTCGTTGTCCCAAAAATGTCATCGGCGAAAGGTCTACCCCTGCATTGGGAATGGCGTGAAGATATTTATTTATTTATAACCACGTGTGTCGTGTGGTATCGGCGTAAGACTAGACCACCCACTTTCTTCCCGTGCGTGTCGTAAGAGGCGTCTAAGAAAAAGTCTTCAAAATGTCATTGGTTACTGCTGAATGGTGGGATAACCATCTTGAAAAATGCCAAAAGTAAAAGAACGATGATGGATAATAGCGTCTAAGGTGCAAGGAATCCGGTACTGCGATTATTAATCAGCTAGCCAAGCGTGATATGGCCAACCCGTTAAGGTTTTATTTTTAAATGCGAATCTTACAAGAGTACTTTGCTAGAAAATAAAATTCGGCTACATATACGATGAAAGAACATCCATCATGGAATTTTTTATAGTAACATTTGAAGGTGTTTATGATGAAGTTTAATTGTTTACTGTAAGATGAGTACTTATAGACGCTAGTACATGATAGGCCTTTGTCCTACAGTGAACTTTTGTAGGCCGTTATGTATGTATGTAATAAGGTTCGTAGTAGTGTCTACGCCTTGTGACTTCATTAAAGTTTACTGAACCTTGGAAGTTTGAAATTATTATTTTCTTCAATACAAATTACGCTGTAAATTTGCATATGAATTGTTAGTATTAACAATTTCAACTGTACTTACCAGATGTTTGGCAAGGCGAGTAACTTCTGCATTGTTTATATTTTTTTTTAAAATTTAAATTAAAAAAAATGTTGGTAATGATCCTGACTTCAAAGCTAAATGTTTGTATACATTAAGAGGCAAATTAATGTTTTTTTTAAACATTACCCAATACTAGGGTAGTTTAAGGTATAGATTTGTCTAGGCCTAAGTCTACAGTCAGTTCGACCCATACTTCACCGGAGTTTATTTAGAACAGCGTAAAAAGTGGTGCACCTAATGACGCTTTAGTGTCCGATGGCGAGAACTTTAATTAAATCGTACGTACGTTCGTTTACGTACAATATTGGTAAAACCTTCTTATCTGGGGATTAACACGAATCTTCTATTTACAATTTCGATGAACTAACTCTTTGACTATCGTATCTCATCTTGTATGATGAATGTATACAAAGAGATATTAGCAGAGAGAGTGCTTGAAATACTGTACCAAATCAAAAATTCCGGGTAACGAAATAGTTTATGTTTATATTGCATCGTCTCTTTTTAATGCAACTTTTCGTTCATTATTTTATGCTTTAACAATTTAAATACGAAGTTAGGTCTGGGTAAGATCTATTTTATATCATCACAGTTCAGTTTAGGATAGGTCTCCTTAAAACTATGAGACCTAATCCAAACTAAATTTGACGAATTCGTTAGGAGGAAGTTTTACGACGACCATTCCTGAGATGTTAGTGATCCTGTTTTCGCTGCTGAATGCTATGAAATCAAATACCGCTAGGGGCAAGCATATGTGTGTTGATTGTGTCGACCCAAGATCCGAGTTCGATCTCCAGGTGGCAGGCTCGTACCAATGGATTTTTGTAAAAACTTATGTACGAATTTTATCGTTGGCGTCGACATAAAGACGGCGTCGGTCTCACCACCTGTCACATAGTCCCGAAAATATCTTCGGTGGAAGGCAGGTCGAAGGGACTTAATTGTCTTGACTAGACCTCGGTTTTACCGGGGTTTACCCCGGTATTGGGAATTGCGTGAAGATATATATTTATTTATTTATTTAAATTTATATGCAAGTAATTATATTATACTTTTGAAGCCTATATTCAGCAGTGGAATCTTGCTAGGCTGTAAAGAAGAAGATTTATATTATATCGATAGCTTGGACACTAAGATCGCGTTAGGCTCACCATCTGTCACGTTGTCCCAAATGAGCTACGGTGAAAAGTAGGTCCAACGGACGTCATTGTTTAGACAATCATTGTTTAGAC
The DNA here is from genome assembly GCA_029286605.1 of Sericinus montela. NCBI lineage: Eukaryota > Metazoa > Arthropoda > Insecta > Lepidoptera > Papilionidae > Sericinus > Sericinus montela. The sequence continues at coordinate 1,185,799 of JAGSMR010000017.1, read as the reverse complement.
TTCATTGTTTAGGAATAACTTTATGCAGAAGTTTGTTACAAAACTAACGATTTTGTAGTAATATGGTTATAAAATTTAGGTTTCCAATTCCTATTTGCCCGAGTGACTACTGTAAGTGGCATTTCCTAAGCCTTTCTTTGATAACGTTTTCTCTTCATAATGCAATTTCGAGTCAAATTGCGTGTTTATAAGTAAAGTGGTTTAAGAAGATTTGTGATTAGACGGTGTATGTACCAGCGCTTTTCCTTGCATTTCTCAACTACAACATTTCTTTCTCAGGACCTGTGACCATCATTTTAGTTTTAAGTCGCAAGTTTAACAATTCTTTAAGAACCTCTTTTTTATATTGTAAATTTTTATATTATATTTTATAAGTCACGATAGCCGAGTGGTTGGGTGGTCGGAATTTCGAGTCAATTGACCCGAGTTCGATCCCCAGTTGGTAGGCTCGTACCAATGGGTTTTTCAAAAACTTATGTACGAATATCGTTGGCTTGGACATAAAGACGGCGACGGGCTCACCACCTGTCACGTTGTCCCGAAAAATATCTTCGGTGGAAGGTGGGTCGAAGGGACTTGATTGTCTAGACTCGACCTCTGTCTACCCCTGTATTGGGAATTGCGTGAAGATATATTTTTTTTTATATTTTAAAATGTATGCTTACACAACACGATATCAAGAATAATTTGGATTTAATTCAATCTTCAGACTTCTAAACGTAGAAATAAATGAGCCCGATAAGTCAAGGATCAAGATATTTCAAGATTTAATAATTAAGAATTCTAGAACTGGAAGAGAATATTTTACCAAATGGCAACAGTCGTTTGAAAATTCGTGAGTGGTTCGAATTCAGCAAATTTAATTATGAAGAAATTAAGAAGGTCATGTCATTAAGAAAGTTCAATGGCTTTGTATTACTTAAGAAGATTCTGTGATTTCTAGAAATTTTGGTGTGAGATAAAACACTATCTCAATCTTTAAAATATTTAAATGCCAATCCTACGTTGGTATTTCGATAGAAAACGAGATTAAAAACGGCTAAATCCGTCGTGGAATTGTGATAACGTTTGAAGATTTTTGTGATGAAGTTAAATTGTCTATTGACTGATGAGTAAGAAGTATGTACCACAACATCAAAAGTTTTTGTTGCTTTTAATGCAGGCGAAGGCAGTAACTGACAAGTGTAAACTAATGCAATACGACAGGCGAAACTCCCATCCCGTAAACCTTTGGTTTGTCAAGTCAAGTAAGTCTTTGGTTTGTTGGAAGAGAACACTTGTTAAGGTTAGGCTCGCCTTTTTTCATTTTTAAATCATTGTATTTTTTTTCTATTAACGAGTACAATGTAGATTAAAGATAATTTAGATTGGGTTGAGAAAAAAATATCATACGGACCTGTTTTAATAATTGCTGCACATAAAGATTCAATAATAATAAGAAAGGCTGTTTTTCCTTCAATAGATAGCACATCCACTATGTAAGCCTATTAGATCTGTAATATACAATTCACGTCACGAACAAGTTGTGTTTGTTTTAGCAAAGTTATGACGTGCTTTTGTTGTAACTATAAAAGCCAAGGGATTTTGCCACTGCTTGCTGAACACTACAACTATATTAATAAGACAAATTAGATGTCGTGTTTCACTAGTATTGATGATAATGCAAGGTAGCATGAAAGTTTCTTTATAATGAAGAAGTGTATTTTTATATGCAGTACAAGATGCAAAGAAATGAATGAATGAATGAATGATTACTTTTATTGTACACCATACCTAACACTTTGTTATATAATCAGCTATATTATTGTATACAGAAAAACAAAAGAAACCAGGCCCTTGGAACCGATTGATTGTGCAAATTATTTTATTATTATATTAATTTCAACCTCTCAAATTACACTGCTGAATATACATAGTCTGGTCATAAGTGTTGTCACACAGTAAAAACTTTTCTTTTAGAATGCTGGCCATAAAAAAGTTTATTGAATTCGAATTTTGAATTGTTAATGAAAATAAAACTGTATACTTTTTAGTATTTTATTCATTTTTAAATATGGAGTGGACGCTTAAAGAAGACCGTTTTCAGTTATTGCGTTGCATCGCAGCGGTTACGCGTCAATTAAAATTTTTGAAATACTGAAAAATTTGGATATAACCAAAAGATTCGTTTATTGTACCATCAAACGATACAATGAAGACTCTAGTGTAGATGACAGTTCAAGAAGTGGTCGCCCTCGGTCTGTTAGGACTCCAGCAGTGATAAAACTGTGAAGGCGCGAATTCAAAGAAATCCCTAACGTAGTCAGAAACTGTTGGCCCTTCAGATGGGGTTAAGCAGAACCACAGTGAAAAGGGTGTTAAATGAAGACTTAGGGCTTCGAGCATATCAAAGAAAAACAGGACATCTATTGAATGTTCGTCTAATTGACCTGAGACTGAAGAGATGCCGCGCTTTGTTGAAGCGGTACGCGGGAAAAAAATATTGGGAAATTCTTTTTTCGGATGAAAACATTGTTACCGTAGAAGAGAGCTACAACAAATAAAATGATAAGGTGTACGCACACAGTATTGAAGAAACGAGCAACCGTATTCCACGTGTCCAACGAGGTCATTTTCCATCTTCGCTCATGGTATGGTTGGGAAATTCTTATTGGGGGTTAACATAGGTACATTTTTATGAGAAAGGTGTAAAAAGGAATGCAATATAATAGAAAGGAAAGTAAAAAGGAATGTATCAAACTACAGCACTGACGAACCTTGTGGAACCTGTTTCTCATACCATGTTCAATAACTGACACTGGGTATTCCAACAAGATCGCCAGCTCATAGAGCGAAAAGCATACAAGACTAGCTGGCGGCGCGTGAGATCGACTTCATCCGGCACGAAGATTAGCGCTTCTCCTGTCCAGATTTGAATCCGTTAGATTACAAGATATGGCAACACTTGGAGGAAAAGGCGTGCTTGAAGCTTCATGGGTGATCAAAGTTCTCGATAGTCAAATAATTTCACCCATCACCATTTACTATAGCTTACGTCGGACAACCTTTAAGTTTAAAAACTGTTAGCATTTTTATGAAACGAACTTATATCTCTTAATATGAATTCCGATATTCCAACGACTCGGATACCGCGGCCAGTTTGCTCAGCATTGTATTTGACAATACAAAATTTAAAACACTTGTCTTGTATTCTAAATACTCTATATTATATTGTGTATATATAATATAGGGTAAAATAAGGTAAATGAGAATTTGTGACCACACAGTACCAATTTAATAGAGCGTAATACATTTTTGTAATAGTTGGCTTTTGAATTTTTTAATATAACTGTAAGTATGTGATTTGGTTTTCGATTCGAACTTGTCCTTAAGTTGGTATTTACGAACTTCTTTCAAATCGAAAAGATATCTAGGTTACGTTCACAGCCGTTCGTTATCACCGCCATTAGGTATATCCGCCTAATTAAGTTTCAATGAAATGCCATAGTAATCTTTGGATAACTTTAATTTCCGATACTCTAAGTTTCTTACTGATTAAAAAAGTTTAATGTAGTTTTTTTTCTTTATTTGGTGATTTGAATTTTAATTTCAATAAATTAAAATTTATTTCTTTAGTATTTAGTGAGATAATATTGATTATTTATTCATAATCAATATTATCTCACAACAATAGAAGTGTGCTCCTCTTAGGTACGTAGTTTTATGATTGCAGTTGGCTTGGAATGAAAAAAGAAAAAGGTTACAACTTATTTACACGTAATTAGCAAACAAACTAGAAAACTGTTGCCGTTGCTAAATAAAACCGGGAAGAAGAGGTGTGATGTATTCTTAAGCTGCAACCACATGGTAAGGTTCTTTTTATTGAAGTTTATTATGTCATCATTATTGATATTCTCATGCGGCGTGGTAGCGAATGAAGTATTCTCTTAAATTTTTTTTAACAATTAAGTCAATAGCCGAGTGGTTGGGTGGTCGGAATTTCGGTCGTGGTTCGAAATTCGAGTCAAGGACCCGAGTTCGATCCCAGGTCGTATCAATGGATTTTTCAAAAACTTATGTACGAATCATGTCGTTGGCTTGGACATAAAGGCGGCGACGGGCTCACCACCTGTCACGTTGTCCTGACAATATCTTCGGTGGAAAGAAGGTCGAAGGAACTTAAATGTCTAGACTAGACCCCTGTCTACCCTGTATTGGGAATTGCGTGAAGATATTTATTATTTATTATTATTATCTTAAGTCACGATAGCCGAGTTGTTGGGTGGTCGGAATTTCGAGTCGAAAGATCCGAGTTCGATCCCAGGTGGCAGTACCAATGAGTTTTCAAAACTTATGTACGAATTTCATCGTTGGCTTGGACATAAAGGCGGCGACGGGCTCACCACCTGTCACGTTGTCCCGAAAATATCTTCGGTGGAAAGAAGGTCGAAGGAACTTAAATGTCTAGACTAGACCCCTGTCTACCCTGTATTGGGAAAGGCGTGAAGATATTTATTATTTATTATCTTAACAATTTTCATCGTATGGCTCGAATAATAAAATATGTCTTCTTCTAAGTATCTCTTTATTAAAATCTCCAAAAACCTTGTAGAAAGCTCTCCTCTCGATAAAACAACGCTAATCAGAATTATATACTGAAACTGTTTATGGCTACTGCAATATCTGATATTTAAAGAGATGGTTATATCGCCTTCTGTAGTGAATCGTTACCATTTTAAGGATCCGTCCGTCTGTGTAGTATCAGTATATACAATTATACATAAATTATCAATACCAATCATACATAAAACAATCATACAGCAACTCAAAAACTTAGTTAACTATCAATTTATTATCAATTAAGAATGTTGGTTTAGCGTCGGTGCAGGTTTCATCTTCGCTTTTGAAACAGTTTTCTTCAATTAGTAAATTGTTTTCATTACACTCACAAATGAAGCATCTGTCCATAATATTGCCAACCTTATTGCATTTGTATTTAGTATAGCTCTGCTGATATAAGCTGTTAACCTGTTTGATGTCAGTTTCAGAATCTATAATAAAAATATTAGGTACAGATAAATGGATAATACGAAGTACTGTGTCACGGTTTCGATCCACTATTGGATCATTGTCGTAAACTATTCTAGATACAAGTATTGAAGCTTTGTTGGAATGGTTTACATGAATTTTACTTTGTCAATGTTCGTATTCTTTTTCTTAAAAAATATAAAAAATACCTTCACGCAATTCCCAATACAAGGGTAGACAGAGGTCAAGTCTAGACAATTAAGTCCCTTTGACCCACCTTTCACCGAAGATATTTTCGGGACAACGTGACAGGTGGTGAGCCCGTCGCCGTCTTTATGTCCAAGCCAACGTTGAAATTCGTACATATATTTTTGAAAAACTCACCTGGGGATCGAACTCAGGTCTCTCGACTCGAAATTCCGACCACCCAACAACTCGGCTATCGTGACTTTTTCTTTCATAATAATTTTCTTCTATTAATAAACTCTTTTTGAGTAATGTTATTTGTATTAATTACCCTCACAGTTTTCCATGATGATGCAAAATGTATGACAATGACGGTAAAATTTATCTATCCATATATGTATTGACGTGTGTGAGTGTGTAGTTATGTGTGTTTGTGTGTTAAATGAGCACACAATGTACATACTCTAGTGTTGTGTATCTGCTAGAAATACATCGATTTGGACATACAGTCTTCAAGTAACACTGATTAGTGGCGACTTTGGCTATCGTTGCCATGGTAATCGTGTTTCTCAGCCTGATAACTGTTTCAATATTTGATGTAGCCAATGTACTGCAATTGGGTAAAATAGGCTTTTTATATGTAGGCAGAAGCTTATAGGAAAATGGCTCAATTTAGGAGTAAAAAATACTTCAGACTACAAAAACTAAAATAAAAAGTGAAAAAAAATTATGTACAAATATTTTATTTAGTAAATATGCCGAGATTACCTTTTAGTATTATTCCGCGTCGACCCATAGGTTCATACTGCACATTCGGGAAGGGTTGTTCACAGTAAACGTCTTTTGGTAGTGGACGGCAAAAGTATACGATGTTCCCCATATACGGACAAATGCATTGCTTACATCTAAATTAAAAAAACATATATTAAAAATAGATAAATTATCCAGATACTCATTACACAATGCTAAGAAAATTTTACATTACTTTAGTTATTCTTCGATTGTTTTATAATTGATGAATGAATATCTTCACGCAATTCCCAATACAGGAGTAGACAGAGGTCAAGTCCAGACAATTAAGTCCCTTTGACCCACCTTCCACCGAAGATATTTTCGGGACAACGTGACAGGTGGTGAGCCCGTCACCACCTGTCACGTTTATAATTGATCATCATGGTGAATTATGTGATATATACCCGCCTTACGCCTAAAGGCTTGCTCTGGTATTTCAGAGAATGTTTTCCGACATCTATCTCTATAAGGTATAAGAGATTAAATACCTTGATATTTTAGTTACCTGACAATGTACATGCTTCCTGGTGTGCATTCTCGTTGATGTTGTGATACATTATACTTTATACAAGACGATTCACGTCGAATCCTAACCTGAGGACTTTCTTGTAAATGTCGATTATTCTGTGCATCCTAATTACATTAATAGTGACAATTAGTATTCATCAATGAATATTTCATTTGAGGTGATAATTTATGGGACGTTTTGAAATGTTTAATACGTATTTTGGATAATTTCTAAGCACATAAGCGGTGCTGGGCTAACTATTAAACTACTAAACTATTAAATAAATAAGAAATTATAAAAAATTGACACCGACTCAAACGTTTAAAACTGTAATAGGTTGCATAAGAAGAATTAGAAGAGATATCAACATATTTTGAAAGTTTTACTTACGACTGACAATGAAAATTGCTTCTGTTCATTACATTGTGAAATGTCGCATTCAGCGTGGACCTTCAATCCGGTCTCGGGACATAGACAATGTTTGCAGCCTATCATAAATTGTTCGCCAGGAAAACACAAGTCTAAACTTCTCTTAGTGTCACTACTAATTCGATCTTCAAACAATTTTTCGGATAATTTAAAATTTGACCATTTCGCTATCTCGGGGCAAGTGTGATTTGTGCACACTTTGTCAATTTTATTTCCGTTTGGAGGACATAAACAAACATTACACTGTTCACTAAAAGCTGTCCTGGGGAACATGTATCCGATCTCAGGAAGTTTTTGTCACATAGGTTTTTCGTACATCTTGCCACATTTTTGAGTCCATCAGATGGACAATAACAAACATTGCAATCTACTTCATAATAAGCCAAAGGCTCACACGTAAATTTAACAATGTTCTCAATCACTTTGGCATCTGAACAATAATTTTTAGTACAGGCTCTCTCTTTTGATAAACCACTATCAGGACAAATGCAATAGTTGCACTTTTCTTTTAATATTGAGCCTGGATTACATTTATCAGATAAATTTTTCTCTGTTAATATAATGGGTAATTTATGCGATTTCTGCACTAACCGTTTAGCCTTACAGTCATCGTATGTGCACCATTTTGGATCGATTTTACCATTTTTAGAACAATAACATGTATTACAATCAAATTCTACAAACGTGTTGGGTTGACACGGAATATTAGCGTTGAAATTAACCTCATTTTCTAAGGAAGTTTTATACGAATTTGTTTCTTCGGTTTTAGTAAATTTTTACAAAATTTATGTTCAAACTATCATTAACACATATGCAGTATTTTCCTTCTTCAAAATATACAGAACTAGGCATACAAGGCTTCTGTACCAATTCTGTTTGTAAATCTGAAAGTTTTATGAGGTTTTGATTTTGATTTTTTCTTGTAGAACTTTTCTATGACATTAAGTTTACTTTCATGATCGCAAGGTTTGGTGCAATATTTCTTATCAGGCGATCCATTCCGAAGACAAAACATTCCATACAAACTGAAACAACTTCTTCAGGATCGCATGTTACACTAGAATTGGCATTAATTAATTTCATGTGTATAGTACAGTTTGTTGGTAAGCAGGAATTTTCATTGATTGTTCCATTTAAATTACAATCGCATAAGTAACATTGGGGTTTTGTAAAAGTGTAGGGAACACAGGTATCTCGGATTTTATTAAGAGACACTAAATAATGGTTTGATGAATTAATATCACATGAGGTGTTTGTACATAATGTATTATCTGGAACACCGTTTTGTGGACATTGGCAAACATTGCAATCCCGTCTATAAAATGTGTCTGGTTTACATTTTTGACTAGAACTTAGTTGGGATCGTGATTGGCATACATCGTAACAATTTTCGATCAGAAATTTGCCATTACCTGAACATAAACACTGTAGACATGTAAAACGTACATAACATTCGGTATGCAGCTCGTGTCATAGACATTTTTAAAAACGTTTGTTTGTGACTGCTGATTTAATAAGCATGAATTGTCAATTGTACATTGAGCTTCGGATGTTTGACCTGACGCAGGACAGACACAGATACTACAGTTAACCCTATAATATTTTAATGGAATACACCAATTGCCAATAGAGGCTGACTGCCTTCTTGTGTTAAGTATATTATTATTACAATATATGTCTGTACATTGTAATTCTCCATTATTATTGCATTTACATTGATTGCAGCCATGCCATATAATCTGTCCATATATACAAGGTTTTCTCAGTCCATATTGACAGTTCTCTTCCGTCCATCGGCCAGTTAGGTCACAGCGACATAGCCGACCGTTAACAAGAAATTGTGTGTTAGGGATGCAAGTGTCTACGATTAAAATTTAAATCACATTATTATGGAATACGGGATATGAAGAACGAGAAAATGATAATTTACTTACGGAATGTAATCGCTTCTGGTGAGAATGGTGTTGTTAAAGCCAAAAATGCTGTCATCCTTAACATTTTCTTAAAATACAAATGTTTGTTCAGCTAATAGATAAAGTACAAATATAAAAATTATAATTATAACCGAGAATGTAACCTTAATAATCATAAATTGTCAATATTGTGTTGTTTTTATTTTATCTTATCAATAGCAATAACCGTGAAATTACTTTACTGATTGTGTAATTTTAATTGCAAATGTAAAATCTAATAGCATATTATAATATTCAATTAATATATATAGGATAGACTCAAGTAAAGTAAAATCAATTAATACATAACTTTACGTTTTTTAAAATAATGTAAGTTTCAATGATGTAGATTAGATAGATAGAACTTAATAACCTTTAAAATAAATAAATAAATAAATATCTTCACGCAATTCCCACTACAGGGGTAGACAGAGGTCTAGTCTAGACAATTAAGTACCTTTGACCTACCTTTCGCTAAAGATATTTTCGGGACTTCGTGATAGTTTGTGAGCTCGTCGCCGTCTTAATGTCCAAGCCAACGATTTTATTCGTATATAAGTTTTTGAAAAACCCATTTGTACGAGCCTGCCATCAAGGGAATTTCAGACTACATCATAAAAACCAAAGATTTACATTTAATCTTGAGAATGCTTTCAACAATTACTTCGACATCTGTATTATATAAATATACAGACAACATCAAAAAAACCAAGAATGTAAACTTGAAAATATTTTCATCAACTGTTACAGTATAGAAAAACAATTATATATTTTCACGCCATTCCCGATATAGGGGTAGGCAGAGGTCTAGAAAATAATTACTCTTGTCCCAACTTCCCGAAGATTTTTTTTTGGACAAAGTGACCGGTGGTGAGCACTTCGCCGTCTTTATGTCCAAGCCATCGATATAAATCGTACATAAGTTTTGTAAAAAAAATCCCTTGGGATGAGCCTACCATTGGGGATAGAACTCGGGTCTCGAATTCCGATCACCAAACCACTCTGCATATATGTCATTACAGTGTAAAATACGTTATAGTATAGGGATTTTTTTTAAACCGCGATTAGGGTAAACGCTGTAAATGTATAAAATTAAGCCTAGCTTACATTTATCTGATAAACTCAAAAAGAAATGATGAAATGTGTGCGTGAGTGTATGTGAGTGTGAGTCTGTTTATGTGTGTGTGCGTGTTAAACCGAATATCGTAAGAGATTTTCAGTGTTTTCATAAGATGAATTTTGAAGCCACATACTGATTGTTTTCTGAAACGATATTTATTGAGAACAACAATGCTTACTTCTTTATTTAGTTTGTTTTATTAAATGTTAGGTACATTGTTATACAACAAACTAAATAAAGAATTAAAAATAAAATAGCAGAAAAATTTGTGGCTGAAACTTGTATGCAAGAAAGTTGTCTTTATAACATTATGATTTCTCCTATTTTCAGCATTTGGATGGGTAGATTGGATGGGTCATTAAAGAATGTTCCATAATTGTCGAATAAAAACCATAAAGTTTTTGCACTGGCAGAAATCATAGAGGTTTTATGTAGAAAAAATTTTTATTTAGCAAAAATATTATTTTTATAAAGTTTTGTACTATACTATACTAACTATCGTACTGCAGTTAATTACACCGTTCCAGATAATTACCACTGTTTCTTTAAGTATAACGATAGTCGACCGCACGCAGATGAATGCGAGTTCTCATCTACCCTAAGTTGTTGACCTCCTTAGCCAAGAGTTTTGAATGCAGATTGGAACAGAGGACTCTTGAGTATGATACTAAAGTAAGCATAAAAGTCCGTAATGATTACTTGAAGTGTGGGAAATATAAAATGTGAAGAAACATAAATTGCTTTGCTATAGGAAAATAAGTAATATAGCCGAGTGATTGTAATTCGAGACAAGGAACAGAGTTCGATTCTCAGGCGGTAGGCATGTACTTATAAGTATATTCAAAAACTTTTGTATGATTTATATCTTTGGCTTGTAAATGAAGACAGCCACAGGCTCACCACATCTCATGTTATTCCTAAAATGTCTTAAGTGGAAGATGGGTCGAAAGGAGTTAGTTGTCAAGAACTCTGTCTACCCCAGTATTGGGATTGGCGTGAAGATATTTTTATGTATATTTATAAATATCAGTTTCATTTTCTTTATGTTCTGCGCAAATATTTTATGACAATGAACTTATTTGGAAGAAAATGGATGAACCGAGTCTGCGCCTGTCAATTGTTATACTTATCGAATAAATTGGAATCTGTGCCCACTTTTGCCTTGGCTTTCCACGCAGGCGTTCATTAAGTTAGAGGGCACTTCAAAGGAAATTCGCCTTTGTTGTTGACTTATTTCGATATCTAAGTTTGATTGATAGACCTCGGCTCTCTTGTTATTGAAATTAATTTCGCTTGTTATAGATACTTTCAGGGGCTATTGAATCATAAAGAGTTCAGATACCTTTAAATATCATATTATGTGTATATTATTTCATATTTAATTAAATTATCTCGTAACACTTACAAGTTACTTAAATAGAGCAAAGTAAATAAATATCGTCAAGCAATGCCCAATACAGGGGTAGACAGAGGTCTAGTCTAGACAATTAAGTCCCTTCGACCCACCTTCTACCGAAGATATTTTCAGGACAACGTGACAGGTGAGCCCGTCGCCGTCTTTATGTCTTTATGTCCAGCCAACGATATAATTCGTTCATAAGATTTTGAAAAACCCATTGGTACGAGCATGCCACCCGGTAATCGAACTCGGGTCTCTCGAATCGAAATTCCGACCACCCAACCACTCGGCTGTCGTGACTTTTATTAGACCAAAATAAAAATAAAAAGCAATATTATGCTCAATTTAAACTAAATTAAAATATGGCAAAGAGATTAATGAAATATGAATGTTGAAATTTTAAACATGTTTTCTCTTTAATTTCATAACATAAACTTCAGCATAACTTATAAGCTTTAAAATCAATAAAAAATTGTATAATAGACAGAGCGTTATCTTGTTAATATCTCCTGGCTGTAAAAGTCATAAATACTAAGCTGTAATTTGTAAAAAATTCAGTAGATGGCGCCGATGTCAAAGCAAGGCATAAATAAAAAGAAGTAGATTTAAAATTTCAACTGATGCGTGTATGACACGGTGGGTCATTATCATCATCATCATAAAATTCATATCATATCATTAATCTCATATCATTGATAGGGTGGTAAGAGCGTTGCCACGGTACGGCAAATGTCGCGGGTTCGTATTCCACCAATGCCAGTTGAAAATTTAAACATTTTACCTCTTTAATTTAATCTATTGTTGATGCCATCTTGTCATGAATTAATGAATAATATGTTTATATAATTTAATCATCATTAATTAGTAGTGAGGACCCGATAGCCTAGTTGGTAGTGACCTTACCTTCGAAGCTAAGGTTTGCGAGTTCCTATGCGCAAAAATACAAGAAATTAATGGATGACATAGGTCTGTAAAATTGCTTTAAAATCAATAAAGAAAATAACATCGCCATCTATTATTAAAAGTGCGATGTACAACGTCTATTTAAATTATATGCTCCGCGAAAGCATTATCATGACGAAACCGACTCCCTCAGGGCTCGAAGTTTCGCTTCAGCCTGCATACCTTTTCAGAAGCTTTGTTCTTTTAGCAAATCGATGAACTCGCTGTAAAACCTTGCGCCATGTAAAACCTCTGTCTCAGGTACTTTGTCTCACGTTCGTGCTAAACAGGAGTTTGGACCGACGACAGAGGGAATTTTAAGTGCTTGGCACTATATACTGAATTTTATTTTGTTATGAAATTTTATCAAATGTGTAGTTTAAATAATAATAATAATAAAACCTTGTTTATTCAAGAATTTGAATATAACCAAAAGATTCGTTTATTGTACCATCAAACGATACAATGAAGACTCTAGTGTAGATGACAGGTCAAGAAGTGGTCGCCCTCGGTCTGTTAGGACTCCAGCAGTGATAAAACTGTGAAGGCGCGAATTCAAAGAAATCCCAAACGTAGTCAGAAACTGTTGGCCCTTCAGATGGGGTTAAGCAGAACCACAGTGAAAAGGGTGTTAAATGAAGACTTAGGGCTTCGAGCATATTGAAGAAAAACAGGACATCTATTGAATGTTCGTCTAATTGACCTGAGACTGAAGAGATGCCGCGCTTTGTTGAAGCGGTACGCGGGAAAAAAATATTGGGAAATTCTTTTTCGGATGAAAACATTGTTACCGTAGAAGAGAGCTACAACAAATAAAATGATAAGGTGTATGCACACAGTATTGAAGAAACGAGCAACCGTATTCCACGTGTCCAACGAGGTCATTTTCCATCTTCGCTCATGGTATGGTTGGGAAATTCTTATTGGGGGTTAACATAGGTACATTTTATGAGAAAGGTGTAAAAGGAATGCAATATAATAGAAAGGAAAGTAAAAAGGAATGTATCAAACTACAGCACTGACGAACCTTGTGGAACCTGTTTCTCATACCATGTTCAATAACTGACACTGGGTATTCCAACAAGATCGCCAGCTCATAGAGCGAAGAGCATACAAGACTAGCTGGCGGCGCGTGAGATCGACTTCATCCGGCACGAAGATTAGCGCTTCTCCTGTCCAGATTTGAATCCGTTAGATTACAAGATATGGCAACACTTGGAGGAAAAGGCGTGCTTGAAGCTTTATCCCAATTTGAAGTCACTCAAGACATCCTTGATTAAGGCAGCCGCCGATATTGACATGGACCGCAGATTGAAGGCCTGTATTCAAAATCACGGAGGTCATTTTGAATAAACTTTAGTGTCATAAGAATCTATTTTCTGTTAAGTGCATTTTGGTATATAAGTGGTTACATAATGATTTTTTTTCAATTATTTTATATTAAACATGTGACAGAATTTATGACCTTTATTCCGTTACCTAATAACCAAATATCTGGGAATATTTGGTTACAATTCTTCTTGATACGTTGCACCAGATATTAACAGTATTTTTACTTCTTGTCTGTTTTTTATCCGATATATTCCGCCTGCCAGTTGCCGATATGATAAAAGAAGTTTTTCCTCACTTGCCCTTTACGTCACGCACTAGATACAAGTTGGGTAATAAATTCTTACCCTGAAACCACTTAGAATAAATCCAAGAAGAGTCTCAGTTGATGAATATGATTATAGAATGGTATACATGATTTTATAAAAATCCTTTCATTAAGCTGTTTTCAAAAGCGGGATTGCATAAATTAAGAAACAATACTCTGAAAGGTTTCTTTTAAATTTTTTCAGTCATAAGTCGGATACGCCACGAAACTAAAAAGAAAACAATGAAAACAAAATTGTAAAAGTAACAGAAAGACGCCGGTGATTCTGGGATCATTTTTCATTCGGAGTAAAGTGGACACATTAACGTTAGTGGACAGTAATATTCAACTCCAGAAGATGTACATTTCGTATTTTTTTTTAATTTGTATTATTCTGTTCTTCTTTTCGTTTCCTTAGTAGAGTAGGTAATTTATTTAAAGAAATCTTTCTCTGCAATAATTAAAGTTTTCTTTGGATTATGATTCAGTATCACAATAAAAAAGCTCATAAATGTATACCCAACAAATGGGGTGATCAAAAAAAAATATAAAAATATCTTCACGCAATTCCCAATACAGGGGTAGACAGAGGTCAAGTCTAGACAATTAAGTCCCTTTTGACCCACCTTCCACCGAAGATATTTTCGGGGGTGATCAAAGTTCTCGATAGTCAAATAATTTCACCCGTCACCATTTACTAGAGCTTACGTCGGACAACCTTTAAGTTTAAAAAAACTGTTAGCCTTTTTTATGAAACGAACTTATATCTCTTAATATGAATTCCGATATTCCAACGACTCGGATACCGCGGCCAGTTTGCTCAGCATTGTATTTTAAAAATGACAATACAAAATTTAAAACACTTGTCTAGTATTCTAAATACCCTATATTATATTGTGTATATATAATATAGGGTAAAATAAGGTAAATGAGAATTTGTGACCACACAGTACCAATTTAATAGAGCAAAATACATTTTTGTAATAGTTGGCTTTTGAATTTTTTAATATAACTGTAAGTATGTGATTTGGTTTTCGATTCGAACTTGTCCTTAAGTTGGTATTTACGAACTTCTTTCAAATCGAAAAAATATCTAGGTTACGTTCACAGCCGTTCGTTATCACCGCCATTAGGTATATCCGCCTAATTAAGTTTCAATGAAATGCCATAGTAATCTTTGGATAACTTTAATTTCCGATACTCTAAGTTTCTTACTGATTAAAAAAGTTTAATGTAGTTTTTTTTCTTTATTTGGTGATTTGAATTTTAATTTCAATAAATTAAAATTTATTTCTTTAATGTTAGTGAGATAATATTGATTATTTATTCATAATCAATATTATCTCACAACAATAGAAGTGTGCTCCTCTTAGGTACGTATGATTTTTAGTTAAGTTTTATGATTGCAGTTGGCTTGGAATGAAAAAAGAAAAAGGTTACAACTTATTTACACGTAATTAGCAAACAAACTAGAAAACTGTTGCCGTTGCTAAATAAAACCGGGAAGAAGAGGTGTGATGTATTCTTAAGCTGCAACCACATGGTAAGGTTCTTTTTATTGAAGTTTATTATGTCATCATTATTGATATTCTCATGCGGCGTGGTAGCGAATGAAGTATTCTCTTAAATTTTTTTTAACAATTAAGTCAATAGCCGAGTGGTTGGGTGGTCGGAAATTCGAGTCAAGGACCCGAGTTCGATCCCAGGTCGTATCAATGGATTTTTCAAAAACTTATGTACGAATCATGTCGTTGGCTTGGACATAAAGACGGCAACGGGCTCACCGAAGATATTGTCGGGACAACGTGACAGGTCACGTTGTCCCGACAATATCTTCGGTGGAAAGAAGGTCGAAGGAACTTAAATGTCTAGACTAGACCCCTGTCTACCCTGTATTGGGAATTGCGTGAAGATATTTATTATTTATTATTATTATCTTAAGTCACGATAGCCGAGTTGTTGGGTGGTCGGAATTTCGAGTCGAAAGATCCGAGTTCGATCCCCAGGTGGCAGTACCAATGAGTTTTTCAAAAACTTATGTACGAATTTCATCGTTGGCTTGGACATAAAGGCGGCGACGGGCTCACCACCTGTCACGTTGTCCCGAAAATATCTTCGGTGGAAGGTGGGTCAGAGGGACTTAATTGTCTAGACTTGACCTCTGTCTACCCCTGTATTGGGAAAGGCGTGAAGATATTTATTATTTATTATCTTAACAATTTTCATCGTATGGCTCGAATAATAAAATATGTCTTCTCTTCTAAGTATCTCTTTATTAAAATCTCCAAAAAAAACCTTGTAGAAAGCTCTCCTCTCGATAAAACAACGCTAATCAGAATTATATACTGAAACTGTTTATGGCTACTGCAATATCTGATATTTAAAGAGATGGTTATATCGCCATCTGTAGTGAATCGTTACCATTTTAAGGATCCGTCCGTCTGTGTAGTATCAGTATATACAATTATACATAAATTATCAATACCAATCATACATAAAACAATCATACAGCAACTCAAAAACTTAGTTAACTATCAATTTATTATCAATTAAGAATGTTGGTTTAGCGTCGGTGCAGGTTTCATCTTCGCTTTTGAAACAGTTTTCTTCAATTAGTAAATTGTTTTCATTACACTCACAAATGAAGCATCTGTCCATAATATTGCCAACCTTATTGCATTTGTATTTAGTATAGCTCTGCTGATATAAGCCGTTAACCGGTTTGATGTCAGTTTCAGAATCTATAATAAAAATATTAGGTACAGATAAATGGATAATACGAAGTACTGTGTCACGGTTTCGATCCACTATTGGATCATTGTCGTAAACTATTCTAGATACAAGTATTGAAGCTTTGTTGGAATGGATTACAGGAATTTCACTTTGTCAATGTTCGTATTCTTTTTTCTTTAAAAAAAATATAAAAAAAAATACCTTCACGCAATTCCCAATACAGGGGTAGACAGAGGTCAAGTCTAGACAATTAAGTCCCTTTGACCCACCTTTCACCGAAGATATTTTCGGGACAACGTGACAGGTGGTGAGCCCGTCGCCGTCTTTATGTCCAAGCCAACGTTGAAATTCGTACATATATTTTTGAAAAACTCACCTGGGGATCGAACTCGGGTCTCTCGACTCGAAATTCCGACCACTCAACAACTCGGCTATCGTGACTTTTTTTCTTTCATAATAATTTTTCTTCTATTAATAAACTCTTTTTTGAGTAATGTTATTTGTATTAATTACCCTCACACTTTTCCATGATGATGCAAAATGTATGACAATGACGGTAAGATTTATCTTTCCATATATGTATTGGCGTGTGTGAGTGTGTTGTTATGTGTGTTTGTGTGTTAAATGAGCACACAATGTACATACTCTAGTGTTGTGTATCTGCTAGAAATACATCGATTTGGACATACAGTCTTCAAGTAACACTGATTAGTGGCGACTTTGGCTATCGTTGCCATGGTAATCGTGTTTCTCGGCCTGATTACTGTTTCAATATTTGTTGTAGCTAATGTACTGCTATTGGGTAAAATAGGCTTTTTTATATGCAGAAGCTGATAGGAAAATGGCTCAATTTAGGAGTAAAATACTTCAGACTACAAAAACTAAAATAAAAAGTGAAAAAAAATTATGTACAAATATTTTATTTAGTAAATATGCCGAGATTACCTTTTAGTATTATTCCGCGTCGACCCATAGGTTCATACTGCACATTCGGGAAGGGTTGTTCACAGTAAACGTCTTTTGGTAGTGGACGGCAAAAGTATACGATGTTCCCCATATACGGACAAATGCATTGCTTACATCTAAATTAAAAAAACATATATTAAAAATAGATAAATTATCCAGATACTCATTACACAATGCTAAGAAAATTTTACATTACTTTAGTTATTCTTCGATTGTTTTATAATTGATCATCATGATGAATGGAAAAATTATGTCATGTATACCCGCCTTACGGCTAAAAAGCTTGCTCTGGTATTTCAGAGAATGTTTTCCCGACATCTATCTATAAGAGATTAAATACCTTGAGATTTTAGTTACCTGACAATGTACATGCTTCCTGGTGTGCACTCTCTTTGATGTTGTGATACATTATACTTTATACAAGACGATTCACGTCGAATCCTAACGTGAGGACTTTCTTGTAAATGTCGACGATTCTGTGCATCCTAATTACATTAATAGTGACAATTAGTATTCATTAATGAATATTTCATTTGAGGTGATATTTTATGGGACGTTTTGAAATTTTTAATACGTATTTTGGATAATTTCTAAGCACATAAGCGGTGCTGGGCTAACTTTTAAACTACTAAACTATTAAATAAATAAGAAATTATAAAAAAAATTGACACCGACTCAAACGTTAAAAACTGTAATGGGTTGCATAAGAAGAATTAGAAGAGGTATCAGCATATTTTGAAAGTTTTTACTTACGAATGACATTGAAAATAGCTTCTGTTCATTACATTGTGAAATGTCGCATTCAGCGTGGACCTTCAATCCGGTCTCGGGACATAGGCAATGTTTGCAGCCTATCATAAATTGTTCGCCAGGAAAACACAAGTCTAAACTTCTCTTAGTGTCACTACTAATTCGATCTTCAAACAATTTTTCGGATAATTTAAAATTTGACCATTTCGCTATCTCGGGACAAGTGTGATTTGTGCACACTTTGTCAATTTTATTTCCGTTTGGAGGACATAAACAAACATTACACTGTTCACTAAAAAGCTGTCCCGGGGAACATGTATCCGATCTCAGGAAGTTTTTATCACATAGGTTTTTCGTACATCTTGCCACATTTTTGAGTCCATCAGATGGACAATAACAAACGTTGCAGTCTACTTCATAATAAGCCAAAGGCTCACACGTAAATTTAACAATGTTCTCAATCACTTTGGCATCTGAACAATAATTTTTAGTACAGGCTCTCTCTTTTGATAAACCACTATCAGGACAAATGCAATAATTGCACTTTTCTTTTAATATTGAGCCTGGATTACATTTATCAGATAAATTTTTCTCTGTTAATCTAATTGGTAATTTATGGGATTCCTGCACTAACCGTTTAGCCTTACAGTCATCGTATGTGCACCATTTTGGATCGATTTTACCACTTTTAGAACAATAACATGTATTACAATCAAATTCTACAAACGTGTTGGGTTGACACGGAATATTAGCGTTGAAATTAACCTCATTTTCTAAGGAAGTTTTATACGAATTTGTTTCTTCGGTTTTAGTAAATTTTTTACAAAATTTATGTTCAGAGCTGTCATTAACACATATGCAGTATTTTCCTTCTTCAAAATATACAGAACTAGGCATACATGGCTTCTGTACCAATTCTGTTTGTAAATCTGAAAGTTTTATCAGGTTTTGACTTTGATTTTTTTCTTGTAGAACTTTTTCTATGACATTAAGTTTACTTTCATGATCGCAAGCTTTGGTGCAATATTTCTTATTAGGCGATCCATTTCGAAGACAAAAACATTCCATACAGACTGAAACAACTTCTTCAGGATCGCATGTTACACTAGAATTGGCATTAATTAATTTCATGTGTATAGTACAGTTTGTTGGTAAGCAGGAATTTTCATTGATTGTTCCATTTAAATTACAATCGCATAAGTAACATTGGGGTTTTGTAAAAGTGTAGGGAACACAGGTATCTTGGATTTTATTAAGAGACACTAAATAATGGTTTGATGAATTAATATCACATGAGGTGTTTGTACATAATGTTTTATCTGGAACACCGTTTTGTGGACATTGGCAAACATTGCAATCCCGTCTATAAAATGTGTCTGGTTTACATCTTTGACTAGAACTTAGTTGGGATCGTGATTGGCATACATCGTAACAATTTTCGATCAGAAATTTGCCATTACCTGAACATAAACACTGTAGACATGTAAAAACGTACATAACATTCGGTATGCAGCTCGTGTCATAGACATTTTTAAAAACGTTTGTTTGTGACTGCTGATTTAATAAGCATGAATTGTCAATTGTACATTGAGCTTCGGATGTTTGACCTGACGCAGGACAGACACAGATACTACAGTTAACCCTATAATATTTTAATGGAATACACCAATTGCCAATAGAGGCTGACTGCCTTCTTGTGTTAAGTATATTATTATTACAATATATGTCTGTACATTGTAATTCTCCATTATTATTGCATTTACATTGATTGCAGCCATGCCATATAATCTGTCCATATATACAAGGTTTTCTCAGTCCATATTGACAGTTCTCTTCCGTCCATCGGCCAGTTAGGTCACAGCGACATAGCCGACCGTTAACAAGAAATTGTGTGTTAGGGATGCAAGTGTCTACGATTAAAATTTAAATCACATTATTATGGAATACGGGATGTGAAGAACGAGAAAATGATAATTTACTTACGGAATGTAATCGCTTCTGGTGAGAATGGTGTTGTTAAAGCCAAAAATGCTGTCATCCTTAACATTTTCTTAAAATACAAATGTTTGTTCAGCTAAAAGATAAAGTACAAATATAAAAATTATAATTATAACCGAGAATGTAACCTTAATAATCATAAATTGTCAATATTGTGTTGTTTTTATTTTATCTTATCAATAGCAATAAGCGTGAAATTACTTTACTGATTGTGTAATTTTAATTGCAAATGGAAAATCTAATAGCATATTATTATATTCAATTAATACATATAGGATAGACTCAAAGTAAAATCAATTAATACATAACTTTACGTTCTTTAAAATAATGTAAGTTTCAATGATGTCGATTAGATAGATAGAACTTAATAACCTCTAAAATAAATAAATAAATATCTTCACGCAATTCCCAATACAGGGGTAGACAGAGGTCTAGTCTAGACAATTAAGTACCTTTGACCCACCTTCCGCTGAAGATATTTTCGGCACTTCGTGATAGTTTGTGAGCCCAAGCCAACGATTTTATTCGTATATAAGTTTTTGAAAAACCCATTTGTCCGAGCCTGCCACCAAGGGAATTTCAGACTACATCATAAAAAAACCAAAGATTCACATTTAATCTTGAGAATGCTTTCAACAATTATTTCGACATATATACAGACAACATCATAAAAAATCAAGGCTCTAAACTTGAAAATATTTTCATTAATTGTTTCGGTACAATACAGTATAGAAAAAAAATGATATATTTTCACGCCATTCCCGATATAGGGGTAGGCTGAGGTCTAGAAAATAATTACCTTGACCCAACTTCCCAAAGATTTTTTTGGACAACGTGACCGGTGGTGAGCACTTCGCCGTCTTTATGTCCAAGCCATCGATATAAATCGTACATAAGTATTTGAAAAAACCATTGGGATGAGCCTACCATTGGAGATAGAATTCGGGTCTCGAATTCCGATCACCAAACTACTCTGCATATATGTCATGACAGTATAACATACGTTATTGTATAGGGATTTTTTTAAACCGCAATTAGGGTTAACGCTGTAAATGTATAAAATTAAGCCTTGCTTACATTTATCTGATAAACTCAAAAAGAAATGATGAAATGTGTGCGTGAGTGTATGTGAGTGTGAGTCTGTTTGTGTGTGTGTGCATGTTAAACCGAATATCTTAAGAGATTTTCAGTGTTTTCATAAGATGAATTTTGAAGCCACATACTGATTGTTTTCTGAAACGATATTTATTGAGAACAACAATGCTTAATTCTTTATTTAGTTTGTTTTATTACAATGTTAGGTACATTGTTATACAACAAACTAAATAAAGAATTAAGAATAGAATAACAGAAAAATTTGTGGCTGAAACTTGTATGCAAGAAAGTTGTCTTTATAATATTATGATTTCTCCTATTTTCAGTATTTGGCTGGGTCATTAAAGAATGTTCCATAATTGTCGTATAAAAACCACAAAGTTTTTGCACTGGCAGAAATTACAGAAGTTTTATGTAGAAAAAAAAATTGTTATTTAGCAAAAATATTATTCTTTATAAAGTTTTGTACTATACTATACTAACTATAGAACTGCAGTTAATTACACCGTTCCAGATAATTACCACTGTTTCTTTAAGTATAGCGTTAGTCGACCGCACGCAGATGAATGCGAGTTCTCATCTACCCTAAGTTGTTGACCTCCTTAGCCAAGAGTTTTGAATGCAGATTGGAACAGAGGACTCTTGAGTATGATACTAAAGTAAGCATAAAAAGTCCGTAATGATGACTTGAAGTGTGGGAAATATAAAATGTGAAGAAACATAAATTGCTTTGCTATAGGGAAATAAGTAATATAGCCGAGTGGTGGGGTGATTGTAATTCGAGACAAGGGAACAGAGTTCGATTCTCAGGCGGTAGGCATGTACTTATAAGTATATTCAAAAACTTTTCTATGATTTATATCTTTGGCTTGGAAATGAAGACAGCCACAGGCTCACCACATCTCATGTTATTCCTAAAATGTCTTATGTGGAAGATGGGTCGAAAGGAGTTAGTTGTCAAGAACTCTGTCTACCGCAGTATTGGGATTGGCGTGAAGATATTTTTTATGTATATTTTGTCTAAAGTAGTAATGAAGCCATTGGAAATAGATCCGATTTCAAAATACCTGCTCTTAGAGTAAACATGTGATAAGTTGTAGAGAAGAAAATAAATTGAGAAAGCATTCCTATACTGAACTATTATAATACGTCATCGTAACGAATTAAAATAGTTCAGTTTAGGAAATTGACCTCTGCCAAACTGGAGGGTTCACAAAAACCGCCACGTTTGGTAAAGAGATTGGCGATCGCAGCACCAGATACCTTGCACTTTAAACACAGTTGTTCGTCGGCGGTTTGATGAATTTTGGTCTAGTTCTCTTTGAAGTGTTTATCCCGTCATCTCTCGGAAGCCAAATGGCTAGTCATTTTTAAGGCTTTTCCCTTAGTTACTGGCTTCTAGCTTATGACACCCAATTACGCCATACATAAATAAATATTAATAAATAAATATATACCTTCATGCCATTCCCAATACAGGGGTAACAGAGGTCTCGACAGTTAAGTCTTTTCGACCCACCTTCCATCGATGACATTTTTTTTTGGGATAACGTGACAGGTGGTGAGGCCGTTGCCGTCTTTATGTCCAAGCCAACGATAAAATTCGTAAATAAGTAAATTTAAACTACACACACTATCGTACATGAGTTTTGAAAAAAAAACCCATTACGCTCTAAGATTAAATAAAACATTCAAGACCGAAGAAATAAAAAAACACATATGAAAAGGAGAAAGTTTATAAATATCAGTTTCATTTTCTTTATGTTCTGCGCAAATATTTTATGACAATGAACTTATTTGGAAGAAAATGGATCAACCGAGTCTGCGCCTGTCAATTGTTATACTTATCGAATAAATTGGAATATGTGCCCACTTTTGCCTTGGCTTTCCACGCAGGCGTTCATTAAGTTAGAGGGCACTTCAAAGGAAATTCGCCTTTGTTGTTGACTTATTTCGATATCTAAGTTTGATTGATAGACCTCGGCTCTCTTGTTATTGAAATTAATTTCACTTATTATTGATACTTTCAGGGGCTATTGAATCATAAAGAGTTCATATCATAACATTGAATCATAAAGATATCATATTATATGTATATTATTTCATATTTAATTAAATTATCTGGTAACACTTACAAGTTACTTAAATAGAGCAAAGTAAATAAATATCGTCAAGCAATGCCCAATACAGGGGTAGACAGAGGTCTAGTCTAGACTATTAAGTCCCTTCGACCCACTTTCCACCGAAGATATTTTCAGGACAACGTGACAGGTGAGCCCGTCGCCGTCTTTATGTCTTTATGTCCAACCAACGATATAATTCGTACATACGATTTTGAAAAACCCATTGGTACGAGCCTGCCACCTGGTAATCGAACTCGGGTCTCTCGAATCGAAATTCCGACCACCCAACCACTCGGCTGTCGTGACTTTTTTTAGACCAAAAAAAAAATAAAAAGCACTATTATGCTCAATTTAAACTAAATTAAAATATGGCAAAGATGATTAATGAAATTTGAATGTTGAAATTTTAAACATGTTTTCTCTTTAATTTCATAACATAAACAACATAACTTATAAGCTTTAAAATCAATTAAAAAATTGTATAATAGATTAGTTGGCGTTTTCTCTTTAATATCTCCTGGCAGTAAAAGTCATAAATACTAAGCTGTAATTTGAAAAAAAATTCAGTAGATGGCGCCGATGCCAAAGCCTGGCATAAGTAAAAAGAAGTAGATTTAAAATTTCAACTGATGCCTGTATGACACGGTGGCTTATTATCATCATCATATCATTCATATCATATCATTAATTTCATATCATTGACAGGGTGGTAAGAGCGTTGCCACGGAACGGCAAATGTCGCGGGTTCGTATTCCACCAATGCCAGTTGAAAATTTAAACATTTTATCTCTTTATTTTAATCTATTGTTGATGTCATCTTGTCATGAATTAATGAATAATATGTTTATATAATTTAATCATCATTAATTAGTAGTGAGGTCCCGATAGCTTAGTTGGTAGTGACCTTACCTTCGAAGCTAAGGTTTGCAAGTTTCTATGCGCAAAAATACAAGAAATTAATGGATGTACTATGTCTGTAAAATTGCTTTAAAAAATCAATAAAAGAAAATAGCATCGCCATCTATTTCTCTCCGAACGAAGCTTGATCACTCAGGTACTTATTATTAAAAGTGCGATGTACAACGTCTATTTAAATTGTATGCTCCGCGAAAGCATTATCATCACGAAACCGACTCCGACTCCGACTCAGGGCTCGAAGTTTCGCTTCAGCCTGCATACCTGTTCAGAAGCTTTGTTCTTTTAGCAAATCGATGAACTCGCTGTAAAACCTTGCGCCATGTAAAAAATACTCTCTGAATATAAATTCTCTTTGTCTCAGGTACTTTGTCTCACGTTCGTGCTAAACAGGAGTTTGGACCGACGACCGAGGGAATTTTAAGTGCTTGGCACTATATACTGAATTTTATTTTGTTATGAAATTTTATCAAGTGAGTAGTTTAAATAATAATAATAATAAGCCTTGTTTATTCCTTAATAGACATAACATTACTTGATATTTATATTCATTACAATTCGAGAAATTGAATTAAATTAAATTAAATTAAATTTTAAATTTACAAATAAAATCAACACGAATTGTAAATTTAAAAAAATACAAAAAAAAATCATTAAATATTACATGCATAACTAATCATTATTATAAAGGACCTCCCTACGGAGTTGCAATTTCAATCTAGTTAGAATTTTCATTTCATTTCCCGCTGTTTTTATTATTTATTATTTCGTCGAGCCATCTTTCATTTAGTCTACCTCTTTTTCTCTTCCCTTACGGCCCTTTCCAAGTTAGTAGCTTTTTTGTCCATCTATTACTGTTCATATGTGCAATATGGCCAGCCCATCTCCATTTTAATTTTTTGCAGTGTCGTAGAGCATCTATAACTTTTGTTGTATTTCTCACATATACATTTGTCCTTTTGTATTTCAACCTTAAATTTAGAGCGCTCCGCTCCATGGCTCTTTGTGTGGTGTGTATATTTGTTGTGTAGTTTAAATATGAATATATAAATATATAGATGGATAGGGACAATATCACATACATTGCTCTGATCCCAAAGTAAGTTGATAAAGCACTTGAGGTATGGCATCAGAAACGACGAAGCTAGCACAAAATCCAGATACGATACTAGAAAATAAATAGTGGTTTTCTATACATATTCTAGTAGTTTTCTATATATATTCACCTGGTAATCGACTTTCATAGCTAGTGACCATGAAAATCCATGTCGTCAATCATACTCATCCACGCAGGTCCTAGAACATAAAACAATGTCACTTCTCTTGGCACTCTCATGATATCTCCATTATCATATAGAGTTAGGAGAACCCATTAAGGAAAATATTATGATAATATTACATAAGTCTACTTTTAATAATTTAAAGGCTTTGTTATTTACGTGTTCTGTCATTACATAAGCATGAGGTGTAACAAAAAGGAAACGAGTGGTCGGTCTCAACCAGTCTAGGCAAGTGATATCAGCCTAAAACTTCACAACGGAGAATGAACTCCGAAGATTAAGATGGAATACCTACAGCCTTAATTTTTACAACTTTCTCTTAGGGTTTCTTGTTTGTTTAGGTTTCTCATTGTTATTTTATTTTCTTTTATATTTTTTAGTTAAGGTTACTAGCTTTCCAGTCTGAAGAAGTTGTGAAACTGCCTCGAGGGTGACAATGCATCTCTAACCTTCTTCTTTTGAAGTAGTTTGCAGGTATCACAGGGCGCAGTGGCTGCTCTAGGGAGGTAGACTATTAGCTCGTTTTTCATCTAGACGATTGCAATTGTAGAAGCGTGCTCGTCGCGACCCCTGCCAGCCCTTTTCAGGGCTGCAATTCTACACAGCTGCGCACCCATGCCTACGAGGGTTAGGGCGTCCCCCCAAGGCGACGCACACCAGTTCGTCCCCGTTGGTGTGAAATGCAGCGCGCAAAGCGGCGATGGGGACCGCCACCCGTCACGCACAGCCCGACACGGCGGAAGGTGGAGGACGGAGTGCAGAGTTGGCACGTGGAATGTTAGAGGAGGCATGAGAGATAAGACGAATGAGTTGATTGAAATAATGAAAGAAAGAGAATTAGATGTCGTGTGTTTGTCGGAGACGAAGCGGAAGGGCAGTGGTACTGAAGAGCTCCCTGGCGGGGCGTTAGCTCTATGGTCCGGAGTCCCGGAGAGCGAGAGCGCCTGCCAGGGAGTGGGGGTGCTGCTGTCGTCTCGGTTGGTCGATGTTATGACTGAACTGGTTGTGAACTCGAGACTTCTCTGGGTTCGCTTTAAATTGGGACTGACGAAGTTATTCCTTTTGGCTGTTTATGCGCCGGTGGCTTCGTCGTCCAGAGCTGAGCTGGAGGAGTTTTGGGAGAATGTAAGAGAAGTTCTAGACTTGGTTAGAGGAAACGAAAGAATTGTTGTATGTGGTGATTTGAATGGATGGGTTGGTACCGCTCGGCCAGGGTACGAGTCGGTGCTTGGAATGTTTGGCGATAAAAGGGTTAACGATGCTGGCAAGCTTATACTGGCTGTATGCAAGGAAAAGGGTCTTCTTGTGACAAACACTATGTTTAGTCACAGGAAAATCCATATGTATACTAGAACAAGAGAGAATGAGAGAAGTATGATCGATTTATTCCGGGTGGATGACCGACTGCGAAAACAGGTGATGGATACGCGGGTGTTCCGAGGTGCTGACCTGGGAACGGATCACTACCTAGTGATTACTAGATTTAGGGGTCTGTTCGCGGGTTGGCGCCACCGGACGGCGATACCAGAACCACAGTCGGTCGGTAGCATCCGAAGCTGGAAGCTTCAGGAAGCGGACACTAGGAATAAATATCAAGCAAGGGTAGCCGAAAAGCTGGACAGCATTGGTGTTAGGAAAGAATGTGTGGAAGAAATATGGCAGAGCCTTAGAGATGGAATGGTTAGTGCAGCGGAAGACGTGTGTGGAAATGTGAAAAGAGGTAGTAGTAAAAGGGTGATGCATGGTGGAATGACGAAGTGAAAGAAGCTGTAAATAAGAAGAAGAAAGCATGGTTAGACTACTTGGCCTCTAGTAATGATAAGGATATGAGAGAGAAGAGGAAAGAAAGATATAAGCTCCAGAAAGTTCACACGAAAGCATTGATTGAGGAAGTGCGTGAAAGGAGTAGAATGGAAGCGGACGAAAGGTTGTCGCACAACTTCAAGGAGAACTCCAAACTCTTCTGGAAAGAGGTTGGAAGGACCCGGAGTGGTGCGACAGCCTTAAGAATGAATAAAGTGCTTTCGGGAACCAATGACGTCCTCTCAGAAAAATCGGACGTCATGCAGCGATGGAGCGAATTTTATAGAGAGATGTATGCGTGTGATGATCTTAGTGAGGGATCCGGGGGTGACGCCGTGACTGGTACGCCAGACTCGGACCTCGATGACACTGAGGTCATCAGTATGAAAGAGATTGAATGTGCGATTAGAAGTTTGAAATGTGGTAAGGCTGCGGGACTAGACAGAGTTACTGCTGAAATGGTCAAGTATGGTGGGCCACGCGTCTGGGACAGCTTTCATCTGCTGTGCAATTTGTGCTGGCGAACGGGGGCTGTTCCGGATGATTGGCGATCCGCGGTCATTGTGCCTTTAAATAAAGGTAAAGGTTCACATTATGACTGCGGGTGCTATCGGGCGATCAGCTTGACCAGTTTAGCAAGTAAAGTTTACTCGAAGGTTTTGACACGTAGGATGCAAGAGAAATCGGAAAGATTTCTATGGGAGGCACAATGCGGATTTAGACCTGGAAGAGGATGCACGGATCAAATGTTTTCTCCGCATGATCACGGAGAAGCTTCTGGCTGCTAACCAGAAGATTTTCTGTGCTTTTGTGGATCTTGAGAAAGCATTTGATAAGGTTGTAAGGAAGAAAATGTGGGAACTGTTGCCGGGGTATGGTGTGGATGGTCGATTGCTAAGGGCTGTGCAGTCACTTTACTGTGACTGTAAAGCCTGTGTGCGGATAGGGCATGACCTGTCACCCATGTTTAGCGTCCAAACGGGCGTAAAACAGGGTTGTGTCATGTCTTCCTGGCTATTCATACTGTATCTCGACAGCTGTTTACAGAAGCTGAAAGATAGCTGTTTGGGTGTGAAATTGGGTGACATAAAAGTAAATTGTCTGCTTTATGCTGATGATGCAGTGCTTATAGCACCATCAGAGGCAGAACTGCAGGCATCAGTCACGTGTATGAAAGAAGAATGTGAAATTAATGGTCTCCGTTTGAATGCTTATAAAACTAAGGTTCTGGTATTTGAAAGGGACGAAGAAAGAACGAAGTGCGAAATTTGGGTAAATCAGGAATGTCTAGAACAGGTGAATGAAATTGTATACTTGGGGAGTGCGTTTAGCCGGGATGGAAGATGTGATTTAGATGTGGACAGGCGTGTCGCTGCCGGGAACAAAGTCAATGGTGCCCTGACTGCGTTAATCAAAAGGCAAGGCGTTGTGAAAAGTGCACGCCTTGCAATACATAGCGCAGTGTTGGTACCGACTTTGTTATATGGCAGCGAAACCTGGGTATGCCAGAAGAAGCATAAAAGCAGGTTGAATGCAGTGGAGATGCGATCTCTTCGTAAAATGTGCGGCCTTACCATGGCTGACCGAAAGCGAAACGAAGAGATTCGCAATATGGCAGGTTTGAAAGATGACCTTGTCTCAAAAATGGATAAGGGCGTGCTTCGATGGTTTGGGCACGTTGAGCGAATGAGTGAAGACCGAATGGTGAAGAAAATATATAGCGCGAAAGTTAATATTAAAAGGTGTCGAGGTAGACCGAGATTAACTTTCGAAGACCATGTGAGCAAATTGCTCGAAGAGAGGAGGGTCAAGAGTACTCGGATACCTAGACGTGCATGTATGAAGAAGATGATGAATCTGAAAGAAGCGAAAGAAGTATGTAGGGATTGTGACACTTGGCGATCTGTTCTCTCTGGCTACCCCGTCAGGGATTGTGCGTGAAGATAAATAAAAAAAAATAAATAAACGATTGCAATTTTTAATTTGCTAAGTTGCTGTCTTACGAGTATATCATCCTTTTCTCATTTTCGGAAACAGCATATAAAAATAATAAAAAAAATCGAACCGCAATTCGAACTTGACTG
This sequence comes from Sericinus montela, assembly GCA_029286605.1. Classification (NCBI taxonomy): domain Eukaryota; kingdom Metazoa; phylum Arthropoda; class Insecta; order Lepidoptera; family Papilionidae; genus Sericinus; species Sericinus montela. Next base: position 1,156,081 of record JAGSMR010000017.1, on the reverse strand, counting down.
ACATGATTGCCGAGTGGTTAGTAATTTAAGTTTGAGTCGAGTTTTTTTTTTTAAATAATTGCACAATTTATATAATTGGCTTAGACATAGAGACGATATCACGATGTCCCAAAAAATTGTATCTGTCTGTGTTTATGGCCATCTGTCTACCCCAGTATTCGGAACGGCGTGAATAAATTACAAAAAATATACTTTATCACTTTTTAGCTAAAGCTTAATAATTTTATGAGGCTGAAATCGGCGCCAAAAGTCCATAACTACAGTTAAGATATGCTGTTGTATCAACATCGCCTTCAACCCCATCAGTAAGTATTGTTTATTAGGTTATATTTGGTTTATATTAATATGTTACAAGTTTTGCTAAACAACTCATTTAGTGTTTATCTTTTAAAAATATTGTTTTTAACAATTTTTATTGTAGAAAAATCTAAACACTAGTACATACTAAGACAATACTTTGAGGATACACACTTAAGGAGGCCCATACGTCGCAGTATGTGAAATCTAAATGATGCTGATAATGAGTACGTTGTGCATAAATTTTCTAAGCAGTCGGTTGAAACCATTAAACGCTCAATTCGTCTTTTACCCTTTATATTGGAAGATTTATGTACCTACAATGCTGTATATGTCAACAATCACATATTATGATTGCCCTTATTAAATATATTTTCCTTATTATATTGCCTTATTCCTAATCGTTGAGGAGGACCTCAATAAGGCATCAATCATCAGCTCGGTATCAGTATTGATGACTCATGGATACAAACAATATAATTCTAACAAAAAACAATTAAAATACTCAAAATGCTTATAAACGCCTAATTGGGTGATTGGAATTCGAGTCAAGAGACCCGAGTTCGATACCAGGGAAGTAGGGTCCTATCAATTAATTGTTTTAAACGTATGCACGATTTATATTGACATGAAGACAGTGACAAGTTTGCCATCTGTCACGTTGCTTTTTTTTTAATAGAAAAGGGAGGCAAACGAGCAGGTGGCTCACGTGATGGTAAGTGATTATCGCCGCCCATGAACACCCGCAACACCAGAGGCATAGCAGATGCGTCGCCTCCCTTAGAGTGCCCCCCCAGAGTTGGGGGAGGGGAGTGGGTGGGCCACCGGTTACCTGCACTCACCAGACGAAACGCAGAGGTTTCATAGACTTCTACTTCACGCCGGTATTCTGTGAGGTCGTGGTACTTCATGCAACAACAAAAGCTGATGCGTGGCTCTACCACTGTCAAAGCCAATGCGTGGCTCTACACTGTCATACGAGGCTCTACGACTGTTGGTAAAATAACTGTATTTAAAATAAGCTCCGGTGAACTGTCGGTCAAAAGGACTAAACTCTGTCTAGACTTCAGGCTTGCTCCAGTATTGAGAAATGCGTGGAAATACAAAATATGACTTAAGTATACTTTGATTAAATTACATAACATACATACATACATATCGGCCTGTTAAAGTCCACTGCAGGACATTGGCCTCTCCTATAGGGAAGATTTGCCATAATCGCCACGCTTTGCCAGCGGATTGGCCATCGCGTACCAGACCACTCGCACCTCAGACTCTGCTGCCCATGTTCGATCTGATAATTTTGGTCTGATATTTTTAGAGATGGTTATCCCGCCATCTATCGAACATAAAGACATTCAAGGCTATTTCCCTTAGTCGCCTCTTACGACATCCACGGGAAGAACGGGAGTGGCAATATTTTTACGGCTTTGCCACAGGGAAACATAAACATGTTGTTACAAATTATATAAACATGTTGTTATTTTAACCCTCTATATATGAGCCAAAACCTTATTTTTTATTTTTTTACGCGCATAACGTTCTTGCGTAAAACTCACCTGGCACTACTAAATATTACTATTTATAAATAGTTCATAATTGCTAAATATTATTAGCATACTAATAAACCATTTCTCTTTCGCTTAATCCTTGAAAAATTAACTACATAAAACGCAGAAAACTTGTTAATCAAATTACTTGATACTAATTTTAATCACTAATAAACATTAAATGTTAATTGTGTTTTGGGAGTGATTTAAATTGTAGGGAAAATTATCACCGGATAAACACTCAGCTGTCGACCTCTGTTAATCGCTCCATCTGCCCCAAAAACTTTTTTATGCTGTCCACAGCTGTTTGAGGCGAGTTAACATATTCCTACTGCGACATGGTAGATTGGCATAAAAATGTAAACTTTAAGGTATGTAATAGACTCTGATATTACTTTTTTTGGGTATGGCAGAAGAAACATGAAAGCAGAGTAAATGCAGTTGAGATGAGAGCATTAAGAAGTATGTTAGGAGTTAAACTGAGCGACAGGATAAGGAATGGTGAAATAAGGAAACGTTGTGGTCTGAAAGAAGATGTAGTGACTAAAATTGAGAAAGGTATGCTGAGATGGTTTGGCCATGTCGAGAGAATGAATGAAGAACGATTGACGAAAAAAGCATATAAGGCGAGTGTGAATGGAAGTGTAGGAAGGGGAAGACCTAGGCGGACGTTTCAAGACCAAATCAGGGACGTCCTGAAAAAAGGCCAGGTCAAGAGTACCCTGAATCGAAGAGAATGTATGAAGGAATAATGAAAGTGGACGAAGCGAAACAAGTATGTAAGGATCGTAGCAAGTGGAAAGAAGTGGTCTCTGCCTACCCCTACGGGAAAGAGGCGTGATGATATGTATGTATGTATGTATGATATTACTTTGCGGAATTTATTATCGTAAAGATGTGATTCAAAAATAAAAATAAAATATAAAATATCTTCACGCAATTCCCTAGACAGAGGTCTAGTCTAGACAACTAAGTCCCCTCGATCCACCTTCCACCGAAGATATTTTCGGGACAACGTGACAGGTGGTGAGCTCGTCGCCGTCTTTATGTTCAAGCCAATGATATAATTAAATGGAATGGAAGCTCGTACCAATGAGTTTTTTGAAAAACTCATTGGTACGAGCCTGCCAACTGGAGATCGAACTCGGGTCTCTTGACTCGAAATTCCGACCACCCTACCTATGCTATATACTGCGTAATAATCCATGCAAGTAACTGCAATAAAATATGAACATATCAGTTTCTGTTATAATACTTTACAACCAGGAAAACATATTACATACTGACCAGTATTCTGGAGCATCAATAATTTTTACGACGCAATTTCTCGGTACAAAGAGATTTATCACGATCATAAGTACCGAAGATTCAATAACAGATATGAAATCAGCTGGGAAGTTGAACTGAGAACTCAATGCCAGGAAATTAAATGAAACCATTCATAAAAGCTATTACCTCTTACTGTAACTTGAATGGCGTTTCCAGTTACAGGACTGCATAGAGTGAATGACTCGTTCACGGGGTTGTCTATACCCTTCTACAACAAAATCCCAATAAATGTGCAGAAACTACCTATTAACAGGTTCAAATAATTTATTAAAGACAAACTTTATAAAAATAATTATTATACTAAAAGTCACGATAACCGAGTGGTTAGGTTATGAAAATTTCAAGTCTAGAAACCCGAGTACGATCCCCAGGTAACAGGCTTGTACCCATGGGTTTTTCAAAAACTTATGTATCGTTAATTTTATCGTTGGCTGGGACATAACGACGGGCTCACCGCCTGTCACGTTGTCCCGAAAATATTTTATTATTTATCTTTTTACGTTTATTAAAGAAGAACCTTATACAGGTTGTTGTAGCTTAAATAAATACATTAATCATATAAACCGAGGGAATGAGTTGATCGCTCCCAAATTTTTTTAAATTAAATAATGTTTAATTTCGCATTTCTTTAGTGAAAAAAAGATGGTACCTACGGAGTTCTTTCTTGTTTTTGACTAACTTCATCACTTAAACATTAAAATGACAATTGATGGTTGTGATGTAAGATATTTGCATGGATAAATAAATATTATTCTGATTTCATAATTTTATGCTAGGCGAGCTGATTGGCGATCGCAGTAACAGAAATTTCGCTTTCTTACCCTGATGCGTGTCTGTGATTGACGTCTAGTTTTCGTTTTTGCTATTATAAATACATAAGGCGTCTCATGATTTATTTTTAATGGACGTATAGCATGTTTATAATTGACGTTATTAACTCTGAAAGCGCAGTATGATTACATGTGAGTTGTTGATAGAAAATAACCATGCCTAATTAAAGTATCGTTAAGCTTTCTACGGATATGGTTTAACTGAACATTCGCACTTAAAGGATAAACTAAAATATGCGTGTACAGTATTAGATATATTAACTGTTGTAATGCTCATATTTGTAAATATTGTGATTGACGTTCAATATATGTTAAACTATCCGGCCCGTCTCTTCACATGGATTTTAAAGAAAATAAGAAGTGCGCTAAGCAAGAATTTTAATCTTCATTTCCCAATACAAATACATGTAGAGAGAACATAACATACGTTTCTCTGACCCCGAAGTAAGCTGTAAGCACTTGTGTTATGGAATCAGAAACAATGAAGGTACCAAAAACACACGGAAGAAGTAAACAAAGACTTTCTATATTAACTCGAAAGGGAATCGTAGTGGGACCCCGGAACAGGCGATACCATGAAAACCTGTATCCACACCACTCGTTCACGGAGGTCGTCATAAATAAATAAATTATTTAATAATTTAGCACCACTACTTAAAAATCTGGGTATGCCAGAAGAAGCATAAAAGCAGGTTGAATGCAGTGGGGTTACGATCTCTTCGTAAAATGTGCGGCGTTGGTTTGAAAGATGACCTTATCACTAAAATTGATAAGGGCGTGCTTCGATGGTTTGGGCACGTTGAGCGAATGAGCGAAGACCGAATAGTGAAGAAAATTTATAGCGCGAAAGTTAATATTAAAAACGTGTCGACGTAGGCTGAGACTAACATTCGAAAACAGTGAGTAAATTGCACGAAGAGGGGAGGGTCAAAAGAACTCGGATACCTCGGCGTGAATGAATAAAGAAAATGATGAATCAGAATGAAGCGAAAGAGGTATGTAAGGATTGTGACACTTGGCGCAGATCGCCATTCTCTATGGCTACCCCGTCAGGGATTGTGTGTAAAGATAAATAAATAAATACTTATAAACGTGAGGTGTCGCGACTAATGTTAAATGAATAATGGATGTTTCATATTAATAAAAAAAATAAAATCGTTTTATAACCTAACATTTTAATTATGTGCACAAATGTGCAATAGAACTAGCTCTTATAAAAAGTGTTTACGTACTATGAGGACACCAGATGGCTCTGTGCCAGAGTATTACTCATTCATTAATTAATCTTACAGAGAAGCTGTGTGTGAGCCGTCGGGCTTTTTAATTTATCAGTATTAGGAAATGTAGGATGATGGAAATTAACCATGTGCCTTCTTTGACTTTGTGCTCTTTTGGCTAGATTCACGTAGATAAAAGGTTAGTCATTGAATTTAATTAACAAAACCTAGCATGTGCGAGACGAATTCACGTGATTCATTTGTATTTTTAGGTATTTTTGTTTCTAAAAAAAAATATCTTTACGAAATTCCCAATACAGGGGTAGACAGAGGTTGAGTCTAGACAATTAAGTCCCTTCGACCCACCTTCCACCGAATATATTTTCGGGACAACGTGACAGGTGGTGAGCTCGTCGCCGTCTTTATGTCTAAGCCAACGATATAATTCGCACATAGGTTTTTGAAAAACCCATTGGTACGAGCCTGCCACCCGGGGATCGAACTTGGGTCTCTCGACTCGAAATTTCGACCACTCAACCACTCGGCTATCGTGACCTTTTTAGAAATAGATAATTAACAATATTAAATGAAATATTCAGCCTTTTACTGGTCGATATGCACTTAATAATGGTTGGTTTAAGTAATCATTATATGAGCGTGTAATTAGCTTTAATCTCTTAATAAAGCTTATTACTACACACATGACAGGTGATGAGCATATTTTCGTCTTAACGTCCAAATTTAAGGTACGATAAACCGACATGCTTATAGTAGATAAAATATGACGTACAGTAGGTTAATATAATACAAAGAAAAAATAAATAAGAAATCACAAACAGTAAAAGAACCAAAACAAACATATGAAAAAAAAAAGAAATCAAGTATCTCTGGTCGTTATTATATTAAAGTGATATTTACATCAATAAAACATTTCACATTAGATTATGAAAAGAACAAGAAAGGAATTTGACACAAAAAGACGTCATTGCAGTGACAAGGGTACAATTTATTTCAACCCACATCAAGCTGTCTACGTAAATACTTTACTATGTATAAGTACGTACATACATACAAATATGTCACTAAGTTTTAGTTGACCCACAAATAAAATTGTAAAACTAAGTGCGAGTCGTATATCTACTTTGCGTTGGTATATGCACCAACGCAGTACTAAAATAATAATAAATAAATTAATTTATACTTCCCATAAGTAGGGACAACATATAACGATCCATATAAATATGTCGGTTATTCTAATTCTGGACATTAAGGAGAACAGATGATGTCTCGACGAGAAACTAGCATTTGCCCTTTATGACCTGCAGAGAAAGACAATGTCTAAGTTTTTTTACGTGGTAGAGCCAATCGACACCTTCTGCTATGCCATAATGATCTAGTTCGACCTGGCCTATGTCTTTTTTTTTTGTTAAAGAGTCAGAGAGAGTTCTGGTACTACAAATGATTGTCGGCATCAGATTATTATAAGGTCAAGTTCATGCTTGTTTTTCCGCTTATATCATTAAAACAATATGGTATAGGCGGGAAACATTCACTGGAAATTGGTTCAAGATAATTTGTTATATTAAGCAGCTACTTAGCTTCCGCGAAATTCTTATATTTATTATTATTATTAAATTATGCTTATACCAAGGTAGCTTCAGCACTTGTGTTATGGAATCAGAAACAACTAAGGTACCACAAATAGAAATGTAGAAAAAGATTTTCTACGTTGCCAGAGATCTCGGGAATCGAAGCTGGGACCTCAGCAGGCGACACCATGATAACCGGCGTAAAAAATTTTAAAACCGTGTTAGGGTTTAGTCAGTATAGGCCCATGTTCTGCAACATTCACAGACCGTTAAGTAAGTCAATTATATAAATGGATGATTTCTGTGATAGTTTTAGCGAGGCCCGTAAATAGTGGTTGATAAATAGACTATCATTAATTCCTAGGATCTAACGGCTAAAGTTGGACTCTGACTGATTCACAATCATTAGCTTTCCGGATACGAGCGTTGCCATAAACACCGCAATAAATTTGCGGCTAAACATTTTACGCACATTAACGACTAGACTATGGATTAAATGGAATTAATAATATTTTATTTAAAATTAATAAATGTCCATTAAATATATCCACTGAAGATTTAATGCATTGTTTTTTTATTTTGACTACTTGTTAGCCGAGTTGCTAGTGACCTTGACTTCGAAGCAAAGGTAAAATAACCCGCTGGTATCGAATCACGCTAGGCGCATTTGTGTGAAGAATATGAACGTTTGTATTCGAGTCATGGATGTTTATATGTAATCATGAATAATAAATATGTTTCAATATAGGGGTAGACAGAGGTCTAGACAATTAAGTAGTTACATTAAAGATATTTTATATACTTAGAAATAAAGATATTTTTGGGACAACGTGATAGATGGTGAGCCCGTCGCCGTCACAATGTCCAAGTCAACGATATTTCGTACATAAGTTTTTGAAAAAACCCATTGATACGAGCTTGCTGCCTGGTGATCAAACTGGGGTCTTTCGACTCGAAATCCCGACCTCCCTACCACTCGGCGATTGTGACTTTGTATTTACGAATAATTATTTAATTAAATATATACATATTCTATGTAATAATATTGTACCGTTTGATTGGACATTAGGATAGCGATAGGCTCACCGCCAATCACATTGTCTCAAATAAGCTTCGGTGGAAAGTGTGGAAAGTCAAAAGATTTCATTGTCCGCACTGGTATGGGAAATTCCATGGAATTTAAAAAATAATGGGTGGTGGTATTGGGGGTCGAATCAAGGTTGGAAATGCCGATGCATTGCCAAAATGATAGAAACTATTACAATGTAAACAAAGTAAGACTAAACCACATTCTTTCTTCCAGTAGGTGTAATGAAAGATAGGAAAAAAACTAAAAAAAAAACCCTTAAAATGCTAAAACTACCGAAATCGGGAACCGCTGACACGCACCGTCCAGCGTTTGCCAAGCATGGCGGTTAACGCATATCATACTTACGGAAGAGGCCTGCATACTGCACTGAACTTTTACAGGTCTTAATGGTATGAACATTTAGGAAAAGTAAGGAACATTCAGGGAATGACGATTCGTCTAACAGCCAAAAGACTGTCAGTTGACTTTACCACAAAACATTTCATAGTATATAAAAAGAACAAGAGAAGGAAACTTATTTATTTGACAATCACACATCAGTTAATATTCATCACTATAATAAAAGAAATACAAAAATCAATAAAAAAATTAATGAACAGACAAGAGTTGTGTGATGTCAAAAAGACTTCATGAAACCATAGGCATGTAAAACTTCAAACAATTACTTCATCAGATGAAAAAAAAAAATATAAAAAATGATTGAAGCAAATCCTCCCTACGGGAGAGGCTCGTGTCTAGCAGTGGACTTTAACAGGCCGATATGTATGTATGGGTTGAAAATTAGTGGTATATTAGTGGTAATCGATTAAATAAATAAATAAATAAATAAATAAATAAAATATCTTCACGCAATTCCCAATACAGGGGTAGACAGAGGTCTAGTCTAGACAATTAAGTCCTTCGACCCACCTTCCACCGAAGATATTTTTCGGGACAACGTGACAGGTGGTGAGCCCGTCGCCATCTTTTGTCCAAGCCAACGATGAAATTCGTACATAAGTTTTGAAAACTCATTGGTACTGCCACCTGGGGATCGAACTCAGGACATTAGAGCTGGTGACACCATGAATATCAGTTGTACGTAACTTGTCCACGGAGGTCGTCAAATTCATTGCAATGTACATATTTGTTTTAATTCTTTATTCACTGCAAAAGTACGTCTTGGTGTCTATACATACGTTTCAAGTACATAAGTTTTGAAAACTCATTGGTACTGCCACCTGGGGATCGAACTCGGGACATTAGAGCTGGTGACACCATGAATATCAGTTGTACGTAACTTGTCCACGGAGGTCGTCAAATTCATTGCAATGTACATATTTGTTTTAATTCTTTATTCACTGCAAAAGTACGTCTTGGTGTCTATACATACGTTTCAAGTACATAAGTTTAGAAAAGATTTATTGGTAGGCCTTCCTACATGAATTCGTCTTTCTACATGAATTCGTCTTTCTACATGAATTCCGACCATCCAACCACTCGCATATCGTGACTTTACCCTCTTGTATACGTCTTTAATAAGGAATCATTCTTATTATATTATAGAGTAGAAATAAAAATAAAAATAAAAATAAAAATAAAAATAAAAATAAAAATAAAATATCTTCACACCATTCCCTATACTGGGGTAGACTGTAAGATAATTAAGTCCTTTCGACCCTTCTTTCACTGAAGCTTTTTAATATGGGGACATAGATTTCGCCATATGTGGATAATGATGATAAATATAAATCAAATTAGTTAATAGTACATCTACTAACCAGTCGGTATATTTATTTTTATTTTTTTTAAATAAATAAATAAATATCTTCACGCAATTCCCAATACAGGGGTAGACAGAAGTCTAGTCTAGACAATTAAGTCCCTTCGACCCACCTTCCAGCGACGATATTTTCGAGACGATGTGACAAGGAGTGAGCCCGTCGCCATCTTTTTGTCCAAGCCAACGATATAATTCGTACTAAAGTTTTTTGAAAAACCCATTGGTACGAGACTGCGAACTCGAATTTCCGACTATCCAACCACTCGCATATCGTGACTTTACTCTCTTGTATACGTCTTTAATAAGGAATCATTCTTATTATATTATAGAGTAGAAATAAAAATAAAAATAAAAATAAAATATCTTCACGCAATTCCCAATACAGGGGTAGACAGAAGTCTAGTCTAGACAATTAAGTCCCTTCGACCCACCTTCCAGCGACGATATTTTCGAGACGATGTGACAAGGAGTGAGCCCGTCGCCATCTTTTTGTCCAAGCCAACGATATAATTCGTACTAAAGTTTTTTGAAAAACCCATTGGTACGAGACTGCGAACTCGAATTTCCGACTATCCAACCACTCGCATATCGTGACTTTACTCTCTTGTATACGTCTTTAATAAGGAATCATTCTTATTATATTATAGAGTAGAAATAAAAAATAAAATAAAAATAAAATATCTTCACGCAATTCCCAATACAGGGGTAGACAGAGGTCTAGTCTAGACAATTAAGTCCCTTCGACCCACCTTCCACCGAAGATATTTTTCGGGACAACGTGACAGGTGGTGAGCCCGTCGCCGCCTTTATGTCCAAGCCAACGATGAAATTCGTACATAAGTTTTTGAAAAACTCATTGGTACTGCCACCTGGGGATCGAACTCGGGTCTCTCGACTCGAAATTCCGACCACCCAACAACTCGGCCATCGTGACTTTTTTTTTATAACGAAGACAATTTACGAGAAACTGAAAACATTTCAAAATGACCGTATGGTAAAATTCCTTTCAAATTGTTCTTGACAAAGAAAGGTATTTGCTAAAACTCTTTCCAAGTTCTTTATCATGGAAAGTTTTGTGAAGAAATCGTAGTGCACGATGATTTGATTTTCTTAACTATTCTAATATCACTATTAAATCAGCAAATATTACTATTACTACTATACTATTTTAATGTTTTTAAATGCTTACATACGTAGGATAGGTATTACATATACAACACCTGATTGCTTAAACACTTGAATTCTGGAATCAGAAACAATGAAGTTACTACAAACACCTAGACTCAAGAAAATTAAAAAAAAATGTTTTTTCTATATTGACCCGACCAGGATCGAACTCGGGACATTAGAGCTGGTGACACCATGAATATCAGTTGTACGTAACTTGTCCACGGAGGTCGTCAAATTCATTGCAATGTACATATTTGTTTTAATTCTTTATTCACTGCAAAAAGTACGTCTTGGTGTCTATACATACGTTTCAAGTACATAAGTTTAGAAAAGATTTATTGGTAGGCCTTCCTACATGAATTCGTCTTTCTACATGAATTCCGACCATCAAAAATCTTGGTGATCGAGGTTATACATTTTTGTGTAGTTTTGTATTGATTCCCTTTTGTATCTAATAAGCTCCGGTGGAAATAGGGTCCTTATTCCACCGAAGTTCATTTGGTACAACGTAATAGTTGGTGAGCCTTTGAGTTTTCATCACACAATTGTTTGCTCCTAGCGAGATGTGAACTCGAAACCCTTAGCTATAGCAGGTCTGCCTACGAGACTATTGGGTCGTCAATTCTATTACTCAGTTAGCAAAATATTGACAAACCAAACAGACGCGACCAAATCTCTTCCAAGTCCAACTTGCAATCGCGCCGCGCCCATTAGCAAAGCTTTACTTTAATCCTTACGAAGCAAACCCGGTATAATTATAGTACCATGTGAATACGCAAGCCGCTTTAGTAGGGATTACTAAAAATAATACCTTATTGCGTTATACTTTCTTTTGGAATAACCGTGTAGTACGTACTTTGTATTTGGTTATTTTTTTTAAATAAATATATAAATACATACATAGATAGGGACAACATCACATACATTGGTCTGATCCCAAAGTTAGCGTTTAAGCACTTGTAATATGGAATCAGAAACAAAGAAGGTACCACAAACACCCAGACCCGAGAAACGCTCCACGGAGCTTTTCTTTTTTACCCGACTTATTTACCCGATTACCCCGCCTTCGAAGCTACGGGTTGTAGGTTCGAATCTCGTTGTGGGTAAATATGAATATGAATGTTTCATGGATGTCGAGTATTTATATGAATTTTATGTACGTAAGTAACGTGAAGTCTTTATCTATGTACGTAAATATATTTCTATGTAAATATATTGCTTCTTCTTCTTTACAATCAAGATTTCATTGCTGAAAATAGGCTTCCGCCAAATCAGTGGAGTGTTTTGCCATAGTTACCATGCTTGGCGAGCGTGTTGGCAACCGCAGTTTTTTTGTCATTGAAGTTGTTTAGCAGGAAGATGCTGCTCCCTATCTCCTCAAACATATCACTCCCTCTGTCAATTTTACGCCACCCACGGGAATCTCTTATGCCGCTGCCATTTTACAATAAAATCTATGTAAATATATATCTGAGGAAGTATTTTATATCGTTAACTTGGACTCTAAGACGGCGTTGGACTTGTTGGTATGGTATGTTTCGTGATGGCTATCCCGGCATCTGTCGGTAGCCAATGGTATGTTCAAGGCTCTTCCCGTTGGTGCATCTTACGACACTCATGGGAAGGGACGGATTGGTGTATTCTCGCACTGATACCGCATGACCGCATTCAGAGTATGTGTGAAGATTTTTTTAAATTATATAGCAGAACGCAGTGTAAAACCTAAACCATTAAACAAAATTAGTATCGGGCGACGCTGGTCGCTGTGTGGGAAAGAGAGATAAAGTAGTTAGCGATAAAAGGAAGAAGTAGAAGGGAACAAATGGACCCGCGATAGGGAGTGTTAGCGGGTCGGTAAAAACAAAAACACAGACCTCTGAGTATAACTTGTATTTTATTGATTTTATTTTGTATAAGTATTTTACTTTCAATATTGAAATATTTTAGTGTTTTGAGCAACTAATTAATTACAACTAAAAGCTAAACTTATCGGTTTCAGTTGACTTAGACGCATGTGAAGTTGAACACATCACATAAAATTAAACACTTAATTATTAAAAAAGATAAAATTAATATTTTACTTTATTATATAAAAAGCCACGATAGCCGAGTGGTTGGGTGATCGGAATTACGAGTCGAGAAACCCGAGTACGATCCCCAGGTAGCAGGCTCGTACCAATGGGTTTTTCAAAAACTTATGTATGAATTATATCGTTGGCTTGGACATAAATACGGCGACGGGCTCACCACCTGTCACGTTTTCCCGAAAATATCTTCGGTGGAAGGTGGGTCAAAGGGACTTTATTGTCTAAACTAGACCTTTGTCTACCCCTGTATTGAGAATTGCGTGAAGATATTTTTTTAAATTATTTAAAAAACTTAACAAAAAAACGTGGTAATGCAACATCGAGGTGATATTTGCACATTCTGTCTCCACATCGTCTTCAAGCGCATGCACTCGAACGTCTCTCAACTAAACGATGATGAAGACAATTTCGACAAACCAACCCATATGTCGATCACCTCTTGAACAAGGTTCAGATACTTTGTCTTTTTGTTTCTTTCGACTTACGTGAGGTTTTTGTCGTATTGGAAAAAATATTCACCATATAAATCAATGTCCGGTCCTTCTATACGATATAACGAAATGATAATTCCTAATAACGAAATGATGGTAGATGAAAAACACTGATTTGATTTGATTTAACACAGGCCTACACGTTCAAAAATTTAAAAAAAATCTATCAGAGGCTATATTCTAATCTACCCACAGACAGAGCCCTAATAACTTAACAATTCATTTGTAAATATTATCCAGAATAAAACTAATTTAACTTCACTACAAAGCTAAATGTTCAGATTCAGTAGAAACACTTCAATTCATTCGTGTGGCTTGTTTTATAATTCGTACGTCTACATTTTTAATTAAAATTCACCGTTTTAAACAAACCTCTTTCAGCACATTTAACTACTGGCACTACAATGTTAGTTTTATTTTTACTTTACAATTTCACTGCGAAATTTAAAAGGACTATTTAAGCACGGCGCGTAGTAACAATCGTTTATGTAGGTATCGTTTAGTGGATACATAAAGTTCACTGCTGGACATATGCCTCTACAATTATCAGAGTTACTATAATCGCCACACTTTGCAAGCGGATTGGCGAGTTCACTACAGATACAGGTCCAGATTCAACTTTCACCAAAGCCTTTGTGGAACATCGTGAAATGAGCATTCAAGCCAAAAGTACAATAAGTTTACATATATAAACATTCTCATTAATCATATAAATAAATATTAGCACAAATAGCTAGCGGGATTCCAACCCGAAACCCTGAGTTTCGAAGCCATGGTCACAACTAACTATCAGGTCGTCATCATCCTTGAAAACATTGAAAAGAAATCAACACATCGATAATTATTTTGTAATGACGAAATAAATGACGCTGGTAAAGCGCAAAACACATTTTCAATAATACAGTACTAAGTTTAAATTGAAGGGGAGAACAAATCCCCGAATCCAGCTCAGTAGTGAACGCTACCGTTTACACAGGGATGTATTTAGAACGTATTCAGGACTCTGTTAACGAGCTAAGGGGATGTTTTGCGAGTTTTACGATTCGCCGGAATTACGAGCGTAGTTTGCTGGAAACGATGAACTGATTAGGCACTATGTTATAAACGTACAAAGTGATGTTAAACATATGCGTTCAAATGTAGTAGTGCCCTGTGGGCAAAAAATATAAAAATCGGTGAAGGTCCACCATATAGCTCCAGTGTGTGTATTGTTCTTCAATTTATTTTTAGGTATTCACTCCCTAGGTATTCTCTGTCTAGAAGTCAACTCGGGAACTCCTACCTATTTCTGTTGCTTATTAGCGGTTAAATCTGCTTTACAAGCGTGGCGATTATTGCAAATTTTCCTTTTAAATGTTGAAAGAATTATCTCCACCTAGGAGTCGTTTAGGTCTGCATTCTTACCGATTTCAGACGCTAAATAATAGCGAAACAAATGCTGTTTTCAAATTTAAAAGGTGTAGAGACCTAGTGTAATTGCATGAGACATTCCGTCTTAATCCTCAAGGTTGAAACGTATCTGTAAACTCCTTCTTCTGTTATGGTTCTGCTGAGTGGTTGAATGGTCGGAATTTCAAGTCACGAGACCCGAGTTCATTTCTCCGGTGGCAGGCTAGTACCAATGGGTTTTTAAAAAAAACTTATATAAGAATTATATCGTTGGCTTGGAAATTAGGACGGCGACGGGTTCACCACCTGTCACGTAAATATCTTCGTCGGAAGGTGGGTCAAATGGATTAAGACAATTGTCTAGACTAGACTTCTGTCTACCCCTGTATTGGGAATTGGGTGAAGATATTTATTTATTTATTTTATTATTTACTTATAAAGTCACGATAGCCGAGTGTTTCGGTGGTCGGAATTGCGAGTCAAGAGACCCGAGTTCGACCCGAGGTCGATGACCCATAAACTAATGCAAGGTAACGAAGTTTCCCTTTACGGTCGAGCTCGTGGTAAATTTTGCACTTAAAATAGCTGTAAATGTTTTAGCGGTGACCCAAGGATCGCATCTGAGCTAGTTCACTTTAAATATTAATGTACCTGCTCTGTCCATTCGGATATCTGATTTTGCGTGATTCTGTTTTATAACTTAGCTTGATTATGTTTTATCAAGTTTTTATGACGAAATTGAAAGAACCGTTAGAGGTTTATAAGGAATGCTTGGCGATATATTCTCTCTGGCTACCTCGTCAGGGACAAAGCCAGTGCATGAATATATTTATTTATTTATTAAGCTTATTCGTAATGTCGTAAGAATTCACTGTCCCTAATATAATCACGAGTGTCGTAAGAGGCAACTAAGGGAAATAGACCTCATAATCAAAATGAAATAGACTGGTGTTGGGCAGGTGCAGCAAGATGCTATGGGTCTGGTTTTGCGATTGCCAACCCGCTAGTTGAGCGTGGTGATTATGGTAAATCATCCATACGTGAGACACTTCTGTCAGCAGTGGCATTAACATATCTTGCATAGGTCGTGAGTCCAGTCCACTTAAAGATAAGTTAGACAAAGGGTTTTTCTACATTTAGCCGGCCGAGAATCGTTCCTAGGACCTCAAAGCTAATGACACCACGAGAACCGGTGTGTACCGGAAATCTCTTCAGCACAATCCACTTTTTTATTTATTTAACACTTTAATATCAAATTTTGTTTTTCGAATGTTAAATTTTGAAAACTTTGTCAAGCCAATTTGGTGAGCTTTAAATTAATCCACGCAGCAAAAATGTGTTTTACTAGAACAACACGTGAACACGCCAGCGTGTGTAAGGATTATACAAAATACAGATTAATTTGTTTTTGGTTAAAATCTGCAATATATGAATACTTGTGAGTGTTATACATATTGCTTTTGTATTATATACATACATACATAGCGACCTGTTAAAGTCCACTGCAGGACATAGGATGATGCTGATATTTTTTGGGAAATGGTTATCCCGCCATCTATCGGTTGTCATAGCGATATTCAAGGCTGTTTTCCTTAGTCGAATTTTACGACACCCACGGGAAGAAAGGTAGTGGCAATATTTTTACGCCGTTACTAAAAAAAAATAATTATCACTACATTATGGAATCAGAAACAACGAAGGTACCATAATTACCCAGACCAGAGAAAATTTAGTAAAAACAGTAATTGAGCGGTAAACATTTAAAGCTTATAATACTGCCATCACACCAAAACACCATCAGACAATATGCTTAAAAGTCCCACGTATCAAGTATTTACGTGTTAATATATAGAAGATTTAACATTCCATATCACAAAGTTTTGTTCCAATTAACGTATGAGATATGAATATTTTAATCACAATAGACTTGAGTATTGAAATCTTAACAAACATCCAAGAGTTCTGTTTGTGTTTCCGTTCTTGTAACTATCAAGCTATGTTTGCATATTCTATTAAAGCAAATATAGGTCAACAAGTTTGACTTACACAACCCAGTTATTCTAATCAAATATGTACGTAAGATTATAAGTATAGCTACACATATAAGTAACGTAACATACTGTAGAATATAGAAAACTTCAATGTTCTCGCTTTGACGATCTCTGTGGAGAGTGGTGTACACGCTGTTATTCATGGTGTCGCCAGCTCTTAGGTCTCGGGTTCGTTATTTAAGGTTGGAAAACATTCGGTATCTATGTAGTGGTTTAGGTATATAGTTTGCCTTAATTTTTCATTGATTTTATCTTAAAAATTGAAAAAATTTATAAAATTATTTTATGGCGGCGTCTATTATATTTCTTAACAATTATTATATATCTTAACAATCGAAGGGTAGTTTTTATATCTAGTAGCATCGATAGTTCAGTCTGAGTAATCAATGAAATGTTTTTGTTTTGTGAACACTTTCAAATGTGAATAATTATTTGTCTATATTTGCATGGACATATTACTATTTTGTCTATACGATTGTAAATCAAATCCGATCGGTGACGATCCGGTTATGCCCTTAAGTAGTAATTGTAAATTAAGTTCACACATAAGTCACGATAGCCGAGAGGTTGCATGGTTGGAATTTCGAGTCATGAGACCCGAGTTCGGTCCCCAGGCAGGCTCGTAACCTGTAAACATAACTGTAGCCTGTAAAATTTCTTCTGCCATAAGCAGAACTTGAAGTTATCGCCACCCTTACCATGCGGATTTCCGATTGCAATCCGAGATTATTCGCAAACCGGACACTGCTGCTCATAGTCGGTCTGCTCAACTTTGATGTATTAAAAAGTTTGTTATCCATCCATCTGCCCATTGCCATTATGGTCACATGCTTTTCCCTTAGCTGTCTTTTACGATACCCTCTGGAAGCATATTCTTATACAGTTACCACACAACAAATTTAATTAAGTTAAATTTACTCCATTGTATGTTGATAAGATTATCCCTCCTAATTCATTTGTTTTATTGTCAACTTCTTCACATTATAGTCCATTCACAATGTTACCTCATCGTATTTTTTTCTACTTGGTACTGTTTATCGTACCATTTGTATCCACTTATCCTATTTCATAAAAAGAATCCAATATCAAAGTATCAGCTAAAAACGAATCTGCTTTATTTTGTAATTCAGAAAGAGGGTTACTTTGTCTAAATAGATATTTTCCTATCAATATAATGGACGAAATTGCTGTTTACATTAGAGCTTTAGGAGTGATGTAAAAGCTAGGTAGTAGTGTATTTAAATATACTATATGTATTTTTTAATTCATACATGCCGCAAAACTAAACAGAAGTATTTCGATAGCCTGGTGGTTGGGAGAATTTCAAGGAATTCGAGACTAGGGACCCGAGTTCGATCCTCAGGTGGTAGGCTCGTGCTAATGGGTTTTAAAAATTTATGTTCTATTTATATCGTTGGCTAGGACATTAAGACGGCGACAGGCTCTCACCCGTCACGTTGTCTCAAAAAATTACTTTCGTAAAAGGTGGGTCGAAAGGATTTAATTGTATACACCTTTGGTTACCTCTGTATTGGCAATGGCGTGGAAGATTTATTGTCATTTGTAGTCCAAGATTTTAAAAGGGCTGCGCTGAAAATCAGTATTGCGTTTACCCGAAACATATACTCACCGCATTCCCTTTTATTGTTTCTATGTGAGCCACTGACAGTTTATTACGTTGTTATTTATAATTACTTCGTTTTTTGACGACAGCGACGGGCTTATCACCTGCCACGTTGTCCCGAAAATATCTTCGGTGGAAGGTGGGTCAAAGGGACTTAATTGTCTAGACTAGACCTCTGTATACCCCCGTATTGGGAATTGCGTAATGATATTTAATTATTATTTATTTATGCATATAACATTAAAGTAATCATTTTGATAACGAACGATCCGAAATCCCTATTATTAGTTAACCTGCCTTCGAAGCTAAGGGTTGCGGATTCAAATTCCGCTAGAGGCAAACATTTGTGCGAATGAATGTATGAATGTTTGTACTTCAGTTATGGGTTTTAATATGTCTATATGAATATTTTTGTACTTAAAATATATATATATATATATATATACATATATATATATATATATATATATATATATATATATATATATATATATATATATATATATATATATATATATATATATATATATATATATATATATATATATATATATATATATATATATATATATATATATATATATATATATATATATATATACATATATATATATATATATAGGACGAGTGTAGCTAGGCGGTTGCTTATCAATTTAATTCTATTAAAGATTAATTACACTGTTTATCTCCATTAGCCATTATGACATCGTTGTAACGGATAGCCGCTCAAAATTAACGATCGCTGTATCATCAATCATGGCGGACCTGGCTACTTAATGCCTTATACACGACCGCCGAAAAAAGGAGTATAATGTTGAAAATAAAAACTACGTGGTTGCAGTGAAATTAAAATTTTCTTTGTGAAAAATATTACGCAATTCTCAATAAAACGTGGAACGTTCGGAATTACAAGTCGAAAACAAAACAAATATTGGTTCAACTAATCGGTATCTAGACGACCTTTCTGTCATAGTTCACGTATATTCCCAGGATTTCATTGTTGCATTGTACTATACTGTTTACATTGTTTCCAGGGTTTTGTTTTGTTGAGTTTAATATTTGTTTATTTAGAAAGACTAATCTATTAAGTACATATGTAGCCTTGAAAAAAAAAATTC
This sequence comes from Sericinus montela, assembly GCA_029286605.1. Classification (NCBI taxonomy): domain Eukaryota; kingdom Metazoa; phylum Arthropoda; class Insecta; order Lepidoptera; family Papilionidae; genus Sericinus; species Sericinus montela. The sequence continues at coordinate 1,136,487 of JAGSMR010000017.1, read as the reverse complement.
TGCCTGGTCAAGAATATATACAGTTCATATACATATTGATATTACAGATATTCAAGCATTCTTTTGTAACGTTTGTAACTTTTTTTGTAACGTTTGAATGGAAGTAAAATATTAATTAAAATGTAAAGTAAACAAACTAAATCTTGGAGCTAACGCGGAGTACGTTTTATGTTATGCTAGTATATTTTAAATAAAACAGACCATTTTTATCAACATTGATGAATAACAATTGTACAAAAAAAGCGACAAATTTTCTAAAACAAAGGAAAAAACAAAAAGAATCTAATGAAGGTCCAATGTACCGGCTTTAATCATTCTCAACATTAAAGCGTGCATAGAATCCGTTAAAAGAGAACTCCTCTCATAAATTTATGTGAACAAAACCCGACTAAACCTAATTCGTATTCATGTAAACAACGTAACTCCGCTACCAGTTCAGGCGCTACCGTTTCAGGCTCCAATCTAACTTTATTGCTACACTTTTTTGTCTGTTTGCTTTAACTGCACTTTCGCGGTTTTAGTTTATTTTCAACAGCTTCCATCTGTATCCTTTTAAATTGAACCAGACTGAGACCAATATTATTTTATTTGTTTTTTTTTTCTTTTTATAAATGTTTACATTCATTTCAGGACATGAACGTTATTAAATACTTACATAAAGTTACGAACATGATTTTAGATCTGAGATACTATTGAGGTCATTGAGCACAGTGGAAAATTCCGACATTGGCAGCGTTAAGCGTATAATGTTTTGTGGGTTTAGTTTCACATAATTTAAGTATTTAATTTATTTTTCTTTCTTAATATATTGATTTCTTATTGCTGAAATTTGTAATAACTTGTTTCAACTACTTTTTAAAATATTTATATGTTACAACAGTGTACATTATATTGGCGTTCCTTAAATAAATAATTAAATACCTAAATGTATGGCGCCCATTCAGCGATTCTTATGTCAATAAGGGTCCTAAAGTATGCCTCCACAACACACCGATCGTGTCACATCCTCTTCAAGAAACTAATCTCAGCTTCTGAGTTTCTGGGCATTTGCCTTTGGTGCTTTTTTTGGATTTGGCCATGTTAAAAATATTATAAAGATACAAAACATGTGTTTATTATCATTAAGAACTGTGCATTCTAATCATAGAAGTTATTTCCATTACATAAATTGAGAGACTGGGGTGAAGTCGAAATTTTGCATATCAATTTCTTAATCTATGACGATTGTTTCATCATAACGGTCTGTAATCTGCTTTCATAAGAGAGGGTTTACGATAATCATTACACTTGGTAAGCGCAGCAGTTTAACGCTGTTGTCCGTCATATTGCTGCTGCTTTTTGGTCTAGTATTTTATAAATGGATGCTCCGCTATTTGACGATAGCTAATTGCAATTTCAAGGCTTCTGCTTTAGTTGCCTCTCACGAGACCCGTGTAAAGAAATGAGGTAGTATATTCTTACACCGTAACCATACAGCGATTGCGAAACCTATAAAGTGTGAAAAAAAAAAACAAGCTTCAGCTTCTCATTTTCAGCGTAAATCCACAGAAATTACTACGACGATGTGACGTCGGGATCGAAACCTTTGAACTTCTTCCGGAGAAAATTAAACTTGTTCTGCTTCCAACTGCAGCGAGTTAGTTTTACTTGGATTAAATTAAAATTCTTGTTTTATTCGTTATTGGTTATGATTTATTTTATTTGTTTTTAAGTAATAAACAATAACGGAATCAAATATTGCATATAATTACTTTATTATATTGTAATTTGTAAATTGAATATCGTATGTGATAACTTACTTGTATGTCAGAAATTACAAGTGTTGGTCCGTAATTATTGTATTTATTACAAGATTTTAAAACATACATTATGACATGCATTGTCCCGTAAAAACGTAGATTTTTATATCCTTTTCAGGAGTTTTAACTCTATTTAAAGTAAAAGGCGTTAATAATACTAAATTGACGATATTTATTTTTACTATAAATAATTAATTTTCTAATATTTCTTCCAATGATTTATTTATAGTAAAATATGCTTATATTTACAATACTTATTATGACAACAATCGAATAGCCCTATTAAAAAAAATTTTACTTTTTTTATCTCCACTTAATTTCCCATACTGGGGTAGGCAGAGCCCTAGACAATGAAGTTCTTTCGACCCACTTTTCACCGAAGCGCATTTGGGACAAAGTGACAGGTAGTTAGCTATCGCAGTATTGTTGCTACGTTTATGTATTCTATATAAATTAGTTAACGAGAAGCGGGCGGTTTACGAAAGCGAAGTTCAATTTATTGAAAGCTGTTAAGTTTTCAATTGCGCACGCAATTAAATTGCAAACGCAATTTAATTGCGTCGATAATCTGGCAACACTGATAACTAATTACTTGGTGTGTTATTAAAGCCGCGTTACTGGCTGCGCAAAAGTCAATAAAACACACAATAGCTGACTAATTGCATTATTTATCTCATTGGCCTAGAAGCTAATGACGATGTATCAATCAATGTCAAAGCTCTGCCTACTGAATCGTATCGAATATACTCAATGAATATTATAATGGAATTGTTTTGCATTTTAATGATAACTATGCACTTTAATGCTACAGATTGCAACATTTTTCCAAGATGCATATGATAAAATATCATTTATTTATTTTTTTAAATTCTTGCTTTATTTTGGCAACAAACAGTCTTACTTATAATAAATGACAAAGAAAGTAAATACATGTTTATAGACCTATAGTGCCGAAACGAATCAATAAATTTTAATGAACTTCTGTGCAAAATTATGTTTATTATCATTTAGTACGAGTTTCTTTTGCAGCAAAAGGCGTAATACATAAGTTTTATATTTCCGTCGTAAAAGTCCACCGTAGGCCTCCTACATTAAGGAAGGTCTGCCATAAAGTCCAAGCTTGGCAAGCGGATTGGAGATCGTAGTACCATAGTCTGTAGATGCTGCTACCGTGATGTTTGCTGAACTATTGTGTGGTAATTTGTGATCATGTAAGCATCTATGCCTTAAGTACAAACTTCACACACACTATTTGCCCGTATCTGGATACGACCCTAAAACCTTTAGCTTCAAGGCATTGTCACTACCGACTAGGCTATCGGGTCATCAATTCAATCACAGCGTCCAAGTCATACACAAGTCATGTGTACGAAAATTTTATTAAATAAATAATGTTACATATTTGTCTATATAAACGTATTATGTACCGTTGACTTGGCCTCATAGAAGACGATAGACTCACCACCTGTGACGTCACCTTCAGTGAAAGGTGAGTCGAAGAGGGACATAGGTATAGACAATGAAATCCTTTATGACAAATCCTTTAATGACAATTATGACACATATTCTTTCATGCTACAGACAAATGATAGCATTCGCAGGGATCAGTAGGTAATGCATATATTTTTAGGTAGCAGGTAATCCCCGTCGTGGCGGTGAGGCTTAATAATTGTAACTTGGACACCCATGGCGAACCAAGCGGATGGCCAGCCCGATGGTAAGTCCACTCCGGACGCACGCGTGTTGGTGAATTGTGAGTGTTAGCGTCGTTGCCTTCGCACCGCTCTCCTAGCGCTCCTCAGCCGAGGTGGAGTCGCGTGTTGGTACTGCAAATCGTTTGTATAAGCCTCCGCAATTCTGGTAGAGTTTTCATCGCCGAGGCAGAGTTGCAGTTGCGGGGCAGAAAAAAGTGTCGGTGTTATGGTGCACCGATCTGCCTTCCCTTCGTGGGCGAAATATGGTTGGCAGTGTTGTTAGTTTTTGGTTGGTCTGGTGAGCTGGCGATCAATCAAGTAGCCGTCTTCCTTAACCCTATGGCCTCATACTTGTTGATTTCAGGTGATTCATTCGCGGGTAACTAATACGTATTTGTACACTAATATTATTTAATGAAACGACAGATTTTCATGTTATCACAGGCTCATACAACAACATAAATCGGATAAATCTATCCCGAACGTGAAATTATAATACAAGAAAAACACAAACCTGAAATATTTCCTATGCAAACACTTCGTTCCGAAAATTTCATTAAAAGTCTTTGTTTTTCTTTAAAATACTAGCAACGTTTTATTACGATTTGCAAAATTTTGTGAAACGATGCGGAGTATTCACATTACGAATACCTGAAGTTTCTGTTACGGTTACTGGCTTAATTATTTTAAACGATGTATAAAAAACCATAAAAACTGCGGTAGAAGGAAGAAAGAAGATGTGCGACACAAACTGTGTCTTATTTCAGATTTAAAATAAAATTTTCCAATTTTGCCAGGTTTTGTAGTTCTGGTTGTGAGGTTATTTTAAGATATTGTTTCTTAATTCTATTTAAATAGTTTCTAAGTCGAGTTTTGAAAAGTAGTACCTTTATATAAATAAACTGTTAAGGAACCGCGAAAATGCAGAAAATCTAAATTTAATAGTCTAGGATATATTACATGATATATAAAACACATTTGTTTTTAGAATATTTAAAAAAGCAAGCTAGGAATTCTTTCCTAAATTAAAATTTTATATGGAATGTTGTTTTTAGAAAAAATATTGGTATGTTTTTTTTAAAGAAGAATCTTGAACTTAATTGTTAAAATAGGAGAGTTAAATGCTATGAGACGTTCTCTGCAAGAAAGAAAGTGAAAATAAATTAATATGTAATATGATCCGATAGCCGAGTTCAAAGCTAAGTGTTGCGGGTTCGAATCCCGCTGGAAGTGGAATATTTTTGTGATATATTTGATTGTTTGTACACTAGTCATGGACCTTAACACATATTTATGAATATTTATCTATATGAACATATATGTATGCAATAATACATTGTGCTATTAACTGGGACATTAAAACAATAAGATAGGCTCACCGTGAATTTGTTTTTTATAAGTATCGGTGAAAAGTGGTAGATCGAAAGGACATTTTAACAGTGGTAGAGCCACGGCGTGAAGTAGAAGTCTAACAAACTTTTGCGTTTCGTCTGGTGAGTGCTGGTAACCGGAGGCCCTCACACCCTCCTCCCCCAATTCTAGGCGGAGGGGGGGGGCACTCTAAGGCCGGCAACACATCTGTTATGCCTCTGGTATTGCAGTATTTTAGTAGCCGTATACAGAATGGACTCCACTCCCAAGGTCGTGACCAAGAAGGTCGTACCCGTAAGTAATTTATTTTTGTAGTAATTTAATTGAAAATTAAAGTCAAAACATAATGACTTCACCTTCAATGATAACATTACCAAATGGAATCGAAGGAAAAACTTGAAATAAAATGAACTGTTTTAAGAGCTTTTCACAGCCCTATTAAAAGAAACAAAATTATGTTTATTTACAATATTTGTCAACTAAAATCTAAAATATTCATACAGCCATACTCGTCGTGGTGTAGTATTAACATGAATATTTTGATTGTGGTGTTGGTATTGATTTGTGCTTGTGGTAAGCTAAGTAACGATGAAGACAAGAACACAAAATATTATTTAAATCTGCACTTATTATTTTAAAAACAATAGGATATCAATGAAACCATTAAAAAGGAATAAAAAGGAATCATTTATAATTAGAGTATATACTACAAATGCATTTTAAAACCCTTTCACAAAAAAGTTTTCAATTAGTGCTAAAAGTAGAAGTTATTTTCAATAAATGTAATAAGATATAAAATAAGTTAAATTCAAATTATGAACTTGTTTTTATGTTGATATGTCATTAACTTACGTGTTTTGTATGGTGAGTGCGATATTTTAGTTGTTATTAACATTAAATCTTTTATTATTGCTTATGAAAATGTTGCTCTCTAGAAATAGTTATTTTTAGTAAATAAGAATTCTAATGCAAATTCAATATATTATTGTTACAGTTTTTATGGACACACTGTTTAAAATTTCATTTGTGTTATTTAAATAATTATTTTGAATTTACATATAATTTTACGTCCACGGTTATCAAAGGGGAAAAAAAATTTGTTTACTTGAAAAACGTAACGTATTAAAATTTTAATAACAGATCGTCGATTAATTGACGACCTTCGTGGACGAGTGGTGTACACATCAGTTTTCACGGGTTCGATTCCCGCTCGGGTTAATGTGGAAAATACTTTTTATACATTTTCTCAGGTCTGGGTGTTTGTGGCCTTTGTTGTTTCTGATTCCATATTACAAGTGCTCGAGCTGCTTACTTTGGGATCAGATCAATGTATGATATGTTGTTCACATCTATTGATGTATTTATTTTAAAATAGAAAGCCTAATTTTGATAAGCTTCGAATGGCGTAATAACTGTTTAACATGTGAGGTCACATGTAGAAAACTATTTTTTTTCCTAATTGCCTCGGGTCACCTTTTATTACCACCTTTGTAGTACCTTTCTAATTTTATAAAACAAATGCTTTTAGGAAATTAAGGATTATTATTATATCATTATTATTATTTATCTTCATGCACCATCGCTGACAGGGTAGCCAGAGAGAACAGATCGCCAAGTGTCACAATCCTTACATACCTCTTTCGCTTCATTCAGTTTCATAATTTTCTTCATACAGGCACGTCGAGGTATTCGAGTACTCTTGACCCTCCCGTCTTCGAGCAATTTGCTCACATGGTCTTCAAATGTTAGTCTCGGCCTACCTCGACCCCTTTTAATATTAACTTTCGCGCTATATATTTTCCTCACTATTCGGTCTTCGCTCATGCGCTCAACGTGCCCAAACCATCGAAGCACGTTCTTATCCATTTTAGTGATAAGGTCATCTTTCAAACCTACCATGTTGCGAATCTCTTCGTTTCGCTTCCGGTCGTTCAAGGTAACGCCGCACATTTTACGAAGAGATCGCATCTCCACTGCATTCAACCTGCTTTTATGCTTCTTTTGGCATATCCAGGTCTCGCTGCCATATAACAAAGTCGGTACCAGCACTGCGTTATGTATCGCAAGGCGTGCATTTTTCACTACGCCTTGCCTTTGGATTAACGCAGTGCCCTGACTGTGTTAGTCCAAAGGCCTTGGACCTTGGCAAAAGGCATTGTTTCCGGCAGCGACACACCTGTCCACATCTATATCTAAAATGTGATATAGATATAGATGTCTATATCACATCTTAGATATAGATGTGGACAGACAGTGTGTGCTATTGCACTGCCCAAGTACAGAATCTCATTCACCTGTTCTAGACATTCCTTATTTACCCTTATTTCACACTTCGTTCTTTCTTCATCCCTTTCAAATACAAGAACCTTAGTTTTTATTACCATTCAAACGGAGACCTTTATTAAATTAAGTATGCAATCTTTATTAAATTTTAAGCATTTGTATAAGGGTGAACTTTTGACCAGGCTTCGTTACTCCAAGCCAACTTCGTTCGTCCAAACCAAAACATGGTTGATTTTTACTATGAGTAAGGATAGTTACAAAAACTTGCATTTTTGTCTACGTAGCATTTGAAATACTAAAATCTTTACGCTGGGAGAAAATAGACAATAACATTTGGACGGACATACACGATAATTCTATCCTATTAATTACTATTGTAAATATGTAATTTTTTATTTGTGGATTTAGATGTTTGGCAGTTTGTTAATTACGCGAAAACAGCTATGAGATTTATAAGATATTTGGCGTACGATTAATTTTTTTTAAATCTAGATCAAAATAAGTGTTTTTTTTTATTATCTATGTGTTTATTTTTGTGTTTAGATCTGAAGCATAATATTGCTGAAATCTTATCATGAATGATGTTGCTTCTTGCTTCTTTATACAAACCTCATTATGGAACCTTATATGGAGAACGACTATCGATAAACGAATGTACATTTTTAATTCATACAAAATATATTAAATTTAATTTAAAGGCAAATTCTTAGTATGACATGTAATGTCTAAGTGCAAATGTAGTGACGTAAAACATTAAACAAAAAATATAAGATACGATAATAAAAAGTCACGATAGCCGAGTGGTTGGGTGGTCGGAATTTTGAGTCATGAGACCCGAGTTCGATCCCCACGTGGCAGGCTCGTAACAATGGGTTTTCAAAAACTTATGTTCGAATTATATCGTTGGCTTGGACATAAAGACGGCGACGGGCTCACCCCCAGTCACGTCGTCTCGAAAATATCTTCGCTGGAAGGTGGGTCGAAGGGACTTGTCTAGACTAGACTTCTGTCTACCCCTGTATTGGGAATTGCGTGAAGATATTACAATATACTTATAAATGTGTTTACATAATTAAATTCCACATATACATACATACGAGTAAAATCATTCGTATTCATCGCACAAATATTTGCCCCTAGCGTGATTAGAGTCTGCAACTTTTAGCTTCGAAGGCAGGGACATTAAAGCTACTGTTCGCCTATACAAATCTTTTTGCCTTTATCCAAAACTAAAGTTTTGTGATGTGATTTATTCAAGTTGTTAGTCTAATACTTCTCCTCCACAAAATAAAAAAAAATCTGAATTAAAATTAGTTTCCTTTCGAAAAGTCGAACAATTTCTCAAGAATTAAAATCTTGATTGAAAAAGTTACGAGTCATTTCTTTACGTAAGACACTTAACAACCCCTAAAAACAATCAATTACCGAAAGTTTGGATTACTTCGGATTGTGAATGCAAGTGAGACGAAAAATTAAATTTTTTGGCTTGTTTATGGAAATGATGGAATTTTTTTTAAATTCAGCATTAAACTTTTACTAAGGTGTAAAATTAATTAGGTAATATATAAAAATTATTTTAAAGCATATTTGACTGAACTTTTTGTTATTAAAAAAATAGAAAGTTTTGAAATCAACTGACAAGGGCCAATAAAATAGTGAGGTTTTAAAATTTTCAACCGTTGCGTGAAGGACACGGTGGCTCGGAGGTAAAAGCGTTACCACGGCATGGCAGAGGTCGCAGGTTGGTTATGCGCCTGGGTCAGTTAATGTTTTAAGTTTTTTTAAGTGTCTTTAATGTTATTAACAAAAGTATTCATTAAAAGTAATTTATTCGTAACTAATTCTAGCTAAAATTAATTTCGTTACATCAGAATTATGTTCATTAACTTATATAAATCTTAGTTTTAAAATATACATACTATTGTTTGCACAGAAAATTATGAAGGCGCTGTAGACTGTTTCATCTTACATAAGTATATTTGAAGCATTTCTACTGGTTGTAACTTTGAGGAAATAATAGAAATAATCAAACCGTGCTCCTCTGAACTACCATCCATTCTATATGCAAATTACAGTTCCGCTATGAGAAAGAAAGGGTTGTTTGTGTTCTCTATTTGAAATACTTATTTTTCTTTTACATCAATGATATCACATTTACATATTAATAAGTAGTTGAAACTATTTGGATAAAAACAAAACAAACTGTTTGAAAAGTATCATTATGGCGATGATTTTATCGACGCCCTCAGTGGTAGAGTGGCGTACACAACGGTTTTCAAGGTATGCTCTGATGAACCGGATTTGATTCCCGGGTGTACTCTATTGTCTTGTTTGTCTACTGTGTTTTCTCAGGTGGTGTGTTATTTCTGATTTCATAATAAAACTGTGTAGTCAGTAACTTTGGGTTTAGAACAATGTATTTTTTTATCCATTGAATGTTTTATCTTAAAAATGTTGATGGCATCTTTTTATGTTAAGACTCTTTTAATAACAGAACCAGAAGCTCTTTGGATGATGAAGGGCTCCTGTTTCCATAAATATTCCTTCATATCCTAAAATATATTCACATATTTTCTTATATATTCCTTTTGGTGAGGACATCATATTCATCCGTCTACCTCTATTGCTCTCGTTCAGTTCTAGAAGACTGGAATGCAACCCTACAATAAATGAATAAATATAGAACAAGATTAAAAACAGAAAAACAAGTTAGTTTATTTTTCACTAACGAATCATTCGTAATTATAAAGTAAATGGGATATATTGAATAAAAATCTCTTGAAACTTACAGAAGTATGATTCAGCACTTAAAGTGCTGTGTTCAGCACTAAAGGTGAAGATTGGTTTAAATTTTAAAGTGCTTGCAGAAAGTTAAGATGGACGATGGATGGAAAACTTGAGAATTAAACAACACAATATATTATTTCGTTGTAACCTAAAGTAAAAAAAGCAAACACCTACCTGCTCCGAAAAGATCAATCAAGAAATAAAATTTCTTGATTGATCTTTTCGGATTTTTCTTAGGTTACTGATACTGGCGTAGACAGAGGTCTAGACAATTAAGTGCTTTCACTGAAGCTTATTTGTGACAACGTGAAGTGTGCAGCGTGTTGCAGGCTTTGTTTCTAAGACTACAGTACAAAATACTACTAATATATATATATATATATATATATATATATATATATATATATATATAATATATATATATATATAATATATATATATATATATATATATATATATATATATATATATATATATATATATATATATATATATATATATATATATATATATATATATATATATATATATATATATATATATATATATATATATATATATATATATATATATATATATATATATATATATATATATATATATATATATATATATTTAACAAAATTATGCCTCTGGCGAGATTCAAACCCGCAACACTTACATTTGAATGCAATGTCACTACCAAGTAGAATATGCGATAAAATAATCCAATTTATTCTTCGTCTGCCTCTTCGACTACCGAAGTTTGGCAGTCAGCTTTGTTTTTTTATAATATAATATTAATAGTACTATGAATAAGCTGACCCGAATTCGATCCCCAGGTACCATCTGGTCTCATACCAATGGGATTTTTAAAACTTGCCTACTATTTACAACAAAAGAAGTTGGCTTGAACATAAAGATGGCGAAGGCTCACCACGTGTCACGTTGTCCCAAAAAATATCTTCGATGAAAGGTGGTTCGAAAGCACATACTTGTTTAAACTTCTGTTCATATTGATTATATTTTCATAGCTCTCTATATTGACTGCTCTAGTATGAGGAATGGCGTACAGATATATTTTATGTCTTATTGTGAAACAAATGAGCAGTAAGAGGATATCTCCGTAATTTCTTTCCTCTGTTTCTTACCTCTTATATAAATTCCAATACGACAAGGTGGATGATTAAAAAAATACTATCGATAAACAAATACATGCTCTTATTTAATTTGTGTAATAATGTAATAATTTCATATAATGATTTCTTGTATTTACGCGAATACTACACATTTTAAATAAAACTATTTTCGGATTTTATGGCGTTTTTTAACTAGTTTTTACAAACTATTTTTATTTCCAGGCGTTTCGTATGCTTTATAGCATCCGTGGTCACGGGGATCAATAATATAAATGCTCCCGATGATAGAGCTGTTTCTGTGTATGACATTTGACAAGAAGGGTCATTGCTTAGAATGAGTTCGACTACGAAGAAACATTTCGTCACGGAACGTTTGCGTTTTAATTTGCTGCAATTCTTCACGTATTTCTCAATATCCTACTGGAGTATTCCCGAGACTTCAGTATAGACATAGGTCTCTCTCTCTCTCTCATTTTTTTTTTAAATTTGGCTTTCTGTGATTTTAGAAGGCCTTAGAGTGTCCCCCTCCCCCCAGAATTGGAAGAGGGGTGTGTGTGTGAGCCTCCGGTTACCTGCACTCACCAAACGAAACGGAGAACTTTCTCAGACTCCTACTTCACGCCGGTATTCTGCGAGGTCGTGGTATTTCCCCGGTCGAGCCGGCCCATTCATGCAAAAACAAAAGCTGGTGCGTGGCTCTACCACTGTTAAAACCCGAGTGTGAGATCCGAGTTTGATCCCCAGGTGGCAGGCTCGTACCAATGGGTTTTTCAAAAACCTATGTACGAATTACATCGTTGGCTTGGACATAAAGACGGCAACGGGCTCACCAACTATCACGTTGTCCCGAAAATATCTTCGGTGGCAGGTGGGTCGAAGGGACTTCATTTGTCTAGACTAGACCTCTGTCTACCCCTGTATTGGGAATTGCGAGAAGATATTTATTCCTAAATAACAATCGTATCGTTTTACAACTGTAAAATATCATTTAAAATTTACAAAAAAGGGATACCCACAGAGTTCCTTTGGCCCAAGTCGTCGCCGTTAAAGTCACCTCAATAAGAAACGGTGGTAGATTTAAAAATAGCATGTTTTGTCTCCTCCATGGAGGTCGTCATGTTTTAAAAACATTTATTTTAATGTTAAAACACGTGCGATGTGGAGAGTACCGCTTAATTTAGAGAATCCATGTGTGTCCAAGAAGTGAGTAATAAAGAAAGCCTAACAATGTTAAGAACAACTGAGGTTGGTCAGTCGGTAACTATTCTTAACTCTTACAAACGGTACAAATGAGCTTTTATATGTTATTTTATTATAGCCTTATTTTGTTTTCTTACTAGGTCAATAGCAAGTTCAGAAAATGAATGTTTTAGGTAATGAATGTGATTATAATTGAAAAAAAAAAACCTATTAGGTTGTATTTATTTATAAAATCCACTGCGGGACATAGGCTTCTCCCATAAGGGAGAGTTTGACATAATAACCACGCTTTGCAAGAGGATTACTAGACATCTGCTGCTATCCCTCATCGGTCTGCTTAATTATGGTCACGCTTTTTCTAGATGGTTATTTGTCCATTTGTTTGTAGCCATTACTACTTGCAAGGGGTTTCACTTAGTTGCCTCTTACGAAACACACGGAAAGAAAGAAAAGGGGGTGGTATATTATGTATGCCTATCACTGTAGCACACGGAATTGTGTTTAACACATTATATTTGATCGGCGGAAGACGGCGACTGGTTCACCACCTGTTACGTTGTACCGAACAATCTCTGATTAAAATTGTATCGAAGGGAATTGTACAGTATCATGTTATTGACTTACTCAATAACATGTATTGAGTAAGTTGTAAAAGTGTGATAAAATTAGATGGGAATTTGGCTGAAGAGAGAGAAGAAACAAAATCATATTTTAGCAAAATAAATTTAACTGATGGTATATATAGAACACCTGAAATATTTTATATGTTATTTTATTATAGCCTTATTTTGTTTTCTTACTAGGTCAATAGCAAGTTCAGAAAATGAATGTTTTAGGTAATGAATGTGATTATAATTGAAAAAAAAAACCTATTTGTATAGGTTGTATTTATTTATAAAATCCACTGCGGGACATAGGCTTCTCCCATAAGGGAGAGTTTGACATAATAACCACGCTTTGCAAGAGGATTACTAGACATCTGCTGCTATCCTCATCGGTCTGCTTAATTTTGGTCACGCTTTTTCTAGATGGTTATTTGTCCATTTGTTTGTAGCCATTACTACTTGCAAGGGGTTTCACTTAGTTGCCTCTTACGAAACACACGGAAAGAAAGAAAAGGGGTGGTATATTATGTATACCTATCACTGTAGCACACGGAATTGTGTTTAACACATTATATTTGATCGGCGGAAGACGGCGACTGGTTCACCACCTGTTACGTTGTACCGAACAATCTCTGATTAAAATTGTATCGAAGGGAATTGTACTGTATCATGTTATTGACTTACTCAATAACATGTATTGAGTAAGTTGTAAAAGTGTGATAAAATTAGATGGGAATTTGGCTGAAGAGAGAGAAGAAACAAAATCATATTTTAGCAAAATAAATTTAACTGATGGTATATATAGAACACCTGAAATATTTTATATGCTATAAATATAGAGGTAGACTATCGACAAACAAGCGTATGTGCGTATATCGATGTAGAAATGATTTAAATTGATTAATATTATATAAATTGTAAAAACAATAGGGCATTCGAATATTAGTCTTATATTTTTTATAATTGTCGCTACCCATTACTATTACAACAATAAACTCTTCTAAAATTCACAATGTATACGTTGATTATACGAACACTCGGCTTAATTTATAAGAAATCATTTAAATGCAAAGCGTAACATCTATTTAGCCAATGTTAATTTTTTTTTCTTGTTAGGATTTTATACGAATTTAAGATTAAGACAAATTCTATTATATCTAGGAATTTTAGACGTTTTGTTGGAAATAAGACGTTTGTTTTATCGTGCCAAGTCACTTATTCCAATATTTATGGATGGATATAAATAGTGGGACGAGTGAAAGTAAATTTAAATTTATTTAAAGATGAAGTTCCATCAAGAGACCACAATCATGAGTATTCAATATTAAATACATTTTATTAGGATTAGAGATAAATTAAATTGGATGAGGAGAGAGGTCGAATGAATTCGAGTCAAGAACCCGAATTCGATCCCGTGGAGTTAGGCTCGTATTATATAAAGGTAGTATATAGATTATTATAGTTTACTTTACCTAATTTATTAATTATTTTTATTAACATATTATTATGCCGCGTCAAAACTTGGCATAAGATTCCACACGAAAAACATAACCCTTCCTTGGAAGTCGGAAAAAATATAACAAAAGTTTAATAAATGCTGTCATAAAATAATAGTAATAATTAAAGTCACGATAGCCGAGTGGTTGGGTGGTTGGAATTTCGAGTCAATAGACCCGAGTTCGATCCCCAGTTGGTAGGCTCGTACCAATGAGTTTTTCAAAAACTTATGTACGAATATCGTTGGCTTGGACATAAAGGCGGCGACGGGCTCACCACCTGTCACGTTGTCCCGAAAATATCTTCGGTGAAAGGTGGGTCGAAGGGACTTAATTGTCTAGACTCGACCTCTGTCTACCCCTGTATTGGGAATTGCGTGAAGATATATTTTTTTTTATATATAAAATAATAGTACCTTAATTTTTCTGTAATTTTGTGTTACGCTTCAATTGTTTCCAAATTAATATTTAATTGGTGAAACTTTGAAATGCTGTGCGTTTTCTAGAAATGTTTTATACATTTTGAGGTTGTAAATTTTCCTTAACTTCCTTAAGTGCACCGCATACTATACAAACAGCAGATACACTTTTATGGCAAATAGAAATAAAACTTTCTCATTCCATGCTTGTTTTGTAACATTATTCACAGACCTTAAGTTAGTGAAAGCATATGACAAAAAAATGAAATCGAAAAAAAAAATACAATTGAATACATTTACATTACCGGAATATAAATATGTTTTTTATCTTTACGCAACTTCCCAAACTGAGGTGTGGACATTGAAGCCATTTCGACCCTTATTAGACCAAATATTATTTGGAACCGTGACAGGCGACGAGCCTATCGGCGTCTTAGTGTCCAAGCTAACAATCCAAATATAAACATCTGTGACACGAGTATAAAACTTAATTTATGTAACAGTGTTACAATTAACTGATTATTAACGATTACGTAAAAAATTCAATGTCAATACATACATAGATAGAGACAACAACACATGCATTGCTCTGATCCCAAATTTAATCGCTAAAGTACTTGTATTATGGGAAACAACGAAGGTATACTCAGACCGAAAAATACGATTATTCGGCTATTTTTTTGGACTATTTTCTCTACGAATATAGATCCTGAAAGCTATGAGATGGCGACAACATGAAAACCGATGTGTACGCCACTCGTCAAACGTATACGACGTAAAACAGTAAATTTTACTTAATTATAGTTATACTTTATGATAGTTAGAACTCAACACTGAGCTTTTGCATACTCTTACTGAAAACAGTCTTTGAAACGACAAACGTTTTTAATTTTCACGAGTGCTTTAAATGTAGCGCTGTGTAGCAATGTTCATGTAAATGGCTTCTTTCTACTTATGTAAAAAAAAAACGCAAAATATGTGCTCTGAATATAGTTATTTATGTTATGTTTTTAAATTTTTATATGCATCTTTATTATTTTATAAAAAACTGTCTTCAGTTCTAGAGTTTTGAGTGGGAATGACGTATTTTTAAGTTGGTAGACTGCTTATATGACGAGGATCTGAGTGGTTGAGAACCACACTGAGAAAATACGTATTGCCGCCAAATAGCAATATAACAACTGATGTGTTCCGGTTTGAAGGTTTATAGAGAGCTAATGTGATCGCAGGCTAAGCATTCTCCTCGTCGTTCACTCAAAAGTGAAAACGCATCATAAACATCTTTTAAATGTACAAAGTGTTCCTAGTCACTACTCTGATCTTCTAGCATCCATTAATAGTAAGTACCTTGATGCACCTCATCTCTGAGACTTTTCTTAAACCTTCTTCCGTCTACCCAGTTCGCCTTGCCTGGCTATATTCTTATCCGAAATGATCGAATCGGTAGAGGTTGTGGTGGTGTTGCCATCTACCTTCGCACCGATATTCGGTACAAAATCGTCAGTGTCTCCGTCTGCGTATTCTGGTTCTGCTGAATACTTATTCCTTGAAATATCTTTTAAATAATTCAAAATTCTGCTTCGTATTTTTACAGTCCCAATTTATCCATTGACTACTTTGACGATCTAGATAAAGCTGCTGATCTCGTCCCATATATGACCATGTAATATTAATGGGCGATTTTAATACTTGTCTGTTAAAAATGATTCTCGTGCTTCTCGATTAACAACTCTCTTAAATTCTTTTCAGCCTACAGCTCTTACCCCTTTCTGCCACCCATCATTTTCCTAATTGCATTCCTCTTCTTGATCTGATGATCGTTTCATCGCCCAGTAATGTAATCTCTCATGGCCAAATAACTACTTTTTCTTATCATGATCTGGTCTATCTTTCTTACCGCATTCGAACACCAAAACTCAAACCGCAATATCTTTTCTTCGTAGTTATAAGGCATAGACTTGGAGGCATTGCAGCGTGATGCTGTCGCCATAGACTGGACTTCAATAGTAAATAGTAATAATGTTGATGAAAAGGTTAGTGGTTTCACGAAGATTGTATTAACTTTGTTTAACAAGCATGCACCGATCCGAAGTGTTAGAGTTAAGCGAAATCCTGCGCCGTGGCTCACTAGTGATATAAAGGAGCGTATGGCTCTTCGTGATAAAGCTAAAAGAAAGTATAAACGTTTTCCTTCTGATAGAAATTTAAATTATTTTAAAGTATTACGAAATCGCTGCAATCGTATGTGTAGAGATGCAAAGAGACGCTATTTCCATGATTCTCTCATTAATCGTAGCCCATCTGATGTGTGGAGATTTTAAAGTCTAATGGTATCGGAAGGCCTCCTACAATTATATGTAGGGATATCGACATAAGCGATCTTAACAAGCATTTTTCCCAATCTTCCTCAGTCTTAGATCCTTATGTCAAGTCCCTAACGTTGCGTGCACTTTCCGACCTTCCAAAGCCATCTTCCACCTATTTCAATTTCACCTCTGTTTCAGAGGAATGTGTGAAGAAGTCTATTCTGTCGATTTCTTCAACATCAGCTGGCAGCGACAATATGTGCTCTAGAATGATAGTTTTAATTATGTCATCAGTACTTCCTGTTCTTACCCATATATTCAACTACTCTTTATCCACTTGTACCTTTCTTTTGGACTGGAAACAGGCACTTATCATACCTCTTCCTAAAGTTTCCTCTCCTACTGTGATGTCCCATTTTAGGCCGATTTCTATTTTATCTTTTCTTTCTAAAGTTCTAGAGCACATTGTTCATACTCAACTATCCGACTTTCTATTTTCTAATTCACTTTTATGTCCTTTTCCAATCTGGTTTCCGGCCCAGCCACAGTACTGTTACTGCCCTTCTTAAAGTAACTGATGATATTCGCTGGGCTATGGAAACAAATAAACTAACTATACTAGTGTTGCTAGATTTCAGCAACGCTTTTTCTTCTGTCGATTTTGATATCTTACTTGGAATACTTCAAACAATAAATATTTCTTCTACCTCTATAAAATGGTTTGATTCATATCTTCGGGGTCGCTCGCAGTGTGTTCGCATTGAGAATTCTTTTTCTGACTCTTGCGAACTTAACACCGGCGTGCCTCAGGGTGGCGTTCTCTCCATTACTTTTTCCGTTTTTATTAACTCAATCACTTCAGTTATTACTGCTAATTTCCATCTCTATGCAGACGATTTGCAGCTTTATCGCCATTTTTCTCCGGCAGAAGCAGATCTAGCCATTGCTTCTGTTAATGAAGATTTAAATCGGATCAATTCCTGGTCCAAATCTTTGGGTTGAAGCTTAATGCTTGTAAATCACAAGCCATAATAATTGGTAGTAGATACGCGCGAAATCTCGTAAATTTCTACCATATGCTCAGTAAAGTTAGGCGATATGCAAATACCTTATACTGACACTGTAAAGGATCTTGGGATAACAATATCATCTAATTTATCCTGGCGTGCTCATGTTAGTGAAGTCAGTCGCAAGGTTAATTATTCGTTCCATTCTTTAAAATGCCTTCAAGGTATATTGCCCTTAAAAACGAAAATCTCTCTGGCTCAAACGCTCATTCAACCCATCATAGACTACGCTGACGCCTGTTACTTGATGCTACGGAGGAGCTTCTAAATAAGCTTGAGCGCTTGCAAAACTTGTGTATACGTTTTATCTTTGGTCTTCGAAAGTATGAACATGTCTCTAAATTTCGCAACGATCTCAAGTGGCTCCCTATACGCTTTGAAGGAACACTAGGATTTTATGTCTGCTATTTAATATTCTACATTGTCCAACAGCACCATCTTACCTCCGCGAGCGATTCAGCTTTGCTCGTCCACCTTCAGCGCCCTGTCGTTCCCACCCAAAACTCTTCAAAAATTCCCTACCCACAAAAGTGCCTCCTATTCTGACTCTTTCACTGTTCATGCAGTAAGACTATGGAACCTGCTTCCACCGAATATTCATGATGCTAAAACTATTTCTGCTTTTAAGAAAAGAGTTAAGGATCATTATCTCTCCTTGGCAGTATGAATATATATATATTTCTCATTGTACTTAGTTTTGATATTTATGTACGTATATACATGTATGTATTTATGTGTGTATGTATATATATATGTATATATTTTAATGTATTTAAGTATGTAATATGTATACATATGTGTGTATATCTGTTTATATATGTATATTGTATTTTTGATTATTGAATATGCATTTTTTTTTTGTACACCATTGTCAACTATTTTGTAACCAATTTCCAGTCACAGGTCTGCTGGAAGAAATTTCTATAGAAATAAGCAGGTCCTTTGTACAAATTCACCTCATAATTATATATCCACTGTTTTGTGTCTTCTGTGTACATAAATTATTAAATAAATAAATAAATAAAATAACAAAAGTTTAATAAATGCTGTCATAAAATAATAGTACCTTAATTTTTCTGTAATTTTGTGTTACGCTTCAATTGTTTCCAAATTAATATTTAATTGGTGAAACTTTGAAATGCTGTGCGTTTTCTAGAAATGTTTTATACATTTTGAGGTTGTAAATTTTCCTTAACTTCCTTAAGTGCACCGCATACTATACAAACAGCAGATACACTTTTATGGCAAATAGAAATAAAACTTTCTCATTCCATGCTTGTTTTGTAATATTGTTCACAGACCTTAAGTTAGTGAAAGCATATGACAAAAAAATGAAATCGAAAAAAAAAATACAACTGAATACATTTACATTACCGGATTATAAATATGTTTTTTATCTTTACGCAACTTCCCAAACTGAGGTGTGGACATTGAAGCCATTTCGACCCTTATTAGACCAAATATTATTTGGAATCGTGACAGGCGACGAGCCTATCGGCGTCTTAGTGTCCAAGCTAACAATCCAAATATAAACATCTGTGACACGAGTATAAAACTTAATTTATGTAACAGTGTTACAATTAACTGATTATTAACGATTACGTAAAAAATTCAATGTCAATACATACATAGATAGAGACAACAACACATGCATTGCTCTGATCCCAAATTTAATCGCTTAAGTACTTGTATTATGGGAAACAACGAAGGTATACTCAGACCGAAAAATACGATTATTCGGCTATTTTTTTGGACTATTTTCTCTACGAATATAGATCCTGAAAGCTATGAGATGGCGACAACATGAAAACCGATGTGTACGCCACTCGTCCACAGAGTCGTCAAACGTATACGACGTAAAACAGTAAATTTTACTTAATTATAGTTATACTTTATGATAGTTAGAACTCAACACTGAGCTTTTGCATACTCTTACTGAAAACAGTCTTTGAAACGACAAACGTTTTTAATTTTCACGAGTGCTTTAAATGTAGCGCTGTGTAGCAATGTTCATGTAAATGGCTTCTTTCTACTTATGTAAAAAAAACGCAAAATATGTGCTCTGAATATAGTTATTTATGTTATGTTATTAAATTTTTATATGCATCTTTATTATTTTATAAAAAACTGTCTACAGTTCTAGAGTTTTGAGTGGGAATGACGTATTTTTAAGTTGGTAGACTGCTTATATGACGAGGATCTGAGTGGTTGAGAACCACACTGAGAAAATACGTATTGCCGCCAAATAGCAATATAACAACTGATGTGTTCCGGTTTGAAGGTTTATAGAGAGCTAATGTGATCGCAGGCTAAGCATTCTCCTCGTCGTTCACTCAAAAGTGAAAACGCATCATAAACATCTTTTTAAATGGACAGATGAAGTCACTTACTTTTAGGTAGATTGTAGGCTCGTTTTTCACCATTGCTGTGATCGCCAAGCGTGGCGATTCTTTTTTTTTATAGAAAAGGGGGGCAAACGACCAGGCGGCACACGTGATTGTAAGTGATTACCGCCGTCCATGAACACCCGTAATACCAGAGGCATAGCAGATGCGATGCCGGCCTTCGAGTGAACATTTAGAAGAGGGGGGAGGGCGCTCCGGTTACATGCACTCACCAGACTAAACGCAGAAGTTTGTTATAATTCTACTTCACGCCGGTATTCTGTGAGGTTGTGGTACTTCCCCGGTTGAGCCGTCCCATTCATGCAACAACAAAAGAGAATAGAATTAAAAGAAAATAATAGATTAGAATTCAGGCGAATTCTTCTTAAGACGCCTTATATCCTGCAGTGAACTCGTAAACGACGTATAGTTAGTAAGTAAAAACGTTCTAGTTTCAATTTGAAATACGTAAAGTTAGAAAAAAATCTATTTATAGAATATTGCTGGGGAGCTGTGTGATTGATATCACTGTTTTATGTTATGTTCGTAGTGGTCTAGACACCGAAGTGTTGGAAATTTGGGAGAACAATTTAGTCTCTAACAAACATGTTAAGTTTTTGGCTTCTTCTCCTTTTTTGTAAGTCTTACAGTAAATTTGTATTAATTAGTTAAGTAAGAAAAGTAAGTACTGCTAAACATTACTCCTCGACAAAAAAGTCACGACAGTCAAGTGGTTGAGTGATCGGAATTCGAGTCAAGAGACCCGAGTCCGATCCCTAGGTGGTAGGCTCGTGCTGTAGAGGGTTATCAAAACTTGTATGATTTATATTGTTAGCTTGGACATAAAGATGGAAACGGGCTCACCACCTTCCACCCTTATCCAAAAATTGGTTTCGATGAGACGTGGGTCGAAATTACTTAATTATCCAGACCTCTGTCTACTGGGCTATTAGGAAGGGCGTGAAGATAAAATAACACACCACAAGTTCTCATAATGAAAAGAGGTTAGTTACCTTCAGTATATTACATGAGTTACGAATAGTTAACGACCTAAGTTAAGCCGTGGATAGGTTTCTTCCTATGTTTTCCATGTTTCTTCTTAAGATACATTTTTCTTTGTGTCTTAAGTTTCGAGGAAGTAACTTTTCCGTGCTTCTTTATAATCAAAAATTCAAATAAGGACAACATCACACACACAGCGCTGATCTAAAAAATACGAAGAAATCAAAGAGGTCTGTTTACAACAATGTTTTTGCACTTTGCGTTCTAAACATCTTAGCTTTTTAACTTTTAACGTGTGGAGAGTGAAACTGTATTCATCCCACGAACAGCCATTATTCTCCGACAATGACTGGCAATTCTTAATGTCAGCTCGGAAAATGTAGATCGAGCCATACAACGAAATACTAAAATGTACCTAAATCGAAGTGGACAAAGCTTAAATTTATTGTTTTATTTATTTATTTATCTGGTTTACTTGTGTGCCGTTTTGTAATAGAGATATAGCGAAGTCACGTGAAAATTAAGATATTTCATGTGTAAGTGACATTTTATTGGAGCCTTCTACAATTTTAGGACCCCTTGTACGCATGCATGAATTTATAGTCAAGACTACAAGTACTTATAAAAGTGTTTTGTGAAATTTTAGCACGAAATATTATATAGGTTAAAATTTGTGCAAAAACATTTTATAAAACGAAACTGTACCTTCCTGTTTTCTATGGCGTCACCGACACTGAGGTTCCGGGTTCGATACCCGGGCGGGTCCATGTAGAAACAAATTTTCTAAGTTTTTTCGGATCTGGGTGTTTGTGGTACGTTAGTTCTTTCCTATTATATATATCCTATATCTCACTTCATTATTACTTTGTAAGTCACGATAGCCGAGTGGTTGTGTGGTCGGAATTTCGAGCCAAGAGACCCGAGTTCGATCCCCAGGTGGCAGGCTCGTACCAATGGGTTTTTCAAAAACTTATGTACTATGGTATGGCTTATGTACTATATATCGTTGGTTTGGTCATAAAGACGGCGACGGGCTCACCACCTGTCACGTTGTCCCGAAAATAGCTTCGGTGGAAGGTGGGTCGAAGGGACTTAATTGTCTAGACTAGACCTCTGTCTGTCCCTGTATTGGGAATTGCGTGAAGATATTTATATTTATTTATTCGAAGGCAAACACACAACTACGCTGTCGAGTAATATACTAGATAGTACTTTTCTCTCAACGTGTATGCAAAATACGCTTAAGGCTTTACTTGGGAATAACTAGAGAACCACATCTAAATACTTGAAATACATAAACTATCCAAGGGGTAAGTAATGAGAATAGTTCGAATATTTTAAAATTTATTTGAAATGTCTGGAATATTCCGGGTATTCGATTATTACTAAACTTTCGATTTTCTGATCTATTCGCTGAAATATATCTCTGTCTATATTTAGTGCTCTTGTTATTTGTTGGTCGATATAATTAATAAGTTGCATAGTTTCAGCGACCTTAGTTGGAAGGGTTAGTTTCTCAGAAATTATTAAATTAATTTTGTCATCAGATGTTACGAAGTTATACTACTATACATTTGTATAACTTCTTTAAACATATAGGAAAAATGTATGTATAAACATGGCTTTGTATTTGTATAGCCTTGTGATATTTCCCAAATGAAGTACCAGATCATAACTAAGCAGAATGATACATACATATAGAAAGAAATATAAGAATCGAGTGTACATTTTTTATTTACTGCGACTTCTTGTATTGAGACAGGATCACTTTTTATATGTACATATAACTCTTATGGGATGAAAATAAGATCAGTTTTAGTTTAATGTAGTGACATTTTAATTTTGTATATCGAATTGTTTTTACAGAGCAGTAGCTGAAAGAGAAAATAAAAATATTTTAATTTCTTTTCTTTAGTGTTGTGCTTTAAGAGTTTTCGAAGTTGAAATATTTGTATGAAAACCGGTAACATTTAATGTAGCAACAGAGTTCAGGCTATCTGTATAATTTTGTACAAGTTGAGCGCGTCTGACTTATTCAGAACCATAGGAACTACAGAATCGAAATGACTGAAATAATTAATAGTTTAAAAAAACTAAAAAACACGCTTTTTATAGAAAACTGAACTAAAAATAGAAAATAAATTTGAATTTAGAATAGCGTTAAAAATTTCAATAAATATAAATTAATAATAGTGTGAATAAAAAAGCATGGTGACACTAGAATTATTTATTAAAATTAATTTTTTATTTTATGGTTCAGTTTTCTATAAAAAGCGTGTTTTTTAATTTTTTTAAACTATTATTTATTTTTACTTTTTAGTTATCAAATTAGTGTATTGTCATCGGTCTTCGATAAATCTACAAAGTTTGAATGAAATCTGGCCGTTTAAAGTGGGTCAAAATCGCGCCCAAAAAAGTCGGTTACAAACATACCAACATACCAGTGAAGCTAATGTAAAGCGTGTAAAAAGAAATATCTTAATGCGATAAACATAATACACGAGTAAGCAGAAATCCAGACAATTAAGTCCTTTCGACCCTCCTTCCACCGAAGGCATTTTTTGGGACAATGTAAATTGTGGATAAGTTTTCAAAGAAACTTCTGAGATAGAACTCGGGTCTCTTGACTCATATTATATACTCTCATTACTCACATGATACTCTTGACTTTTTGAGTCCCAATAGCCAAATAGTTTGGTGATCGAATCGATTCGAAATGAATGAAACTAAATAAATTATAACAGAATGCAGATTAAAGTAAAACACAAATTCCAAATTCCAAATGTGTAGAGTACATACTCGTACCTAATATACACTCATCTTAAATGCGTTAAACCCTAAATGCGTTCACGCCTATGTGATATTTAATTATTCTCTCGTGACTTTTGTCCCGTGACTTACCCGAGTATTTTGTAAATATTAATTCATCATAAAGACTAAATATCACAAAGAATTTGCATAAAATTAAACAACCTGGTACCAGATACATCAAAAAAATATTCACCCCTAGATAAAGCAAGGTGTCTCCATTCATGGACTATCTACACCATAAGCCATTTGCCGTACTATACAGTGGTCAACTATTTTACTTTAAATTGATACCAGATAAATTTTTCGGTCCTCTAGATTTATTAATTTCATTTGATAAAGACTCATGTTAATCAGATGAATAACTGAAAAATTTTTACAGTTTTTTATCTTTAAGCTTTATCCTTGAATTGTGGTATCAGGGGGTGTATAGAGACAACGAAATCTTTTTGGCCCACCATTCACCGAAGCTAATCTGAGACAACGTGACAGGTGGAGAGCACATCGCTGTCTTAGTGCCCAAACGAACGGCACAAAATATTTATATACCTAGTAACATAAATATACAAATATCCTTGACTGGAGTACCATTTACAGGATTCGAAACTTTAGCTTCAAAGTTAGGGTTAGTACCAACTAGGCTATAGGCTCTTCAAGTATTTTGTTTCAATTTTAAGTAAAAAGACTATTAAAAAAATTGTTGTTACGCTTAAAATATAAAATGTTTTCGTAATTATTTAATTTAACAGTTTTGCTTCGTGCTATTAAATGAGTAACGACAGTAATTAGTTAAAATGTGGCACGCTAACGGCAAAATGGATCGTTAATGTAACGTAATATGCAATATGAAATAATGCGTAACTGTACTGGAAATACCGTATTATACACATAAATATATATACAGAGACAACGTTACATACCTTGCTCTACTGAAAATTAAGTACTTAGAACACTTGTATTATGGAATCGGAAACAACGACCGTATCACAAACACCCAGAACAGAGAAAATGTAGAAAAAGCGTTTCCTACATTGAATCGTCCGGGAATCGAACTCGAAACCTCAGTGTTGGTGACGCTGTAGAAAATTGGTAGGTTTTTTTTATAGAAAAGGGATGCAAACGAGCAGGTGGCTCACGTGATGGTAAGTGATTACCGCCGCCCATGAACACCCGCAATACCCAAGGGGTAGCAGATGCGTTACTGGCCTTAGGGTGCCCCCACAGAATTGGGGTTGGGGGGTGTGTGGGCCTCTGAGTTATTTGCACTCACCAGACGTAACTACCATTTACGCCTGGTGAGTGCGTTTATTATTTTTACGTTTGGAATCATTTTTCCAAACGTAACTGGTTTTATTTTCATGAACAATTCGAAATTCGAATTCAATAAACTTTTTTGTGGCCAGCATTCTAAAAGAAGAGTTTTTACTGTGTGACAATACTTATGACCTGACTGTGTATATTTGAATATTTATCTGTGTAAGTATTTTGTACCATTGGCTTGGACTCTAAGACGGCGATGGGCTGACGTCATATCTATTGTCTCATACATTATATCATTGTCTCAAGTTTTCGGTAAAAGATAAGTGGATAGGACTTAATTTCTAGATTAAGTGGTAGTTAAGTCCCAATACTGGTGTTTTCCCAAACACCAGTATTGGGAAAATGTGTGAAGCAACATGCAACGCTAAAGTCGCTTTTGATATTCCTAGCTAAAACTCTGGATATAGGAATGCTTAAAAATATGCAGCGTGACATTTTATTTTAAAAAACAAAAATACCATTCAACAATAGAGCCATTTACAGCGCGCCCTTTTATCATTTATATGTAATAAAAAGAAATATATGTAATAAAAGACGACCATGTCTTGCACAGATTAACTTGTATATAAGATTCAGTTCAACATCTAACTCAGAGGTACACTGTGACAGGAAATTAATTAATATTTAGCCGAATCCCTGTCCTATTGTTGTACAGATTACACACGGTTTTGCTGAACGTGTCGCATCGATTTCTGTGAAATTAAGTATATTATATACACTTTATATACGAAGTCCCGATAGCCGAGTAGTTGGGTGATCGAAATTCGAGTCATTCCATCCGAATTCTATCCCCTGGTGGTAGGCTCTTACTAATGTTTCTTTCAAAACTGATGTACAATCTATACCGTTGACTTGGGCATAAATACAAAGACAAAAGTTCATACAAATCAATAAAATGTGTTTGATAACTCTGTTTATATTTCCACGCGGTTTATATACATACAGGTTGTTAGCACTGAACGTTTGCCTGAAGGAAAATTAAAGCAAGGATGGTGAATTTATGTACTTCCTTCAAACATCGCTTAGTATGTGTATGTTGAACAAATATCAGCCGTGTTCTCCTTAAGTATTTGAATTTGTAATATGAATATATAAAATGTTTTCGTAATTATTTAATTTAACAGTTTTGCCGCGTTATTAAATGAGTAACGACAGTAATTAGTTAAATGTGGCACGCTAACGGCAAAATGGATCGTTAATGTAACGTAATATGCAATATGAAATAATGCGTAACTGTACTGGAAATACCGTATTATACACATAAATATATATACAGAGACAACGTTACATACCTTGCTCTACTGAAAATTAAGTACTTAGAACACTTGTATTATGGAATCGAAACAACGACCGTATCACAAACACCCAGAACAGAGAAAATGTAGAAAAAGCGTTTCCTACATTGAATCGTCCGGGAATCGAACTCGAAACCTCAGTGTTGGTGACGCTGTAGAAAATTGGTAGGTTTTTTTTATAGAAAAGGGATGCAAACGAGCAGGTGGCTCACGTGATGGTAAGTGATTACCGCCGCCCATGAACACCCGCAATACCCAAGGGGTAGCAGATGCGTTACTGGCCTTAGGGTGCCCCCCACAGAATTGGGGGTGGGGGGTGTGTGGGCCTCCGGTTACCTGCACTCACCAGACGTAACTACCATTTACGCCTGGTGAGTGCGTTTATTATTTTTACGTTTGGAATCATTTTTCCAAACGTAACTGGTTTTATTTTCATGAACAATTCGAAATTCGAATTGAATAAACTTTTTTGTGGCCAGCATTCTAAAAGAAGAGTTTTTACTGTGTGACAATACTTATGACCTGACTGTGTATATTTGAATATTTATCTGTGTAAGTATTTTGTACCATTGGCTTGGACTCTAAGACGGCGATGGGCTGACGTCATATCTATTGTCTCATACATTATATCATTGTCTCAAGTTTTCGGTAAAAGATAAGTGGATAGGACTTAATTTCTAGATTAAGTGGTAGTTAAGTCCCAATACTGGTGTTTTCCCAAACACCAGTATTGGGAAAATGTGTGAAGCAACATGCAACGCTAAAGTCGCTTTTGATATTCCTAGCTAAAACTCTGGATATAGGAATGCTTAAAAATATGCAGCGTGACATTTTATTTTAAAAACAAAAATATACTTAAAATTTTTAAATTAATTTTATTAAATATTTTGAGCTAGATTTAGGGTCTGTTCGAAGCCTGGGGCTAACGGGCGGCGGTACCGTATAATATTATGTTACGTGAACGTATAAAATCATGATAGTGGGAATTACGAGTTAAGAGACCCGAGTTCGATCCCCAGGTGTTAGGCTCGTACCAATGGATTTTTCAAAAACTTATGTACGAATCATTTCGTTTGCTTGGACGAAAAGATGACGACGGGCTAACCAGCTGTCACGTTGTCCCGAAAATATCTTTGGTGGAAGGTGGGTCGAAGGGACTTAATTGTCTAGACCTCTGTCTACCCCTGTATTTGCCCCTGTAATTGCGTGAAGATATTTATTTTATTTATTTATAAGTATTTTTATTTAGTGAAAGCTGTTAATTTGGAATTACAAACGGATACTTAAATTATGTTCAGATGTGTAAATTCTATAATAAAAAACCTACAGATGACCTAAATTAAAATTCCTATTTTCAGTATCCCTTGCACGCCAAGTAAACAAAAATATACTTAAAATTTTTAAATTAATTTTATTAAATATTTTTGAGCTAGATTTAGGGGTCTGTTCGAAGCCTGGGGCTAACGGGCGGCGGTACCGTATAATATTATGTTACGTGAACGTATAAAATCATGATAGTGGGAATTACGAGTTAAGAGACCCGAGTTCGATATCCAGGTTGCAGGCTCGTACCAATGGGTTTTCACAAACCTGTGTACGAATTATATCGTTGGCTTGGACATAAAGACGGCGACGGGCTTGCGACGGGTCAAGTTGTCCCGAAAACATCTTTGATGCAAGGTGGATCGAAGGGACTTAATTGTCTAGACTAGACCTCTGTCTACCCCTGTATTGGGAATTGCGTGAAGATATTTATTTATTTATTTATGAAAGATAATGCAGAATAAGCACTTGCGACTGTTTTCAAAAAACTGTGATCAAAACTTGGCAATATTATTTATTTCGTCAAATTGAACTTAACCAAGAATCAATTCGTCGAAGTTATGTATTTTTAAGTTGGTAGGCTGCTTATATGACGAGGATCCGAGTGGGTGAGAACCACAAACTTACCTATTGCCCCCAAGTAGCAATGTGACAACTGATGAGTTCCAGTTTGAAGGTTTATAGAGAGCCAATGTAATTACAGGCTATGAGGCATTTTACTAATAACTTAGTCCTCAAGAGTGAAAAGGCATGAGAATCATCCTTTTAAATGGACAGAAGTAGTCATTTACTATTAGGCAGATTATTGGCTCGTTATTAACCATTGCTGCTATCGCCAAACAGCTAGCCAAGCGTGTCGATTCAGGCGAATTTTCCTTAAGAAAGACGCCTAATATCCTACAGTGAACTCGTAAGGGACGTTAAGTTACTACTTAGTAACTTAAAAAATAAAACAAGTAAAATTGTTCTATTTTTTTCTTAGACTGTTCAAAAATATTGAGATTAAATAAATACCTAAACAGTTTTTGCATACAGCAAAAACGTTTACAACTAAATAATTTCGATTTACTACAATTGAAAAAGCTGGTCAACTCTTTGTGCTAAACGGAAACCAATCAAGTCCACGTTGTTGACGATGAAACTGTTTCAATTTAATATACATATTTATTTTGTTTTTATTCAACTTCACGCACAGTCCCTGACGGGGTAGCCAGAGAGAACAGATCGCCAAGTGTCACGATCCTTACATACCTCTTTCGCTTCTTTCAGATTCATCATTTTCTTTATACATGCACGTCGAGGTATCCGAGTACTCTTCAAAAGTTAGTCTCGGCATACCTCGATTCCTTTTAATTTTCTTCACCATTCGGTCTTCGCTCATTCGCTCAACGTGCCTAAACCATCGAAGCACGCCATTATCCATTTCAGTGATAAGGTCATCTTTCAAACCTACCATTTTGCGAATCTGTTCGTTTCGCTTCTGGTCGGCCAAGGTAACGCCGCACATTTTACGAAGAGATAGCACCTCCACTGCATTCAAACTGCTTTTATGCTTCTTTTGACATACCCAGGTTTCGCTGCCATATAACAAAGTCGGTACCAACACTGCCTCATGTATTGCAAGGCGTGCATTTTTCACAACGTCTTGCCTTTTTATTAACGCAGTCAGTGCACCATTGACTTTGTTCCCGTCAGCGACACGCTTGTCCACATCTAAATAACATCTTCCTTCCCGGCTAAACGCACTCCCCAAGTATACAATTTCATTCACCTGTTCTAGACATTCCCGATTTACCCATATTTCACACTTCGTTCTTTCTTCGTCCCTTTCAAATACCAGTCCAGTAGTTTCTTAGTCCAAAACTAAGTCAGGGCACCGTTGACCTAGTTTCCGGCAGCGACACGCCTGTCCACATCTATATCACATCTTCCATTCCGGCTAAAAGCACGGCCCAATTACACAATCTCATTCACCTGTAATATATATAGTTAGAAAAAAAAAATCTATTTAGAGAGTATTGCTAGGGAGCTGTTTGACTGATATAACTGTTTTTTTTTGTTATATGATTAGTGCTCAAGACAATGAAGTGTTGAAAAATTTAACAAAAACAAGATTTTTTGCTTCCTTAGTTTTTGTAAGTCTTGCATTAGATTTTATTTAATTCGTTAAGTAAAAAAGTGAATACAACTAAACATGATGGAGGTAGGCACGTAGCGTGGAGTTTCTTCAAAATTTATGTACGATTTATTATCTTAGTTTGGACATAAAACCGGAAACACCTTTTCCAAAAATAGGTTTCGGTGAAACGTGGGTCGAAAGTACTTAATCCTAAACTTATCTAGACCTCTGTCTACTGGGGTATGGGGTAAGACGTGAAGATAAAATACACACTACAAATCCTTATAATGAAAAGAGGTTAGTTACCTTCAGAATATTATATGAGTTACGAACAGTTAACGACCTGAGTTAAGTCGTGGATAGTTTTCTTCCTATGTTTTCCTTGTTTGTTCTTTAGATACATTTTTCGTTGTGTCTTAAGTATCGAGAAAGTAACTTTTCCGTGCTCTTTTATTATTTTACGTCATTAAATTTAACTTCGGTACGTCGCATAACAGTTAAGATACCCTATTAATTTCAATGTTACTATTATCTAATAATATGTTTCCTGTGGTACCTAAGTGAATAAGCATATATGGTACCTAAGGAAATTCCTTTTCTCTAATATACGAGTTACATCCCTGGATTAGACACACAAGACGGCGATAGGCTCACCATCTATGACGTCGTCCCAAATAGCTTCGTTGAAATATGGTTTGAAAATTCTAAATTATTAGACCTCTGACTATGCTAGTTTAGATATCAAATTATAAATATACTAATCAAAGATTTAATGTAACATATTAAATTTAATACATAACATCACATAGCAATGGGAATTCGATTGGGAGCATCGATTTTTGAACCAAGTCGATGTACTTGTGGCATATGTAACATGATGTTGATATATTTATATAATAATGCGATACATTATATGACACGATATTATATAGTGATAATAGCCGAGTGGTTGGGTGAAAGCAATTCGAGTCAATGGACTCGAGTTCGTGGTAGGCTTGTACCAATAGGTTTTTTCAAAACTTATGTATGATTTACATCGTTGGCTTGGACATAAAGACAGAGACAGGCTTACACTTGTCGCGTTATTCCAAAAATGTCTTCGCTGAAGGTGAGTCAAAAGGACAGAATTGTATGGTATACCTCTGTCAACCCCAGTATTGGGAATGGCGTGAAAACATTTTGTTTATGAAACATTAAAGATGCCAACTCTGTGGTTTTGGGGTCCCTTTCTCTAGTTTATCTCGGGTGTCGGTGTTTTTGATACCTTCGTTGTTTCCGATTCCATAATACAAGTGTTGTAGCTACTTAATTTGGGATCAGAGCAATGCTTGTGATGTCTCTGTCTATGTATGTAGAAGCCCTAAATCTTTCTATTTCCAATAGTCACTTGATTTTAACACTGCCTTTTGAAGCTTAAGAATTGCGGTTACATAAATTAATTTTTATTCTCGAGTCAAGCATATTTTTATTTGTACTGATGGCTGGTACACTCAAAACGGCGATGTGCTCAGCACCTGTCACGTTGTCTCATATAAAATTCGCTGTAATAAGGATCGAAGTAACTTCAATGTCTAGACCTCTTCCTACCCCAGTTTAGGAAGTTGCGTGAAGATAAAAAAATATTTATAGTCAGGTAATAAATCAAAGCCAAATGGTGGAGTGACCACAATTCAAGTTAAAACCGGAGCTCGTTACCCAGGTCATAGTACACAAAGCTGTCCCAGCTTGACAGGTGGTGACCCAGTCGCGAACTTCATGTCCAACCCATAAGATCATACCGTACATAAGTTTTGTATAATAAATAAATAAATATCTTCACGCAATTCCCAATACAGGGGTAGACAGAGGTCAAGTCTAGACACTTAAGTCCCTTTGACCCACCTTCCACCGAAGATATTTTCGGGACAACGTGACAGGTGGTGAGCCCGTCGCCGCCTTTATGTCCAAGCCAACGATGAAATTCGTACATAAGTTTTTGAAAAACTCATTGGTACTGCCACCTGGGGATCGAACTCGGGTCTCTCGACTCGAAATTCCGACCACCCAAGAACTCGGCTATCGTGACTTATTAAATAAATAAATCAATACGTACATATGTACATACGTACATCAATACACACAAATACGTACATACATAGGTATAACATCACAT
The DNA here is from genome assembly GCA_029286605.1 of Sericinus montela. NCBI lineage: Eukaryota > Metazoa > Arthropoda > Insecta > Lepidoptera > Papilionidae > Sericinus > Sericinus montela. The sequence goes on along the minus strand of JAGSMR010000017.1, from coordinate 1,103,939 downwards.
ACACTGCGCTGATCTTAACAACACGAAGAAATCAAAGAGATCTGTATACAATAATGTTTTTGCACTTCGCGTTCTAAATGTCGTAGCTTTTTAACTTTCAACGTGTGGAGAGTGAAACTGTATTCATTTCACGAACAGCCATTATTCTCCGACAATGACTGGCAATTCTTAATGTCATCTCGGAAAATGTAGAACGAGCCATACAATGATATACTGAAATGCACCAGAATCGATGGGGATAACGCTTTGATTTATGTTCCTCTGGTTTACTTGTGTGCCGTTTTGTAATAGAGATATAGCGAAGTCACGTGAAAATTAAGGTATTTCATGTGTAAGTGAAATTTTATTAGAGCCTTCTACAATTTTAGGACGCATGCATGAATTTATAGTCAAGACTAGTACTTTTGTGAAACTACTACTTACTACGTACTTTTGTGTTTTGTGTGACTAGTGTTTGGTGAAATTTTAGCACGAAATATTATATAGGAGAAATGTGCGCAATCAATTTTCTAAACCTAACTGTACCCACCAATTTTCTACGGCGTTACCAACACTGAGGTTCCGAGTTCGATTCCCGGACGGATCAATGTAGAAGACGATTTTTCTACATTTTCTCTGTTCTGGGTGTTTGTGATACGGTCGTTGTTTCCGTATCCGTAACACAAGTGCTCTAACTACTTACTTTGGAGCAGAACAATGTATGTGACGTTGTCTCTATGTATGTATGTATGTAATACGATATTTCCAGTACAGCAACGCATTATTTCATATTGCATATCACGTTAACACTAACGATCCATTTAGTCGTTAGCGTGTCACATTTTAACTAATTACTGTCACTCTCACTATAACTAACTATAACAGTTGCGTTGAATAACTTAGATGTTGAACTGAAGCTTCTATACAACTTAATCTGTGCAAGACATGGTCGTCTTACAATTGATTTATATTACATATAAATGATCAGCACAAGGCCACTGCAAAACATAGGCTTCCCTGAGGATTTCCTGTAATCACCACGTTGGACAGCCCTGTGCATAGTTGTGGTTACTATTTATAATAAAACAATAGTTACTGTAAGTAATCACGATAGCCGAGTTCAATCCACAGGTGGTAGGACAACAATGAGTTTTTTCAAATCGTGTGTACGATTCATATCGGTGTCTTGGATATAAAGACGGCGACATTCTCACCACCTGATACGATGTCTAACCTCTTTTTAGGAGTATTATGTCTTCACGTCATTACCAACACAAGGGTAGACAGAGGACCTAGACATTTAAATCCTTTCGACCCACCTTTCAATAAAGACATTTTTGCTAAAACATAGGCTTCCTTGAACATTCACTGTAATCACCATGTAAGATAGACCTGTTGATTTGACAGTTGAGTTATGACTGTTATCTATAATCCATTAATAGTTACGACAAGTTGTCATATGCACGTAACAATGAGTTTTTTTTTTCAAAACTTGGATATAAATGCGGCGACAGGCTCACCACCTATCACGTTGTCTACTGTTTTAATAGTATTACATACGAAACCACCCATTTACCAATAATATCATCTTACGCCTATCGTGGTAAACTGTTATGCCGTGCTACACAGCAACTCCTAACTAAACATATCAAAAGAAATTTAACTTCCAAAAACTTTGTACTTAATACCTAGTTAACCACTAACTTATTTTCAAGTATATATTTCTTATTATAATATAGATAACCTAAAACTTAAGTCATTTGTAACAAATTTACTTTACTCTTCGTTGATATTTCATATAACTCTTATGCGTAGAAAATAAGATCATTTTTAGTTTAATATAGTGACATTTTAATTTTGTATTTTCCGCAAGTTTGTGAATGTTTTATAATGTGTAATAACTTATAATGCTATTTGATCGAAAACTATTTCAGATTAATATCTCAGTGAGACAAAGTTCCATAGCTACTGGATAAAACTTAATTTCGAAAAATATTATTATTGGTAACATTTTATGTGTGTTTTCATTCATTTCTCAATACTGGCTTTCTCAGAGGTCTAGACTAAATTGTCTTATGACCCATATCGCATAACCATATCTTACAATTGCAAAGTACGCTTAAGGCTTTATAAATAAATATGCAAATATAATAAATATCTTCACGCAATTCCCAATACAGGGGAACAATCTAGTCTAGACAATGAAGTCCCTTCGACCTTCCTTTCACCGAAGATATTTTCGGGACAACGTTGCAGGTGGTGAGCTTGAGGCTTTGCTTAGGAATAACTAGAGAACACACCTAAATATGGGGTGTATCAGTAAGAGAGTATTTTTTAAATTTAGAATAATTTTTTTTTCTTGCAAGTTGCAATTCTGAAATTTAAAAGGCTTTCACCTACGTTTATTCCGATTATTAAAAATGGAGCGATTTACGAAATAACAACGCGTTATAATTATGAAAACTCATTACAAAAATGGGGAAAGTTATACAGAGACCGCTCTTCGCCAAATTTTTAGTCGAGAAAGTGCACGTAATGTGTCAACTATTCGAAGAGTGGTCAAAAAATTTGAAGAAACTGAGTCGTTTGTGGATATTAAGACTCCTTTGCGTCAACGTACTGGTCGGTCTCTTGAAAACATTGCTGCTGTAAACGAGAGTGTCGTCGTTTTTTTGGGGTTTTGTGAAATCTCGGGTTTATGCGAATAAACCACCAACAATTCCCGAGGTCAAATCAGAGATCCAACGCGTCATCGGTGAGATACAGCCGCATCTCTATGAAATAGTCATGGAAAATTTCACGAAAAGAGTAATGGCCTATTATTAGAGCCGTGGGGGCCATTTGCCATGTATTCTTCAAAATATTCTAAAAATATCACAACTCTCTTCTAGAATACGTGTTTTTACTTAAAAAAAAGTGCACTCTTACTGAAACTCTTTACATGAAATACGTAAGCTATCCAAGGGCTAAGTAATGAGAATATGTCGAATATTTGAAAATTTGATTATTACTAAACTTGCGATCTTCTGATCTGTTCGCTGAAATATATCTCTGTCTATATTTAATACTCTTGTTATTTATTGGTTGAAATAAATTCCTCAAATTAATAAGTTACGTAGTTTCAGTGACTCATAGTTGGAAGGGTTAGTTTCTCAGAAATTATTAAATTAATTTAGTCATCAGATGTTTCGAAGTCATACTACTATATATTGGTATAACTTCTTTAACCATATAGGTAAAATGTATGTGTAAACATGGCTTTGTATTTGTATAGCCATGTAATATTTCTTAAATAAAGTACCAGATCATAACTAAGTAAAATGATACATACATATAGAAAGAATATGAGAATCGAAAGTACATTTTTATTTACTGCGACTTCTTATTGAGACTGGATCACTTTTGATACGGTTTATACAAATCATTAAAATGTGTTTGCTAGCTCTGTTTATATTTCCACGCGATTTATATTACATACTGGTTTGGGATTTTACATACTGGTTGTTAGCACTGAACGCCTAAAGATAAATTAGAGGATGGATGGTGAATTTATGTACTTCCTTCAAACATAGCTTAGTATGTGTATGTTGAACAAATATCAGCCGTGTTCTTCTTAAATATTTGAATTTAAAATAGGAATAATATCGGTTTAATATTTTGGATTCACTTCTAATAAAGGTGTATTAATTCAATTATATTCTCTCATTGCTGCCCCCCGCGGCAACGAGAGGAACGCAAAATACTTTTATAAAATAAAAGTAAAAGTAGCCTAACTTAATCCTCATAACATCAGTTAGTAAGTCTCTCTTTTTATGTAAGTACCGTATTTTCTAGTATTAAGTATTTTAATGCCGAGTGGTGGGTTTGTCGGAATTTCGAGTCGAGAGACCCGAGTTCGATCCCTAGGTTGCAGGCTCGTACCAATGGATTTTTCAAAAATTTATGTACGAATCATGTCGTTGGCTTGGACATAAAGTGGGCGACAGGCTAAGCACCTATCACATTGTCCCGAAAATATCTTCGGTGGAAGGTGGGTCGGGACTTAATTGTCTAGACTAGACCTCTGTCTACCCCTGTATTTGCCACCTTGTTTACCCCTTTAATTGCGTGAAGATATTTATTTTATTTATTTATAAGTATTTTCATTTAGTGAAAGCTGTTAATTTGGAATTACAAACGGATACTTAAATTATATTCATATGTGTAGATTATAAAAAACCTATGGAAGACCTAAATTAATATTCCTATTTTTTGCGATAGCAATTTATATCAACTTAAGTATCCACTTAAGTAATATCCCACAGCGTATTTTTGATTTCAGTACCCCTTGCTAGACAGCTAAACTAACATATACTTAACATTTTAAATTAATTTTATTAAATGTTTTTGTGCTAGATTTAGAGGTCTGTTCAAAGCCCTGAGGCTACCGGGCGGCGGTACCGTATATATTATGTTACGTGAACGTAAAAAAATCACGATAGTCGGAATTTCGAGTCCAGAGACCCGAGTTCGATATCCAGGTTGCAGGCTCGTACCAATGGGGTTTTCACAAACCTGTGTACGAATTATATCGTTGGCTTGGACATAAAGACGGCGACGGGCTCACCACCTGTCACGTTGTCCCAAAAACATGTTTGGTGGAAGGTGGGTCAAAGGGAGCTAATTGTCTAAACTAGACCTCTGTCTACCCCTGCATTGGGAATTGCGTGAAGATATTTATTTATTTATGAACGAAAATGCAGAATAAACACTTGCAATTGTTTTCAAAAAATAAATAATATTGCCATGTTTTGATCACAGATCAAAACATAGCAATATTATTTATTTTGTCAAATTAAACTTAAACAAGAATCAATTTGTCGAAGTTATGTATTTTTTAGTTGGTAGGCTGCTTGAATGATGAGGATCCGAGTGGGTGAGAACCACAAACTTACCTATTGCCCACAAGTAGCGGTGTAACAACTGATGTGTTCCAGTTTGAAGGTTTATAGAGAGCCAATGTATCTTAGTCCTCATGAGTGAAAACGCATGAAAACATCCTTTTAAATGGACAGAAGTAGTCAATCACTATTAAGTAGATTGTTGGCTCGTTATTGACCATTGCTGCTGTCACCAATCAGTTAGCCAAGCGTGTCGATTTAGGCGAATTTTCCTTAAAGAATATCCTAGCCTAATATCCTGCAGTGAACTCGTAAGGGACGTTAAGTTATTAAGTGAAATTGTTCTATATTTTTTCTTAGACTGTGAAAAAATATTTATATTAAATAAATACCTAAACAATTTTTGCATGCAGCAAAAACGTTTACAACTAAATAATTTCGATTTACTACAATTGAAAAGGATAGTCAACTCTTTGCGCTAAACGAAAACCAATCAAGTCCACGTTGATGACGGTGAAACCGCGTCAATTTGAAATACATATAGTTAGAAAAAAATCTATTCAGAGAATATTGCTAGGACAGCTCCCTAGCAATATTCTCTAAATAGATTTTTTTTCGACTGATATAACAGTTTGTTTTTGTTATTTTTGTAGTGGTCAAGACACTGAATTATTGGAAAATTTTTTGCTTCCTTTTTTTTGTAAGTCTTGAATTGGATTTTATTTAATTCGTTAAGTAAAAAAGTGAATAGTACTAAACATGATGGAGGTAGGCACGTATCGGGGAATGTCTTCAAATTTTATGTACGATTTGTATTCAGAGCTTGGACATAAAACGGAAACACCTTGTTCCAAAAATAGGTTTCGGTGAAACCCTCGTGGTCGAAAGTACTTAATTATCTAGACCTCTGTCTACTAGGGTATTGGGAAGGGCGTGAAGATAAAATAACACACCACAAATCCTTATAATGAAAAGAGGTTAGTTACCTTCAGTATATTATATGAGTTACGAACAGTTAACGACCTAAGTTAAGCCGTGGATAGTTTCCTTCCTATGTTTTCCTTGTTTGTTCTTTAGATACATTTTTCTTTTTGTCTTAAGTTTCGAGAAAGTAACTTTTCCGTGCTTCTTTATTATTTTACATCATTAAGTTTAACTTAGGTACGTCGCATAACAGTTAAGTTACCCTATTAATTTTAATGTTAGTATTCTCTAAGAATATGTTTCCTGTGGTACCTAAGTGAATAAGCATATATGGTACCTAAGGAAATTTTTTTTCTAATGTACGGTTTATATCCCTGGATTAGACACACAAGACGGCGATAGGCTTACCATCTATGACGTCGTCCTAAATAGCTTCGTTGAAATATGGTTTGAAAAGTCTAAATTATTAGATATTTAGATATGTTTATATAATATTACGATTGATTATATGACACGATATTATATAGTGATAATAGTCGAGTGGTTATGTGATCGCAATTCGAGTCAATAAACTCGAGTTTGTGGTAGGATGGTACCAATGGGTTTTTTCAAAACTTATGTATGATTTATATCGATGGCTTGGACATACACGGAATTACACCCAAAAATGTCTTCGTTAAAGGTGGGACGAAACGGCAGAATTGTATGGACCTTTGTCTACCTCACGTAAGTCACGATAGCCGAGTTGTTCCGTGGTCGGAATGTCGAGTCGAGAGACCCGAGTTCGATCCCCAGGTGGCAGTACCAATGAGTTTTTCAAAAACTTATGTACGAATTTCATCGTTGGCTTGGACATAAAGGCGGCGACGGGCTCACCACCTGTCACGTTGTCCCGAAAGTATCTTCGGTGGAAGGTGGGTCAAAGGGACTTAATTGTCTAGACTTGACCTCTGTCTATCCCTGTATTGTGAATTGCGTGAAGATATTTATATTTATTTATTTATTTGTCTACCCCATTATTGGGAATGGTGTGAAAACATTTTGTTTATGAAACATTAAAGATCAAAATCAAAAATTTCATATCATAACACAAATAACTACTTACAGAACTTACATTTTGCGTTTTTCTTACCATAAGTATGCAAGAAGCATTTTACATGAACATTGCTACACAACGCAGTTATTGAATGCAAAAGCTAGTGAGTATCTAACTATAAGTAACTATTGTAAAGTATAAATTAAAAAAACATATCTTCATGCTATTCCCAATACAGGGGTAGACAGAGGTCTAGTCTAGTCTAGAGAATTATGTCCCTTCGACCCCTTAGTACCTTATAGTATTATCTTAATTAAGTAATAGTAACTACTTTACATCTTACACATTTGACGACTTCTTGGACGAGCGGCGCGCATTCCGGTTTTCATTTTGTCGCCAGCTCTGAGGTTTCGGCATCTATTTTCGTAGTTTTAGATTCCATAATACAAGTGCTTTAGCTACTAAATTTATGATCAGTGAAGTGATTGTGACGTTGTCTCTATCTATATAAGTATTTGCTCTAAATCCCTTTACGTCCGATAGTCAGTTGTCATTATAACACTGCCTTCAAACCTTAGGGGTTGCGGTTACATAAGTAAAGTTTTATTCTCAAATCAAGGATGCTTTTATTCGTACTGTTGGCTGAGGCGTAGGCTAAGTCAACAGTACGAATAAACAGTATCTGTCATGTTGTCCCAAAAATATCTTCGGTCGATGGTTGGTCGAAAAGACTTAATTGTCTAGACTTGACCTCTGTCTACCCCTGTATTGTGAATTGCGTGAAGATATTTATATTTATTTATTTATTTGTCTACCCCATTATTGGAATGGTGTGAAAACATTTTGTTTATGAAACATTAAAGATCATAATCAAAAATTTCATATCATAACACAAATAACTACTTACAGAACTTACATTTTGCGTTTTTCTTACCATAAGTATGCAAGAAGCATTTTACATGAACATTGCTACACAACGCAGTTATTGAATGCAAAAGCTAGTGAGTATCTAACTATAAGTAACTATTGTAAAGTATAAATTAAAAAAACATATCTTCATGCTATTCCCAATACAGGGGTAGACAGAGGTCTAGTCTAGTCTAGAGAATTATGTCCCTTCGACCCCTTAGTACCTTATAGTATTATCTTAATTAAGTAATAGTAACTACTTTACATCTTACACATTTGACGACTTCTTGGACGAGCGGCGCGCATTCCGGTTTTCATTTTGTCGCCAGCTCTGAGGTTTCGGCATCTATTTTCGTAGTTTTAGATTCCATAATACAAGTGCTTTAGCTACTAAATTTATGATCAGTGAAGTGATTGTGACGTTGTCTCTATCTATATAAGTATTTGCTCTAAATCCCTTTACGTCCGATAGTCAGTTGTCATTATAACACTGCCTTCAAACCTTAGGGGTTGCGGTTACATAAGTAAAGTTTTATTCTCAAATCAAGGATGCTTTTATTCGTACTGTTGGCTGAGGCGTAGGCTAAGTCAACAGTACGAATAAACAGTATCTGTCATGTTGTCCCAAAAATATCTTCGGTCGATGGTTGGTCGAAAAGACTTAATTGTCTATACCTCTTTGATGAATTTTTTTTCTGTAAACATCATCTCTAGTTGTTTCAAGAGCAGAACGCAGCTGAAAAAAGTTCGCAGTCAAAAATAAAATGTAAAACGGTATAACTTATTTATTACCTTCAAAATCAGTAATCATTTTGTGTTTCTGGAACTGGAGATTATTTAAATTGGACAATCTGCGAGCGATGTTTTTTCAACATGGCGTAAAGCTACGAGATTTAACGTTGCGTCATATGGCACGTAATTGCTTACTTTAAAAAGAGATGACACGGAGTCACATAAAAGGGCGCGCAGTAAATGGCTCTATTGTTGAATGGTATTTTTTTTTTTTAAATAAAATGTCACGCTGAATATTTTCAAGCACTCTTATATTCAGACTTTTTAGCTGGAAATATCATAAGCGACTTTATCGTTGCATATTGTTTCACACATTTTCTCAATACTGGTGTAGACTTATGTCTAAATATTAAGCCCTTTTCACCTACCTTTACTGAAAACTGATTGAGACCATGATATAATGTATGAGACAATAGATTTGACGTGAACCTATCACCGTCTTAGAGTGCAAGCCAATGGTACAATGTATTTACATAGATAAATATTTATATATACTTATAAACGTCCATGACTTGAGTACAAACATTCATATTCATCTCAATTTTTTTATGTGTTATTAAAAATGTATTTTAATATAATTTAATTTAGTTATATATTGGTGTGTAAGTTTATCCTAAAACGCACCACCTCCTACTCCTCTTGATTCTTTAAAATAATATATATCTTCATGCTATTCCCAATACAGAGGTAGACAGAGGTCTAGTCTAGTCTAGAGAATTAAGTCCCTTCGACCCCTTAGTACCTTATAGTATTATCTTAATTAAGTAATAGTAACTACTTTACATCTTACACATTTGACGGCTTCTTGGACGAGCGGCGCGCATTCCGGTTTTCATTTTGCCAGCTCTGAGGTTTCGGCATCTATTTTCGTAGTTTTAGATTCCATAATACAAGTGCTTTAGCTACTAAATTTATGATCAGTGAAATGATTGTGACGTTGTCTCTATCTATATAAGTATTTGCTCTAAATCTGTTTACGTCCGATAGTCAGTTGTCATTATAACACTGCCTTCAAACCTTAGGGTTTGCGGTTACATAAGTAAAGTTTTATTCTCAAATCAAGGATGCTTTTATTCGTACTGTTGGCTGAGGCGTAGGCTAAGCCAACAGTACGAATAAACAGTATCTGTCATGTTGTACCAAAAATATTTTCGGTCGATGGTTGGTCGAAAAGACTTAATTGTCTATACCTCTTTTGTACCCAGCATTGGGAAAGGCATTGGTGATGAAATTTTTTTCTGTAAACATCATCTCTAGTTGTTTCAAGAGCAGAACGCAGCTGAAAAAAGTTCGCAGTCAAAAATAAAATGTAAAACGGTATAACTTATTTATTACCTTCAAAATCAGTAATCATTTTTAGTTTCTGAAACGTGAGATTATTTAAATTGGACAATCAGCGAGCGACATTTTTTCAATATGGCGTAGAGCTACGAGATTTAACGTAGCGTCATATGTCACGTAATTGCTTAATTTAAAAAGAGATGACACGGAGTCACATAAAAGGGCTCGCTGTAAATGGCTCTATTGTTGAATGGTATATTTGTTTTTTTAAATAAAATGTTACGCTGCATATTTTCAAGCACTCTTAAATCCAAAATTTTAGCTGGGAATATCAAAAGCGACTTTAGCGTTGCATATTGCTTCACACATTTTCCCAATACTGGGGTAGACTTAGGTCTAAATATTAAGCCCTTTTCACCTACCTTTTACTGAAAACTGATTGAGACCATGATATAATGTTTGAGACAATAGATATGACGTGAACTTATCACCGTCTTAGAGTTTAAGCCAATGGTACAATGTACTTACATAGATAAATATTTATATATACATATAAACGTCCATGACTCGTGAACAAACATACATATTCATCACAATTTTTTTATGTGTTATTAAAAATATATTTTAATATAATTTAATTTAGTTACATATTGGTGTGTAAGTTTATCCTAAAACGCACCACCTCCTACTGCTCTTGATTCTTTAAAAATAATATATATCTTCATGATATTCCCAGTTATGGTAGGCAGAGGTCTAGACAATTAAGTCCTTTATGCATAGCTTCCAACGAAGCCTTTTTTTGGGGACATCTTGACAGGTGGTGAGCCTGTCGCGGACTTCATGTCCAACCCATAAGATCATATCGTACACAAGTTTTGAATTAAAAAAATTAACATTTGTAGGATCCAATCAGCTGGGGATCGAACTCAGATCTCTTGACTCGAATTCCCAACACCACTCCGCAAACGTAAATATTAAATAAACAAAGCAATACGTACATACATACACACAAATACGTACATAAATAGGGACAACATCACATACACTACGTTGATGTTAAAAATACGAAGAAATCAAAGAGGTCTGTTTACAATAATGTTTTTGCATTTTGCGTTCTCAACATCGCAGCTTTTTAACTTTCAACGTGTGGAGAGTGAAACTGTTTTCATCCCACGAAGAGTCATTATTATCCGACAATGACTGGCAATTCTTATTGTCAGCTCGGAAAATGTAGAACGAGCCATACCTCGAAATACTGTAATGCACCTAAATCGATGTGGATAACGCTGAGATTCATTTTCCTCTGGTTTACTTATGTGCCGTTTTGCAATAGAGATATAGCGAAGTCACGTGAAAATTAAGGTATTTCATGTGTAAGTGAAATTTTATTGCAGCCTTCTACAATTTTAGGACCCCTTGTACGCATGCATGAATTTATAGTCAAGACTAATACTTATAAGTGTTTTGTGAAATCGTAGCACGAAATATTTTGTAGGTTAAAAGTTGTGCCCAATAATGTTTCCAAACGTAGCAGTACCTGCTGGTTTTCCACGGCGTCAAAAACACTGAGGTTCCAGGGTCGATTCTCGGAAGGGTCAATGTAGAAAGCAATTTTCTAAGTTTTTTCGGGTCTAGGTGGGGTACGTTAGTTGTTTCCCATTATGGAGTCTCAACTACTTACTTTCGAAGTCACGATAGCCGAGTGGTTGGGTGGTCGGAATTTCGTGTCAAGACACCCGAGTTCGATCCCCAGGTGGCAGGCTCGTACCAATGGGTTTATCAAAAACTTATGTACGAATTATATCGTTGGCTTGGACATAAAGACGGCGACGGGCTCACCACCTGTCTCGTTGTCCCGAAAATATCTTCGGTGGAAGGTGGGTGGAAGGGACTTAATTGTCTAGACTAGACCTCTGTCTACCACTGTGTTGGGAATTGCGTGAAGATATTTATTTATTCATTTATTACTTTGGGATCAGAGTAATGTATGTGACGTTGTCTCTGTATATATATGCATGTCATACGATACTTCCAGTTCATATTGCATATTACGTTAACATTAACGATCCGTTTAGCCGTTAGCGTGCCACATTTTAACTAATTACTGTCATTACTCATTTAATAGGACGTGGCGAAAATGTTGTATAAAGTTATTACCAAAATATACTGTATATTACTTTTTTAAGCGTTAACAATTTTTTTAATAGTCTATTTACTTAAAATTGAAACAGTATACTTGTAGATCCTATAGCCTAGTGGATACTAACCCTAAAAAAACCGAATAGCTATTAGTCAGTTATACATCTTTGTATAAATCTTGATAAACATGAGCCTATATGTAATGAAGCAAATGAATACACAGGGCCAGAAATTTATACAATATAGATTTGAAGTAAAAAAGTACAATGTATAGTATGGCAAAAAGCTTATGGTGTTGAAAGTCCATGAATGGAGATACCTTAACTAGTCTAGGGGCTGAACATTTTGTTGATTTTTCATGTTCTTTCGTGATATTTAGTCTTTATAATTATTTGGTATTTACGAGTTATATGGGTCACGTGAATAAATTTTAGAGATAATTAAATATAACACAGGCGTGAATGCATTTAGAGTCGAAGATGTATTCGTATATTATGTATGCATTTTGAATTTGGAATTTTTTGTTTTACTTTAATCTGAGTTCTGCCATGATATATTTAATTTCATTCATTATGAGTCGAGTATCGAATACGGAGGAATCGAATTCTGATCACGTAACCACTCGGCTATTGTGACTCAAATAGTCGAAAACTGACTCAAATAGTAGAGTATAATTTGAGTATACAATATGTGTCAAAAGACCCGAGTTTTATCTCAATAGTTTTTTTCAAAACTTATGCAAATTTTACGACTTGTCATGTTGTCCCAAAAAATCCCTTCGGTGGAGGGAGGGTCGAAAGGACTTTATTGACAAGATTTCTGCTTACTCGTGTATTATGTTTATCGCGTTAAGATTTTTCTTTTTTCACTCATTTCGATTCTGTAGTTCCTATGGTTCTGAATTAGTCAGACACGCTCAGCTTCTTCAACATTATATAGATTGCCTGAACTCTGTTGCTACATTAAATGTTTCCGTTTTTCACATAAATATTTCAACTCCGAAAGCACTTAAAGCAAAAATTAAAAAAAAAGAAGTTAAAATATTTTTCTTTTCTTTTTCAGCTACTGCTCTGAGAAAACAATTCGACCGTCTGGTGATTCACAACATAAATCACAGATGCCGTTTCGCTACTGTTTTTGTATTTTCAAGTTGAAATTTTCGAGTAAAATACTAAACACTTTAGTTATTTGTGGATCGGTTTGGTTCGAAATGCAAGTTTTATGTAAGAAAAATTTATGTAACTTAAAAATAGTTATAGATATTGAAACTTATGTTAACGCCTGTCAGAAATGAGGCTCTATCAAAAATTAATGGCCCATTCATACTAGTTTCTGTACTTGTAGAGTACACACAAGTATATACGCGTATACTCGTACTAAATAACAAAAAATATCTCCACGATATTCCCAATAATTGGATAGACCAAGTTAGGTCAGACCATTAATTTCTTTCTACCTACCTTTCATCGAAGATATTTTTGGGATAACGTGACAGTTGGTGAGCCTGTCTTTATGTCCAAGTCAACGGTATAGATTGTACATCAGTTTTGAAAAAAACATCGGTACGAGCCTACCACCAGGGGATCGATCTCGGATGGAATGACTCGAATTTTGATCACCCAACCACTCGGGTATCGTGACTTCGTATATAAAGTGTATATAATGTACTTAATATCACAGAAATCGGTGCGACACGTTCAGCAAAACCGTGTGTAATCTGTACAACAATGGGACAGAGATTCGGAGATATATTAATTAATTTCCTGTCACAGTGTACCTCTGAGTTAGATGTTAAACTGAAGCTTCTATACACGTTAATCTGTGCAAGACATGGTCGTCTTACAATTGATTTATATTACATATGAATGATCTGTACAAAGCCACTGCAAAACATAGGCTTCCCTGAGGATTTACTGTAATCACCACGTTGGACACACCTGTGCATAGCTGTGGTTATTATATATAATGAAACATTAGTTACGGTAAGTAGTCTCGATAGCCGAATTCGATCCACAGGTGGTAAACTCGTAACAATGAGTTTTTTCAAAACGTTTGTACGATTTATATCGTTGTCTTGGATATAAAGACGGCGACAGGCTCACCATCTGACACGATATCTACTGTTTTAATAATATTACATACAAACGTATCGGATTTATAACCTCTTTTATGAGTATATGTCTTCACGTCATTACCAACACAGAGGTAGACAGAGGACTAGACAATTAAGTCCTTTCGACCCACCTTTCAATGAACATATTTTTGGGAAAACATAGGCCTCCTTGAATATTTTCTGTAATTGCCATGTTAGATAGACCTGTTGATAATTATGACTGTTATTTATAATGAAAAAATAGTTACGATAAGTGGTCGTAGGTCATAGTCTCGTACCAATTAGTTTTTTCAAAACTTATCTACGGTTTATATCGAAGTCTTGGATATAAATGCGGCGACAGGCTCACCACCTATCACGTTGTCTACTGTTTTAATAATATTACATACAAATCCACCCATTTACCAATAATCTCACCTTACGTCTAGCGTGGTAAAATGTTATGCCTTGCTACACAGCAACTCCTAACTAAACGTATCAAAAGATATTTAACTTCCAAAAACTTCGTATTTAATACCTGACACCGACTTATTTACACCGACTTATAATCCAGATATCCTAAAACTTAAGTCATTTGTTTAACAAATTAACTTCACTTCCCGTTGGTATTTTATATAACTCTTATAGGAAGGAAATAAGATCAGTTTTAGTTTAATATAGTGAGATTTTAATTTTGTATTTTCCGCAAGTTTGCTGAATGTAAGCCATTCAGCAAACTTGCGGAATGTAAAATGCAATGAATTATAATGCTATTTGATCGAAAACTATTGCAGATTAATATCTCAGTGAGACAAAGTTCCATAGCTACTGGATAAAAAATTATTATAGGTAATATTTTACGTGTGTTTTCATTAATTTATCAATACTGGGTTTCTCCGAGGTCTAGACTAAATGGTCTTATGACCCATATCTCATAACCATATCTTACAATTGCAAAGTACGCTTAAGGCTTTGCTTAGGAATAACTAGAGAACCACACATAAATATGGGGTATCTCTGAAAGAGTGCACTTTTATAAATATAAATATCTTCACGCAATTCCCAATACAGGGGTAGACAGAGGTCAAGTCTAGACAATTAAGTCCCTTTGACCCACCTTCCACCGAATATATTTTCGGGACAACGTGACAGGTGGTGAGCCCGTCGACGTCTTTATGTCCAAGCCAACGATGAAATTCCTACATAAGTTTTTGAAAAACTCATTGGTACTGCCACCTGGGGTTCGAACTCGTGTCTCTCGACTCGAAATTCCGACCTCCCAACAACTCGGCAATCGTGACTTTTTTTTTAAATTTTTATTTTTCTTTTCTTGGAAGTTGCAACTCTGAAATTTAACAGGCGTCACCTACGTTTATTCCAATTGTTATAAATGGGGCGCTTTACGAAAGAACAACGCGATATGATCGTGAAAACTCATTACAAAAATGAAGAAAGTTACACTTAATGTGTCAACTATTCGAAGAGTGGTCAAAAAATTTGAAGAAACTGTGTCGTTTGTGGATATTAAGACTCCTGTGCGTCAACGTACTGGTCGGTCTCTTGAAAACATTGCTGCTGTAAACGAGAGTGTCGTCGTTTTTTTGGGGTTTTGTGAAATCTCGAGTTTATGCGAAAAAACGACAAACAATTTTTGAAGTCAAATCAGAGATCCAATGCGTCATCGGTGAGATACAGCCGCATCTCTATGAAATAGTCATGGAAAATTTCACGAAAAGAGTAATGTGCTTATCATCACAACCGTAGGGGCCATTTGCCGGATATGTTATTACATATATAATCGGAACATGTCTTCTTTAAAATATAAAAATATCACAACTCTGTCATAAATTACGTGTTTCTAATTTAAATTGAAAAAGTGCACTCTTTCTTAGACACCCTTTACATGAAATACGTAAACTATCCGAGGGGTAAGTAATGAGAATATTTGAAACTTTATTTGAAATATCTGGAATATTCCGGGATTTGATTATTACTAAACTTGCGATCTTGTGATCTATTCGCTAAATATATCTCTGTCTATATTTAATACTCTTGTTATTTATTGGTCGACATAAATTCCTCGAATCAATTAGTTACAGAAGAAATCTCGAATCAGTTAGTTTCTCAGAAATTATTAAATTAATTTTATCATCAGATGTTACGAAGTTATACTACTATATATTGGTATAACTTTTTTTTTAACCATATAGGTAAAATGTATGTCTAAACGTGGCTTTGTATTTGTATAGCCTTATGATATTTAACTTTTTCTACATATTTAGGGTCTTGGTGTTTGTGGTACCTTCGTTGTTTCTGATTTCATAATACAAGTGCTTAAGTTGCCAACTTTGGGATCAGAACAATGTATGTGTGTAAAAGTTAAAATTAAAGAAAAGTAAACATATCAAAAGACGTTCAACTTCCAAAAACTTTGTATTTAATATCTCACACCAAATTATTTTCGAGTACATGTTTCTTATTAAAATCCAGATAACCTGAAACTTAAGTCATTTGTGAAACAATTTTACTTCACTCGTCGTTGGTATTACATACTCTAATGCAAAGAAAATAAGATTAGTTTTAGTTTAATGTAGTGATATTTTAATTTTGTATTTTCCGCAAGTTTGCTGAATGGCTTATAAACTGAAATGACTTATAATGCTATTTTATCGAAAACTATTTGAGATTAATACCTCAGTGAGACAAAGTTTTATAATTACTACATTAAACTTAATGTTCAAAAACATTATTATTCGTTACATTTTAAATGAGTAAAATATACATATATATGTATGTATGTTTTCAGATATTCCTTTCTACTAGAGTTGTCAAAGGTCCACACTAATGTGTCTAATTACTTGTATCTTGTAACCTTATCTTAAAATGTGACAATTTTAGCGCCCAAGCTAACGTTAAAATATACTTACATTATGACTGAAAAAGAAAGATTAATATTCATCACGCAAATGTTTGCCCTTAGCCGTATTCATAATAGTCCTAAGCTTGGAAGGCAAAGACAACATCTACGCTAGCTAGTAATATACTAAATAGTATTTTTCTATCAACGTGTATGTAAAATACGCTTAAGGCTTTACTTGGGAGAACCACGTCTAAATACATGAAATACTTAAACTATCCAAGGGCTAGTAATGAGAATAGTTCGAATATTTGAAAATTTATTTGAAATATCTGGAATATTCCAGGCATTTGATTATTACCAAACTTTCTATTTAAATATATCTCTGTCTATTTTTAATACTCTTGTTATTTATTGGTAGATATAAATTCCTCGCATTAATAAGTTACATAGTTTCAGCGACCCATTGTTGGGAGGGTTAAATTCTCAGAAATTATAAAATTGATTTTGTCATCAGACGTTACGAAGTTATACAAAAATTTATTGTTACAACTTCTTTAACCATATTAGTAAAATATATGTACATACGTGGCATTGAATTTGTATAGCTGTGTCATGTTTCACAAATAAAGTACCAGAACATAACTAAGCAGAATGATACATACATACAGACAGAAATATGAGAATCGAAAGTACATTTTTTATTTACTGCGACTTCTTGTATTAAGACAGGATCACTTTTTGACACAGTTCATACAAATCAATAAAATGTGTTTGCTAACTCTGTTTATATTTCCACGCGGTTTATATACATACAGGTTGTTAGCACTGAACGTTTGCCTGAAGGAAAATTAGAGTATGGATGGTGAATTTATGTACTTCCTTCAAACGTCGCTTAGTATGTGTATGTTGAACAAATATCAGCCGTGTTCCCCTTGAGTATTTGAACTTGTAATATGAATAATATCGGTGTTATTTTATGGATTCACTTCTTATTTATTATATTAAATATTAAACAAAAATTTTGGCTGCTGGAAACGTGTTCCACGGTGCCCTGTGTGAGTTAAAAGTAAGGTGTAGTCAAAAGTAACCGCCATACGATATTTAATACAGTGGTGTTATTTAACAGTGAAACCTGGGTCTGCCAGAAGAAGCGTAAAGCAAGTTGAATGCAGTTGAATGCGATTTTTTCGTTTTCGGTGTTACCTTGTCCGACCGAAAACGGAATGAAGAGATTTGCAGTATGCCTGGTTTTGATTATTTCGGCAAGTTGAGCCAAAGAGTGAAAATATATCTTTTTCTTCTTCCTGCCCTTATCCCATGCTATGTGGGGTCGGCACAACATGTCTTCTTCTTCCACTCTCCTCTATTTCCCGTCATCCCAGTACTCACTCCTTTCTTCTTTCATACAATTTTTCATACCATAGTTTTTTTGGTCTCCCCATAGCTCTTCGTCCATCCACCTTCATCTCTAACATTATTTTGCCTATATTACATTCTTCCCTCCTCATTACATGCTCGAAACCATGCTAACCTACCACTTATCACTTTCTCTGTCTCTGGTGCTACTTTCAAGCTTCCTTTATATACTCATTCTTTATCCGATCTTCTCTAGTCACTCCACACATCTCAACAATCTCATCTCTGCAGCATGCACTCTTCTTCCATCCATTACTTTCGTTGCCCAGCACTCTGATCCGTACAATACGTCAAGTCTCACGATCGTTTTGTAAACTTTGCCCTTAACTTTAAGAGGCATGCGTGGATCGCAAGTTATTCCCGAGACCTGTCGCTATTTCGCATTTATTCTATTCTTTATGTCCCGATCGATATTGCCGTCACTTTGGATCAATCACCCAGGGTAAGGGACTTCGGAGCAGACTGGTAGGAATACACCATCCAAGGCAATATGAGAAAAACTGGATGGACCACTGAATTCATAGACCGAAGTGAAGACCGAATACATATGTGAGGAAAATTTATAGCGCCTAAGTTATGAATCGCGGTAGACCGAGAATAACTTTCCAAGACCATGTGTGTCAGAATCGTGATACTTAGCTATCTATATTCTCAGGCTACTTCGCCAGGGACTATGCGTGAAGATTACACCTTAACCAATTGCGTAAAGTATATGAATTCAAAAAAATGCTAATTCAACGACCCGATAGCCGCATTGGTTGTGACCCTACCTTGGAATCTATTTATTTATTTATTTATTTATTATGGGTTGCGGGTTCGTATCCTGCTTGTAGCAAACATTTATGTGATTAATATTATAATTAACATTGATATTTGTGTAATTAATATTCGTATTCGAGTCATGGATGTTTATATGTATATATGAATAATAAATAAATATAATATAAATAAATATAAGTCACGATAGCCGAGTGGTTGGGTGGTTGGAATTTCGAGTCAAGAGACCCGAGTTCGATCCCCAGGTGGCGGGCTCGTAGCAATGGGTTTTTTAAAACCTATGTACGAATTACATCGTTGGCTTGGACATAAAGTCGGCGAGGGGCTCACTCAGACTCACCGCCTGCCACGTTGTCCCGAAAATATCTTCGGTGGAAGGTGGGTCAAAGGGACTTAATTGTCTGGACTAGACCTCTGTCTACCCCTGTATTGGAAATTGCGTGAAGATATTTTTTTTAGATCTCTGTCAACTGGGGTATTTCACGCCCTTCACACATTGTGAAGGGCGTGAAGATATTATAACACACCACAAGTCCTCATAATGAAAACAGTTTAGTTACCTTCAGTATATTATATGAGTTACGAACAGTTAACGTCCTAAGTTAAGCCGTGGATAGTTTCCTTCCTATGTTTTCCTTGTTTGTTCTTTAGATACATTTTTCTTTGTGTCTTAAGTTTCGAGGAAGTAACTTTTCCGTGCTATTTTATTATTTTACATCATTAAGTTTAACTTCGGTATATCGCATAAGAGTTGAGTTACCCTATTAATTTTAATGTTGGTATTCTCTACGAATATTTTTCTTGTGGCACCGAAGTTAATAATATGGTTTCCATGCATATATGGTACCTAAGAAAATTTCTTTTCTCTAATGTACGATTTATATCGGTGGATTAGACACAAAAGACGGCGATAGGCTCACCATCTGTGACGTCGTCCCAAATAGATTCGTTGAAATATGGGTCGAATGGACTAAATTATTAGACCTCTGAATATACTAGTTTTGGTTGTGTGAAGATATAAAATTATGAAGGCACTAATTAAAGATTTAATATAACCGATTAGGAGCATCGTTTTTTGAGCCACATCGACGCACGTGGCATATGTAACATGATGTTGATATATTTATGTAATATTACGATAGATTATATGACACGATATTATATAATAGTGGAGTAGTTAGGTGATCGTAATTCGATTCAATAGATTCGAGATCGTTCCCCTGGTGGTACGCTAGTACATACCAATGGTTTTTTTTTTTAAAATTATGTACGATTTATATAGTTGGCTTGGACATAAAGACGGAGTCGGGCTCACCACCTGTCACGTTGTCCCAAAAATGTCTTAGCTTAAAGGTTTGCTGAATCTTCGCTGAATTGGGAATGTCGTGTATGTTAAAGATGCAATTCAAAAACTTCATATCATACTAATAACTTCTTACAGAACACAAATTTTGCGTTTTTCTTACCATAAGTATGAAAGAAGCCATTTAGATGAACATTGCTAGAGAACGCTATTAAAGCACTCGTGAAAATTATGAAAGCGTTTGCTTTTTCAAAGTCTGTTTTCAGTTATTTTATAGAAAAGTCAGTACCGAGTGTCTAACTATATAAAATATAAAAAAAATATCTTCACGCAATTCCCAATACAGTTGGCTTGGACAGAAAGACAGCGACGGGTTCCCCACCTGTCACGTTGTCCCGAAAATATCTTCGGTGGAGGTGGGTCGTAGGGACTACATTGTGTATATATATATATATGTATATATATATATATATATATATATATATGTATATATATATATATATATATATATATATATATATATATATATATATATATATATATATATATATATATATATATATATATATATATATATATATATATATATATATATATATATATATATATATATATATATATATATATATATATATATATATATATATATACATATATATATATATATGTATATATATATATGTATATATATATAAAAGACAAAAGTTACAATGAGACCGAGTCTCTGTTGTATAAGAGTTTTTGAGAGTTTTTGTGAGATAAGTCCGACAGTTGAATGGATTATTAGAAAAGAGTTAATTATATTTTGATTATTAACTTTATAAATTATGTAAGAATGAGTACACAGTAAATAAATAAGACCTAAGACTAATTTTAATAACAATATAAATTTAATTATATAAGATAACATGTACATACATCTTCGTCAAGATATGTTGTACATACATCTTGAAGTAAATTTTGTTTTTCTTTGTTTAATCATGTTATATTGTTTATTTTATGGAAGAGCGGAGCCTCTAGGTGCAGGTAATGCTATGCCTAAAAGGATTCTCCAAACACTAGCCTATGTTTGTATGGTTAAGATAAAGAAATAAAGAAATTTTTTTTATGTAGGATGTGTAAATGAGTGAGAGAAAGGATAAGTGAGACTAAGAGGGAAGATATGACATGAATGAGATGAGATAGAATGATGTGTGAGGGAGAGAGAAGACGAATGGCGTACGTGAAAGGAAGAAGAAAGTGATAAGACGAAATTAATATTCTAAAATAGTAAAAGTGAAAATAAAAGACTGAAGTGAGTTGAAAACCAATTATTTCATTTAATCGGGATAATCCCTACAAATTTTGGGGGCTCGTCCGGGATCATCCCAAAATTTTTACGACGTGACCGGCGTGGTTTTTTTTCATAACCTCAAAGACGAAAAGACGAATAAACCAAAGAAGACGATACAATCACAATGACGACGGAATCAGAAAAGACGACTGATAAGACGGAAAACCGGAGAAGTTGTTTGCAACCTATTTAGACGGATTCTACAACATAACCAAATTCAACGGCGATGACGATACCTATTCTGCTGTGAAGTGGGCAGAAGACATTGAGGACAACGCAGAAATATTCAATTGGACACCTCAGCAGCAGCTCATTATTGCAAGAAGATCACTAGAAGGTACAGCAGCACTATGGTTAAAGACGGAGAAGGTGTTCAAAGGCTTCAAAGAACTGAAAGCGACATTGTTACAAGAGTTCCCTGAAAAGATCAACAGCAAAGAGATGCATGAGCTGATGGCAGCTAGGAAGAAGGAACCTGGTGAAACCTACATGCAGTACATGCTAAAGATGAAGGAGATGGGCAAGCGCGCTAGGTTCAATGACAATGTGGCAATACAGTACATTGTTGAGGGCATTCAAGATAGTGAAGTAAACAAGACTATACTTTATGGCGCTGTTACATACTCAGTACTCAAAGATAGATTAAAGCTGTATGAACAAATGAAGGAGAGGTCAGAGGCTAAAAGAAGCTCTGCACCAAAGGAGACCAGCGAGCGACAAGGTTCGAGACGACCAACGACGAGTGGCAAACAGCAGACAGGTGGTCAGCAGCGGAGACGGTGCTACAACTGTGGGGAGAATGACCATATGGCGAGCGACTGTCCCACAGGAATCAAGTGTTTTCGCTGTAATGCATTCGGACATTTGAGTAAGCATTGCAAAGTCGAGGTTCCACAATCCTCCGCTAGACGTGATGGCGCTGTTGGCAGCGGAAGCGGCGGAAATGCATTCAAATTTGGCGGCGCCGGAGTGCCAGCCAATAAGACGACGCCTCGAAGATTCGACCAACCAAACATGAAGTTGAGGGCGGCCATGTTTGCAAGTGATTGTCAAAACACGACAACAGCCAATGAGGAGCGAGAGTTCACGTTTGACAATGAAAACGGAGAACATGGCGGAATGTTTCACATTCAAAACAATAACAAAGACGAGTTTAAGTTGAAAGTGCAGAAAACCCATGAAAATGATGGAAATGTGTGGTTTTCAAGTCAAGACATTACTAGACACAGGATCATGTGCGAATCTAGTGGCCGACGACCAGTTTATGGCGTTTAACATCGAGAAATAAGACGACAACTTGGTGATAGCTGGACTTGGCCAAACAAAGGTGAAATCGAGCGGACAGTTTCGTGCTATCGTGACGATCGACGGAGAGCTCTACGAAGACGTGACATTCCATGTAGTGCCTAGAGACTGTATGCCGTTTACGGTTATTTTAGGGCAAGAATTTCTGAGTGAATTAGTGATGGTATTATGTGATGGAGAGGCGAAGTTGTACCCGAAAGATGATGAATGGTGGAAGAGAGTTGATTGTTTTGCTAACCAAATTGAGTTAACAGGTTGTGCAGCAGGTGTACACACTGAGAGCAGGTGGAGCAAATGGTATTGGATTACAAACCGTGCCAAACTAAAGAAGCACCAGTACAACTGAAGATTGTGTTGAAGGACGACATCCCAGTTGCCCAACGCCCACGACGGCTGGCGTTGACGGAGCAAAAGTTAGTGGAAGACCAGGTAGAGGTGTGGATAGAGAAAGGCATTGCGCGGGTAAGTTTTTCTGAATATGCTAGTCCCCTGGTGTTGGTCAAGAACAAAGATGACACTACTAGAGTCTGTGTCGACTACAGGCTACTAAACAAGAAGATTCTTAAAGATGAATTCCTTTGCCAATCATAGATGACGTGATTGACAAACTGAAAGACGGCAAGATATTTAGCGTATTAGATCTCAAAACGGATTTTTTCCAATCAATAAAGAAGGAACACCCTGCATACCCTTCATTTAGATCACATAGGACCACTCACGGAGACGAGGAAGCAGTACAATCACATTTTGACAGTGATTGATGCCTTTACGAAGTTTGTGTGGCTTTACCCACGAAGTCGACAACATCCGCAGAAGTACTGACGAAGATGAAAGCACACCAGCAGATATTTGGCAACCCTACCAGAATCATAACTGATAGAGGAACAGCATTCACGAGTGGCGACTTCACGAAATACTGTCTAGATGAAAACATAGAGCATGCGAAGATCACGACGGAGTACCACGAGGAAACGGTCAGGAGAGGGTTCACCGCATACTCACTCCAATGTTTACGAAGCTGTGTATAGAGGACAAATCGTTATGGTACAAACATGTGAGCAGAGTACAGAGAGCGCTGAACAACACATACCAGAGGAGTACAGATACCACACCTTTGAGTTGATGGTGGGCTCAAAGATGAAATGTAAAGATGACCTACAAATTGTTGAACTACTGCAACAAGAGCTAGCAGAACAACACAACGAACAGAGAGAAGAACTGAGGCAGAAGGCCAAAGAACAAATCCAGAAAGTACAGGAAGAAAACAGAAAGACCTATGATAAGAAAAGGAAGGACAGCAACAAGTACGAGCTAGATGAGCTAGTTGCTATCAAGAGAACGCAGTTTGGACCAGGGTTGAAACTGAAACCGAAGTTTTTGGACCTTACAAAGTAGTGAAGATAAAACGAAATGACATAGCGGTCATTTCGTTTTATCTTCACTACTTTGTAAGGTCTATATATAGAAGGTGTACGACACTACAGAAGGGCCGAACAAGACATTAAGCTCAGCTGATTTGATGAAGAGGTGGCCTGGAGATGATGATTAATGTGTCTTAATATTTTTGTATGTTTCAGGTGAACACTAATTTTTGATAGTTTTTCAGCAGTATGTGTAAGAGTGGATGAAGAATGAATGTTAAAGTAGGATATTTTTATTGTTGTTTTTGTGTTATAAAGTAACAACGTGTTACACCATAAGGTGTTATTTTCTAGTTTATTTAAGTACTAATTAAGTTAGTGATGATGTAATCTATGTTCCTACTAGATTAAAAATAAAGTTTTTATTAATGTAAACCATATCTGAGGACAGATATGAAAGCAGGATGGCTGAGTGTAGGATGTAAATGAGTGAGAGAAAGGATAAGTGAGACTAAGAGGGAAGATATGACATGAATGAGATGAGATAGAATGATGTGTGAGGGAGAGGGAAGACGAATGGCGTACGTAAAAGGAAGAAGAAAGTGATAAGACGAAATTAATATTCTAAAATAGTAAAAGTGAAAATAAAAGACTGAAGTGAGTTGAAAACCAATTATTTCATTTAATCGGGATAATCCCTACATTTATATTTATGGATTTTAATATATATGCATAAAAGGCTCTTATTCAGTTAGCTTGAGCACTAGAATGGCGAGTGGCTACACAATCGTCGGTGAAAAGTAGAAAGGACTTTATTATACTCTGAAATTTCGTCAAGATAAAAGAAAAGTAGAGAGTGTATTTTAGAAGTGCTGGTACTTAGTGTTTCTTCTTAGTACACCCTGTGTAAGCTCGTAGAACTGAAAACCATTGAGGAACAAACGTTCTCGAGTAAGCGAAAGTTTAGGATAAAGGAAACCCAAAAATAATATTTTTACTCAACATGTCAATCGAGTATTCACTA
The DNA here is from genome assembly GCA_029286605.1 of Sericinus montela. NCBI lineage: Eukaryota > Metazoa > Arthropoda > Insecta > Lepidoptera > Papilionidae > Sericinus > Sericinus montela. Next base: position 1,078,528 of record JAGSMR010000017.1, on the reverse strand, counting down.
TAAATAGCAGAATATATATCACTATAAATGGCAGAAGTCTAATTTTTCGAATAAACGACCCGAGTTTGATCCCATGATTCGAGTTGAGTACCAATGGGTTTTTTAAAAACTTACATACGATTTATATCGTTGACTTGGACATAAAGATGGCGACGGGCTCACCACCTGTCACGTTGTCCCAAAAATGTTTTCGATGGAAGGTGGATCGAAAGGACTTAATTTTCTAGACCTCTGTCTACTCTGGTACTCGAAATGAAGATATTTATTATTATTATTATTATTAATCAATCGGGTGTTTAGTTTTAGTACATCTCGTGATGATAGGTATTTTGCTTATAAATATATAAAAGACCATTCATTAATGCCGATAATGTTTATTATGTAATAAACAGTCAAGTATTCTCTCTTTAGTCAGTCAAAAACTTTTCGTATGAAAATCCGTGAAAGTGCCAAAGACAAAGGTATTTTGTATTCAAAGCATATTGTTACTATGCATATGGTTCTCAAGCGTGTTCATCGATTTACAAAATTGTAAAGATTTCGAAAAGTACGCGACTGAAGCTAAACTTAGAATCAGAAGCGTTTGGCGTGAAGTTGATAAAACTTTTGCCAAGCGTCCAATAAACGTCATATTTTATTATTAAATATTTAAAATGTCTATCTGATCCAGCTTCAATTAACGTGTGTTGGTGGCGTAAGGGCGTTAAGGAACTGCTTCGAAGGTTTGAATACATTGAGCGAATAAATGAAGATGGAATGATGAATAAAAAAATAGCGCGAAATTTAACATTAAGAGATGGCCAGGTAGGTCGAGACTAACTGTCGAAGACCATATGAGCAATAAAATTAATATGAGGGTCATGACAATTAAAACATAAAACTAAAATAATTCATTTTCTACAACGCAATACAGCTGCTTCCAATTATCCTGACGTTACCTATGACAATAATAAAATCGAAGACGTTGACATGACTAAATTCCTAGGACTTAACATAGATAGTAAATTAAATTGGAAATATCATATTGAACATTTGCCTAAAAAAATAAATAGTGCTGCTTATGGTTTGTATAAAATAGCTCCCCAGATAAGTATTGAGACACTACTTATAACATACCATGGTCTCATAGTCTCTAATATTAGATATGGAATTATCTTTTGGGGGAATTCAACGGACGCAAATATTATATTTAAGTCACAAAAAGGTGCATTCGAGCAATGTTTAAGGTCCATGCACAAGAATCTTGTTTGCCATATTTTAAAAAATATAAATTGCTGACGTTCCCATCGCTGTATATATATATATGAAAGTGTAATGTTTGTAAAAAATAATCCTACATTATTTCCAAAAGTTTCAGATATAATTATTCGCAATAGACGAGATAAACATAAAGTCTACGTACAAAAGCCAAAAACAACACTAATGTCCAAAAGTATGTTGTTGTATGTTGTATGGCTCCAAACATATATAATAAATTGCCACAAAGTTGGAGACTGTTGTCTAGCGGGTTATTTCAAAATAAGCTGAAAAAACTCTTAACTGAGAAATGTTATTATTCTATTGACGATTTCCTTAGAGATATATATTATATGTAAGGAAATCGTCAATAGAATAATAACATTTCCTTTCTAGTATACATGTATAAATTGTAATTGATATTTCTTGACATTTGTTATTTAATTATTAGTATTATTCACAATTATTATAATTTACTTGAATTATGTTCAACTAAATATTATGTTTATATAAATTTAAAATTTTTTCTATTAAATTTATTATATTTTTTTTATATTGTCATTAAACTTTTGCATGCCTCAATAAGGCAGAATGTATAGGGCTATATTTTATAAAATATTAAGAACTAATGTTACCTACATTCTGGCAAATAAATTATTGATTGATTGATGAGTGTTCGGGTACCTAGCCGTGCGTGTAAGAAGAAAATGATACATTTGAAGGAAGCGAAAGAGATATTAAAAGATCGCGATCGACTTGGCCTCTGTCTATCCCTTCAAGTACTATGCGATGAATATCTTCATAATAAAAGAATTTGCACAGTGCTTAAAGTTATCCGTCTGTTAATAATATTAATCGAATGTGCCATTTATTTCCTTGATGCCTAATATATAGATAGATAGATAGAATACTCTTTATTGCACACCAACATAGAAAATATGCAATATTAAATTTTGTAAGATTATGGTGACACAAATGGCGGTCTTATCGCTAAAAGCGATTTCTTCCAGACAACGTTTGGATGGATCGGATTGGAATATATTTTGGTATAATTTGTAAAATTTAAGGGACTTTATTAACACGAAGTTTGAAATGAAAAATTTACGCCTATGGACTAGTCTTCTGCGCTATAGACGGTTCGTTGTACGTTTAAAAGATAATTTTTTTTCTTCAATAAATTTTTCCGATGATCGGAACCTGTGTCGTTGTCTTAAGTAATCATCGGTGAATGGTTTCGAAATTACAAAACTGGCAAGAACTCTTTCTGCCAAAGTTCTATAATACTGCATGATCACATAAAAATCCACAATTGGGATAGTCTAGAGATCTAGATAATGTAGTACTTTCGATCCACATATTAGTAGATTATTTCGGACAATGTGAAGGTGGTGAGGTTATGTGTTAGGGTCCAAGCAAACGATACAAATTATGCAGAAGTCTCGAAAACTCTAATTGGTACGACTCCTGGAGATCGAACTCGGGTGTCCTAATTATTCCCGATCAACCAACCACTCGTCTATCGTGGTACTAATTTCATTTAAACGATCAAACATCAAAGTATCTAATTTTGGGCCGTGTGCCGCTACGCTAAAACTCAATAATTCTACGCCATATTGAAAAAATGTCTCTCGTTTATTAGCCAATTTAAATCATCTCACGTTCAAAGGACTCGAATAAATTACAGTAATTTTGGAAATTTTCTTTTATTCGGTATTCGATTTGACGAATTTTCTTTCATGCAAAGGTTATTTTTACACTTTGATTTGAATAAATTACATTTGAGGTATATTAAATCAGTGGTTTCTATTAAAGATATTTCAAATACTAAATTATACGTTATTAATACACTTTGAAGAATGTTGCTAATTTATAAATGTTTTTCAAAAAAGTTTTTTCTCTCGGGATTTGTAAATTGCAATTCCCAATATTGGGGTACACAGAGGACTAGATAATAAAGTCTTTTCCACCTTCCACCGAAGACATTTTTGAGACAACGTGACAGGAGAGCCAGTCGCCTTTTTATGGGATATACATTTTTATAGGATAGGCCCACCAGGCCTATCACCGTGCCATCTTATATTTAAAAGCTTATTTGGGAAAACGTGGAAGTTGATGAGCCTATCGTCGTTTTTTTCAATATAGTTCATCAACCAAACGATAGCTGCGTCATTATAGACCCATTCCATGAGTGCATGTGTCTGGATGTTCATCAACATAATCGAACAATAATCTTTTATTCCTTCAGGGCATATCCAGTTTATAGATATTTAATGATCTTTGTTATCGACACAAGAAATATTAAGGAAGTCATGATTGATTGATTTTTTTACATATATTTGTGATAACATGTTGTTTTCTGAACGTATGAATTTCGTAACTATTAACTCATATATAAATAAGCAGATTCAATTAATTACTTCTGGCTACAAATGAGACATAGAAATACATACATACAAACATAACGGCCTATTAAATTCCACTGCAGGACATAGGCCTCTGCCGCAGGGAGGGGAGGATTTTTCAAAATCGCCACGCGTGACAGGCGGATTGGCGATCGCAGTACTAGACCACACGCACCGTAGACGCTGCTGCCCATCTTCGGTCTGATTATTTTAGTCTGACATTTTGAGAGATGGTTATCCCACCATCTATCGGTTGCCATTGGGATATTCTAGGCCCTTTCCCTTAGTCACCTCTTACGACTGCCACCGGAAGAAAGGGAGTGGCAACATGCTTACACCGATACCATACGGTCTAGATATAGATACAGAAAAGGATTTTATGACATTTTTTACTATACAACAATAATAAACAATGTTTTTGAGTGTTGCGATATCAAATTGGACAGCATCTCAACTGACATGGGCGGGATTCGAACCCGCGAACTCTGCCGAACCGTGGCAACGCTCTTACCTCTGAGCCACTGTGTCTTATACTCATCATTTTAAATCTGTATTCTCTTTTCTTTATTTATGCCTGCTTTGGCATCATTGGCACTTGACATTTTAAAAACATTTTTTTCTTTTTAATTCCATAAAATAAAAGTTCAGCATAACATAAAATATGCTTTAAAAATAAAAATCAAATAAGTCATGATAGCCGAGTTGTTAGGTGGTCGAAATTTCGACTGAATAGACCCGAGTTCGATCCCCAGTTGGTAGGCTCGTACCAATGGGTTTTTAAAAAACTTAAGTTCGAATTAAATCGTTGGCTTGGACATAATGACGGCAACGGGCTCACCACCTGTCACGTTATCCCGAATATATCTTCGGTGGGAGGTAGGTCGAAGGGACTTAATTTTCTGTCTAAAATTTCTGTCCCCTGTATTGGGAATTTCGTGAAGATATTTATTTTATTAATTTATTTTAAAAATCAATAAAACATTGCGTTTGCTACAATAGTTGGTATCGCATATAACGTGGTGTAACAAGTTAAGTGTTTTTAAATGAAACCAGCACTATCAATTACTTTTTATTTTACAACCAGTCGTCTCACTATCAAAATATACCATACCTAATGACAAATTTATATTGGAATTCGAGACAAAAGACCCAAGTTCGATCCTTAAGGCTCCAAGGGGATCCAATGGGTTGAAACTTATGTTAAATTTAAATGTTGTCCCAATAATGGCTTTTTTAACAGAATAGGGAGGCAAACGAGCAGGTGGCTCACGGGATGGTAAGTGATTACCGCCGCCCATGAACACCCGCAATACCAGAGGCATAGCAGATGCGTTGCCGGCCTTTGAGAAAGATGTGGGCCTCCGGTTACCTGCACTTACCAGACGAAACGCAGAAGTTTGTTAAACTTCACGCCGGTATTCTGTGAGGCCGTAGTAATTCCCCGGCCCATTCATGCAACAACAAATGCTGGTGCGTGGCACTATCACTGTAACAAGGTTTCAGCGGCAGGTGGGTGAAAAGGACTTAATTGTCTAGACTAGGACAAAGGATTAGACAGAGATATACCCCCTTTATTCTATTATTATTTAGATAGACCCCTTTATCCCTGAAGAACCGGATATCGCTTCATCAAATCACGATGAAGAGGAAGAAGCTCGTGACTGTGGGACTAGGGAGCATGAGAGTGACAATGTTACTCCTGTAGAAAAGGCTATGGTGGAAATAGAGGATGTGCCGTCCACAATTGGCGATCCTCATTTACCGCCAGCATTGCCGCTCATAGCCACGCGTCCGAAACGTACAAGGCATGGAGTGGATTATAAAAAGTATTTTTAGGTAGCTAATGTTATAATAAGTTATTTATAGGTTGTTAATCAAAATCGTTAATAGTTGTGTTTTATTTATTGTACATATATTTAGTTGTAAGTATTGTTTCCGTATGTAATTAAGAAACATTGTTACCAGTTTCCAAAATTAAGTGGGGAGGAATGATATATACGTGTGTACTACTGTCATCCAGTCATTAATAGACGAGTATTACAAGACAGCGGTTGTTTCATTGCATTCACAAACTTATCATTGGCCCCTTTATTAGCAATGGCGTGAACATTTGACGACCTCCGTGGACACGTTCAAGGTATCGTTATTTCGAGGTCCCGGGTTCGATTACCAAACGGGTTTATTTAGGAAAACCACTTTTTCTATATTTTTTCGGGTCTGGGTGTTTGTGGTGCGTACGTTGTTTCCGATTCCCATAGGAAAAGCACTTTAGTTTCTACCGTTCGGAGCAATATATGTGATGTAGTCCCAATCTATATATGTATTTACCTATCTATATATGCATTTATTAATTTATATAAATTATTTTTAATATACTTAAATAAAAATATGTATCAGAATTAAATTTGAATGCGGAGAAATGCGACTAAAACATTCAATCCATTTAACTGAAATGGTCTCGACACTTATTCAAGACAAAGTGTTAGATTTGCAGTTGCTGAATTTCAAGATTATTAAAAAGTGTTCAACATTATTAAAATGTCTTATTTGTAAATGTTTACGTTGCTAAAAACTAAACAGAACAAAATTTCCTTTAAGACGTTCTTATGTCGTAAAAAATTCGTCTTAAAAATTAATTTCGCTAAGAGCATGAACGGAGAAGTTATGAATACTAATGGCGCCAGATTAACATTATGTCTGTCAAACAAACGTGTCACGATTTACACGTCAGATGTCATTCGAAACGTGGAAATCTTAATCTTAAATAGTTTAATAAAATTAAAACAAAATATTTGTTATATGCCTAAGTTAGTATAATCAGGAAGTAGTTTCTATTTTCATTTTACTTACTTTTGAAGTTAATTTGATTGATAAGATGCTTATCAATAAATTAACTTCAGTAGTCAAAGTTGACACTTGGTGTCATAACATATAAATAATTTGAAGTGTAGGTTCTTTACTCATATAAGAGCCTTTATTATCTAGACAATAAAGAACTAAGGAGAATAGTCATTTTAAAAATGAATGAGTTTTAATTAGCTGAAATATAGATACTGTCACTTAATCTATTCATTTGTAATTGATCCCCGTGGCAGAATGGTGTATATACCGGTTTCCATCGTGTTGCCAGCTCTGAGGTCACATGTTCCATTCCCGGTCGTTTAATGTACAAAGCCACTTCTTCAACATTGTCTCGGGTCCTTGTGTTGTGGTAGCTTCGTTGCTTCTGATTCCATAACACAAGCTTCTTACTTTGGGGTGAGAGCAGTATATGTGTTGTTGTTCCTGTCTATGTATCTGTCTATTTTTGTATATAACTGCAGGCAAAAGTCGTAGTAACTGTTACAAAGCTGTTAAGTACGGATGCTTTACATATTTGCAGTTTTATTCTATTCATTTTTCTGATTATATAAAACTATCACTCACTATACAGTCGCGAGCATCTTTTGAATTTATGGAGAAGTAAATTCTTAGGTCTTTTTGGAAAGAGATGATCATAGGTTAAGATCAGTAAAAATAGTTTATAGGATTTAAGGATATATTCTCTCTGTCTACCCTATTAGGGACTGTGGGTAAAGATAAGTAAGTAAGAGTCGAGTTTATGAAGAGAATAAAAAGCAAAGAGAAAGTTCACCAGTGACGAATAATATTCAGTGAAACGTTTGTTTTCTGTTCACAATTCTGCCTATCCCAGTATGGGAATTAAGATGAATATAAAAAAATGTTACCGACGTATATTCTGCTACCAACGGAAAATAAAAAAATATTAAATTTAAGATTGTTTTCACCATGAAAGTTAATCTGTCACATAATAGATCAGTAAGTAAATATCCAATTAATGCTAATCATACATTACACATTAAGACTTTCAGCCAGTATATAAGTAAGTATTGGTTATTTATTTTTAGATGTTATTTATTTTATCTTTACAAATTCTTCAAGTACTGGAGTGAACAGAGCTTTAGACAACTTTAATTCAAGTCCTATCGACTTGCCCTTCACAGGAGCCTATTTGGGACAGGTTAATGCGACATTTGTTTATAATTAGCCTTTGTATTAGACTTAAAAACAATAAGACCTAAACGTGTAATTTTTTTATATTCAACATAATAGGAATCGTCTTACTAAATGAAATGATAAATATTTCCGATAAGAGAACAAAATTTTATTCGTGCTTTAGATACTTGAAATTTTTCATAGTTCTAGTGTTAAGACTGTTGTAAGTCCTAAGTGAATTTAGCTGTTACTACCGGGAATTGAAAGAAAATGTAAATGCATAAGAGAGATGATGCATCTAATATCTATAATTCACCCAACATGGTACGAAACGAAACGAAATATTCTGAATATTTAATATTATATTAAACATATAATACTGTAATTATAATAATAAATATATAATTGATATAATATTACCATAAATATGAAATGGGGCTATTAAGGCTCGGGGTACCATGATTGAGTTTAGCTAAATTTCTTTTAACCTTTGGATTTATCTTCTCTGTTCATGTCAACTTCAAAACTTACTTACCTGTGAAAGTTCATTGCAGAACACAGGCCTGTCTCATAAGGAGGATTTAAAATAATCGCCACGCTTGAAAAGGCGATTGGAGAGGGCAGTACTCGGTAACTCGCTCCTCAGACGCTTGTTTGTCGGTGCTCGGGATTGGTCATCTTGGTTTTGCTCTGGTATATTAGTTATATTAGTTATTTCGTCATCTAGCTGTGTGATTACAGCGTACGAATGTACACCCTTTCTTTCCTGCAGGGCTACTAAGGGAAAAAGCCTTGAAATTGCAATTTGCTACCGACAGACGGTGCGATAACTATCACGAAAAACAATAGATTGAAATTTAACAGACTTATGATGAAGAGCAGCGCCAAAAGTGTGATTACGAAGGGATTATTAAAAACCGTGCATACGGGAGAGGCCTATGGCCTGCAGTGGATTTTTCCGCCATTTATTGGCGGTGTGTCTTTACGGTATCTGTCCTTATGGTAGCAACTGCCATTATTCACTTGTTACGATACCCGGGGGATGAAAAGGAGTAACATATTCTTCAATCGTTGGATAATTTTAAAATCGTATATAAGTTCTTTATAGTCTATATAACTTTTCATGGGGATCGAAATCGAGTACTCTGACTTAAGGTTAGACGATAAACCACTCAGATATCGTAAGCATGGATTACCATTAAGAGGTGTGTGGTACTGAAATCATTTGTCTGTGTCAATTGGTTACCATGTGCTGCTTGGCATATTTTTTAATTTTGTTTTTATACGTTTTTTCTTGTGTATTCATTGGTTAGTGATGATGAATTACATTTTTGCTATTCAATTCTATTCTACTCTCTTCTATAAAACCGTAAGTACTCAGTACATAATATACAAGACATTGGGCAAACTCACGAACCGAAGAAACACAGAATGCGTATACTTCAAGCCGATATTCCGCCACTTCAGTGTCGTTAACCTTGCAAGGTTGAAATTTTGAGACACTTAACTAATACAAAACTAAAAATATAACTGTGAACAGTGGGCCGAACGGTCTTAATTATTAAGAACTCTATCTATCCCAAAATTGGGAAGTGAATATATAAAAAAAAAAAACTTAAAAATTTTCCCACACCAGAACTTACAGGTGCTTCTTTTGATGAGCTACTTGAAGCACTGTAAGTTGTGGTAAACCGAAACCAGGATGGGACTCACGTCTTTATACTCTAGTTTCATAGTTCATTAGCCCTACACTACGTACATCTACACAAGCTTGCACGCATAGACCAAGACCAGCTATCATTCGCCAATTATTTATTTTGTATGCGGAATTGTGTAATATAATTATATAATGACATCTCTATAATTATGAATTTCTGCATAGTACTTGAGTCAAAATCAAAATTTCCGATTGTTGGTTTTTTTCATTTCAATTATTATTTCAATTATATTATTTCAATTTCGATACATGCGAACACAGGTAACCGACGTGCGTCAACCGCAATATAATGAGATGATCACTTGAAACGCTAATTCAAGCCTGAAATCCAACTGACTGTGAATACAGTGAGCACACCCGCTCCACTGATTCGTGAGTAATCGATTACATCACATTTGGATAGGCAATGACTGCGGCCATTTTGTTGTTCGCCCGTTCACGACTCACAGATCAATTGGTTCAAATATTCAATCGGTGTGATGTTTCATTCATTTTGTCAGGATTGATTTTACGATGTTATGGTATGGAATTTCATAATTCCAGTATGAATCAAAAGGTCACCAATTATTATGCAACATAGTTCTTATAATCTTCACGCATTAAACCTAATGAGGTAGTCAGTGACATGAGATTGCTAAGTGTGACGATTTTTACGAAATTCCTTAAAGATTTTTCAATTCTTCAGCAATTAAATCAATTCTTAGCTGACATCGACTCCTTTTGTTGTCTTTGAATTTTGTTTTTAGTCTATCAAGGTAACTCAACACACTTTATGGAAAGCTCGCAATTCCACTACATTCAATTTGTTTTTATGCTTCTTCTAGTAAATCCTAGTTATGCTGCCATATAAAACTTTGTTGGTGTACACTTTTTTTTTACGATATTTGCCGCCAGCGGATTTTTACGTACGCCACCTGCTCGTTTGCCTCCCTTTTCTATAAAAAAACATTACCCTTACATATATTTTTTTTTATAGAAAAGGGAGGCAAACGAGCAGGTGGCTCACGTGATGGTAAGTGATTACCGCCGCCCATGAACACCCGCAATACCAGAGGCTTAGCAGATGCGTTGCCTCCCTTAGAGTGCCCCCCTCCCCCATAATTGCGGGAGGAGGGTGTGTGGGCCACCGCTTACCTGCACTCACCAGACAAAACGCAGAAGTTTGTTAGACTTCTACTTCACGCCGGAATTTTGTGAGGTCATGGTATTTCACCGGTCAAGCCCGACCATTCATGCAACAACAAAAGCTGATGCGTGGTCTTACCACTGTAAAAATATATTCGAAGTTAGTGTCACTTCCAACCAGGTTACAGGGTAGTTTTGACGATTATGTTTATGGTATATTGTTTTTTTATCTTCGCGCATTTTCCCCGCCCTGCGATAGCTGGGACAGATAGTTCCTGTATCGTAACTAATATTGATTATTATAATATTACTGTGAGTTATGTATATTAGTTATGTAAGTGTTTAGTCCCGTCAGTTTGGAAACCATGACGGCGACAGGCTTGCCTTCTGTCACATTGTCCCAAATTATGGTATCTTATTGCCGAAGGCTTAAAACGTATTGCCATGGAGTGGACAAACGAAAAAAGTTTGAAAAGTTACAATTCACATTTACACTGCGGAAGCAATCAGAACTCCTTGCACGCAAGTTACACGCGGCACACGAGCACTATGTACAAACAAATGTAAGTCTCGCCAGCGCCAAATTTTCCAGATTTGGACACACCCTAAGAGATAGTAACGGCTGATTAAAGTAGAAAACAAAATAAATATAAATATTATTTGAGAGAAGATATAAAAAAGTTTAGCGGCCACAAATATACGGATGCCATATTTCTATAAATATTCCTTTTTATATTATGTTTATTATATTTAACACCAACCTTTTAGGAACAGGCAGAGATTTAGATTTTAGATAACCCACTTAACTCGATATCCTCAAATTACTTTTGGATGTAATATTTGACGATGTAGTATTTGACGGTCTCCATGGACGAGTGGCGTACACACCGGTTTTCGAGGTGTTGCCATCTCTGAGGTCCCGGGTTCTATGTCCGGACGGGTCAATGTAAAAAAAAACAATTTTTCAACATTTTGTCAGGTTGGGATTTTTGTGATGTATTCGTTGTATCTGATTCCATAACACGAGTGCTTTAGCTGCTTACTTTGGGATTGGAGCATTGTATCTAATGTTCTGTCACATATCTTATCTATGTTTGTATTTATTATTTATTTAATGTAATGAAATTTTTAAGTCACGATAGCCGAATGGTTGGGTGGTCGGAATTTCGAGTCGTGAGACCTGAGTTCGATCCCCAGGTGGCAGGCTCTTACCAATGGGTTTTTCTAAAACTTATATACGAATTACATCGTTGGTTTGGAAATAAAGGCGGCGACGGGCTCACCACCTGTCACGTTGTCCCGAAAATATATTCGCTGGAAGGTGGGTCGAAGGGACTTAATTGTCTAGACTAGACCTCTGACTACCCCTGTATTGGGAATGACATGAAGATATTTTATTATTTATTTATTTGTTATTTAATTTTTACCCCCTAATTATGAAATGCTTTGATTAATAACCCGTGTGGTAACGTAAAAATGTTGCCACTCACTTTCTTCCCGTGGGTGTCGTAAGAGGCGACAAGGGAAAGAACATAGAATGTCCTAGTGGCAACCGATAGATGGCGGGATAACCATCTTTAAAAATGTCAGACCAAAATAATCACACCGAAGATGGGCAGCAGCGTCTGAGGTGCGAGTGGTCTGGTACTGCGACCGTCAATCCGCCTGCCAAGCGTGGCGATTATGGCTAATCCTCCCTTTGGGAGAGGCCTATGTCCTGCGGTGGACTTTAACAAGCCGTTATGTATGTATGTATGTTTAAATTTACAGTATTCTAGAGTACATAGACCTAGACGCGCATGTATGAAGAAAATGATAAATCGGAAAGAAGCGAAAGAGGTATGTCTGTTTTTTCTAGCAATCTCGTCAGGGATTATGCGTAATAATACAGTAAGATCCAACATCACAGATGATAAAATAAATTCCCACGGAATAGACCCTTCGTAATTTTTGAGTGAACCATTTGAACTCAAGTGGCGTGATGAAAAATTGTTTAAGAATGCGGGTTTACGCTTAGCTTCCAAAATTACTTAATTTACCTTTTCATTTTCAAAGGTAAAGACAACTCATCTGTAATTTTCTTCTCTAGAAGCAAGTGTTGCGACAGTCACTATCCATCCGGTGGACAGCTAATTCGTTTTCATCCTAATCCTATAAAAAGAAAACTAGTATTGAAAGGATAATAAAAGAAAGCTAGATAAATAATCCAATCCTCTATTTGTTCATAGACTTGTTTATAGATTCTGTTTTTAGATTTGTCTATAAACAGACAGGGACCAGTATCGTCGTCGAAAAGAATAATCTGTCTAGACTTCCGACCACTCCAGTATTGAAAGTAACGTCAGAAGCTTCAATGTTTTTTTAATTGCTTATACAGTGTTAAAAAGGTTAACAATTTACTATATAACTAAGACAAAGTTGGTCTAATATTCAATATTGTAATAATATATAGATTGTATACCTGCTAACTAATTTTCCTATCAAGACTGAGCCATTAATGGTATAAAAAAAAAACAGAGATTTCATTTTGTCTTTCATTGCTTTTTTTTATAGAAAAGGGAGGCAAACGAGCAGGTGGCTCACGTGATGGTAAGTGATTACCGCCGCCCATGAATACCCGCAATACAGGTGCATTGCCTCCCTTAGAGTGCCTCCCCCCCCCCCCAGAATTGGACGAGGGGGTGTGTGGGCCACCGGTTACCTGCACTCACCAGACGAAACCCAGAAGTTTGTTAGATTTCTACTTCACGCCGGTATTCTGTGAGGTCGTGGTACTTTCCCGGTAGAGCCGGCCCATTCATGCAACAACAAAACCTGATGCGTGTCTCTACCACTGTTAAACTGTTAAACTGTTTGTTCCTTCTGTTTTTTCCTTTCTTTCTTTCTATTGTTTTTGTATTAAATATTTTTATTGATGAACAGTGTAGCGGACTTTTCCCATCTCTCTGAAACAGGTGAAAAGATGAAAGAAAAACAACGTTGTGACGAACTCGAACCTTATGAACGGGAGAAAAGACTTTCAAATGACGGGGGGAGGGTATACATAATGCTACTTTACTTTACTACCATTATATCTATTTGTACATACCTGTTGTAAGTGCAACTGAGTTCGATTGGGTTTCAACATAGTAAGTGTAAAATACAACCGTCACCACTACGTTTATTCATTAACATTCAACGTACAAAGTAATATCGAATCAGTTACAAGAATATAATGTTAAACTACATTATATTTTTATAAATCGTCGCCAAATTTTTTGTAAATAAGTGTAATTTATAAATAAATAAGGATAAAGTAAAAAGATTAATTCTTATGAATCAATGATAGACTTATATCAGTTGTAATTATCACTATTTCGATTTATTAGTGTCAAAATAGGCTGTATTCGAAATCGCAAATGTTTATAGTAGGGTCATCATAAATTTGTAAGAACTACATATCGTTAAGCTGCTCAAATATGTAGTGTTTTATTTGCCATTCGATCTGCATCTGTAGCATAAGTTATAATTACCCTAATAAGTTAATATTACGTTAACATTACAAAACAACAAAGCATTGCTTACTCTGTCGTCGAATACATAAAAACAGATAGTTGACGAATGGCATCCGCTCGTGATCCTTTACTCAGCCACAGTCACAAAGGAACCACTCCGTTGTGTTTCGAGCATCACTCGGAGACATGTTGGGATGTTTGGAACAAGGTAAAAATGAAAAGCGAAATATTTGTATTTGCGGTACGTTTACATTTTTGTGTATTCTTTTTCAGAAATTTTAAATTTACAAAGGGTTTCAAAAATTTTACAAATTTCTATGTTATCGTGTAGCTCTTTGTAAAAACGTTAAATATGGATATAATAATAAAGTCTTTTATTTCTGAAGGTATACATTTACAAATACATTAAAACAAACTTTTACAAAATTTTAAAAAAGCCTCGATAGCCGAGTGATACGGTGGTCGGAATTTCGAGTCGAGAGATCCGATTTCAATCCCCAGATGGCAGGCACGTGCCATTGTTTTTTTTTTTTTTTTAAAACTGATGTACGAATCATATCTTTGGCTTGGCCATAAAGACGGCGACGGGCTCACCACGTGTCACGTTGTCCCGAAAATATCTTCGGTGTATAATGGCCATGTCAAAGGGACTTGTTTGTCTATACTAGACCTATCGTAACTATGAAATGACCTCTAAATTAAGGAGGATTTACAGTAATCGTCATTCGTGCCAAGCGTATTGGTGATAGCAGTACCAGAGGATGCATCTGTATCCATTTGCAGTATGATTATATTGGACTGGAACTTTACGAGACGATTTTGCCGCCGTTTGTCGATTGCCATAGCGATATTCAATGAGGATTTTCCCTTGGTCGCCTTTTACTACACCCACGAATAGAGAGTGGGTGGAATAATTACTATGATGTTACCACACGAAAAATACCTTTACATATGGTAATAATGGTCTTAGATATCTGCTGTGCACTCTGATGAACTGGTCTCGATAATCCAGGTTTTTCTCATTCATATCTTTAATCCTTCTTAGACTCTGGTGCAGCATGCAAATAGACAACTATGTTTATTGTACCAAGCCACAAGAAACCCAAGCAACCACGTCATATTTTGAATCCGCCGCACTTTAAAGTTTATTCAAGCAAACTTAATCTGTTTGTACATAATGCGCAGTTCAGCTTTCTTTATTATAACTGCAGTTTGTTACCATATGAAGTTGACAGTTAAAAAATAAACTTGTCGGATAAATGGCAAATCCGGACAAGTTTGTATTGTGTTTTATATAAACAATGGGAAAATAGAAGGAATAAAGAGGAAAAAATAATGTATTGTTTGAGTATTTTAAATTTCTTTGAAACCTTTTAGATATACAACTAATTTCTGCTTCCGAGCTCATCTGCGCGTTACATTTACTTTCCTGCTTTAGTTTCACAGAGTCAAATCAAGTCATGGACACTTGTGAAAAACTTCCTATGAAGGTTACAGATAATAAATTGAAGAAAAATTTTAAAAAGCATTTTTTTAAATCCACCGATTCGTGTGGTCTTTCTCTTGTTGTCGCGTTGTTTGAGCTGTGGTGTGTTACATATGTTTCGTTACATTTATTTAAAAAGCACTCAACTCAGAATAGTTTTGTTTAAACAAATAAAATGTAATAATTATTTATATCTCAAGTTTAAGTCACGATAGCCGAGTAGTTGGTTGGTCGGAATTCGAGTCAAGAGACCCGAGTTCGATCCCCAGATGGCAGGCTCATACCAATGGGTTTTTCAAAAACTAATGTACGAATAATATCGTTGGCTTGGAAATAAAGACGGCGACGGGCTCACCACCT
Organism: Sericinus montela; assembly: GCA_029286605.1. Lineage (NCBI taxonomy): Eukaryota > Metazoa > Arthropoda > Insecta > Lepidoptera > Papilionidae > Sericinus > Sericinus montela. Next base: position 1,062,712 of record JAGSMR010000017.1, on the reverse strand, counting down.
GTCTCGTTGACCCGAAAATATCTTCAATGGAAGGTGGGTCAAAGGGAATTAATTGTCTAGACTAGATCTCTGTCTACCCCTGTATTGGGAATTGCGTGCAAATATTTTTTTTCTTGTCAGAATCTTACTACTTGTGACATGGTTACAAAAACGTTGGCTGATAGGTAACTTTAACCTTTTTATATGAAAAGCCCTCCCAGCCTTGTCTAATTGTTAAGAGCTAAATTTAAAAATAAATGTACCTTAATTTTCAGATTCAATTTAACACATATGATAATTTTTATTCCGGCTTTCTTGTGGCCGAGGTCTCGAAATTTACACGTATTGTCAGAAAAAAACCAATAATGTAATGTAGTTTAGACAAGCATGTTAGATTGTTAGATTAAGGATATTAAGATTTCTTCTTTGCCTGTTGACTGGACTATAAGACCCACTATGTAATATCCCACTTATTGAATTTAGGCTTACCGACATAAATATTAAAGAACGTTTTTTTGTTTCGAGAAAAGAAAATTGTTTACGAACAATGCTACTCGATACATACCTCATATGTAGTTTTTTTTACTCTTTATAGTTTTAATATTAATACGAAGAAGAAGCAAACGAAGTCACGGGCAGAAGCTAGTCATATATAATTAAAAACGGTAGCATAGTTATTATTTAACGTAAAACACGTAAATATGAATACAAAGGTCTCAAAGGATTAAGCCAACAGCTGTTTATTTTAATTAAAGCTTCGCACTTGTTTTAATGAAACTTTCATAGTGAATACTATGTCGCTGTGAAGAACTGAGTAATTTGTTTTCCAAATAAATCCTAATTTAGTATTAATGAAATAAAAATTCTACCTAACTATCCAGTATACACGCGTATACTGTTGTCAGGTAGTTACGGTGTAAGAATTTTGTCCCCTTTTATTTTTCTTTTTTTTTATTTAATATATGTCATAAAAGGCGACTAATAGAAAAGCTTGTTATAGCTAGTCTTTGGATGCCGTGTGATGGATAACTTAGTACTTGACAAAATTTTAAGAGACCTCTGTCCGACAGCAGCGTCTAGGGTGCGAGGAGTTCTGTCTTCACCATTCTGCTTCCTTGATAAGCAGAATATGAATAAATTCCAAATAACAAAGAGCTATACTGCATAGAGGAACGAGGGTTTTGCGGTAAGAATTTCGCCAGGACAGTTAGTCGATAATTGAAATTAATTGATATGGTTTGATGAAACATAAGTGATAAATATGTGGTTGTTTGTTTTCTTGAAATATAAAAATGTCCCTCTTGTGTGCATTGGATAAAGTTATGATTAATTTATGTATTTAGTTTCGCTGAGCGGCTTCGCGGGTCGGCGGTATGCTGGCATTGAGAAAGATACATGTTTACGACTGAGCAACTAATTTTGTACTATTACGAATGTATAATTTTACAATATACAGCGTGGGCCAAGAATTCGTTAATATTTAAATGTAACCAGTATAAAGAATATTATAAACTAGAAACTACACAACTATAAAATATGTGAAATATTAAAAATAACTGCAGCGATGGTCAGGATGCTTGCTTAATACGCAAGGGCACCACTAAAACTGTTTTAGTGCTGAATTTACCACGAGAATGGCGGCGAATGGCGGCGAACCTGCCGATCTGAGAAATAATAAAAAATACTATATATTATTTCGAGGATATCTTAGGTGTGAAGAGGAACTAATGTTTATTTATTAATAGATTTAAGTACACACAAAAATGTTCACAATACATTATTACTTATACTTAATTCTACAAAGAGTTTGCACAAGCGTATTACTTACTCAAAAAACTGAATTATCTTCGAGCAGACTTTAATATATTGTTAATTTGTTTTAAGTAAAGGAATTAAAGGCTTTATTATTATTATTTTGTAGCAGTAAAATACTAAGAAAAGATTTTAGAATTAACTATAGAGATTTTATTACATCACGTACCCTCGTCAAGTCCCTTTAATATTTTAACAATTAATTGTTTATAAGCTCTCTGTCTACTTTAATACCCAGGTCTGTCGTTAGCATACATTAATTAATGGCGGGCTTTGGTCAACCTCGACCAAAGCTCGATGTTTATTGAGATTGTTTCAAAATGGAATAATTTTAATGGTGAACTAAAACAATTGTATTTTCTATTTCGCACATTAATATTCTGTAATTTTAAAAATATAAAAAAAGTAAATAATAATACTCATGTATGTAACTGTACTGTAGTGTGATATATTACTGTAACTATATATGTTATTTCTATTTCGCGCATTAATATTCTCTAATTAAAAAAGTTTAATATTTTTTATAGTATTTATCTTTGTAACTATAAGGTATTGTTGACTTAAAAACTAAGATGGCGTCTCGCTTCCCCGCTACACATTGTCAGAAATAAGCTGCGGTAAAATGAAACCTGGAAAAACTAAATTAAATTATTATAAAAAAAAATATTTATTAAAAATTATTATTATAAAAAAAACTAAATTTACCCACAGTATTTGAAAATGCATAAAGATATCAAGAATTATTTTATTATAGTTACACATCAATGAAATACATTATTCTCCTAGGATCTTGTTGATCTAGCCAAATATGTCACGCAAAAATTTTCCTGAAACATTATTTTCTACGTTCAACGTATTCAATCTCATTATTTTGGAGCAATTACCCTTACGTCATACGTCATTCCCAGAACCTACTACCCTAATTTTGGAAAATTTTCCTTCTTTTTACAACTTGACATGATTATTTGAGTTTTTTCTAAGAGCACGCACGATAGCTGAGTGGTTGGGTGGTCGGGATTTCGAGTCGAGAGACCCGAGTTCGATCCCCAGGTGGCAGGCTCGTAACGATGGGCTTTTAAATAAACTTATGTACGAATTATATCGTTGGCTTGGATATAAAGGCGGCGACAGGCTAAACAGACCTATCACGTTGTCCCGAAAATATCTTCGGTGGATGGTGGGTCAAAGGGACTTAATTGTCTAGACTAGACCTCTGTCTACCCCAGTATTGGGAATTGAGTGAAGATATTTATTCATTTATTTTCTAAGAGCATGAACTTCGAATTCCGTTCCTGAGTTCTATTTGGAAAAACATTGAGTGAAATCTGCATGCATATAAAGGAAATAATAAAATAACAAAATAAATATCTTCACGCATAGCTGCTGTCGTACTGACTGCCGAAAGAACAAGAGAAAATCGCCAAATGCCACGATCCTTTCATAACTTATCTGCTTCTTTCCAATTCATAATTTTCTTACATACACTTATCCAACTACTACTGACACTGAGATATTATTGTTATAAATATTATATCTGTAAATTATTACTATATACCTTTAAATTAGTATAGATAGGTTTATCAACGTAGGACTAACCTCTTTGCAAAATTTATCCAAATATGATTGAAAATTCAATGATTATTTATTAAACATTTATTTCTCATATTAACGCTATCATTTTCTCAACATGCTAAGTTTGGTCACTCTCTTTTATGAATAATGAAGCTTCAATCTCTATTTTTTTATTCTTATGTAAAATTTTTAATATTATTATAAGAATGATAAATTTTTAATATACATGTATTAATCCTAAATAAATATTTTTTTTTTATTATATTTTTAATAATTATATTTTTAATAAATATTTTTTCTACAACAATATCTCTCAACACCCGCGCTTTTAAGTAGAAAGTATAAAGGTTTTTTTTTTTTTACAAAATATAAAGTTTCAAATATCCATTATATCACCAGTCTCATTTGTTTTTAAATAATGCACGTCACCTTTCTTTCTTAAAAGTACATTTCTACTTCACTAGAATATTGAATAACTGTGTAAGAATCTTCACAAACAGGTTTAAAAATTTTGCATCAATTTTTTTTATTCTTTTCAACTCTTCAACTCCATTTCCTCGAGGAATTTAATAAATCGCGCTAAAAGAGAATTGACATTTAATTTTCAGAGCTGCATTTTAAGAATCTCTACAAAAATGCTGCGCAATATTTAAGTGCAACGGAAAATTATGAAAAAGAATTGATGCAGAACATTAAAGTAAAATTACAATTATGATTTTTTAGTTTGTATTCATTTTAGATTTAAAGTTAGAGAGAAAAAGTTTTATTTTTTATTTTAAGCATTTGATAGACTGATATTAAATGATGTTTTAGATAAGAATGAATATTATAAATCACTTAATAATAATAGAAAAGACCTGGAGGCCGAAGTCATAAACGATAGTCAGATCATATTTCCGAATATCTGGGCATTCCGAATATCGGAATCTCTGTCAGCGTAGCAGATGAAGACAGCTCATATAACTTGTATGGAGTCATCAAGGAGCGATTGAGAAAGGGAATTTCTGTTTTGATTTTGTGGTAAGGTTAATGTATATGCAAACATATATATGCAATCGTCGGTATTAGTCCACTGGATTTTCTGTAATTGTCACTGTTATCAAATATATGTTAAAAACGTTAACCTATTTTTTATAAATTTTAAATATAAAAAAGCTAAGAATCAGTACGCAATGTGGTAATGACTCGATTAACCATATAACTCGCTCAAAGTTGCTAAGCGTGCAATGAAAAGGGATACGCTCGGCGTTTCTCTTTGTGGAATCTGTAACGAAGACATCCGCAGCAGAACCAGGGTAACTGACAAAGCCGTACCGGTCAGCATACTGAAGTGGCAATATGCCGACCACATGGCTCGTAGAATCGAAAATTGTTCGGAAGCAAAAGTTCTAGAGTACTAGTGTGTAAGAAAACGCAATTTAGAATCTGTACCTCACTTCTGGCGTGGTAGGTCGCTGGTGTTGTCTGGAGATCCTCTCCCTCACTTTCCCGTAAAATCGTCTTCCCTGTAGAGAGGTCAGAGTCGTCATTGCAGTGTTGTGGTAAGCTAGATTGTGCCCCTCCAATCCTCCCTTACGGATACCTTTTTGGTGCATTTATATAAGGTGCTCTGCCACGTGTTCTTATGCCCTTCCTTCCTTCTTGAACTATTAAACGTTCAAGTTAGCTTCTGTCATCGCGTCTAAACACGAGAAAAAGAAACCATTTTTCATTAAAAAATTACAAGACATTAGGATGACGGTGACTCGCCATCTGTTATGTTATCCCAAACGAGTTTCGCTAGAAAGTAGGTGAAAATGACTTAATTTTCTAGATCACTGTAAAGATAAAAAAAAAATAGTTAAAATTATGGTACAGCGTCTACTTTTTTTTGTGCGTAGCTAAAATTGGTCACCCAGGTACTATATTGTACATAGGCAACAAATCGTAACAATGACGGGCAAAACTAGAATACCTAAGGCTGTGTAAATCCCTCTAAAGTATCGCTTTCACTTTATATGTAAATGAGAAATACACTATGAATTGGAAAGGGTTGTATTTAAAACAAAAAAGACCGAAGAAATTCAATTAACTTGTGAGATAATATTTTAGAATAGTCGCGAAAGCCGAGTGGGTGATCGAAATTCGACCTCGTGTCGATGGGTTTTTATAGAAAAACGATTCATAAATCGTTGGCTTGGTCATAAAGACCTCAGAGGCTCTGATACTTTGTCCCAAAAATGTCTTCGGTGGAAGACGAGTCAAAAGTACTTGATAGTCTAGACCTCTGTCTATCTAGTATTAGGAATGGCGTGAGGTTTTCAGAAGTTAAATTTTTTTGTAATAGACTAAAAATTTTTTATAATAATCACTATTTATGTTCATAAAATGGTATAAAATTAAACAAAAACTTTTTATAAATATTTAATAATAATTACCTATGTAAAGTCCACTGTAGTGCACAGGCCTCTCCGGTATAGGAGGTCTCTCCGGTAATGTACGCTTCGCACGGGCATTGGCGATCGCAAATGCTAACCGCCCGTCATCGTCAATCTGCTTGACATCTTTTAATAGTTTTTGCCACTTCTTAGTCCTTTCCCTTTGCAGCTTCTGGCCACTTCACAAGCGGTACAGCTTCTGGAGGTCGTCTGGAATAATCAGGCCGAACCTGCGACGTTATACTTCACAATCCGCACCCTAAACCATTAGGCTATTGTCACTTGATAAACAACATTAATTACTTTAGTGTATAATAATGACTATCACTGAGTTAAACAAAAAAAAAACGGAATATAATAGACTTTTGCAAAATGGTCGACAACAAACGCTGTTTGTAAGAGTTTTAAAATTTTCTTAATTGATTGTTTCAGGGGTTCGCTAAGTTTTTAAAGAAAAAAAAAAACTTTTTCAATTAAGACTGTTAGAATAAAGACAAGAATAATTGGTTTTCCTGCCTTTTTGTGAAAAGACAATAAGCAAATTAATGTTTGAAAGCATTTAAATTTTTTCACGTCGCCGCTATTAATTGTTGTTTTCTTCTTTTTATATTTATATATTTTTTGTGGGAAATCTATTATGGAAAGAACGTAAAGGGTTTCAATGACGTAATTACACAATATTTTCACAAATTTTTAATATAACAGTCACGATACCCGAGCGGCTGGGTAATCGGAATTCAAGTCAAGAGACCCGAGTTCGATACCCAGGTGGCCAGCTCTTACTAGTAGGAGCTACTTAACTTTTTTCTTTTTTCTAAACGTATCGTTGGCTTTGACATAACGCGATGGGCTCACCACCTGTAACTTTGTCCCGAAAAATGTCTTCGGTGGAAGGTAGGTCGAAGGGACTTAAATGTCTAGACTCGACCTCTGGGACCTATTGGGAATGGCGTGAAGACATTTATTTTTATTTTAACTATGTTATTGATATTGCCCTTCCCTTTCTTTCCGTAGCTGTCGTAAGAGGCGGTTAAGGGAAACAGCCTTGAATATCGTTATGGCATGCGATAGACGGCGGGATAACCATATCATAAATATGGCAGATCAAAACAGGCCGAAGATGGGCAGCAGCATCTGAGGTGCGTGTGGCCTAGTACTGCGATCACCAAGCCAAGGCAAGCGTCGCGATTATGGTAAATCCTCCCTATAGGAGAGGCCTATGTGTAGCAGAGGATTTTAATAGATATGTATGTATGTCCTTGCGATTGTTGTGTATTGTTATTAACAGCAGATATGCCTTGTTTAATATATTTATGTCATAACATTTCATTGCTTAATTTTTTATTGATAACTTATTCTGTTATTTTTTTATACTTTTCTATTATTAAAATACTAGTAATTTTAACTGTCGCGTAGCGCACAAAGTTTCTAGATCCCAAGAGAAAATAATGAATATCTTAATAATATATAACCCACTATCTTCCCGTGGGTGTCGTAAGAGGCGACTGAGGGAAAATACTTTGACAAGGCTATAGGTACATGGCAAGATAATCACAGCGAAAAATATCATACCAAAATTAAACAGACCGGTGAACACAGCTGAGTTATTGGGTAATCGGAACACCAGAGACCCAAGTTCGATGCCTAGGTTGTAGGCCTGCATGCGGTGTTTTTTTTTTTTTTTTCATAACTTATGTACGATTTATATCGTTGGCGTCACGACATCCCAAACAAATGTAGTCGGTAAAAGGTAGGGTAAAAAGACATAATAGTCTTAGTCCTGTGCTTAATTTTTTTTAACTTAATTTTTGTTTTAACTTTTCTCAAGTCATTAAACCAAAAGGTTAGCCTCGGCCGTTGAATGCAAGCCAGCTCGATGAGTAAATAACCGTAAAAATTATAATGTATTTATGTGAAAAACACAGGGTACAATTATCCAAATTATACAAAAATATTTGTGTGAAGTTGTGGGCAACCGCTAGAATAGGTATGAAGGTCCTAATCTCCTAAACCTTCCTTTCTAATGAATCTATTGTTATACAGAAATTCAATTAAAGAAACTTGTCGAGAGATATACTCTGTTCACTCTACATGCAAATACGTATTTACCCACAGGCAAGATAGAATGATCTTCAGAAACAACAAAGAGTTAACTGATTATCTATTCATATATACAAGTTATCCATAGTTCGGTTACGTGTGACAAAAATATACAGCACGTCTATGTCGACAAATATGTCGACTAACATGTCATGTCATTCCTCTATGATTCAGGAAACATATCGACATCCCACATCGCGCTATCGAAGTTCGCACGATTACATGCACATATACGATTACCGTCTTCCCAATGTCACGATCACCCGACCTGGCAGTAGCTACCCTTTTCCTGCAGCACATCATCCGTTACGCGTCTATGAATAAAAATAGTTTGAGCTAGATCCTCGAAGAAAGGTTATGATGAGTATAACGGATGATGTTCTGCAGAAAAAGGGTGTGAGTGTCTGTGACCCTGGGAGGACATCTCCTCCATCAGTCAGCTATCGGAGTTCTTACCATTGTGATAGGAGTACTTTCACAATGGTAAGAACTTGGATAGCGTGAAGGAGGCTTTTGTTGTTTCCTGAATTATCTGCCGCTAGCAAGCTTCCAATATAGACATATAGATGTGGTGAGTCTGATTAGGAGCAAAAGAATCATGTTAAAATACGTGTCGATGTGTTTTCTGAGGTGCTAAAGCTCTTTGGTCTAGGTTAGTATTACCATCGCTACAATGTATGCATAAACTGACACATTGCTTGAGAGTAGAAGGGGATATGGATGTATATGTATATAATTACGCCGTAGCAATGTGGCCATTTTTTTACATTTGTGTGGTAGATAAAGTGCAGACTATTTAGGTAATCTACCCTTCAATGACAGAACGGTTTACGGTTATGTCGAATTGGATTTGGAAAGGATGGGATGAAAGATGGGTTACCGGCTAAACACCCTGAAGACATATGACATGTACAGACAACACATAATTGCAACAAATGAAAAAGCCTATTGAAAGGCATAGGGCCTTCTAGTATGGTATGATAACTATGCTAGTATATGCCTCCAGTATGCTTGGCATGTGGTGGGGCGATCCCAGCAATAGACACCTCGCTTCTCGGATACTTTTCCCCTTGACTAGACTGTTTAATTGCAGTCTAGTATTTTTAGAAATGGTTCTTCCCTCAGTCATCTCCCACGACACCCACAGGATAAAATGGAGTAGTAAATTCTTACGCCGTTATCATACCGCAAATACCGAATCAAGACGTTATAAATGTTTACTGGCGAGTTAGTAAGGCTACATAAAAATCTAATTTAGATTTTCATTTCAGGTGCAAAACTTTCTCGTTCCCATGAGTCTCAATTCAAATATTTCGCGAAGTGTTGCTGACGCGCCGCTGCGTGATGTTATTTCAGAAAACGTAACTCTGCTTTCAAAAGTAACAAAGATTAAATTTTCAAATATTTAACTTTAAAGAAATTATAAAAAAAAAATTTAAAATTACATTTTCATCCACATCATATTTTTCGTGTAATACAGAAATGGTAGGCTTGATTTACGTCGAAATTTTTAGAGAACGCCGGCAAACGAGCAGGCGGCTCACGTGATGGTAAGTGGTTACCGCCGCCCATGAACACCCGCAATACCAGAGGCATAGCAGATGCGTTGCCGGCCTTAGAGTGCCCCCCTCCCAAACTTGGGGGAGGGGGGTGCGTGGGCCCCCGGTTATCTGCACTCATCAGACGAAACGCAGAAGTTTGTTAGACTTCTACTTCACGCCGGTATTCTGTGAGGTCGTGCTACTGCCCCGGTCGAGCCGGCCCATTCATGCAACAACAAAAGCTGATGCGTAGCTCTACCACTGTTTAAAACTGTTTAAAAAAAAAAAACATTGCTACGAGCCTATCACTCGGGAATCAAGCTTGGGTCTCTCGAACTCGAATAGCGATCACCCAAAAACTCGGCTATCGTTGCTTTATTTATTTATTATTCTTTATTGGTTATAAATACCTACGCACAGAAGTATTATAATATATAAAGAAGACGAAAAATAAAACGATTTTCGCTTTTTATCGGGATTTTCATTTAGGGATTTACAATTTTTAAATCGGATCTAAATTAATAAATAAAAGTTCTGTAAAGCATCCGAAACATCGGTAAGTAAAAAAATAGCTTTGTTTTTAAAGTAAATAACGCGATGGAATCCGAAAATCGTTTATTTTAGATGACTCCAGCATATTTAATTATAAGCAAAGAAAATACTTTAGTTTTAGGCGATAATCAAATTTTGTTTAAAGTTGTTGTTTAAAACGAAAATTTTACGATGTAGTCAAATTTGTGGGATTTGAAAACAATTTAAAGTCATGCAGCTACAGTGCACATTTTGGAGCGTTACTTCAAATATTATTTTTATAAACCAGAATACTATTAAAAAAAAACAGTGGAAACAAATTAGAAACTATTTTTTTCCACCTCTTTTTTCAAATAGGTCTATACCTAAGTATCATTATTCACCATCGCGCTGGAGTGCATGGTGCCAGCTGTCAGTCGGTTCGACTGTCAAATCGTATTTATTTTACACATAAATATTCAGTGTTTTATTTTTATTTTATATTGTATGAACAGAGTATGATGTATAGAGCACTTGTGAAAAATATGCGTCAGCAGTTGATGACTTGGGAAATAAACTATGCAATAACATTAACGAATAAGAGTAAAAAATTTTACAACTTACAACACACCATTAACAGTAACTGTAAAGTAGCTGCCAGGGAAAACGCTTACCTGAGTTAAGGCATGATAGCCGAGTGGTTTGGTAATCGGAATTCGGCTTGAGACCCGAGTTTGATTGCCAATGAGTTTTTACAAAATTTATAAGGATTAAAATCAGGGTCTCTACCAATTATACAAAATATTAATGATATAATTAAAATAAACATGCACCACATAACACAGAAATTCTGATAAAGCTACTTATTGTAAACCACAAAAGGCAGGTACTTGTTCCACGATTGCATGCAATAAAATAAAGTACATGGAACATGAGAAACCTTTTAGTGTTTGTGCTTATGCGACTATGCTAGACGCAATTTCACCATATTGCTTCCATCAATTTAATACCGATGTTTACTGATACTTAAAGGAGATGACTTCAATACTGCGTCAATAAATAATATGATATCAGAGCAATGTATATGATGTTGTCCCTATCTATCTATGTGTTAATTTATTTCTTATTAAAAATAACTTCTTTTGACAACGTGGCAGATGGTGAGCCGTCTTAGTATCCAGGCCATCGGTTAATCCATGATTCGTGTACAGAATATAAGGTTGTACAAACTATAAGGTTCCAAAATACTGACTTATATACTGTATATAAAATCGTGTTGTTAAATTAACTAATTTAAATTAAGTTTAAGCAATTTGAAACATTAGCCACGATGGTCGAGTGTTAAGGAGTAGTTGGGTGGTCGGAAATCGAAAGAATCCAGCTTGATTTTTATCTTATTTTGTCAGGAATCATTATAAATAGACAGAATCAAAAAAGAAATCATATCATTTATTGTGACAGGAACTATAAATTATTTATTTTTATATCAGGAACTAGTAATTATTTAGATACACATGTATCTAAATAATTAATAGTTCCTGTATTATATAGAGATTATTATATAGAGAGGCCAATGTTAAAATATTTATTTCTTTAAATTTTTATCTAGGTGATGATTTGGAATTTAAATTGTAAATAAACCTTTATATCTATCAGAAAATAAATAATCTTCCTTCCAAGCTTCCACATTAGCTGCATGTCCCCGTAGTAAAATACACATTTTTTATACTATGGAAAAAACTATACTATTGATGTTTACATAGCTATAAACAATTATAGCTATGTAAACATCAATAAGGCATCTTATTTTCTTTACAGCATATGCCACAAGGTCAATTTGCATGTTTCAATATATTTATTATGTAGTCAATTTGATGATATTAATCATTAATTAATTAATGTGTTATTTAAATTTCAATTTTAATTAATCAAGTAAGTGACAAGGGTAGAAATGGGGGCCAAAAATATTCGACCATGACATAAACATGCGACTTTCATGGGCATTTCATCAAATGGGTATTTTCATGTTTATTGATACAAATGAAAAATAATAAGTATCTTCACGCAATTCCCAATACAGGGGCAGACAGAGGTCTAGACAATTAAATAATTTCGACCCACTTTCCACCGAAGATATTTTTGGAACAACGTGACATGTGATGAGTTCGTCCCCGTTTCGATGTCCAAGCCGACGATACTCGATGTAATTCGCACATAAGTTTTTGAAAAAAACTCATTTGTACGAGCCTGTCACTTGGGGATTGAACTCGGATCTCTCGACTAGAAATTCCGACTACCCTATCACACCATCGTGACTTATTATATTGATATGAAACCCATATAAAGAATGACGAAGAATCGTTACATCATTTTATACCAAAAACGCTAATAAAGATCTGTATTAATGAATTAATCAAAGTTTTAACTTATTTAATAAATTTGTCATTTTCAAATGGATCTTTTCCGACCGACTTAAAATAGTCTATTGTTAAGCCACTACTTAAAAAAGGTGAAACAACCGATATCAATAATTACCGCCCAGTAACTTTAATATCGGTTATTTCAAAAATCTATGAGAAATGCATGAATAAAAGGTTAAACGAATATTGTAATAAGTTTAAAATAATAATAAAAGAGCAATATGGTTTTCAAAAACATAAATCGACGACATTAGCCATGTATTCAGTTTTTAAAGAAATCCTTACTGGTGTCAACAATAATTATCTAACCACGGGGTTGTTTTTTGACTTGTCAAAAGCTTTCGATCTGGTTTCACACGAATTATTGTTACAAAAGCTACAGGTTATCGGAATTAGAGGACTTGTACTTCAGTGGGTATCGTCATATCTGTATAATAGAAAAAAATGCGTTGTAATCAATAAAATGAATAAAAATAGAGAAATGATACGTTACTCATCAGAATACAAATACAATTTTATTATATATAAATATACAGGTCTGATTTTATTTTTATTATACGTAAATGACATAGTTACAGTTACAAATCACAAATGTGTATTATTCGCCGATGACATCTCCATTATAATTACAACTAATAAAAAGAATAATACAATTGCTAATCATGAATATGACATAAATAATACTATCGATAAATCACTTAAATGGCATGACATAAATAACTTAAAAATTAATCTTTATGAATCTGTATACATACAATTTAATAAATTAAATAATAATAAATTCAATTTGAAACTTAATATCTCTAAAATTAAAGAAGCGTCAAATACAAAGTTCTTAGGAGTTATTATAGATGAGGAAATTAATTGGAAAACACATGTAGATAGCGTATCGACTCGAATAAATAAATTTGTATATGCACTTAAACGAAAAATAAACGTGACAAATATAAATACTGCTATTCTATCTTACCACGCATACGTAGAATCACTACTACGTTATGGTCTTATAATTTAGGGTACCAATCTCAAAAGAGCATTTGTCGCACAAAAAAGTGCATTAGAGCGTTAGGCGGACTGAAACCACAAGAATCGTGCCAGCCAACATTTAAAAAATTGGTTTATTGTCGTTACCGTCTCTCTATATTTATGAGATATGTGTATTTGTATTTAAGAATAAAGAATTATTTACTACTTCAAATGATCGTAATCCACGACTTCGCCGAGATCCACACAGGCTAGTATTTAGTGATGTTCCTAAACTAGCTAAATACAATAAGAACTGTTTAGCTATGTGTGTATATATATACAATAAAACTCCTGGTTCTTTTAAAACGTTAAATTTTAGATTATTTAAAATAAAGTTGCATCAATGGCTTAATGAAAATAATTTTTATAGTGTTAGGGAACTCATAGATTAAATAAGTAAATAAAAAAATAGAAATATAATACTGTACAAATACTTTCTTCCTCTTCCCCCCGGACCGTGTTAGCGAGTAGACCATTTATTAACTTTTACAATCAAAAATTTTCTTACATAATTTTCAAATAAAATTCAGTTTAAAAAATAGGATAATATAAGTAGTAGAAGGTGTAAATCTCACAAAAGTAAACTCCTAAGAAGCGAAAGATGAAACTAGCTGTGCACGGGCAAACTCGCATAAGTGTGAAAGTGACGACTACAGTGAGTAAGTTTCTTTACATACTCACCCTTTGTTATAGAAACAGACATGCTTTATGTGCTCCTGGTACTTCGATTCAAATACAGAATCTACTTTTGAAAGTAATAAGTATCTACTGTCTCTATTTAAATATTGGTTCTGTTGTGTTATGTTCTCCTAGTACCTGTTACGTATACTACTACCAAATAAAGTCTTGATTGAGAGAAGCCAGATTAAAATAATAACATAACCGTAACTGACGACTTTTAAAAAGCTTATGCTGGCCTAGTACCACGACGTGGATTTGTCTGTAAACAACATATACTTACAAATAATACAAATAATCCTTATCCATCTAAACTATTGATACCGTCTTATATTTTCCTGGTATAAACATGGACAAATCATTCTCTGATCCTAATTTAACCGAACAAACTTCACCAAAGTTTACTCAGCGAGCGAAACGACGTCGACAAGATGACGGTACTGCACTAGACTCTTTTAAAGAGGAAATGAAGAATATGATAAATGAACTATTTTCTGCTCAAAAAGCGGAACGCAGATCAATCACTACAAAACTTGCAGATTTAAAAGAATCAAACCTTAACATTGAAACCTCGGTGGCATTCCTATCGCAACAAAATGAAAAACTTCAGAAAAAACAAGAAAAAAAGGATCGAGAATATATTACGACTTTGGAAGCTAGGATAGAGGATTTGCAACGAAGCAATCGAAAAACTTGTCTGGAAATAAAAAACGTACCGAAAAAAATTAAAGAGAATAGAAGTGCTTTAATGAACATGATCATGAGCTTATAAAAAAGTATTAACTGTAAAGTAGATAATTCTGATATAAAGGATATTTTTCGTGTTCAGAGCAAGCAGGATAAAGGAAACAGAACCCAGATTATAGTCGAGATGAGTTCAATCATTTTCAAGTCTGAAATTCTTAAAGCTTGTAAAACTTATAATATTACGCATAAAGATAAGCTACGCGCTAAGGAGCTGGGTTTTAATACCGAAGAAAATACCCCAATTTTTGTGTCTGAACATTTAACTGCAAAGGCCTCTCGTCTCTTCTTTCTTGCTAGAGATCTCACTAAATGTAAGCAATATAAATTCTGTTGGACTTCTTTTGGTAAGGTTTACGTTCGTAAGAACGAGAACTCACCAGTCAAAGTTATAAGTAATGAGTCACAGATTAACCACTTAATGCAGGAATCTTTATGACTAATTACTTTAGTTTATTCCTTAATTAAAAATAATACTAAAATTTTTTGCTATATCCTGTATGTTACGAAATTATATAATTTTTTTGTATTAGAAACTAATGTTATAAGCATAAAAACCTACAACAATCTCACTCTCTCACACACTGGTACCCAAATAATATGGCACACTTAAAGAAACACAAACCACACTTACATAAATACATTCAAAATCCAACACAACCCATACAGTATTTACACTACCATACAAATTTCATGTTCTGTTAAATTATCTATGTATGTTCTAATAAATACAAACCGTATAACTATTTTAACTTATCGATATGAATAGGCCATCACGAACTTTACATGAATTAGATGACATAGAAATTGCAGAATCTAATGAATGTTCTATCGAGGATCTAAACCAACGCCTACAGACTAAAACATCTATCTTACAAATTGTAACCCAGAATATAAGAAGTATTTATTCTAATTTCATTGACTTTGAAATAACACTCACTCAAATTAAGTTAGACGTTGACGTGATTATTTTTACTGAGTGCCGGCTGAATTCTTACAAACAGGTACCTCCTTTGTCTAATTATACCCCCTATTTTACTTCTAAATTAATAAATCAAAATGACGGAGTGGTCACATATATAAAATATTGTCACAAAGTAAGAGTAAGAGAAATTGGTTTAACCCACGCGTCTTGCCTTGAAATCTCTATATGTAACTTTGTAATATTAGCAATTTATAGGCCTCCGTCAAATGTCAGTGCTGATAGTTTTATTGATTCACTAAGTTTATATCTTGATACAATTTGAAAGAATCACAGCAAAATTTTATAATTGTCGGTGATATAAATATAAATATTATTCCTAAAGAATCTCAACAAACTTATGAACGTAATAATAGACAGAATTATCTATCATCTTTAGTAATACACGGTATACTGCCTGGTCATACATTCCCAACAAGGCAACATGCATGTCTAGATCATTTCATGTTGAAACTTAACAAAAAGCAGTATTCGGCTTTTATTGCTATTTTAAACACATCAATAACTGACCTCCAAATGGCTTTGCTCAGTTTATCGAATACAGCTAAATCATTAGATTGTCGAAGGACAAAAATCACAATTAATTTTGATAAAGCTTACAATGACCTGCAGAAACAAAATTTTGACGAATTATTTAGAAATATGGATGCAAATATTTTTACAGACCTGCTTATTAAAACAATCTCAAACACCCTCATTACACACACAAAAATTTTGTCTATCTCCAGAAGTAAACACATTATTAAACCATACATATCAGAAGGCATTTTAAGATGTATAATAAATAGGAACAACATGCAAAAGAAATTAAAATTAGACCCTAAACATGAAATACTAAGTATAACATATAGAAGATACAGAAGTTACTGCAACGGACTTATTAAAAAATTGAAACGCAAATATGAACGCGAAAAACTGGCTGTATCAAGTAAAGATAACAAAAAACTCTGGTCCACAATAAATGATATAACTCAATTTAAAGAAAATAAAATCTCAAACAGTGATTTACTCAGTATTGCACCGTCAAATAAACTGTCTGTTAATCTTGTCAATAAGTTCTTTCCAACATTGGAAGAGACCTTGCTGAGGTGATCAAAGCTAAGCCTTTGACACACCTACCTACCATTTATCAAAATTCGGTAAACAAACAAGTCATCTTTTGTTTTATTCAATACTGACCCTTACGAAGTTGAACAAGTTCTTATGACTCTCAATCCCAACAGTGCTCAAGGTTGGGATAATATACCTACAAGATTTATACAGCAATCTAAAAGCATTCTTGTTCCGGTTATTAGTGATTTGGCTAATCTTTGTTTTGCATCTGGTGTATTTCCGAAGTCCTCAAAACAATCTATTATTACTCCAGTGTACAAGAGTGGGGACAGAGATGATGTAAACAACTACAGGCCAATCAGTCCTAACATCAATTTCTAAGATCATTGAGAAACTTATTAACAAAAGATTAATCTCATATTTAAACAAATTTAATATCCATGCGGAGAATCAATTTGGATTTCATAAAAAGTTATCCACAGAAGACGCTGTTTCCTCCCTCACCCCACTTGTTGTTGATAATTTAGATAAAGGAATAAAGTGATTAACAGTATTCTTGGACCTCAAAAAAGCATTTGACACCGTTTCTGTCTCCACGCTTGTTCACAAACTCGAGTATATTGGAATCCGTGGCACCTCATTGGCGCTTTTACATGATTATTTGAGTGACCGTAGTCAAAGTATTAAAATAAACGATAACATTAGCGATTATATTAACATAACTTATGGCGTACCGCAGGGTAGTGTTCTAGGACCTACACTTTTCCTGATTTACATGAATGATTTATGTAACTTAAATTTAGAGTTTGGGAAAATTTTCTCTTATGCAGACAATACTGCAATTGTGTTTTCGGGTGATTCGTGGGAACAGGTTCGCCAACGTACTGAATCTGGACTAAAAATTGTTGCAAAGTGCTTAAATTCCAACTTTCTTACACTGAACATAAAGAAAACAAACTACATATGTTTCTCGATTCGGAATTTAACTCAAACAAATTCCGATTTCACAATCAGGATTCACGACTGCGATAACCAAGACTCTAAGCACTGTAACTGTCCAATCATAAAAAAAAAGTTGAAAGAACGAAATATTTAGGTATTATAGTTGACCAAAATTTGACTTGGTATGCTCACATAAATTTGGTATCATCTAGAATGAGGAAACTTATTTGGATTTTTAAAACTTTGGGACATATAACTTCGAAAGATCTTCTAAATAAAATATACATAGCTTTAGTTCAATCTATCCTGGTCTATTGCATTCCTGTTTGGGGTGGGGCTCTGAAAACAAAGTTTTTGGAACTTGAAAGAACTCAGAGATCCCTTCCCCTCCCTTTTTAAGGTTATGTATTCAAAAAAGATACAGATTTCCCACCACAGAATTATACAAAATTTGTAACCTGCTTTCAGTCAGGCAACTTTACATATTACACTGCATTGTAAAAAAACATAAAACAATTACATTTGATCCAAGCATATTAAGTAAAAGAAGATTAAGTAAAAGAAGAGGATATAGTTTTTCCGTGTCCAACAGCATCAACGAGTTTTGCCAGTAGGCAGTATGAAAGGCGAGGTACTTACCTCTACAATAAAATAAATAAATCCCTAAATATTTATACAAAGAACTATCGAGAGTGCAAAAAGAGAGTGGCTGAGTGGCTGAAATCACTTGATTTGATAGGTATATATTTATGTACAGAATACTCGCTCACACACACGGAAAACACACTCACCCACCCACCTACACACACATAAACACACGCGCACATGCACGCACGCACACAAACACACACATACACACACACACACACACACACACACACACACACACACACACACACACACGTATTTTTAATTATTATTCTTTGTTTTACTTTTAAATTATTTTTTTTTCTGTTATCGTTGCCATTTTTGCTTCTTAATTATTTTAAAAATTTACTAGTGTTAAGCAAGAGAACTATTACTTGTATACTTTTCTCTTGCTCTTATAGTTTTAAGTACCGCCTAGATTTTTACTAGCCTAATGGAAGAGCGGAGCCTCCTATTACAAGTAAATAATTATTACTTAAAAGGAGTTCTCCAGATGACATTTTGTTAACTAGGTTTAAGTTACTGAAATAAACATTTTTATTCATTTCATTAATATATGTAGCAAAACATGGTTGCTCTCAACTGTGGTGTAATGTAACATCTGTATATACCATGTTTTATGCAATAAATTATTATTATTATTATTATTGAATATCTTCACGCACTTCCCAATACTGGGGTAGACAGAGGTCTAGTCTAGACAATTAAGTCCCTTTGACCCACCTTCCACCGAAGATATTTTCGGGACAACGTGACAGGTGGTGAGCCCGTCGCCGCCTTTATGTCCAAGCCAACGATATAATTCGTACATGAGTTTTTGAAAAACTCATTGGTACGAGCCTGCCACTTGGGGATCGAACTCGGGTCACTCGACTCGAAATTCCGACCACCGAACCACCTTTATTATTATTCGGGGGTATTTGTTATAGTTTTTCGTCTGGTTGTAAATAAAATAAAATAAATAAAGTATTATAAAATATATACGTATTAAACCCATAAAAATACATAAAAATAAAAAACAAATATTAAGACCCAACCAGACGGAAGCCCTCGACAGGGGAGACCAGACGGCCGAGGGTTAGGGCGACAGGGAGAGAAACCGGCGGACGATTTTTTGAGCCCGGAGCGGTCTGTCGCGGAGTCCCAGTCGCCTCAGATGTTCAGCGAGGCTGACTGTGATTAACCCATTCGCAGAAACAACTATAGGAATAATTTCAGCGGGCACCCCACCCCACATGTCGGTCACCTCGTGAGCCAGGTCCAGATATTTCGTCTTTTTGTCTGTTTCGGCTTTCACGAGGTTGTCGTCATACGGGATGGTAATGTCCACCAAAATATCCTTGACTGTGGCCGGTCTATCTACACGATATCAGGCATATTTGCCAGAATCGTCCTGTCCGTGATGATGGGCCGGTCCCAATAGAGCCTGGCGCGGTCATTTTCGAGCACGGCCTCCGGAGAGTACTTATAGTAAGGCAGTCTCCGTCCGACGAGACCGTATTTAACGGCGAGCTCCTGATGTAAAATCCTGGCTACTAAGTTGTGTCTATGCAGATACTCAGAGTTAGAAAGCATGGAACAACCGGAGATGACATGCCGAAGCGACTCCCCAGGATGGCGAAAAGCTCGACAGACGTCGACGGTGCCATCCCTTAGGATGTATCTCCGATAGTTGTTAGTCTTAATAACCTGATCCTGTATCGCACAGACAAAACCTTCGGTTTCCCCAAAGAGGTCACCGAAACGTAACCAGTTAAGGGAGGCGACAGTATCTACAAACGGCTCACGTAGAGCCTTGTAGAACCTCCCATGAAGCTCGTTTTCCTTCCATACGGTCTCCCGGTCGGAAACGCTCTGTGCTCCCGGGTCCTGCCATTACTCGTCCGCCACGGATAGAGGGGTAAGTCCTTTATCACTCATAATGACGTCTGCGTAGAACGAATCATCCGATTTCGCTAGAAAGTAGTTACGGAGGCTGTACACCTCGCGATTATGCATAGTGAGGGCGATCTCGGATGATGCATCCTGTGAGACGTCATAGTGGTGCGGACTTTTCGATCCAGGGCGTTAAGGTCGGTTTGAGTCCACCTGAGTATACCGAAGGTATAAATCAGGACTGGCATGACCCAGCCGTTGAAGACGCGTGCCTTGTTCACGCCTAACAAATAGCTATTAAGCACTTTTGCCAGGCGTGCAAAAAACACTCCGCAAACCGACTGCTTCACGCCACCCTCATCGACACCCAAGTTTTGTGACATACCGAGGTATCGGTATGTCTCTGACTCGGAAAGGGACCGTATTTTGACGGGTGTAGCCAAGTCAATGCCCTCGGTGTTAGTGACCCTGCTCCTTTCAACATGGAGAACCGCACACTTATCCTTCCCAAGCTCCATCCTGATAGAATTGCTGAAATCACATGTGATTCCAAACAACTTTACCAAATGGGAGCGATTGGAGGCGAACAGCTTGAGGACATCCATGTAGAAAAGGTGAGTAGCTTTTGTCCCTCCTCTCCGAATCTGAAATCCTCTCCCTGATCCCTCCAGCAGTGTACTAAGAGGATTCAGGGAGAGGCAAAACCATATTGGGCTCAAACAATCGCCCTGGAAAATACTCCGTCGTATCCTTATCCAGTGTTCCGCAGCCGTCATTCGCACGCCGAGATAACAAAGGATCGTGCTCCATTGCCCCATACAGTACCCGAGGAAGTCTCTGACTGTACAGTGGACTTTGTATAGCTCGAGGACCTTCTTTAGCCATGTATGGGGCACCGAGTCAAACGCCTTTCTGTAATCGATCCAGGCGGCGGAAAAGCTACGACGGTTGCGTTTAACCACCTTGCCGATGACCGCGTCAAATCCACTCTGAGCATGCGACATGATCCGATTTAAATTAACGTGTCGGGTGATCTTCGCGCTCAGAATAGATGTCAGTGTCTTGTAAATGGTGGGCAGACACGTGATGGGGCGGTACTTGCTCGGGTCTGTGGTAACCAGGTCTTTAGGAACCAAATGAGTGACTCCAGTGGTGAAGAGGCTCGGGAGAGACTTCTGGTCGAGAGCCTCTTGGAACTGCCGGGCGTATTGCGTGACACACCATGAACCCTTTCCACCAGTAGTGATGCAATCCGTCTAGACCCGGACTTTTCCAGTTCGGCGCTCTACGGACAGCCTCAGCTACGTCGTCTGGTGTAATAACGACGAGATCCATGGGTGTAATAAGTGCACACTGATCCTCAACGGCTTCCGTCCAACGGCCCTCGCTGTGGATAACAGGCTCTGACCATAGGTTCCGCCAAAAGGTCACAATATCAGCCTGATCTGGTTCTTGACCTGTTTCACATGTTCCAGGTCGCTCCAATGATTTGTACAGCCTCTTTTGATCACTCTGAAAGAGATGATTCTGATTGAACCGTTTAAACCTCTCCGTATATGGCCGAATTCGCTTTCCCCAGACTGCAATCCTTTGCTTCAGGTCGTCTATGCGCTCCGTCAACTTTTGCTCTATGTTTGGCTGGGAAAATGTAAAATCTGACCCAGCAAACGCTAACCTGTCGGCGCGCACAATTCTCGGTCTACTATTGCCCGACCTGAAGCTTGTCAGCCTTCCGATTAGGGCCCTTGTGTTTGCGATACGGTCCTCAATTCTTCTTCTCCACGCTGGGATAGCGTTACTTTGGTTAGTAGCGCGTCCAACCGAAGAAATTTTGGCACCAACAATACGGCAGACTGCCAATGCAGCGGCGAAAATAATTGAGTCCGTGTCGCAAAGGTCGCGCGTTTCCATTATCGCCTCCTCCAATATACTCCTCATTTGCTCTATGTCTTGGGAAACTGTTCCCTCGCCGCCCGAATCAAAAGCGGCCGGAAGGTCTACGGTAGCATCCACACCTACAGAAATGATTGCAATTGGTGGAGCTACATTCCCAACCGTAGCATTCTCATTCGACGAAGGAACAGCTTCACGTCTTAGTCGTCCGACGTGATCGAATATGTTAGAGCGGATGATGTACCGAACTCGGTCTGCCAGGTTTTGCTTCGTGACGGTGATGGTAGGCTCCAGCTCGGCAAAAATGCGATGCATCTTAGCCCGATATGCAAATCCCCCAGTTTCCCCCCCCCCTCGCCCTATAATACGCCCGCAATGCGTTAATATTCATCTCTTTTGTCAATCGCATGCTGGGTACTCCACCAGTAGCGGGTGCCGATTGCTGAGACCCGGAGGGCCCTGCCGACACCAAGCTGTCTGGTGGGGATGATGGATGCGGGGTGCTGCTAGATGTTCGTTTAGCACCCCATACTCGGCTGGCGGCCCGCATGCTGCCGCGTCCAGCGCCAGCTCCAGACGAGCCCTGGCGGCCCCCAGGCAGCGGCCCTATGCGCATTCTACTTGTGTCCATCATCCATAGTGTTTTGGAGCGTCATTTAACGGAAGACGCCCCCAGACCGGTACCGTTTCATTTATTGCGGCCATACGCACAGACGGACCTATGCACCCTCATATTACACTTGCCGAGGCACGGCACAAACACCTCTGGGCTAGGTGCGGACTGACTGCGCCGACGCAACAAATGTGTATTATTCGCCGATGACATCTCCATTATAATTACAACTAATAAAAAGAATAATACAATTGCTAATCATGAATGTGACATAAATAATACTATCGATAAATTAATTAAATGGATTGACATAAATAACGTAAAAAGTAATCTTTATAAATCTGTATACATACAATTTAATAAATCTAATTATAATAAATTCAATTTGAAACTTAATATCTCTAAAATTAAAGAAGCGTCAAATACAAAGTTCTTAGGAGTTATTATAGATGAGGAAATTAATTGGAAAACACATGTAGATAGTGTATCGACTCGAAAAAATAAATTTGTATATGCACTTAAACGAAAAACAAACGTGACAAATATAAACACTGCTATTCTATCTTACCACGCACACGTAGAATCACTGCTACGTTATGGTCTTATAATTTGGGGTACTAATCTCAAAAGAGCATTTGTCGCACAAAAAGTGCATTAGAGCGTTAGGCGGACTGAAACCACAAAAATCGTGCCAGCCAACATTTAAAAAATTTGGTTTATTGTCGTTACCGTCTCTCTATATTTATGAGATATGTGTAATTGTATTTAAGTATAAAGAATTATTTACTACTTCAAATGATCGTAATCCACGACTTCGCCGAGATCCACACAGACTAGTATTTAGTGATGTTCCTAAACTAGCTAAATACAATAAGAACTGTTTAGCTATGTGTGTATACAATAAAATTTCTGGTTCTTTTAAAACGATAAATTTTAGATAATTTAAAATAAAGTTACATGAATGGCTTAATGAAAATATTTTTTATATTGTTAAGGAACTCATAGATTAAATAAGTAAATAAAAAAATAGAAATATAATACTGTACAAATACTTTCTAAAAATAAAAAATCATATTTTCTTTAAAATAAAAACAAATTTTGCATGCTATTAATATATGTAACAAAACATGGTTGCTCTCAATTGTGGTGTAATGTAACATCTGTATATACCATGTTTTAGGCAATAAATTATTATTATTATTATTGAATATCTTCACGCAATTCCCAATACAGGGGTAGAAAGAGGTCTAGTCTAGACAATTAAGTCCCTTTGACCCACCTTCCACCGAAGATATTTTCGGGACAACGTGACAGGTGGTGAGCCCGTCGCCGCCTTTATGTCCAAGCCAACGATATAATTCGTACATAAGTTTTTGAAAAACTCATTGGTACGAGCCTGCCACTTGGGGATCGAACTCGGGTCTCTCGACTCGAAATTCCGACCACCGAACCACCATTATTATTATTATTATTAATATTAAGGTAACATACTAGTATTAAGCACTAAGCAAAATTGCGTTAAGATATAAAAATACACTAATATTTTAGTAGAAATATGATATAGGTCTTCTTCATATTACCGTTATGATATTAAATACATACTCATACTCTTACATACGTTCACAACGACCTGTAAAAGCTCACAGCAGGACGTAGGTCTCTTCCGAAAAGCTCAAAATAAGGGTCGAAAGTTTTAAATTGAACGGACCTCTGTTTATACCCAATACAGAGGGTATTGGGTATAAAATAAATAACATGTATTTTCACGCCTATTTCAAATACTAGGCAGCGGTTAAGTTCCTTCTATCCACCTTTCATCAAAGCCAATTTGGGATAACGTGACAGGTGCTCATCGCCGTATTGAGAATTAGTGTGGATATAAAAAAAGTTAATCTCAAATTAAATTATATCTATTATTGTGCTAACCAATAAGTGGATATGCTTAACGTATCTACTTAAATACCATCTCATTTATGATTAAAGCAGGTTTAGTCTTACAGAATAGTTGAGCTATGTTAAGTGAAATTTTTGACGCTTTAAGTTGATTTAGATGGAGGTCTGACAAACTCTTTTGAGCTCTTGTATTTAAACAACGTTCAAATTACTAAATAGGTAAAATGATTCGTTGTTTTGAAGATCACTTTGTTGAAATTGAATATGTAGTAGTATAAATAAAATTACTGAATTCAAACACGGTTTTAAAACCTTCTGTAAATAAAACAGTTTATTTACAGTAGCATAATGGCATAACATTGGAATCCATTTATAACCCAATATTTTCTTATTTGGAATTTAAATAATCTAACATTGGCCGTATCCAATTTATAGGCATCTTTGCACATCAACATCGTATGTTTTACCACATTTTAAAGTGATTCTTACTAGCATCTGGTTTTACAATTGAGCCTAAATTATTAAGCCTGGAATGCTTAGTTCAGTTTATCCTACCTTATGATTGAAATATTTTTTTGTGGAACAAAGTGTATATTTTTTATATTAAAAATATTATTTTTTTCTCACTATCGTAACGGCTTGGGAAGGGTTGTCATAATCACTATGGTAGGCAAAAGGATAAGCACGCAGTTAGACGCATTTTCCATGTTTTTGTCCGATATTTTTCAAGATATTTATCCCGTCTTCTTAAGGTAGCCAATTGGACAAGTAGACTATAGGAAAAGCCTTGAATATCGTTATACCAACCGATAGATGGCGGTATAACCATCTCTAAAAATATCCGATCAAAATAATCAGACCGAAGATGGGCAGCAGCATCTGACGTGTGATAGGTCTGGTACTGCGATCGCCAATGCGCTTGCCAAGCGTGGCGATTATAACAAATCCTCCCTATGGAAGAGGCCTATGACCTGCAGTGGACTTTAACAGGCCGTTTTGTATGTATGCATGTAAATATGCATGTATGTATATATACGTAGATAAATATTTACATTACATCCATGACTCAAAGACAAACTTTCATAATCATCGCAGAAATATTTGCTTCTAGCGGGATTTGTAACTACTATCTCAGCTATCGGGTTATAATAATTTTGATAAATATTCAATATTTAAGCCTCTATAGCCGAGGGATTGGGTGGTCGGAATTACGAGTTAAGAGACCCGAGTTTGATCCTCAGGTAGCAGGCTCGTACCAAAGGGTTTAAAAAAACTTATGTACGAATTATATCGTTGGCTTAGACATAAAGATGGCGACGGACTGACCACCTGTCACATTGTACCGATAATATCTTCGGTGGAAGGTCGGTCGGAGGGACTTAACTGTCTAGACTAGACCTGTGTTGGGAATTGCGTGAAGATATTAATTTTTTATAATTATTTACTCGATAAATATTCTGAGAAAATCCGTACCTTTCGCAATTATTTTCCTTTAACGTTACAATCAGTATATTTATCATTCAAGCTCAGTCACACACTCTAACAGGAGGCAATTTGGCTCCAAGACACCTTTCAAATTACGCAATACGTCATGTGTCCCTTTGGCGTGCCCCGCTGTCAGCAATTGTAATCCCGGTACATTTACTATTCTAGATTTCATTATGTGCTAAAAATCAACTTAACGTTTTTAGTAGCAAATTACTATAATTTATTACAGTTTCCAACAAACCATAAAACCAAATTGTAACGTTAGGACGTTATAGCTACGAAGGTACTTTATTATTTTAAACTCTTATCTACCCGAAACTATATTAACAAAATATTTTAATAAATAATATTTTATATTTAAATAAATTACTTAATTTAATATTAAATAACTTAGAAGTAATATACGAAGTCGGCTTAGTTTAGTCATTCGTGTTATCTAAACCACAATGTGTATGTTAAAAGTACTATCCTATGTTACCCACATGGGTTTTAAATAAAATAAATATCTTAACGCCATTCCCAATACAGGGGCAGACAGAGGTCTAGTATAGACAATTAAATCCCTTTGACATACCTTCCACCGAAGATATTTCTGGGACAACGTGATAGGGGGTAAGCACGTCACCAGCGTTGTGTCCATGCGCCATCTTCATGTGCTATCGTGTATAAATTCATGTGCTTAATATATAGGATTATTTGAAATTGCAGATTATTGTTTACAGTATATATAAATAAATAAATTAATCAATCAAACCATCAAAAAGTCTGCGATCGTGGCGATATCACGTCCTTCCTTCTCGTAATTATCGTAAGTGGAGACTATGTTAAAATCCTTCAAAATAGAAATGGCCGTCAACAGATGGAGGGATATGCCTCGTTTATACCGAATCAATATTTAGACGGGTCAGTGACTAGTGCAAGATTTCTGGTACTGCGATCGAGAATCCGATCGCAAAACTTGACGTTATGGGAAATCCACCATGCTGAAGAGGCCTTTGTCCTGCAGTGAACTTTTACAGGTCAATTTGTACCTATGTGTAAGACAATAAAACATTGTCTTTAGAAACATATATTGAATTCTTATTAAAAAAAAATTCTTATTGCAATATAAAATCAACTAGAATGAAAAGAAATACAAAAGAAAAATACTGAATAGACTCAAGTGATATAGAGCAAAGTTGAAAAGAATGACTTTCTATTATTGTAAATCCTACCATTGAAAACGCTCTAGTAAAACGAGAACCTAGATATTATTTGATGAAATCAAATCATTTGTACATTAAAATTAGAAACGTACATTTCATTTACAGTCATTATTTTTTAAAATATTTCATTCCATTTTTTTTTTCATTTCAAACTACCGGCGCAAGTGCTTAGCACCAGCCATAGCTATTATGAACTTCAACTAGCTGTTACTTGGCGGTTTCTAAAAAATCTCATTATTACAAGGCATTGTTAATTAACTTAACTTATACGCCGAATTAGGACTTTTGGCATAAAAGCTACCTCTCTCTGGTACGTTTTATTTCGGTCTGGTATTTTTGAAGGCAATCATTATATATCACAGTCATTTGTGGCTATTGTCATTGCCAAAGCTTTTCCTTTAGTCATCTAGTCATCTCTTACGACAGTATTGATATAATAGAGGTAGGACGAATAAACGATTTTCGGATTTTATCGCGTTTTTCATTAGTTTTTACAAACGGCGTTTTTATCGCGTTTACAGGAGGACCCCCGTGATCACGTCGGGAAATAAAAATAGTTTGTAAAACTGATAAAAAATTTGATAAAATCCTAAAATCGTTTTATTTAAAATGTGTAGCATTCGCCTAAATACAAGAAAGCAGGATGTTTTACATCCAACGGTGACTATGTAACAGAGCTATCACAGATTTTGTCAAGTCTTAAAGAAGGAATATCGACTATAAGCATGAAGACTATAATTGTGTAGATTATAGTCGTGTAGATCTAAGTGCGAATTAAGAAACTCAAGTTTGATCCCCGTGCTTTCTCAATCAGTAAATTTAGTTTAGTTTCTCGGTTAATTTTGATACTACTACGACTAGAAGGATCGCCACCTGTTACCTTTTCCCAAAAAATGACTGATAAAATATAAGTAAAATTGAGTTTACGATGTAAACCAGACTGATAAAACAGTTGAAAGCATTTTTTTTTTAAATTGGAAAAAAAAGAAGACACAAATTTTACGCCATTCCCATAATTGGAGTAGGCGAAAACAAAATCTTTATTTATTGATATAAGAATGTACATTTTTTATCGATTGTCATTTTTAATCTACCACCGTTTCGTAATAAGGCTCCTCTAAGGGAGATGAAACAGGCGGAAGAAACTTCATTATAACTCAATATTTTTTACAATATAATGTAAAATACAAATGTGATATGATATTTTATAGAAATACCTTGGGAGCGATCACCTCATTCCCAGGGTTTACTGTCATTAATTTCTTCATTAATATTATAATAACCCTTAAATAATTATAAAGTTTTTCTTTAATAAATTTCTAAAACCTGTTAATAGAGAGGCTTTGCATATTTACCGGGATTTTGTTGTAGAAATTCCGACCACCCAACCATTCGGCTATCGTGGCTCGTACCAAACATTAATAAGTCCTTACAATCCATCTTCCGTCGACGAAATTTTTGGGACGTGACAGGTGGTATATATATATATATATATATATATATATATATATATATATATATATATATATATATATATATATATATATATATATATATATATATATATATATATATATATATATATATATATATATATATATATATATATATATATATATATATATATATATATATACATATATCATATCACGTTCAACACGTTGTCAGAAACTGCTTTTATAGGCTTAAGTTGCTATATGGCATCAGGGACTGCATCAGCTCTGACCTCCGTATGAAGCTTTGTGACTCACTCGTACTGTCCAAACTGAACTATGCGGATGTAGTAATTGGTACATGCCTGCTGTCACGCAGTAAAAAACTGATTCAGCGTGTCCAAAATGCTTGTGCCCGGTATTCTTATGACGTTCCGGCTCGCTCACACGTAACTCCATATCTAAATAAGGCTAATATTTTGAAAATGGAAAATCGGAGAAGCCTTCATTTTCTTCACGTCACCAGCGTTGTGTCCATGCGTCATCTTCATGTGCTATCGTGTATAAATTCATGTGCTTAATATATAGGATTATTTGAAATTGCAGATTATTGTTTACAGTATATATAAATAAATAAATTAATCAATCAAACCATCAAAAAGTCTGCGATCGTGGCGATATCACGTCCTTCCTTCTCGTAATTATCGTAAGTGGAGACTATGTGAAAATCCTTCAAAATAGAAATGGCCGTCAACAGATGGAGGGATATGCCTCGTTTATACCGAATCAATATTTAGACGGGTCGGTGACTAGTGCAAGATTTCTGGTACTGCGAACGAGAACTGATCGCAAAACTTGACGTTATGGGAAATCCACCATGCTGAAGAGGCCTTTGTCCTGCAGTGAACTTTTACAGGTCAATTTGTACCTATGTGTAAGACAATAAAACATTGTCTTTAGAAACATATATTGAATTCTTATTAAAAAAAAATCTTATTGCAATATAAAATCAACTAGAATGAAAAGAAATACAAAAGAAAAATACTGAATAGACTCAAGTGATATAGAGCAAAGTTGAAAAGAATGACTTTCTATTATTGTAAATCCTACCATTGAAAAAGCTCTAGTAAAACGAGAACCTAGATATTATTTGATGAAATCAAATCATTTGTACATTAAAATTAGAAACGTAAATTTCATTTACAGTCATTATTTTTTAAAATATTTCATTCCATTTTTTTTTTCATTTCAAACTACCGGCGCAAGTGCTTAGCACCAGCCATAGCTATTATGAACTTCAACTAGCTGTTACTTGGCGGTTTCTAAAAAAATGTCATTATTACAAGGCATTGTTAATTAACTTAACTTATACGCCGAATTAGGACTTTTGGCATAAAAGCTACCTCTCTCTGGTACGTTTTATTTCGGTCTGGTATTTTTGAAGGCAATCATTATATATCACAGTCATTTGTGGCTATTGTCATTGCCAAAGCTTTTCCTTTAGTCATCTAGTCATCTCTTACGACAGTATTGGATATAACAGGGAGGTGAATTTTAAATAAAACGATTTTCGGATTTTATCGCGTTTTTCATTAGTTTTTACAAACGGCGTTTTTATCGCGTTTACAGGAGGACCCCCGTGATCACGTCGGGAAATAAAAATAGTTTGTAAAACTGATAAAAAATTTGATAAAATCCTAAAATCGTTTTATTTAAAATGTGTAGCATTCGCCAAAATACAAGAAAGCAGGATGTTTTACATCCCACGGTGACTATGTAATAGAGCTATTACAGATTTTGTCAAGTCTTAAAGAAGGAATATCGACTATAAGCATGAAGACTATAATTGTGTAGATTATAGTCGTGTAGATCTAAGTGCGAATTAAGAAACTCAAGTTTGATCCCCGTGCTTTCTCAATCAGTAAATTTAGTTTAGTTTCTCGGTTAATTTTGATACTACTACGACTAGAAGGATCGCCACCTGTTACCTTTTCCCAAAAATGACTGATAAAATATAAGTAAAATTGAGTTTACGATGTAAACCAGACTGATAAAACAGTTGAAAGCATTTTTTTTAAATTGGAAAAAAAGAAGACACAAATTTTACGCCATTCCCATAATTGAGTAGGCGAAACAAAATCTTTATTTATTGATATAAGAATGTACATTTTTATCGATTGTCATTTTAATCTACCACCGTTTCGTAATAAGGCTCCTCTAAGGGAGATGAAACAGGCGGAAGAAACTTCATTATAACTGAATATTTTTTACAATATAATGTAAAATACAAATGTGATATGATATTTTCTAGAAATACCTTGGGAGCGATCACCTCATTCCCAGGGTTTACTGTCATTAATTTCTTCATTAATATTATAATAACCCTTATTATAAAGTTTTTCTTTAATAAATTTCTAAAACCTGTTAATAGAGAGGCTTTGCACATTTACCGGGATTTTGTTGTAGAAATTCCGACCACCCAACCATTCGGCTATCGTGGCTCGTACCAAACATTAATAAGTCCTTACAATCCATCTTCCGTCGACGAAATTTTTGGGACGTGACAGGTGGTATATATATATATATATATATATATATATATATATATATATATATATATATATATATATATATATATATATATATATATATATATATATATATATATATATATATATATATATATATATATATATATATATATATATATATATATATATATATATATATATATATATATATATATATATATATATATATATATATATATATATATATATATATATATATATATATATATATATATATATATATATATATATATATATATATATATACATATATCATATCACGTTCAACACGTTGTCAGAAACTGCTTTTATAGGCTTAAGTTGCTATATGGCATCAGGGACTGCATCAGCTCTGACCTCCGTATGAAGCTTTGTGACTCACTCGTACTGTCCAAACTGAACTATGCGGATGTAGTAATTGGTACATGCCTGCTGTCACGCAGTAAAAAACTGATTCAGCGTGTCCAAAATGCTTGTGCCCGGTATTCTTATGACGTTCCGGCTCGCTCACACGTAACTCCATATCTAAATAAGGCTAATATTTTGAAAATGGAAAATCGGAGAAGCCTTCATTTTGCAACACTGTTGTTTGGTGTGATGAAATATAAAATGCCTCCCTATCTTTATGAAAAGTAACACTGGATAAGTGAAAATAATGATAGGTATGTAACAAGGGCTTGTGCATTTAAGTTAGCTTTTCCTTCGTACTGTTAGGCTGCTTTCCGAGGCAGTTTTAAATACAATGCGACGAAATGCTGGAACAACCTACCGCCCCCGTTGAGAAATCTTGATACGGTAACTTTATTTAAGAAAAAATACAAATTGTGGCTTTTAAAGTTACAAAAACAATATTTTTAATACAGTTCAATGTTTATTAGTTTCTTATATTTGTTCTGAATGTTCCAGTAACTCGTTTTTAGCAATAAAAATATTTGTGAAAAAAAATTTTATATATAGGTATGTGCTGTTTATATCCGTAGGTGGTGTATATACCATTAAATGTTACTGATACTTTATCAATTTCTTGCTGTTTTCCTTTGTTTTTTTTTTATTACTATTTGGTTAACTTTTCTCCCTTTTGTAAAATAATAAAGAGGTAGAGTACTGGACACACGGGCATTGACCAAGTGTGGCAGTTGGAATTAGAGAAATTTAAATACCTGTTGATGAATTGAGGAATTTGTGTGTAAGGCGACATGTATTGAGAAGGACTGCTTTTTGTAAAAGTGTGAGGGTTGAATTCGGCATTTGAAGAATGTTGAGATTATTTTGAAGAGTTTTGGGGACTACACCAGTTGTAGATATAATTATTGGTACTATTTTGACTGTTTCAATCGACCATTGCTTTTTATTTCGGTAGCTAGGTCTATATATTTAGCCATTTTTCTGAGTAAGTCGTTATAAGGTTGTGTGTGTTACAAACTGCTATATCGATTATGAGAACTAATTTCTTAACTTTGTCTAGTATTGTTATATCCGGTATATTGTAATGTATAGTCTTGTCGGTAATAATTGTCCTATCCCAGTAAATTTTAAATAATTTGTTTTCTAAGACAGTACTAGGTTTATACTTGTAATAAGCTATTTTTTAGGTACGAATGAATGTCTGTGAGCAAGATTTTGGTGAATGATTGAAGCAACTTGATCATGTCTATGTTTGTAATCTGTTTGAACTATAGATTTGCAAGCACCGATAATATGTTGAATTGTTTCTGTGCTACTTTGGCATCGTCTGCATAGATCGGTGAGAAGGTTAGGAATGTGAATAATGTGTTTTGATAGTTACGTGTGTTTATGACTTGATCCTGGATAGCAATCACAAAGGCTTCCGTCTCCGGGAAGAGCTCCCTTTCCGCAACCATTCGTTCGACGCTTGCATGTCGACATGTGCCTGATTTAAATCGGCAAGGTGCCTTCCGTGTAGGGATTTTTGTGACCACTTATCTATTTTCTGCTGTTTGCTTAATATTTTTGGTTGAAAGTCTCTGTCGTTTAAATTAAGA
This sequence comes from Sericinus montela, assembly GCA_029286605.1. Taxonomy (NCBI): domain Eukaryota; kingdom Metazoa; phylum Arthropoda; class Insecta; order Lepidoptera; family Papilionidae; genus Sericinus; species Sericinus montela. Next base: position 1,029,315 of record JAGSMR010000017.1, on the reverse strand, counting down.
GGAGTTATTTTCTTGTCTATATCTATTATGTATTTGTGTAATTGTGATTGTTCAGCTTTCTTATAGAAATATTTGCGTAATTTGTTGATGACGTTATTGTGTAAATTTTGTATGTCGACAAAACCCCTCCCCCCATCTTGACGCGGTAATGTGAGACGTTGAGTGCACGATCTTGGGTGGTGTTTTCTGTTTGCTGTCATGTGTGTATTTATTGTACGCTGTAGTTTAATTAAATCAGTTTGGGACCAATTTATAATACCAAAGGAATATGTAAGAATTGGTATTGCGTATGTGTTTAAGGCCTTTGTCGTATTTCGTGAATTAAGTTGGGTTCTCAAAATATTATATTATTATTATTTTCATTTGGTATGCGTTATTGTTTAGAAATTTGTTAATATTTTAAACTACTAATCTGACGTTAAATGTACCAAATAGTAATTTTTGAGTTGGTTCTCTATTGGTTACTAGAGGGTTTTGGTCTTTTTCCCCCACGGAGACCAGCCGGCTTGGAGGAGTGTTTTCCATGGTTGTTTGTTGTAAGTTTGGGTTGTTTTAGTTGTTTTTCTGGTTTCGGATGTGCGGTTGTTGCAATGAATTGCATTTTTCTTTAAGCGAGTTTGATCTCGCTCGAGCCATATACTCGAATGCATTGGCTGTGTTAGCTTTCTTCGGCGCTACGTACGTTGATTTTTCTGTCAGTGGTGCATTGAGGTTAGGCGAGGAGGATGGGTCCCTTTTTCTTTTTTCTCGGTTTACATCAGTTTGATTTTTGACTATGAGCTTATCTACTTTTAGAAAGGCTATGTTGCCCTTTTTTCGCTCTTCCTCTAGTTTTGGTTGTAATCCTTTGCGAGTTTCTAATACTTCCTTAGTATAGTCTTCTTTGATATAAATGTCTTTTGGTAATCTGTTTTTTGATTTCATTATATCGATTTTCCGCCAGTACGATACAAGTGAAATTAAGATAGGTCGTGGCTTTCTTTTAGGGTTTCCTATTCTGAAGGTGTTCGTGACCTCAATCTCTTGCAGATTCAGTCCGAGATAACCGTTAAGTTTTTCAGTTACAGTTTTTATCAGATTCGACCCTTCGTGTTTGTCTTCATTTATTCCAAAAAGAAGTGTGTTATTTTTCTTTTTTTTGAATTTCATTTCTAACATGTGGTTAAAATGATGTTATTAGGCTGTCTCAATTCGGTTTGATTTAGAATGTAATTTATATATATATATATATATATATATATATATATATATATATATATATATATATATATATATATATATATATATATATATATATATATATATATATATATATATATATATATATATATATATATATATATATATATATATATATATATATATATATATATATATATATATATTACATTCTAAATCAAACCGACATGAGACAGCCTATTAACATCATTTTAACCACATGTTGTGATGGTAATTCGAGTTAAGAGACCCGAGTTCGATCCCAGAGGCTCGTACCAATGGTTTTTATGTACGATTTATATCATTGGTTTTGACATTTAGTTGTCGACGGGCTCACCGCCTGTCTTGTTGTCCCAAAAAATGTTTGTTGAGGGTGGGACGAAAAGATTTAATAGAAATCAATTGTGTCTATGTCTCGCTGGTATTTGAAAGAGCAGAAGAATTTAGGAAAACAAATCAAACTTTTCTTGTGTACTCAGTGAATAAATTCTTCGTGAATACATATCAATTCGATACCTATTATGCTATCTCGGAATATGCTTACCTTTCCATACTTTTTATCTCGAATATTCTACCGAATGCTCTGAATAAAAAATATACTTCAAAACACAAATAAAATATTACGTAGATATATAGGCATGGTCGTCCCAATGGGTTTAATTAAGTAATGAAATGCCATAGTAATCTTTGGGTAACTTTAATTTCCGATACTCTAAGTTTCTTACTGATTAAAAAATGATTTAAAAAGTTTAATTCACTTATTTTTTCTTTATTGGGTAATTTGAATTTGAATTTATTGATTATCTCACAACAACAGAAGTGTGCTCCTCTTGGGTGCGTAGTTTTATGATAGCAGTTGGGTTGGAATGAAAAAAGAAAAAGTTACAACTTATTTACACGTGATTAGCAAAAACTTAACAAACTATAAAACTGTTACCGTTGGTCTGCTAAATAACACCGGGAGAAGGAGAAGGAAGAAGAGGTGTGGTGTATTCTTAAGCTGCAACCACGTGGCAAGGTTCTTTTTATTGAAGCTATGAGACGAGCTTCAATAAAAGAAGTTTATTATGTCATCATTATTGCTGTTCTCATGCGGCGTGGTAGCGAATAAAGTATTTTCTTAACATTTTTTTTAACAATTAAGTCTCGGTAGCCGAGTGGTTGGGTGGTCGGAATTTCGAGTCAAGGACCCGAGTTCGATCTCAGGTCGTATCAAAAGGTTTTTAAAAAACTTATGTACAAATCTTAATATTGGCTTGGACATAAAGACGGCGACGGGCTCACCACCTGTCACGTTGTCACGAAAATATCTTCAGTGGAAGGTCGGTCAAAGGGACTTAATTGTCTAGACTAGACCTGTGTATTGGGAATTGCGTGAAGATATTTATTATTTATTAGTATTATCTTAACAATTTTCGTCGTATGGCTCGAATAATAAAATATGTCTTCTATGCTATATCTCTATATTAATATCTCCAAAAAAAATCCTTGGAGAAAGTTTCCCTCTCGACAAAACAACGCGAATCAGAATTATATACTGAAGCTGTTTATGGCTACTGCAATGTCTGATATTTAAAGAGATGGTTATATCGCCATCTGTAGTGAATCGTTACCATTTTAAGGATCCGTCCGTCTGTGTAGTATCAATATAAGTACTGAGGAAATAAAAATGGGGTTTGCAGTTTTTGTTTGTTTAATAAGTCACTATAGCCGAGTGGTTGGGTGGTCGAAATTTCGTGCCTAGAGACCCGAGTTCGATTCCCATGTTGCAGACTCGTACCAATGGGTTTTTCAAAAAGTTATGTACGAATCATATTGTTGGTTTGGACATAAAGACGGCGACTGGCTCACCACCTGTCACGTTGTACCGAATATATCTTCGGTGGAAGGTGGGTTAAAGGGACTTAATAGTTTAGACTTGCCCTTTGTCTACCCCTGTATTTGGAATTGCGTGAAAATTTTTGACTTTTGAAAAAAACCCATTGCCCTGTAAGATTCAATAAAACATTCAAGGCCGAAAAAATAAACAAAACACATATGAAAAGGAGAAAATTCATAAATGAATTAGTTTCATTTTCTTTATGTTCTGCGCAAATATTTTATGACAATGAACTTCGAAGAATATGGATGAACCGAGTCTGCGCCTGTCAATAGTTATACTTATCGAATAAATTGGAATCTGTGCCCACTTTTGCCTTGGCTTTCCTCACAGGCACACACACTTCAAAGGAAATTCGCCTTTGTTGTTGACTTATTTCGATATCTAAGTTTGAATGATAGACCTCGGCTGTCTTGTTATTGAAATTAATTTCACTTGTTATAGATACTTTCAGGGGCTATTGAATTAAAAGAGTTCAGATTCTTCTTCAAGTATCATATTTTGTGTATATTATTTCATGTTTAATTAAATATACTGGTAATACTTACAAGTTACTTAAATAGAGCAAAATAAATAAATATCGTCAAGCAATGTCCAATACAGGGGTAGACAGAGGTCTAGTCTAGACAATTAAGTCCCGTCGATCCACCTTCCGCCGAAGATATTTTCGGGACAACGACAAAATTCCGACCACCCAACCACTCGGCTGTCGTGACTTTTTTTAGACCAAAATAAAAATAAAAAGCATTATTATGCTCAATTTAAATTAAATTAAAATAAAAAAGCAATGGCAAATATGATTAATGAAATATGAATGTTCTTATTATTAAAAGTGCGATGTACAGCGTCTGTTTAAATAATATGCTACGCGAAAGCATTATCATAACGAAACCGACTCCCTCAGGGCTCGAAGTTTCGCTTCAGCCTGCATACCTTTTCAGAAGCTTTGTTCTTTTCGCAAATCGATGAACTCGCTGTAAAACCTTGCGCCAAGTAAACAATACTCTCTGAATATAAAATCTCTTTGTCTCAGACACTTTGTCTCACGTTCGTGCTAAACAGGAGTTTGGACAGACGACAGAGGGAATTTTAAGTGCTTGGCACTGTGTACTAAATTGTATTTTGTTATGAAATTTTATCAAATGTGTAGTTTGAATATGAATATATAGATGGACAGGGACAATGTCACATACATTGCCCTGATCCTAAAGTAAGTTGATAAGGCACTTTTGTTATGGAATCAGAGACGACAAAGCTAGCATTAAATCCCAGATACAATACTAAAAAAGAAATAGTGGTTTTCTATATCGATCCACCTGGGAATCGACACTCAGAGCTAGCGACACCATGACAATCTATGTGTGCGCCACTCATCCACGGAGGTCATCGAACATAAAACAATGTCACACTTCTCTTGGTATTCTCATGATATCTCCATCATCATATAGACTAAGGAGAACCCATTAACGAAAATATTATGATATTATTACATAAGTCTTCTTTTAACAATTTAAAGGGTTTGTTATTTACGTGTTCTGTCATTACATAAGCTTGAGGTGTGACAAAAAGGAAACAAGTGGTCTGTCCATCGAGTCTAGGCAAGTGATACTTGCTTAAAACTTCACAACGAAGAATGAACTCCGAGGATTAAGATGGAATACCACACAGCCTTAAGTTTGTAACTTTCTCTTAGGTTTTCTTGTTTGTTTAGGTTTATCATGGTTTTTTTATTTTCTTTTATAGCTTTATATATCTTTCAAACTTTCCGGTCTCAAGAAGTTGTGAAACTGCCTCGAGGGTGACAATGCATCTCTAACCATCTCCTTTCGAAGTGGTTTGTTTGTTTTTCTTTATCGGGCGCAGTGGCTACTCTAGTGAGGTAGACTATTAGCTCGTTTTTCATTTAAACCCAAAAAAAATAGCAATTTTTAATTTTTAATTTGCTAAGTTGCCGTCTTATATCTTCTTTTGTCATTTTCGAAACAGGAAAATTCGGAAAATCGGAATTCGAGTCGAGTTTTTTTAACTAACTATTGCACAATTTATATCATTCGCTTAGATATAGAGACGATGACATTACCTATCACGATGTCCCAAAAAATGTATCTGTCTGTGTTTATGGCCATCTGTCTACCCCAGTATTGGGAACGGCGTGGATATGTTACAAAAATATGCTTTATCACTTTTTAGCCAAAGCTTAATTAACTTTATGTGACTTAAATCGGCGCCAAATATCGATAACTACAGTTAAGATATGCTGTTGTATTAACATAGTCTTCAACCACATCAGTAAATACTGTTTTTAGGATACTTGGTTTATATTAATATGTTACAAGTTTTTCTAAACAACTTATTTAGTGTTTATCTTTAAAAAATATTGTTTTTAACAATTTTTATTGTAAAAAATCCTAGACACTAGTACATACTAGTGATATATATAATATATAATATACATAGATAATACTTTCAGGATACAAACTCAAGGAGGCCCATACGTAGCAGTATGTGAAGTCTAAATGATGCTGATGATGAGTACGTTGTGCGTAAATCTTCTAATCAGTCGGTTGAAACGATTAAACGCTCAATTCGTCTTTTATCCTCCGTATTGGAGTATATATGCACCTACAATGCAGTATGTGTCAACAAGCACATATTATGATTGCCCTTATTAAAATATATTATTGGCTTATTCCTAACCGTTGAGGTGAGTAGTAGCTTTTATCATCAGCTCGGTATCGGTTTTGATGACTCATTGATACAAACAATATAATTCCATCACAAAACAGTTAAAATACTCAAAATGCTTATAAACGCCCAATTGGGTGATTGGAATTCGAGTCAAGAGACCCGACACCAGCGAAGTAGGCTCTTTTAGTTTTTTTAAACGTATGCACGATTTATATTGACATGAAGACGGTGACAGGTTTGCCATCTGTCACGTTGTCTCAAAATAAGCGCCGGTGAACTGTCGGTCAAAAGGACTAAATTCTAGCTAGACCACAGGCTTACTCCTGTATTGAGAAATGCGTGGAAATAAAAAATATGACTTAAGTATACTTCGATTAAATTACATGGCATACATACATACATATCGGACTGTTAAAGTCCACTGCAGGATATAGGCCTCTCCTATAGAGAGGATTTGCCATAATTGCCACGCTTGGCAAGCGGATTAGTCATCGCAGTACCAGACCACTCGCACCTCAGAGTCTTCTGCCCATGTTCGATCTGATAATTTTGGTCTGATATTTTTAGAGATGGTTATCCCGCCATCTATCGGTTGCCATAAAGATATTTAAGGCTATTATATATTTATTTCCCTTAGTCGCCTCTTACGACATCCACGGGAAGAACGGGAGTGGCAATATGTTTACGGCTTTACCACACGGAAACATAAACATGTTACAAATTGTATAAACATGTTGTTATTTTAACTCTCTTCATAAAAGCCAAAACCTTAATTTTTATTTTTTGACGCACATTACGTTCTTGCGTAAAACTCACCTGGTACTACAAATATTACCATTTATAAATTGTTCATAAACGCAAAATATTATTAGCATAATTATAAACTATTTCTCTTTCGGTTAATCCTTGAAAAATTAACTGCATAAAACGCAGAAAACTTGTTAATCAAATTACTTGATACTAATTTTAATCACTAATAAACACTAAATGTTAATTGTGTTTTGTGAGTGATTTGAATTGTAGGGAAAACGATCACCGGATAAACACTCAGCTGTCGATCTGTGTTAACCGCTTCATCTGTCCCAAAAACTTGTTTAGGCTGTCCACAGCTGATGTTTGCGGCAAGTTAACATATTCCAACTGCGAAATGGTCGATCGGCATAGACACGCAAACTTTAAGGTATTTAATAGACTCAAAGTAAAGCTTTGCCGAATTTATTATTGTAATTCATGGATTTAAAGTCATGATTACCGAATGGTTGGATGGTCGGTATTTCGAGTCAAGAACCCGAGTTCAATCCCCAAGTGGCAGGGTCGTACCAATAGGTTTTTCAAAAATTATGTATGAACTACCAGTATATCGTTGGCTTGGACATAAAGGCGGCGATGGGCTCACCACCTGTCAAGTTGTCCCAAAAATATCTTCGGATAAATTCTGAAGATATGTATTTATTATTTATGTGATTATACAGCTATATTGAAACATTTCTCATGCAAAAATAAATGGAATTTGTTCCCTGGAGCGAAAAGACGAAGTGCACCACCCTTCCTTGCAACTTATACCACCAACTATAAGGCAACATGTGTTTTGCCTCAAAACAAGATTTTAATAATACATCTATGGGAGGGAGGGTGTTGCATTTCTTCTCTTTTTAGCATGTTTATTTATTTACCACCCCGTGTGGTAACGGCGTAAGAATATTGCCACTCCCTTTCTTCCCGTGAGTGTCGTAAGAGGCGACTAAGGGAAACAGCCTTGAATATCGTAATTGCAATTGATAAATGGCGGTAAACCCATCTCTAAAAATATCAGACGAAAATAATCAGCTCAGATGGGCGACAGCGTCCGAGCTGCGAGTGGTTTGATACTGCGATCGCCAATCCACCTGCCGAGCGTGGCGATTACGGCAAATTCTCCAAATGGGAGAGGCCTATGTCCTGCAGTGGACTATAACTTTATGTATTTTTTTAGAAGCGTTCATTTCGCTATAATCCCCATAGAAGTTTTTGAGCAAGGCATTCCCAAAGTAAATTTTTGTCTGCCATCGTCATTTTTGAAGTATGTATGATATTAGGTTATATATGTAAGGTAACTTTACCCCTAGGGATTCGAAACGTAAAACTGGAACTGAGGTGCAGTTCCACTGTGACTATGGTCGCTGCAAAGCACTGCAAAGAAAAATTGAAATGAAACCTGATAAAATCATTCTTTGATACCTGACCTGATAGAATGCTCATTTTCATTGGTTTTTTTATTAATGCCCGCCATGTTTCGGTAGTCATTGATATTGTCAAAGCTTTTCTCTTAGTCGACTCCTAAGACATCCATGCGAAGAAAGGAGGTACATGACTTAAACCGATACCACCACGTACCGTTACCAACGGCGTAATAATCCATGCAAGTAACTGCAATAAAATATGAACATATCAGAACCTGTTATAATACTTTATAACCAGGAAAACATATTACACACTGACCTGTATTCTGGAACATCAATAATTTTTACGTCGCAATTTCTCGGAACAAAGAGATTTATCACGATCATTAGTAACGAAGATTCAATAAAATATATATAACTCAATGTCAGGAAATTAAATAAAACCATTCATAAAAGCTATTACTTCTTATTGTTACTTGAATGACGTTTCCAGTTACAGGACTGCATAGAGTAAATGACTCGTTCACGGGGTTGTCTATACCCTTCTACAACAAAATCCCAATAAATGTGCAGAACCTACCTATTAACAGGTTAAAATAATTTTTCAAAGACAAACTTTATAAAAAGAATTATTATACTAAACGTCACGATAGCCGAGTGGTTGGATCGTCGGATTTTCGAGTCTAGAAACCCGAGTACGATCCCCAGGTGGCATGCTGGTACCAATGGGTTTTTCAAAAACTTATGTACGAATTTTATCGTTGGCTTGGACATAAAGACGACGAAAGGCTCACCACCTATCACTTTGTCCCGAAAATATCAAACATAATAATGATGGATACAATTTAACGTCAGTAATCTCACCCCAATGTAAGTCTCATGATTTATTTTTAATGGACATATATCATGTTTATAATTGATGTTAGTAACTCTGAAAGCGCAGTATGATTACATGTGAGTTGTTGATACAAAAGAACCATGTCTAATTAAAGTATCGTTAAGCTTTCTACGGATATGGTTTAACAGAACATTCGCACTTAAAAGATAAACTAAAATATGCGTGTACAGTATTAGATATATTAACTGTCGTAATGCTCATATTTGTAAATATTGCGATTGATGTTCAATATATGTTAAACTAGCAAGCTCGTCTTTACACATGGATGTTAAAGAAAATAAGAAGTGCGCTTAGCAAAAATTTTAACCTTCACTTCCCAATACAAATACATGTGTAGAGAGAACATCACATAGGTTTCTCAGATCCCGAAGTAAGCAGTAAGCAGTAAGCACTTGTGTTACGGAATCAGAAACAAACATACCACAAACATGCGAAAAAAGTAAACAAAGTGTTTTCGACATTAACTCGAATGGGAATCGTAGCGGGACCCCGAAACTGGCGACACCATGAAAACCGGTATCCACACCACTCGTCCATGGAGGTCGTCATAAATATACAAGTTATTTAAAAATTTTGCCCCACTACTTAAAATCTTGGGTATGCCAGAAAAAGCATAAAAGTAGGTTGAATGCAGTGGAGATGCGATTACTTCGTAAAATGTGCGGCGTTATCTTGGCCGACCAAAAGCGAAACGGAAGGATTTGCAACATGATAGGTTTGAAAGATGACCTTATCTCTAAGATAAGGGATAAATTGATAAGGGCGTACTTCGATGGTTTAGGCACGTTGAGCGAATGAGCGAAGACCGAATGGTGAAGAAAATATATAGCGCGAAAGTTAATATTAAAAGGGGTGGAGGTAGGCCGAGACTAACTTTCGTAGCCCATGTAAATTGCTCGAAGAGGGGAGGGTCAAGAGTACATGGATATCTCGACGCGCGTGTATGAAGAAAATAATGAATCTGAATAAAGCGAAATAGGTATGTAAGGATCGTGACACTTGGCGATATGTTTTTTCCGCCTACCCCGTCGGGGATTGTGTGTGAAGATAATTAAATAAATAAATAAAAAACGTGTGGTGTGAGCGACTAATTTTAAATGAATAATGGATGTTTCATATTAATAAAATAAATAAAATTATTTTATAACCTAACATTTTAATTATGTGCACAAATGTGCAATAGAAAGAGCTCTCATAAAAAGTGTTTACGTACTATAAGGACACCAGATGGCTCAGTGCCAGAGCATTACTCATTCATTAATTAGTCTTACGGAGAAGCTGTGTGTGAGCCGTCGGGCTTTTTAATTTTTTAGTATTAGGAAATGTAGGATGATGGAAATGAAACATGTGTCTTCTTTGACTTTGGGCCCTTTTGGCTAGATTCACGTAGATAAAAGGTAGATGTGCGTGTTGAATTCACGCGATTCTTGTGTATTTTAGTTTTGGTTTTGTTAATTAAATTTATTAATATGTAGAAGAGGTTTTTTCGTACATTTTGTTAAAAATTTAAACTATGAGACAATTATATCAAACAAGAATAAAAACAAAAAAAAAATATCTTCACGCAATTTCCAATACAGGGGTAATTCCCAATACAAGCCACCGATGAAATTCGGGATCGAACTCGGGTCTATTGACTCGAAATTCCGACCACCCATCCACTCGGCTATCGTGACTGTTGTCAAAGAAGAAAAATATAATCAAAAAAGAAAAAAATATTATAAACATGTATTTAATCTGTAACTTTTATAGTGATATAAACATCAATACGATGTTAATATCCATGTATTATAAAATTATCCATATATTATAAGATAAAGGAGTATTATATTAAAGTGTAAATTGAAGATATTTGTGTGAAACTAAGTGGAAAATGTTATTAATGTCTGAACCCAAAAAAATGTTAAGAATTCTTGTCTGTTAGTTGGGGGTTGGCGTTTAAACTATTGAACGGATTTTGATTCAAGTTCCTTTGATTAATATCTTATTTTATAATAAATAAATAAATAAATATCTTCACGCAATTTCCCAATATAGGGGTAGACAGAGGTCAAGTCTAGACAATTAGGTCCCTTTGACCCACCTTCCACCGAAGATATTTTCGGGACAACGTGACCTGTCACGTTGTCCCGAACCAGGTTGTGAACCCGTTGTTGTCCCACCACGAGCCCGTGGCCGCCTTTATGTCCAAGCCAACGATGAAATTCGTACATAAGTTTTTGAAAAAACCCATTGGTACTGCCACCTCAGAACTCAGGTCTCTCGACTCGAAATTCCGACCACCCAACAACTCGGCTATCGTGACTTATAATATCTTATTTTAAAACTTAAAACTGGTGCAATTATAGTTGAAATCTATTCAATATTGCTAAAATATAGCTTCGAAATACAGCAAAATGGTCAACTTAAACTGGTCGTATTCTTTTTGTAAATTATGAACAATCTAAAACTTATTTCGAATGTATAAAATCTAATTACTTAGTTTATATAACTATTATAACCTAACTATTAACTAGTATATTACTTTACTTAAACCTGACATTACCGTTGCTGTGGAACGGTAATGTCTAGTATTAGTAGCGAAATATCTAGGACGGATTTCCATCAATTTTAATTTTATAATATTCTGTTGACATAACTTAAAAACTGCGATACATCTTATACCATTTAGATATAGGAGACTAGCGACACGCCCCGTATTTATATAGGTTGCGGACATTTACACTTAATTTTTATCGTAGTATTGTAAGCTGTATTAAGAAGCTTTCATGATGTAATTCATGCTACTTTTTTTAAAAAGCATGAATTTCCAAATTAATTTTCAACCCTTTTTTCATCATGTCAGGGAAAAATATACCAAAATGTTTATTTCTTGAAAAAGTAAAGTGAAAGTAAAAGCTTAATTTAGTAGATTCTTACAACAAAAAACGCAACAACTGCCAAACGTTTCAGTTTGATGCGCCAGCGGTTTAGGTTCTGCTTTGTTTTGATTAGTCTGGTTTAGTAGTCTGGAAAAGTAACTACTTATAAGTATATAAGAAAAAAATTATGTAAAGGGTCTTGAAGGAAAAAAAGAATTAAAGATAAAAAAACAATTTTAATACCTTTTCGAGACGATTTTCTCGGTTGCTTTACTAATAGTCTTATTCCGATGTCTTTCATCTTGAAAAACCCTGCAGGATCATGACATGGGAGGTAAAAGCTTCTTATAAAATTTTTGACAAAATTTATACATACACATACCTAAAATAAGTATCAACGTTTTGGATTTCTGTAGTAAATAATTTACAATACTCATTAACAACAGAGATCATTTTTAAAATTTTACTATACAATTCTATTAACTAACAAGAAATATTTACTTACCTACTGATTTCCCTTTTTTATACATAGACATATAATGGCCTGTTTAAATTTACTGGTCTCCACTAGGATCTGGGCCTCCATCGTAAGGGAGGATTTTTCATAAATGCCTGTACCTCTGCCAGTAACTGCTACACCTTTGACGCCGTTGCTCATCAATGACCTCCGACGACCTCCGTGGCCGAGTGGACTCCACTCGTCTACGGCTTAGATTCCCAGTCGGGACTATGTAGAAAAACCACTTTTTTACATTTTCTCGAGTCTGGGTGTTTGTGGTGCCTTAATTGTTTCCGATTCCTATACGACAAATGCATTTTAGCATATTTCATTGGGATCGGAGCCATATATATGACGTTGTCCCTATCTATTTATTATTATTAATGGTGTACTGAATTTTGGTCTGATATTTCTCGATAGTGTTCTGTTGGTAGCCGAATACATTTTGTAGGATTCTCTCCTATTCTGCTTACGTTTAAGCTGATATCAAATCATATCCCGGTTGCGTCTATCTGTTCAAACTTCAATAAAAATGTTGGTTGGCTTCAGTAAAGCGTGCCAGTTCGTTCAGTAAAAGTTGGCTGCAGCAAAACTTGAACATGCATGTGCCCGCAATAGAATAGAATAGAATAGAATAGAATAGAAAAGAATAGAATAGAATAGAATAGAATAGAATAGAATAGAATAGAATAGAATAGAATGGAATAGAATGGAATAGAATGGAATAGAATGGAATAGAATGGAATGGAATGGAATTGAATAGAATAGAATTGAATTGAATAGAATAGAATAGAATAGAATAGAATAGAATAGAATAGAATAGAACAGAACAGAATAGAATGGAATAGAATGAACAGAATGGAATAGAATGAATAGAATGGAATAGAGAATGGAATAGAATGAACAGAATGGAATAGAATGGAATAGAATGGAATAGAATGGAATAGAATGGAATAGAATGGAATAGAATGGAATAGAATGGAATAGAATGGAATAGAATGAATAGAATGGAATAGAATGGAATATAATGGAATAGAATGGAATAGAATGGAATAGAGAATGGAATAGAATAGAAAAGAATGGAATAGAATGGAATAGAATGGAATAGAATGGAATAGAATGGAATAGAATGGAATAGAATGGAATAGAATGGAATAGAATGGAATAGAATGGAATAGAATGGAATAGAATGGAATAGAATGGAATAGAATGGAATAGAATGGAATAGAATGGAATAGAATGGAATAGAATGGAATAGAATGGAATAGAATGGAATAGAATGGAATAGAATGGAATAGAATGGAATAGAATGGAATAGAATGGAATAGAATGGAATAGAATAGAATAGAATAGAATAGAATAGAATAGAATAGAATAGAATAGAAAAGAACAGAACAGAATAGAATAGAATAGAAAAGAACAGAACAGAATAGAACAGTACAGAACAGAACAGAACAGAGCAGAGCAGAGCAGATCAGAACAGAGCAAAGCAGAACAGAACAGAACAGAACAGAGCAGAGCAGAGCAGAGCAGATCAGAACAGAGCAAAGCAGAACAGAACAGAACAGAACAGAACAGAACAGAATAGAATAGAAGAGAACAGAACAGAACAGAACAGAACAGAACAGAACAGAACAGAACAAGAACAGAACAGAAAAGAACAGAACAGAATAGAACAGAACAGAACAGAATAGAATGGAATGGAATAGAATAGAATGAATAGAATAGAATAGAATAGAATAGAATGAATAGAATGGAATAGGATGGAATTTTTTTTATCTTCACGCATTCTCTTAAAAAAGAGTACTCAGAGGTCTCGACAAGTTGACCCTTTTGACCCACATTTAACCTTAACGTATTTTGGACAACTGGACATGGGGTGAGCCACTTTACATTGTAATTTTCATGCTAACAACACAATTTGTATACCATATCTTCACGCCAATTCCAATACAAGAGTAGACAGAAATCAAGGGAATTAAGTCCTTTCAACCACCGAAAACATTTTTGAGACAACTTGGTAGGTGGTCAGCCCGTCGCAGTTTTATCTATCTCCAGTCCTACGATATAAGTCAAACATAAGTTTTTTGTAAAAACCCATTGGTGAGAGGCAGAGAATCGAATTTGGGTCTCTTGTTTTGAATTCTTATCACCAAACCACTCGGCTATAGTTAATAAAATAAATAAATATCTTCACGCAATTCCTAATGCAAGGGCAAACAGAGGTCTAGGCTGGACAATTAAGTCGCTTCGAGTCACCTCCCACCAAAGATATTTTTGGGACAATGTAACAGGCGGTGAGCCCGTCGCCATCTTTTTATGCCCAAGCCAAAGATATAATTCGTACATAAGTTTTTGAAAAACCCATTGGTACGAGCCTGCCACCTCGGGATCGAACTCGGGTCTCTTGACTCAAAATTCCGACCACCTATCGTGACTTCGGCTATAGTGGTTATATAATTTATTATTTTGTAGAAATAATAACAGTATGTGACGTTGTTTTCAAGTATACTCTACATATATTTTTCATTATATTCGATAAATTAATAGCAAATCAAACAAATGAAATATGTGAGTTTACTTTACTGTGAAAACTCTCGATTAAGAGTGGAACAGAGAGATCCAGTTTAAAATAAACTAGAGCCAGGCAGCGCAGTTAAAGTAAATAGATTAAAAAGACAAACAACAAAACTGGATTGCAGTGGGTTAAGTTTGCACAGAGTAATACGCGGTTATAAGGGAATGTAGATAACGGGAAGATAGGTTTTTATAGAAAATAAATTAAATATATTAGGTTAATTAAGTGTTGATATAGTAACTTTAGCCGATTGGTATCAGCGTAAGAATATTCTATCCTCCTTTCTTTCCGTTGGTATCGCAGAAGGCGGCTAAGGGGAAAAAGAAACGAAAGAATATATAGGCACTACTACGTAACAAATTAGATATTTTAAGTAGAAATATTTTTACATTTAAATAAGTAGAATTATAAATAAATAAATAATAAATAAATATCTTCACGCAATTCCCAATACAGGGGTAGACAGAGGTCTAGTCTACACAATTAAGTCCCTTCGACCCACCTTCCACCGAAGATATTTTCGGGATAACGTGACAGGTGGTGAGCCCGTCGCCGTCTTTATGTATAAGCCAACGATATAATTCGTACATAGGTTTTTGGAAAACCAATTGGTACGAGCCTGGGGATCGAACTTGGGTCTCTCGACTCGAAATTCCGACCACCCAACCACTCGGCTATCGTGACTTATTAGAATCAGTAGAACTAAAACATAAATTTAAAATAAAATAAAAACAAAAATCCCGAAGAACGCCATGGGCTACTGGCAATTGGCGAAATAATGTCAAAGAAGTGGGCCTGTGTCCTGTAGTGGTCTTTTATTAACACCATTATTTTCAATTTAATTTTCAAAAACATTTACCGCCTGCAAAAAAAAAGCACAAAAAGCAAATAATAACTTTCATAGCTAAACTTGGTACTTCATGATTTAAATTAAATATTCTTCTTAAATACTTACGTATTGCGTTGTTGTGCGTCGAATATGAATAGAAAAATTGATAATTGAAAACGTTTCGTAATCATTCGTCCCCATAATCAATTGCTATAAAACAATATATCATGAGACTGGCATGTCAACAAAAAAAAAGGTTGTGTTGCCCTTTAACCAACGAGGAACGTAGAAGCGAAAGAACGAATGATGGTACGAATGTGTAGTGAATCTTTTTCGGTTACTACTGGATTCCACTCAAACGATACTTCATAGAAGGTTTAGTACAGCAGTGGGTACATTCTTTACTGTTAGCCTTTCTCATGGGGTCCGTGTTCCAGTATTTATCACAGTCAAACAATAATAATTAATTTTGCAACCGCGGTTTATTTAAGTTTGAAAGCAAAATAAGGTTTTAATTACGTAATAAAATTACATAATACTTTAAATCCAAGTTCCCGCTGGGTTTTTGTAATTAAATACCTGTTTATATGGTAGCATGTAGACTTGAAAATGCATACTTGACGGATTTATCAGTATACGCAAAATGCTGCAGATCTCTCCCATAGGAACCACGCCATTTTCCGGAATAATAAGTATGCTATATATTAATCTACGCAAGAGATTGTTTTGTTTCTATTTAATATTTCATTTAATATTGCTAATTATCAATTTAAAATATTGCTAATTAACAACGGGCTACGTTGTCTTAAGTATGTTTTAATTTTTTAAGCCATTTCATTTCTATTGATACCAATAAACATTCATTCTTTCTTTCATTTACATATATCTACATCACTTTCTAATTCATCTGCTACATAATTATATGGATCGTTATATGTCGTCCCTACTTATAGAAAGTATGAATTAATTTATTTATTATTATTTTAGTACTGATATGCACCAAAGCAAAGTAGATATACGACTCGCACTTAGTTTTACAAGATACTTACTACGTAAGTTAGTCAAAGGATTTTTTTACATTAAGTCGGCCGATAATCATTACGGCGACGGGCTCACCTGTCAAGTTGTCCCAAAAATATCTTCAGTGGAAGGTGGGTCAAAGGGACTTAATTGTCCAGACTTGACCTCTGTCTACCCCTGTATTGGGAATTGCGTGAAGATATTTATTTATTTATTTTATTTTAGAATCGTTCCCAGGACTTCAGAGACCAAGAGACCGGGTATGAGAACGGGTATGTAGCGAAATCTTTCAGCACAATCCATTTATTTATTTATTTATTTAACACTTTAATATCAAACATTTTGTTTTTCGAATGTTAAGTATTGAAAACTTTGTCAAGCCAATTTGGTGAGCTTTAAATTAATACACGCAGCAAAAATGTGTTTAACTAGAACAACACGTGAACACGCCAGTGTGTGTAAGGATTATACAAAATACAGATTCATTTGTTTTTGACTAAAATCTACAATATATGAATACTTGTGAGTGTTATATATACAGCTTTAGTATTAAATACATACATACATAACGACCTGTTAAAGTCCGCTGCAGGACATAGGCTTCTCCCATAGCGAGGATTTGCCGTAATCGCTACGCTTGGCAAGCGGATTGGCAATCGAAGCACCAGACCCCTCTGAATTCAGATGCTGCTGATTATTTTGGTCTGATATTTTTTGATAAATGGTTATCCTACCATCTATCGGTTGTCATAACGATATTCAAGGCTGTTTTTCTTAGTCGCATTTTACGACATCCACGGGGAGAAAGGGAGTGGCAATATTCTTACGCCGTTACCACACAGTCAATTATTATATATATACCGACGCGTTATTATTTGCAGTAGTTAATAACCTTACTTAGATACATTTTCTTAAAAAGAAAAGGGAGGTAAACGAGCAGGTGGCACACATGATGGTAAATGATTACCGCCACCCATGAACATCCGCAATACCGGAGGAATAGCAGATTGCGTTGCCGGCCTTTGAGAAAGGTATAGGCTTTCACAAAGGCCGGCTGTATCTTTTCCTGAAGGTCCCTAAGACATATCGGTCCGGAAAAACCGCTGACGGCAGCTCATTCCATAAAGTGATAGTGCGTAGCAGAAAATTCTGCGAAAAACACACTGCGGTGGAATGCCAAGTATCAAGGTGGTGTCGATGAAATTTTTGACTATGCCGTAAGGTACGATGGTTGAATCCAGCGGTTGGGATTAATCCGAACAAGTCCTCGGCGCACTCCCCGTATTAAATCTTTTAGAAAATGCAAAGAGATGCAACATCTCTCCGCAAAGCCAGGGGATCTAGCCGATCGGACAGAGTATGGTCGTTGACAATTCGAGCCGCTCTTCTTTGGATACGGTCAACTGGAAGGAGCTGACACCGGGGTGCGCCCGCCCAGAGATGAAAACAGTACTCCATGTGCGGCTGAACCTGCGCCTTATAAAGTTGCATGCGGAGGGCCGGCATGAAGTACTGTCGTGCTCTACTTTAGTAAGCTTTTAAGAGGTTAATTTAGCCTTCCCCTCCAAATGACCGCGAAACTCAACGTTGCTCGATATGTCGTCGGCAAGGATTCCGATGCTGGCTGAGGCAACTAGGGGAGTGCTCTCAAAACGAGGGGATACGACGAAGCGTTCCATTTTAGCGGTATACACGCAAACTTGTGTCTTTTTAGGGTTTAACTGAACTAAATTTAGTCAACCCCAGACAAGATTTTGTCTAACAAAATCTCGACTTCAGACGCAAGTTTGTTCCGGTACTCGTCGACGTGTTCCCGAGAAATATTGGCATGGCCGGTATATAGGGCATCACCAGTGCTGTCACCTGCATAACAATGGATGTTACTAATTTGTAACAAATCATTGAGATGCAGAATAAACAGGGTTGGCGATAGCACACAGCCTTGTGGGAAACCAGCGTTCACAGACTTGGAGTCCAGCTCTCACAGACTTGGAGTCTGTGAGAAAATTTCTCGGGAAACCCATATGACGGAAGTTTTGAGAAAAGCGCTTTGTGCCATACCCGATCAAAGGCATCGCTATTTCCTAACTAACTGCCAGGGCCTCACCCTTGCTCTCTACTGCCTCCGCCCATCGATGAGTGAGGTGCACAAAAGATCACCAGCCGAGCGACTCCGACGGAAGCCTTACTGACGGTCACTAATCAACTGGTGCTCCTCCAAGTACCTCAAGAGCTCTAAAGCTGTCTTTCATATCAGGCGTTGGGACGACGCCTTCAGAGTAGGAATACCGAAAAAGACGCGTTAGAACCGGTGCACACATCCTTAGCACATAGCAAAACAAAGTTCATGTCTGTAAAAGTTCTTTACAGGATATATGCTCACCTGCTGAATTTGGGTCCATTATATTTGTGATATCCTGCGATCATTTTGTAGACTATTGCATTTTAAGGCTTTTTCCTTACTCGCCTCTTACGACCTCAATCAGGAGACTTTTTTTGTTCAGCAGGAGGGAAGTTCGTCTCGATAAGTCTTTTCGGAACTTGTAATGTACGGTTTGTATCGTTGGATTGGAAACTAAGATGACCACAGGCTCGCAACCTGCCATGCTTTCACAAACAAGCTTCAGCGAAATGTGCGTCGAAAGGATTAATCTGACTAGATCACCGTCCACCGTAGTACTATTTTTACGGTAAGTAAGAGTACGGCGTTGAGATTGTTTTCTTATACAGAGATTTAGTATTTTTACACAATTATTTAGTTTATTATTACACAAAGATTTACCAGGTACGCCAAGTGAGAAATAAAACAAAATAAGATTTAAGGATTGAGAACATAAAGTGGGAAAGTACGCCGGCAAGGAGCTTATTGTCGTATTGAATGTTTCGGATACACGAGCACGTATATTCAAGCGTTTACGAGACAACACGGATGTTGAGTGAGGCTTACAAGCTGCCGGTACGACGTACCTATTTTAGTGTATTGCGTATTATGTTTACAGCATAGACTATGCAGTATCTTTTGTCTAAGGAAATTTGATTTATTTTTAAAACGCTTTTATAGCTTGGAACGTAACCAAAGTCTGATGTTCACACATTCCAAAACGTAGGTTTGAATTTTCACTTCACACACTAATCATCATGACTAAAAAAAAATTTAATACAAACTTTTTATAAGGGATTTTTTGTTATAATACGTTGATGACATTAACTCCTGATAATTTGTTCATGTAGTTCAGTTGGGGGGTTGGCAGAGTCCAGAGATCCCCAGGTGGTAGGCTCAGATCCACGGATTTTTCAATAACTTAAATCCAAGTCAACGATATAAATAGTACGTAAGTTTTTTTTTATTCGCCTTGAAACCTTGGGAATCGAACTCGGGTTGCTTAACTCGTTTAAGTCACGAGTCGTGACTCTTAAATTATTTCAATTCTTAATTTTATTATTCATATACATTTTTACTATATAAATATATATAGAACAATAAAGTTTTCTATATTCTACAGTATGTTAGGTTACTTATATATGTTAGTATGTATATATATATATATATATATATATATATATATATATATATATATATATATATATATATATATATATATATATATATATATATATATATATATATATATATATATTTTGCTATCAATAAAATAAACGAAATTGCTATTTACATGAGAGCTTTGTGTGTGATGTATAAGATATCAGGTAGAGATTTAAATACACTATATGTATTTTTTTCA
Organism: Sericinus montela; assembly: GCA_029286605.1. NCBI lineage: Eukaryota > Metazoa > Arthropoda > Insecta > Lepidoptera > Papilionidae > Sericinus > Sericinus montela. The sequence goes on along the minus strand of JAGSMR010000017.1, from coordinate 1,008,943 downwards.
ATACACTCGAGAACAATGAAATAGGGTAATGTAAAGATATCTAAATATCTCAAAAACTAAGAATGCTAGCTTAATTTATGTTGTATTATTTTTAATTGTGTTTAATAGATATTTATCTATCAAACATTTTATTTTATTTAATTTTATAAGATAAGAAGTGTTTGATACATATTTATCTATAAATTAGTATAAAAATGTAATGTTGTCACGATAACAATATGACATCGCTATGACGGATAGCCGCTCAAATTTAACGATCGCTGTATCATCAATCATGGCGGACCTGGCTACTTAAAGCCTTTTACACGACCACCGAAAAAAGAAATATAATGTTGAAAATAAAAACTACATGATTGCAGTGAAATAAATATTTTCTTTGTGAAAAATACTACGCAATTCTCAATAAAACTAAATAAAATACAATACAATAAAATTAAAGGCTGCAAAACAAATATTGGTTCAACTAATCGGTATCTAGACGAGCTTTCTGTCCTAGTACACGTATATTCCCAGGATTTCATTGTTGCACTATATTGTACTGTTTACATTGTTACTAGGGTTTTGTTGTGTTGAGTTTAATATTTATTTCATTAGAAAGGCTTATCGAATAAATATATACGTAACATTGAAAAAAAATCAGTGTGAATACACACTTCATATTGAAATTACAGATATTCCCGTAAAAATGATACTGAAACTTAGTTTGAATGGAAGCAAAATTTTAATTAGAACGTAAAGTAAACAAACTAAATCTTGGAGCTAACGCGGTAATACTATGCTAGTATATTTTAAAACATACCCTTTTGTATCGATATTAATGAATAACAATTGTACAAAAAAACGACAAATTTTCTAAAACTTTAATGAAGCTTCAATGTACAAGCTTTAATCATTCTCAACATTAAAGCGTGCATAGAATCCGTTAAAAGAGAACTCCTCTCACAAATTTATGTGAACAAAACCCGACTAAACCTAATTCGTATTCATGTAAACAACGTAACTCCGCTACCAGTTCAAGCGCTACCGTTTCAGGCTCCAATCTAACTTTATTGCTACTCTTTTTTGTCTGTTTGCTTTAACTGCACTTTCGCAGTTTTAGTTTATTTTCAACGGCTTCCATCTGTATCCTTTTAAATTGCACCAGACTGAGATCAATATTATTCTATTTGTTTTTTTTTCTTTATATAAATGTTTCTATTCATTTCAGAACATGAACGTTACAAATGATTTTAGATCTGAGATACTATTGAAGTCATAGAACACAGTGCGAAATTCCGCCAATTGGCAGCGTTGAGTGTATAATGTTTAGTGGGTTTTGTTTCATATAATTTAAGGTTTGTAGCTTGGTTAGCCGGTCGAAATAAAAGTGGTTCTTCTAGTAAATAATAATATAACACAAGAAACAATAAACAAAATAAATCAGTCAGTACGGCAGGGTCAAAATCTATAGTCACTGGCCTGTATAGAGGGTAAACGCCCGACGATCCCTCGAAGCTCGAAGAGGTCAATTACTAGGCTTCAAGTGCTATTTTATGTGCATTCTATTGTATATATTCTATTCTATAATAACTTTACTTTTTTGCACTCACTTTTTTGTGCTCACATTATTTGCATGTAGTCTTTTTACTATATATTCTTTTTGCATGATTTATATGTTATAACAGTGTATACTATTTAGCATATTATTATTTTATTATTTTAACATATTATGTTGGCGTTTCTTAAATAAATAAATACATACCTAAATGCATGGCGCCAGTTCAGCGGTGTCTTATGTCAATAAGGGTTATAAAGTACGCCTCCACAACATACCGATCGTGTCCCAACCTCTATAAGAAACTTATCCTAGCTTCAGCGTTTCTGGGCTTTTGCCTTAGGTGCCTTTATTGGATTGGGCCATGTTGCAAGTATTATAAAGATACATAACAGGTGTTTACTATCAATGAGAACTCTGCTTGCGATTAAAGAAGTTATTATAATCACATAAATTGAACGACTGGGGTGGAGTCGAAGTTTCGCATATCACTTCTTAATTTGTGACGATTGTTTCATCATCACGTAATGAAACAATTGTGACGATTGTTTCATCATCACGATCTGTAATCCACTGCTGGACACATGCCTCTTTCATAAGAGAGGGTTTTCCATAATCATTACACTTGGCAAGCGCAGCAGTTTAACGCTGTTGCCCATCATTTTCCTGCTGCTTTTGCCCTAGTATTTTACGATATGGATGCCCCGCTATTTGTCGATAGCCAATTGCAATTTCAAGGCTTCTGCTTTAGTTACCTGTCATGAAACCCGTGGGAAGAAATGAGGTGGAATATTCTTACACCGTAACCATACAGCGATTGTGAAGCCTATAAAGTGTAAAAAAAATTACTTCAGCGTGTCATTTACAGCGTAAATCCACAGAAATGACTACGACGATGTGACGTCGGGATCCAAACCTTTGAACTTCTTCCGGAGAAAATTAAACTTGTTCTGCTTCCAACTGCTGCGAGCTAGTTTTACTTGGATTAAAATAAATTCTTTTTTTTACTTGGATTAAATTAAAGTTTTATTCGTTATTCGTATTTATTTTATTTGTTTTGAAGGAATAAACAATGACGGAATTGAATATTGCATATAATTACTTTATTATATTTTAATTTGTAAATTGAATATCGTATGTGATAACTTACTTTTATGTCAGAAATTACTAAAGTGTTGGTCCGTATTTATTGTATTTATTACAAAACATACATTATGACATGCATATAAAAATCTATTTTTTTTACGGGACAATCCCGTAAAAACGTAGATTTTTATATCCTTTTCAGGAGTTTAAACTCTATTTAAAGTAAAAGGCGTTAATAATACTAAATTAACGATATTTATTTTTACTATAAATAATTAATTTTCTATTATTTCTTCCAATGATTTATTTATACTAAAAATATGCTTTTATTTACAATACTTATTATTACAACAATCGAAGAGCCCTATTAATTAAAATTTTAGTTTTTTATCTCCACACAATTTCCCATACTGGGGTAGGCAGAGCTCTAGACAATGAAGTTCTTTCGACCCACTTTTCACCGAAGCTTATTTGGGACAAAGTGACAGGTAGTAAGCTATCGCAGTATTGTTGCTACGTTTATATATTCTATACAAATTAGTTAACGAGAAGTGGGCGGTTTACGAAAGCGAAGTTCCATTTATTGAAAGCTGTTAAGTTGGATAGCCGTTATGAATTTGTACATCAAACGCAATTTAATTGCGTCGATAATCTGGCAACATTGGTAACTAATTGCTTGGTGTGTTATTAAAGCCGTGTTACTGGCTGCGCAAAAGTCGATAAAACACACAATAGCTGACTAATTGCATTATTTATCTCATTGGCCTAGAAGCTAATGAGGTACGACGTACCTGTTTTAGTGTATTGCGAATTATGTTTACAGCATAGACTATGCAGTATCTTTGTCTAAGGAAATTTGTTTTATTTTTAAAACACTTTTATAGCTTGAACGTAACCAAAGTCTGATGTTCACACCTTCCAAAACGTAGGTTTGAATTTTAACTTCACACACTAATCATCATGAACTACAACTACAAAAACTAAGAATGCTAGCTTAACTTATGTTGTATTATTTTTAATTGTGTTTAAAAGATAAATATCTATCAAATACTTCTTATCTTATAAAATTAAATAATATAAAAATTAATGTCACTTTTTCTTGTATCATTTTTCTAGAGTCATATCTTTCAAAATTTTCTAGTGTTAGTATTTTGTATTACCCCATGTGCACTCATCTATGCAGTAATTATGTTGGCATTGGCCCCTCACACATGCAAATAGTAACATATATTATACATGAAAAAATTCATACATACCGTAAAACTAAACTAAAAAACTATTTATGCATATAACATTTTAAAGATGATGCTTGGCATTCCACCACAGTGCTCTTTTCATGAAATTTTCTGATGAATGTATAAATGTTTGTACTTCTGTTATGGTAGTAATGTGTATATATGAATATTTTCATACATACACAAATATGAATATATAAATAATATAAATATATATATATATATATATATATATATATATATATATATATATATATATATATATATATATATACATATATATATATACATATATATATATATATATACATATATATATATACATATATATATATATATGTATATATATATATATATATATATATATATATATATATATATATATATATATATATATATATATATATATATATATATATATATATATATATATATATATATCAATAAATGTACCATTTGTTTGGATATTAGGACCATTGGTACGAGCCATCGGGGAATCGAACTTGGGTCTCTTGATTCGAATTCCAATCGCCCAATCACTTGGTTATCGTGACAACATTACATTTTATACTAATGTAAAATATTAAATGTACGACGCGTGTACCTAGGCGGTTGCCTAGCAATTTACTTATATTAAAGATTAATTACACTGTTTCTCCATTAGCCATTGTGACATCGCTATAACGGATAGCCGCTCAAAATTAACGATCGCTGTATCATCAATCATGGCGGACCTGGCTACTTAAAGCCTTTTACACGACCGCCGAAAAAGAAGTATAATGTTGAAAATAAAAACTACATGGTTGCAGTGAAATAAATATTTTCTTTGTGAAAACATTACGCAATTCTCAACAAAACTAAATAAAATACAATACAATAAAATTAAAGGCCGCAAAACAAATATTGGTTCAACTAATCGGTATCTAGACGAGCTTTCTGTCCTAGTACACGTATATTCCCAGGATTTCATTGTTGCGCTATATTGTACTGTTAATATTTATTTATTTAGAAAGGCTTATCGTATAAATATATACGTAACTTTGAAACAAAAATCAGTGTGAATACACACTTCATATTGAAATTACAGATAAGCCAGCATTCTCATAAAAATAATTTTGAATGGAAGTAAAATATTAATTAGAATGTAAAGTAAACAAACTAAATCTTGAGCTAACGCGGAGTACGCTTTAATACTATGCTAGTATATTTTAAAACATACCCTTTTGTATCGATATTAATGAATAACAATTGTACAAAAAAAGAAAGACTAATTTTCTAAAACAAATGAAAAAAATAAACAAAATTAATCTAATGAAGCTTCAAGGTACCGGCTTTAATCATTCTTAACATTAAAGCGTGCATAGAATCCGTTAAAAGAGAACTCCTCTCACAAACTTATGTGAACAAAACCCGACTAAACCTAATTCGTATTCATGTAAACAACGTAACTCCGCTACCAGTTCAAGCGCTACCGTTTCAGGTCCCAATCTAACTTTATTTGCTACTCTTTTTGTCTGTTTGCTTTAACTGCACTTTCGCGGTTTTAGTTTATTTTCAACGGCTTCCATCTATTTCCTTTTAAATTGCACCAGACTGAGATCAATATTATTCTATTTGTTTTTTCTTTATATAAGAGATTATATTTATTTCAGAACACGAACGTTAGACATGATTTTAGATCTGAGATACTATTGAAGTCATAGAACACAGTGCGAAATTCCGCCAATTGGCAGCGTTAAGTGAATAATGTTTTGTGGGTTTTGTTTTATATAATTTAAGGTTTGTAGCCTGGCTAGCCGGTCGAAATAAAAGTGTTTCTTCTAGTAAATAATAATATAACACAAAAACTATAAACAAAATAAATCAGTCAGCACGGCAGGGTCAAAATCTATAGTCACTGGCCGGTATAGAGGGTAAACGACAAACGATCACTTGAAGCTCGAAGAGGTCAATTACTAGGCTTCAAGTGCTATTTTATCTGCATTCTATTCTATATATTCTATTCTATAATAACTTTACTTTTCGCTCACATTATTTGCATATAGTCTTTTACTATATATACTTTTTGCATGATTTATATGTTATAACAGTGTACACTATTTGGCATATTATTATTTTATTATGTTAACATATTATTATGTTGGCGTTCCTTAAATAAATAAATACCTAAATGCATGGTGCCAGTTCAGCGGTGTCTTATGTCAATAAGGGTTCTAAAGTACGCCTCCACAACATACCGATCGTGTCCCATCCTCTTCAAGAAACTAATCCTAGCTTCAGCATTTCTGGGCTTTTGCCTTAGGTGCCTTTATTGGATTTGGCCATGTTGCAAGTGTTATAAAGATACACAACAGGTGTTTACTATCAATGAGAACTCTGCTTCCTATTAAAGAAGTTATTATAATCACATAAATTGAACGACTGGGGTGGAGTTGAAATTTCGCATATCACTTCTTAATCTGTGACGATTGTTTTATCATCACGGTCTGTAATCCACTGCTGGACACATGCCTCTTTCATAAGAGAGGGTTAATCGTTACACTTGGCAAGCGCAGCAGTTTAACGCTGTTGCCCATCATTTTCCTGCTACTTTTGGCCTAGTATTTTACGAAATGGATGCCCCGCTATTTGTCGATAGCAATTGCAATTTCAAGGCTTCTGCTTTAGTTACCTGTCACGAAACCCGTGGGAAGAAATGAGGTGGAATATTCTTACACCGTAACCATACAGCGATTGTGAAACCTATAAAGTGTAAAAAATAACTTCAGCGTGTCATTTACAGCGTAAATCCACAGAAATGACTACGACGATTTTACGTCGGGATCGAAACCTTTGAACTTCTTCCGGGGAAAATTAAACTTGTTCTGCTTCCAACTGCAGGGAGCTAGTTTTACTTGGATTAAATTAAAATTCTTGTTTTTAATTATTGGTTATGATTTATTTTATTTGTACTTTAGAAATAATCAACTAAATAATTGAATATTGCATATAAAATTACTTATTATATTGTAATTTGTAAATTGAATATCGTATGTGATAACTTTCTTGTATTTCAGAAATGACTTATTTGTTGGTCCGCCATGATTGTATTTATAACAAAATTTTAAAACATATATTATGGCAAATAAAGAATTGTAATAGGTTGTTTAAATTATGTATTGTCCCGTAATTTACATACACTTTTATATCCTTTTCAGGATTTTAAAGTCTTTACCACGTAAAACCGCTAATACACCACAACATTTATTTTTACTATAAATAATTATTGCTTCCTATTATTTACTAACAGAAAAATTATGCGAATATCTATAATAACTATTACTACAACAACCGAACAGGCCCCGTGTTTTTTTTTTTTATCTCCTCACAATCTAGACATATCTAGACAAAGAAGTTCTTACGACCAACTATTCACCGAAGATTATTTGGGACAACGTGACAGGTAGTAAGCCTACCGCAGTATTGTTGCTACGTTTATGTATTTTACACAAATCAGTTAACGCAAAGCAGGCGGTTTACGAAGGAAAAGTTCTATTTATTGAAAGCTGTTAAGTTGGATAGCTGTTATGAACTTGTACATCAAACGCAATTTAATTGCGTCGATAATCTGGCAACACTGGTGACTAATTGCTTGGTGTGTTATTAAAGCCGCGTTACGGGCTGCGCAAAAGTCGATAAAACACACAATAGCTGACTAATTTCATTATTTATCTCATTGGCCCAGAAGCTAATGACGGTTTATCAATCAATGTCAAAGCTCTGCCTACTGAATATATCGTATGTACTCAATAAATATCCTAATAGAATTGTTTTCATTTTAATGATAACTATGCACTTTAATGCTACAGATTGTAACATGTTTCCAAGACATATATGATGAAATATCATTTTTTTATTATTTTTATATTTTTATTATTTTGAAAACAATTAGTGATACTTATAATAAATGATAAAGAAAGTAAACATGTTTATAGACCTATAGTTCCGAAACGAATCAATAAATGTTTTTGTAATGAACTTCTGTGAAAATTATGTTCACATGTTAAGCTTATAATTAAAAAAAAAATGTATACATTTGGAATGAGTTTCTTTTATAGCAAAAGGCGTAATTCAAGTTTTATATTTCCGTCTTAAAAGTCCACCGTAGACCTCCTACGTTAAGGAGGGCCTGCCATAAAGTCCAAGCTTGGCAAGCGGATCACCTGTGACGTTATCTTCAGTAAAAGGTGAGTCGAAAAGAGACAGAGGTCTAGACAATACCTTTAAATATGAATGACAATTATGAAAGATATTCTTTCATGTTACAGACAAGTGATAGCTCTCGCAGGGACCAGAAGGTAATGCATATTCTAAGGTAGCAGGTAATCCCCGTCGTGGCGGTGAGGCTTAATAATCGTAACCTGACACCCATGGCGAATCAAGCGGATGGCCAGCCCGATGGTAAGTCTACTTCTGACGCACGCATGTTGGTGGATGTGTAGTTTTCATAGCTGATGAGGCAGAGTTGCAGTTGCGGGGAGAGAAAAGTGTCGGTGTTATGGTGCGCCAATCTGCCTGCCCTTCGTTTTCGAAATGTGGTCAACTGGGTTATTGGTTTTGGTTCATTGGGTGAGCTGGTGATCGTTTTAGTACCCGCCTTCTGGAATCCCATGGCCTCCTGTTGGTGGATTTCCGGGTAATTCATTCGCAGGTAACTAATACGTATTTGTACACTTATATTATTTAATGAAACGTCAGATTGTCTTGTTATCACAGGCTCATATAACATCATAAATCGGATAAATCTATCCCAAACGTAAAATTATAATGCAAGAAAACACAAACCTGAAATATTTCCTATGCAAACACTTTGTTCCATAAATTTCATTGAAAGTCTTTGTTTTACTTTAAAATACAAGTAACTTTGTGAAACGATGCGGAGTATTCACATTACGTATACCTGAAATTTCTGTTACGGCTACTGGCTTAATTCTTATAAACGATATATAAAAACATAAAAACTGCGGTAGAAGGAAGAAAATAGAAGAGATAAATGATAGGAAACGTTCTCTGCAAGAAAGAAAGTGAAAATAAATTAATATTACCCGTTAGCCGAGTTTAAAGCTAAGGGTGGCGGGTTCAAATCCCGCTGGAAGAAAAATATTTGTGGGATGTATTTGATTTTTTTTACGGAAAAGGGAGGCAAACGAGCAGGTGGCTCACGTGATGGTAAGTGATTACCGCTGCCCATGAACACCCGCAGTACCAGAGGCATAGCAGATGCGTTGCCGGCCATAGAGTGCTTCCTCCCCCAAAAGTGGGAGAGGGGGGTGTGTGGGCCTCCGGTTACCTGCACTCACCAGACGAAATGCAGAAGTTTGTTAGACTTCTACTTCACGCCGATATTCTCTACCACTGTTAAACTGATTGTTTGTACTCTAGTTATGGACATGTTAAAATATTTGAATGTATTAATATATAGTACTGTTAGCTTGGGTATTAAGACGGCGTAACTTCTGCCAACGCCTGTATGGGAAATTGTGAGAGGATATAAAAAATATGCACATCAAATTATTTTAGTAGACGTATACAGAATGGACTCCACTTCCAAGGTCGTGACCAAGAACTATAAATCTATGCACTAGCATAGTTTTTGAATAATGATAATATGACAATACTCGAAAGTAATTTATTCTTGTAATTTGTTTAATTGAAAATCAAAGTCAAAACATAATGACTTCAACTTCAATGATGACCAAATGAAATCGAAGGAAAACTTGAAATCAAATATACTGTTTATGAGCTTTTCATAGTTCTATTAACAGAAACAAAATTATGTTTATTTACAATATTTATTAACTAAAATCTAAAACATATGTAGAGCCACACTCCTCGTGGTATACTATTATCATGAATATTTTAATTTTGGTTTTTGTATAGATTTTAGCTTTTGGTAAGCTAAGTAATGGTCAATAAAAAACACAAAATATTATTTAAATCTTATTATTTTAAAAACTATATAATATCAATGAAAACAATAAAAAGGAATAAAAAGCAATGATTTTTAGAGTATAAATTACAAATACATTTTAAAAACCTTTTCAAAAAAAAAGTTTCCAATTTGTGCTAAAAGGTAGATGTTGTTTTCAGTAAATGTAATAAGATACAAAATAAGTTGTTTGTTTGGTGAGTGAGGTAACCGTAGGTCCAAAACGCGATGTATTCAATTCCTTTCACAAATTGAATGAAGATACAATTCATTTGGTGTTTATCGTGTATCTGCGCGTAGGTAGTTATTCGTCATCAAGTGGACTGCTCGTTTCCCGCCCATAAACAAATAATTGTAATTTTTAAACAAAAACCTGTAGTTTGCTAGCGATGTTTTAGTTGGTATAAACATTAATTCTTTAATTGTTATTCGTTAATATATCACGTAAATCAAAGGGGACAAATTTCGTCTTCTGTAGCAATAAGAATTTAGAGAAGAAAAATTGGTTTCCTTTGATAGAAAAAGTTTTCCTTTTAAGAATTTTGCGCAGCAACAATCAATTAGAAAGTTTGAAATGCTGAAAAGAAAAAGGGCTAAGGCAGCCGTCGACATATTTCAACTTGTCCATTTCGTGTTTTACATTTTTTCTTTCACTTCTTAATAATAAATAACTCTAAAGGATTAAGCTTTTTTAAGAATAGAATTGTAGGTGTTTTTTAACTAAATAAAAGAGCTCTGTAGGTCGCAATAGCCGATTGGTTGGGTAATCGGAATTCTATTCAAGAGACCCGAGTACTTAGCTTTAGCTTGAACATGAAAGGGTTGTTTGTGCTCTCTATTTGAAATACTTATTTTCTTTTACATCAACGGAATCACATTTACATATTAATTAGTAGTGGAAACTATTTGGATAAAAATAAAACCTTCCTTTGGAGTCCGACAAAAAGTTTAATAAATGCCGTAATAAATTTTTTATCTTCACGTACAGCGCCTGACGGGGTAGCCTAAACTCCAAATATAAACATCTGTGACTCGAGTATAAAACTTAATTTATGTAACAGTGTCACAATCAGCTGATTATTAACGATTGCGTAAAAACTCAATGACAATATATACATAGATAGAGACAACATCAAATACATTACTTTGACACCAAATGAATCGCTAAAACACCTGTATTATGGAATCGGAAACAACGAAGGTTTTACATCCAAAATGCAATTTTTCGAACATTCTTCGGACTATTTTCTCTACGAAACTGGATCCCGAAACCTCAGAGCTGGCGATAACACGAAAACCGATGTGTACGCCACTCATCCACAGAGTCGTCAAACGTATACGACGTAAAACAGTAATTATTACTTAATTATATTTATACTATACACGATACTATCACGATAGCCGAGTGGATGGATGGTCGGAATTTCGAGTCGAGACCGGAGTTCGATCCACAAGTGGCAGGCTCGTACCAATGGGTTTTTTCAAAACCTATGTTTGATTCATATACGGCGACAAGCTCACCACCTGTCACGTTGTCCCGAAAATATCTACGGTGGAAGGGGGTCAAAGGGACTTAATTGTCTAGACTAGACCTCTGTCTACCTCAGTATTGGGAATTGAGTGAAGATATTTATTTATTTATTTTCTATGAGCATGAATTTTCGAATTCCATTCCTGAGTTCTATTTGGAAAAACATTGAGTGAAATCTACCCCTGTATTGGAAATTGCGTGAAGTAGAGTATAAATTTCTTTTAAATGGACAGAGGAAGTCACATTCTACTAGGAATATTGTTAGCTCGTTTTTCACCATTGCTGTGATCGCCAATCAGCTTTCCAAGCGTGGCGATTCAGTTGAATTCTTCTTAAGGAAAACGCCTTATATCCTGCAGTGAACTCGAAAACGACGTAAAGTTAGTAAAAACATTTAGATTAAATAAACACCTAAACTTTATTGCATATAACAAAAACGGTTACAACTAAATAATTTTGATTTACTACAATTGAAAAGGCTGTCCAACTCTTTGTGCAAAATGGAAACCAATCAAGTCCACGTTAATGACGGTGACAGCGTTTCAATTGGAAATACGTATAGTTAGAAAAAAATCTATTTAGAGAATATTGCTGAGGAGCTGTTTGATTGATATAACTATTTTTTAAAATTATGGTAGGCTCGTACCATAGAGGTTTTTCAAAACTTGTACGATTTATATTGTTAGCTTGGACATAAAGACGGAAACGGACTCACCATCTTTCACCTTAATCCAAAAATAGGTATAGATGAAACGTGGGTTGAAAGTACTTTATTATCTAGACCTCTATCTACTGGGGCATTGGGAAAGACATGAAGATAAAATAACACACCAGAAGTTCTCATAATGAAAACAGGTTAGTTACCTTCAGTATATTATATGAGTTACGAACAGTTAACGACCTAAGTTAAGCCGTGGATAGTTTCCTTCGTATATTTTCCTTGTTTATTCTTTAGATAAATAATTCTTTGTGTCCTAAATTTGAAGAAGTAAGTCTTATGACGAAGTCTTTTCCGTGCCTCTTTATTACTTTACATCATAAGTTTAACTTCGGCTTCCACTACGTCGCATAACAGTTAAGTTACCCTATTAGGTTTAATGTCAGTATTCTCCAAGAATATGTTTCCTGTGGTACCTAAGTTAATTAGCATATATAGTACCTAAGAAAACTCCTTTTCTCTAATGTACGATTTATATCGCTGGACTAGACATAAAAGACCGCGGTAGGCACACCATCTATGACGTCGTCTCAAATAGCTTCGTTGAAATATGGGTTGAAACGTCTACATTATTAGTCCTCTGACCATCCTAGTTTTGGATGTGTGAAGATATAAAATTATAAAGATAATAATTAAAGATTAATTATAACATATTAAATTTAATACACAATCGGAGTCCCACCGCTTGGCAATGGTAATCCGATTGGGAGCATCGAATTTTAACCACATCGACGTACTTGTGGCATATGTAACATGATTTTGATATATTTATATAATAATACGATATATTATATGACACGATATTATATAGTAATAATAGCCGAGTGGTTGGGTGATCGCAATTCGAGTTCGTTCCTCTGGTGGTTCGCTCGTACCCATGGTTTTTTTCAAAACTTATGTACGATTTATATCGTAGCATGGACAAAAAGACGGAGACGGGCTCACCACCTGTCACGTTATCCTAAAAATGTCGTTGCTAAAAGGTTTGCTGAATCTTCGCTGAATTGTGAATGGCGTGTAGAAATATTAAAGATGCAATTAAAATTTCATATCATACTTATGACTGACTCCTTACAGAACATAAATTTTGCGTTTTCTTACCATAAGTATGAAAGAAGCCATTTACATGAACATTGCTACAGAACGCTATAAAGCACTCGTGAAAATTATGAAAGCGTTTGCTTTTTCAAAGTCTGTTTTCAGTTATTTTACCCAAAAGTCAGTACTGAGTGTCTAACTATAAGTAACTATTGTAAAGTATAAATGTAAAAAAATATCTTCACGCCATTCCCAATACAGGGGTAGGCAGGGGTCTAGACTAGTGAATTAAGTCCCTTCGACCCCTTAGTACCTTATAGTATTACTTTAATTACAATATATTATACATTTGACGACTCCTTGGACGAGCGGCGTGCATTCTGGTTTTCGTGTTGTCGCCAGCTCTGAGGTTTCGGGATAAATTTTCGTAGTTTCAGATTCCATAAGACAAGTGCTTTAGCTACTCAATTTGGGATCAGAGCAATGCCTGTGGCGTTATCTCTATCTATGTAAATATTTGCTCTAAATTTTTTACGTCTGATAGTCAGTTATCATTATAACACTGCCTTCAAACCTCAGTGGATGCGGTTACATAAATAAAGTTTTATTCTCGAGTCAAGGATGTTTTTATTCGTACTGTAGGCTGAGGCGTAAGCTCAACACCTGTCACGTGGTCCCAAAAATATTTTCGGTGGAAGGTGGGTCGAAAAGACTTAATTTTCTAGACCTCTTTGTATCCAGCATTGGGAAAGGCATTGGTGATGACATTTTTGTAAGTTTCTGTAAACACCATCACTAGTTGCTTGTAAACAAGAGCAGAACGCTGCTGAAAAAGTTCTCAGTCAAAATAAAACGGTATAACCTATTTATTACCTTCGAAATCAGTAATCAATTGGACAATCAGCGAGCGACATTTTTCAACATGGCGTAGAGCTACGAGATTTAACGTAGCGTCATATGGCACATAATTGCTTATTTTAAAAAGAGAACACGGAGTCACATAAAAGGGCGCTGGGCGCGCTGTAAATAGCTCTATTGTTGAATGGTATTTTTGTTTTTTTTAAATAAAATGTCACGCTGCATATTTTAAGCACTCTTATATTCAGACTTTTAGCTGGAAATATCATAAGCGACTTTATCGTTGCATATTGTTTCACACATTTTCTCAATACTGGTGTAGACGGATGTCTAGAAATTAAGTCCTTTCCACCTATCTTTTACCGAAAACTGTTCGAGATAATGATATAATGTATGAGACAATAGATTTGACGTGAACCGTCTTAGAGTCCAAGCCAATGGTACAATATACTTACATAGATAAATATTCATATATACTTATAAACGTCCATGACTTGAGTACAAACATTCATATTCATCTCAATTTTTTTATGTGTTATTAAAAATGTATTTTAATGTAATTTAATTTAGTTACATATTGGTGTGTAAAATTATCCTTAAACGCACCACCTCCTACTGCTCATGACTCTTTAAAAATAACATATATCTTCATGGTATTCCCAGTTATGGTAGGCAGAGGTCTATACAATTAAGTCATTTATGCTTACCTTCCAACGAAGCCTTTTTAGGACATCTTGACAGGTGGTGAGCCTGTCGCGGACTTCATGTCCATCCCATAAGATCATATCGTACATAAGTTTTGAATTAAAAAAGAACATTTGTACGAGCCAACCACCTGGGGATCGAACTCAGATCTCTTGACTCGAATTCCGACCACCACTCCGCACACGTAAATATTAAATAAACAAAACAATACGTACATACATACACACAAATACGTACATAAATATGGACAACATCACATACACTGCGCTGATCTTAAAAATACGAAGAAATTTTATTTTGCACTTTGCGTTCTTAACATCTTAGCTTTTTAACTTTCAATGTGTGGAGTGTGAAACTGTATTCATCCCAAGAACAGCCATTGTTCTTCGACAATGACTGGCAATTTAATACCTGCTCGGAAAATGTAGAACGAGCCATACAACGATATGCTGAAATGCACCTAAATTGATGTGGATAACGCTGAAATTAATTTTCCTCTGGTTTACTTATGTGCCGTTTTGCAATGGAGATATAGCGAAGTCACGAGAAAATTAAGGTATTTCATGTAAAATAAATAAAATAAATATCTTCACGCAATTCCCAATACAGGGGTAGACAGAGGTCAAGTCTAGACAATTAAGTCTCTATGACCCACCTTCCACCGAAGATATTTTCGGGATAACGTGACGGGTGGTGAGCCCGTCGCTATCTTTATGTCCAAGCCAACGATGAAATTCGTACATAAGTTTTTAAAAAACTCATTGACACGAGCT
Organism: Sericinus montela; assembly: GCA_029286605.1. Classification (NCBI taxonomy): domain Eukaryota; kingdom Metazoa; phylum Arthropoda; class Insecta; order Lepidoptera; family Papilionidae; genus Sericinus; species Sericinus montela. Next base: position 993,497 of record JAGSMR010000017.1, on the reverse strand, counting down.
TGCCACCTGGGGATCGAACTCGGGTATATATATATATATATATATATATATATATATATATATATATATATATATATATATATATATATATATATATATATATATATATATATATATATATATATATATATATATATATATATATATATATATATATATATATATATATATATATATATATATATATATATATATATATATATAAAAGGCGTTAATAATACTAAATTAACGATATTTATTTTTACTATAAATAATTAATTTTCTATTATTTCTTCCAATGATTTATTTATACTAAAAATATGCTTATATTTACAATACTTATTATTACAACAATCGAAGAGCCCTATTAATTAAAATTTTAGTTTTTTTATCTCCACACAATTTCCCATACTGGGGTAGGCAGAGCTCTAGACAATGAAGTTCTTTCGACCCACTTTTCACCGAAGCTTATTTGGGACAAAGTGACAGGTAGTAAGCTATCGCAGTATTGTTGCTACGTTTATGTATTCTATACAAATGAGTTAACGAGAAGCGGGCGGTTTACGAAAGCGAAGTTCCATTTATTGAAAGCTGTTAAGTTGGATAGCCGTTATGAATTTGTACATCAAACGCAATTTACTTGCGTCGATAATCTGGCAACATTGGTAACTAATTGCTTGGTGTGTTATTAAAGCCGTGTTACTGGCTGCGCAAAAGTCGATAAAACACACAATAGCTGACTAATTGCATTATTTATCTCATTGGCCTAGAAGCTAATGAGGTATTAATCAATGTCAAAGCCTGCCTACTGAATATATCGCATGTACTCAATAAATATCCTAATAGAATTGTTTTTCATTTTAATGATAACTATGCACTTTAATGCTACAGATTGTATCATGTTTCTAAGATGTATATGGTAAAATATCAATGTTTTTTAATTTTTACTTTATTTTGACAACAAACTGACAAAAAAAGTAAATACAATTTTTAAAGACCTATAGTGCCGAAACGAATTAATGTTTTTTTGTAATGAACTTACGAGTTTGTTAAAAATTATGTTCAAATGTCAAAGTTATAATTAAAAAAATTATACATTTAGTACGAGTTTCTTTTGCAGCAAAAGGCTTAATTCATAAGTTTTATATTTCCGTCGTAAAAGTCCACCGTAGGCCTCCTAACGTTAAGGAAGGTCTGCCATAAAGTCCAAGCTTGGCAAGCGGATTGGAGATAGTAGCATAGTCCGTAGATGCTGATACCGTGATGTCTGCTTTACTTTTGTGTGGTAATTTGTATTCATACGAGTATATGCATCTATGACTTAAGTACAAACTTCACGCACACTATTTGCCCGTATCCGGATTCGACCCTGAAACCTTTAGCTTCAAGGCATGGTCACTACCAACTAGTTTATCGGGTTGTCAATTCAACCCCAGCGTCCGAGTCATACACAAGTCATGTATACGAAAATTTTATTAAATAAATAATGTTAAATATTTGTCTATATAAACGTATTATGTACTGTTGCCTTGGACTGTTAGATGACGATAGACTCACCACCTGTGACGTCACCTTCAGTGAAAGGTGAGTCGAAGAGAGACTGGTCTAGAAAGGAAATACTTTAAATATGAATGACAATTATGAAACATGTTCTTTTTATGCTACAGACAAATGATAACATGCGCGGGGATCAGTAGGTAATTCATATATTCTTAGGTAGCAGGTAATCCCCGTTGTGGCGGTAAGGCTTAATAATCGTATCTCTTCTCAGCTGAGGTGGAGTCGCGGAAGAGGAGTTTTAAACACATTTTTAATTCATAAAAATGTATTAAATTCAATTTAAAAGTAAATTCTTTCTATGGCATGAAATGCGCAAAGTGTAAATGTAATGAAGTAAAAAATAATACGAAAAAAATATAAATAATTTTAAAAAATATGTCGAATATTACGTAGATGTAGTCGCGTGCAGGGTAACAGGTGACTGCTATCGCCGTATTAGTATCCAAGTTAATTGTACAATGTACTTATATATGTGTTTACATAATTTAATTACCATATATACATATATAGGAGTAAAATCATTCGTATTCGTCGCATAAATGTTTGCCTCTAGCGTGATATGAACCCGCAACCTTTAGCTTCGCAGGCAGGGGAAGGCAGGCAGGACATTGAACCTAATGTTCGCGCTAAATCTTTTTGCCTTTATCCAAAACTAAAGTTTTGTGTTGTGATTTATTCATGTTATTAGTACAATACTTTTCCACGACAAAATTAAAAGAAAAACATTGTGAATTAAAATTTGTTTCCATTCGAAAACTCGAACAATTTCTCAAGAATTAAAATCTTGATTGAAAAAGTTACGAATCATTTTTTTGCGTAAGACACTTAGCAACCCCTAAAAACAATCAATTACCGAAAGTTTGGATTTCTTCGGACTTTGAATGCAAGTGAGACGAAAAATTACATTTTTACCTTGTTCATGGAAATGATGTAATTTCTTATTTTTAAAATACAGCATTAAACTTTTACTAAGTTGTAAAATTAATTATGCAATTTTTATTGAATTTTTAAAGCATGGTTGACTGAACTATTTTTATTAACTGAAATCGAAACATTTTAAATCAACTGACAAGGGCAAAACAGGCTTAAAATAGTGAGGTTTTAAAAATTTCTACTACCGTTGCGTGTAGGACACGGTGGCTCGGAGGTAAAAGCGTTACCACGGCATGGCAAAGGTCGCGGTTTGGATATCCGCCTGGGTTAGTTAATGGTTTAAGTTTTTTGTAAGTTTCTCTTTAATGTAAATAAAAAAAAATATTCCTCAAAAGTAATTTATTCGTAGCGAAGTCTACATAAAATTAATGTAACGAAAAACATCAGAATTACCTTCATCAACTTATATAAATCTTAGTTTTAAAATTTACAAATTATTGTTTGCACAGAAAATTATGAATGTGCTGTAGACTGTTTCATCTTACATAAGTATATTTGAAGCATTTCTACTGGTTGTAACTGTGAGGAAATAATAGAAATAATCAAACCGTGCTCCTCTGAACTACCATCCATTCTATATACAAATTACAGTTCCGCTATGAGAAAGAAAGGGTTGTTTGTGCTCTCTATTCGAAATACTTATTTTTCTTTTACATCAATGAAATCACATTTACATATTTATAAGTAGTTGAAACTATTTGGATAAAAATAAAAAACTGATTGTGTGAAAAGTGTCATTATTCGATGATTTTATCGACGACCTCAGTGTTCGAGTGGCGGACACAACGGTTTTCAAGGTGTCGTATACTCTGAGAACTTTTTCTGGGATTTGATTCCCGGGTCGGTAAATGTTTGTCTACTCAGATGGTTCATTGTTTTTGATTTCATAGTAAAACTGCTATAGGTATTAACCTTAGGATCAGAACAATGTATGTGTTGTATGTATTATTTTTTATTAACTTAATTTTTTATTTTAAAAATGTTAATGGACAGTCAGACTCTTTTAATAACAGAACCAGGAGCTCTTCGGATAACGTAGGGCTCCTGTCTCCATAAATATTCTTTCTCCTAAGTTACCTTCTTAATTAAAGTTCCGCAAAAGTCCACTGCAGGTACAAGCCGTTAGGAGAGTTATTAGGAGGGTTTGCTATAATCGCCACGCTGGCTTAGTATGTATTTAGTAGTTGTTGACGAATACGTATACTTCGGAAAAATTTCTGACTAGGTAAGTCCAACTTCGATCGAGAGCCCAACTCGGCTGGGCAGCGTTCGGGAAACTACGCCCCATCTTCTCGTCTAAAATACCTCAAAATCTAAAGACCATAGTGCGTCTTGCCAGTGATGACATATGGATCTGAGACGTGGTCTTTCACTGCAGGCCGTATGAGGAAGCTCAAAGTTGCTCAGCGTGCTATGGAAAGGGCTATGCTCGGTGTTTCTCTGCGTGATAGAATTCGTAATGAAGACATACGCAGCAGAACCAGAGTAACCAACATAGCCGTAAGGATTAGCACGTTGAAGCTCGTAGACCTGCCAACCGTCGGGGAAGAAAGGTTCTCGAGTGACAACCTCGTACAGGCAAACGCAGTGTTGACGACCTCCCACGAAATGGAGCGACAACTTGCAAAATGTTAAATATTCTACGAGAGCATCTGGCTACAAATTAATACACTAATGTGAACACTAATGTGTTTCCCATTCACTGTTCCGCTGCGTTCCGGGGTAGCTTTAAGTACAGCGCAACAAAGTGCTGGAATAACTTGCCACCTCCTTTAAGAAATTTGACATCGAAACACTATTTTAGAGTAAAGTATAAGTCATTGATTTTAAATATTCAAAAAAAAAAAAAAACAGTTTGTATTTACTATTAGTTTACCATTATATTAATGAAACGTAATCTTCAAGTTATCAATCTGCTGTAGTCTACTACTTTGTTTTGTACGATAAACTTGACACTATTCTCTTAAATCTTTGTTAAGGGGCATTTTATTATTTTTGTAGAACTTAATTCTAAACTAATGGCGTAAAATGCTATTGCAGGTCAAAAATATGTTACTTTTAGTCACAATTTTACTTTACTAAGATAATTCACTAACTGATAATGGTATATATATATGTAAGTTTACCTTTGTAACCTCCTTTAAATTGTTAATAATATTATGTGATTCTGTTTTGTAGTATTTTCTGTTACATGTGTTGTTTGGTTACTTGTATAACTTAGTAAACAATTATTTGTTGTTGTTCGGGCACTACCATCCTAAAACTGTAAATGGGCTACGCTGAAAATCAGTGTTGCGTCTTCCCGCAACTTATACTGAGCGCATACCTTTTGTTGCTTTTATATCATACCAGCAAGTTTTTTTTTTAATTTTAATTGTAATTTAAAAAAAAAATATTATTTAGAATTTGTTATTTAGAATCACTCTTTTGTTTTGTTTTTTTTTTTTTTTGCCTTTGTAAACTTGTTCTTATATTTGGTTCATATTCCGGTAAAAAAAAGCAACGAATAAAGTTTCTATCTTTCTTTCTTTCTTTCAAAATATTGCGGGAAGTCGACGGATGCAGAAGGCTGAGGACCGTGGAAAGTTTTTGTGGTGTGAACGTTCACTGTGGAAAGAAAAGCAGCGCAACAACAAATGAAAAAATATAGAAAAAGATAAAAAACAGAAAAACAAGTTAGTTTATTTTTCGCTAACGAATCATTCGTGATAATAAAGTAAATGAGATAAAATGATTAAAAATCTCTTCAAACTTACAGAAGTATGATTCAGCACTTTGAGATTGGTTTAAATTTTAAAGTGATTGCAGAAAATTGAGATGAAAGCTTGAGAATTAAACAACATAAAATAGTATTTCGCAGCAACCTTTAATAAAAAAAGGGAAAAACCTACCAGCATAAAACTTTTTAATTATTGATCTTTTAGGATTTTTGTTGGGTTACTGATACTGGCGTAGACAGAGGTCTAGACAATTAACTGCTTTCACTGAAGTTTATTTGAGACAACGTGAAAGGTGGTGAGCGTGTTGCCGGCTCAGTTTCTATATACATACATGTATACACAAATATCCATGACTGGATAAGAAACATTCATATATATCACACAAATGATGCATCTAGCGGGAATCGAACCCATCTAAAATATTAATAGTACGAGATACTTAGATAATATTAATAGTACTATGAAACAACTGACCCGGGTTCGATCTCCAGGTACCACCTGGTCTCATACCAATGGGATTTTTAAAACTTATCTACTATTTGCAACATAAGAAGTTGGCTTGAACATAAAGATGGCGAAGGCTCACCACGTGTCACGTTGTCCCAAAAAATATCTTCGATGAATGGTGGGTCGAAAGCACATACTTGTTTAAACTTCTGTTCATATTGATTATATTTTTATAGCTCTCTACACATACTCTCTACATTGACTGCTCTAGTATTGGGAATGGCGTGAAGATATATTTTATGTCTTATTGTGGAACAAATGAACAGTAAGACGATATCTCCGGAATTTCTTTCGCCTGTTTCTTACCTGTTATATGAATTTGAATACGACAAGGTGGATGATTAAAAAAATACTATCGATAAACAAATACATGTTCTTATTTAATTTGTATAGTAACATAATCATTTCATATAATTTATATAATAATATAAATGTTGCCGATGATAGAGCGGTTTCTGTGGATGACATTTGACGCGAAGGGTAATTGCTTAGAATGAGTTCGAATACGAAGAAACATTTCGTCACGGAACGTTTGCGTTTTAATTTACAGCAATTCTTCACGTATTTCTCAATACCCTACTGGAGTATTCGCGAGACTTCAGTATAGACATAGGTCTCTCTCTCATTATTTTGTTAAAATATTTTTTTCTGTGATTTTAGAAGAATAGTCTATATTAAATTAAAAAATTAAGAAGTCACGATAGCTGAGTGGTTGGGCGGTCGGAATTTCGAGTTGTGAAACCAATGGGTTTTTCAAAAACCAATGTACGAATTATATCGATGGCTTGGACATAAAGACGGCGACGGGCTCACCACCTGCCACGTTGCCCAGGAAATATCTTCGGTGGTAGGTGGGTCGAAGGGACTTCATTGTCTAGACTAGACCTCTGTCTACTATACGCATTCTCGCAATTCCCCCCTGTATTGGGAATACAGGGGGGAATTGTGAGAATATATTTATTTATTTATTTATAAATAAAAAACGTTTTACAACTGCAAAATTTCATTAAAAATTTACAAAAAAGGGATACCCACAGAGTTCCTCTGGCCCAAGTTTTCGCTGTTAAAGTCACCTCTATAAGAAACGGTGGTAGATTTAAAAATAGCATGTTTTGTCTCCTCCATGGAGGTCGTCATGTTTTAAAAACATTTATTTTAATGTTAATACACACGCAATCTGCAGAGTACCGCTTAATTTAGAAAATCCATAAGGAAGTGAGTAATAAAGAAAGCCTAACTATGTTCTTACTGAGGTTGTTCAGTCAGCAACTGTTCTTAACTCTTGCAAACGGTACAAATGAGCTTTTACATGCTATTTTATTATAGACAAAGTTTGTTTTCTTACTAGGTCAATGGATAGTTCAGAAAATGAATGTGAAATGAATGTTCAGGTAATGAAAGTGATTATAATTGAGAAAAAACTTATTAGATTTTACTTATTTACGTAACGGCCCATAAAATCCACTGCAGGACATAGGCTTCTTCCATAAGGGAGAGTTTGACATAATGACCACGCTTGGCAAGAGGATATGCTATCCCTCATCAGTCTGCTTAATTTTGGTCGAGCTTTTTCGAGATGGTTATTTGGCCAATTGTTGGTAGCCATTACTTTTTTCAAGGCTTTTACCTTAGTTGCCTTAGTTGCCTCTTACGACACACACGGAAAGAAAGAATAGGGGGTGGTATATTATGTATACCTATGCCGGTAGCACACAGTATTGTGTTTAACACATTACATTTGAACAGCGGAAGACGGCGACTGGTTCACCACCTGTCACGCTGTACCGAATAATCTTTGATTAAAATTGTATCGAAGGGAACTCTACTGTATCATGTTATTGAGTAAGTTGTAAAAGTGTGATAAAATTAGATGGGAATTTAGCTGAAGAGAGAGAAGAAATAAAATCATATTTTAGCACAATAAATTTAACTGATGGTGTATATAGAACACCTAAAACATTTTATATGCTATAAATATATAGGTAGATTAAAACAAATTATCGACAAACAAGCATATATTGGTATATTGATGTAGAAATGATTTAAATTGATTTATGTTATATAAATTGTGAAAAACAATAGGGCATTCGAATATTAGTTGAATATTTTTTATAATTGTTGCTACCCATTACTGTTACTACAATAAACTCTTCAAAAATTCACAATGTATACGTTGATTACACGAACACTGGGCTTAATTTATAAGAAATCATTTAAATGCAAAGCGTAACGTCTATTTAGCCAGTGCTAATTTTGATTTCTTGTAAGGATTTTATACTAATTTAAGATTAAGACAAATTCTATTATATCTAGCAATTTTAGGTGTTTTGTTGGGAATAAGACATTTGTTTTATCGTGCCAAATCTATAAGATTTTATGCGCATACTAAAAATATCACCAAATAACTTTGATAGAAAAAAGATACAGATTAATTTCTTTATGTAAGAGTTTAGGAAATGTACGAGTAAATGAAAATAAAAATAAAAAAGCTAACTACAAACAGCAATTTAAAATTAATTCACTAAAAGACCGAAATAAGATTAAGAATAGAACGTTAAAATAAACTATAAAAAAGTAAATTCCATTTTGGTTTAGCAGACTAACAACACAATTAAGAATGAATTTAACGAAATTCCACGCTCGAGCGTTAATTATAAAAAAACACATTTGTTACATGTCTTAAAAAAAATTAATGTTTTAATTGTAATCCATACAAGACGAAAACTTGGTAATATTATTTATTTCGTCAAGTTTAACTAAAGAATTAATTTGCAGAAATTTAAATACTAAAAATTGCAGATGCGTTAAATCAAATAATTCAATATATGATCACGCACGAAATGTAAAACATTTCATAGAAATGAATTCAAATTTACTTTCACTTATTTAATTATTTATGGATGTATATAAATCCAAAACTCCGTATAGTCATTAATTTATGTAACAGTGTCGCAATCAACTGACTATTGAGAATTGCGTAAAAAGATTTTATGTCAATACATACATGGATAGAGACAACATCACATACATTGCTCTGATCCCAAATTTAATCGCTAAAGCATTTGTTTTGTGGGAAACAACGAAGGTATACTCAAACCAAAAAATACGATTTTTCGGATATTTTTTGGACTATTATCTCTACGAATATAGATCCTGAAAGCTATGAGCTGGCGACAACATGAAAACCGGTGTGTACGCCACTCGTCCACAAAGTCGTCAAACGTATACGTCGTAAAACAGTAAATTTTATTTAATTATAGATATACTTTATGACGTTACTTATAGTTAGATACTCAACACTGAGCTTTTGCACACACTTACTGAAAACAGTCTGAAAAGACAAACGTTTTTAATTTTCATGAGTGCTTTAAATGTAGCAATGTTTATGTAAATGGCTTCTTTCTACTTATGTAAAAAAAAAAAAACGCAAAATATGTGCTCTGAATGTAGTGTGAATGTTATTAAATTTTTATATACATCTTTATTATTTTATAAAAAAAACTGTCTACAGTTCTAGAGTTTTGAGTGGGAATGACGTATTTTTAAGTTGGTAGACTGCTTATATGACGAGGATCTGAGTGGTTGGGAACCACACTGAGAAACTGCCTATTGCCGCCAAATAGCTGTATAACAACTGATGTGTTCCGGTTTGAAGGTTTATAGAGAGCTAATGTGATCGCAGGCTAAGCATTCTCCTCGTCGTTCACTCAAGAGTGGAAACGCATCATAAACAACTTTTTACATGGACAGAAGAAGTTACTTACTTCTAGGCAGATAGTTGGCTCATTTTTCACCATTTCACTTGAGAATGCCTTGTTTTGAGGCGAAACACGTGTCGCGTTTTCGGTGGTGGTATATGTCACCTGGTTTGAGTGTAGTGGTGGTGGTGGTGCATACAGAAGAATTAGTGCATGCATCTGTGGGAGGGAGGGTGTTGCTCTTCTTCTCTTCGGACCAAGTAACATATACCTTTTTATATTTGCATGCGGAGGGTTGCGAAGTAATTTTTTCAATAACAACATTGCTGTGATCGCCAATGAGCTTTCCAAGCGTGGCGATTCTTTTTGTTTTATAGAAAAGGCAGGCAAATGAGCAGGCGGCTCATTGTAAGTGATTACCGTCGCCCAGGTATCAGAGGCATAGCAGATGCGTTGCCGGCCTTCGAGTGCCCCTCCACCCACATTTGGAAGAGGGGGGAGGGGGCTCCGGTTACCTGCACTCACCAGACGAAACGCAGAAGTTTGTTAGACTTCTACTTCACGCCGGTATTCTGTGAGGTTGTGGTCCTTTCCCGGTCGAGCCGGCCCATTCATGCAACAACAAAAGCTGATGCGTGGCGCTACTACTGTTAGAATTCAGGCGAATTCTTCTTAATACGCCTTATATCCTGCAGTGATCTCGTAAACGACGTACAGTTAGTAAGTAAAAACGTTCTAGTTTTTTTCTTAGAGTATTAGAAAATATTTAGATTAAATAAACACCTAAACATTATTGCATATGTCGCAGAATCAAGATAACGTGACAATTATGGTTACAATGCCATCTATTAAAAGTTTTCGGAAACGTGCAAGTAGTGCGCTTGAGTGGGGTCGACACAGGAAGTGATAGAGCGGATTTGACCACTATGTGTTGTCGATGTCATTTGAGTTCTAATATAAAGTGTCTTCAGAATATTCTCGGAGCTTCACTTTCGAAACGGACGGTAGTGTGAACGGTCATCTTCCTGTTAACGAACTTACTGCGTTTCCACCCATTTGAAGAGGGGAGGGGCTCCGGTTACCTGCACTCACCAGACGAAACGCAGAAGTTTGTTAGACTTCTACTTCACGCCGGTATTCTGTGAGGTTGTGGTACTTTCCCGGTCGAGCCGGCCCATTCATGCAACAACAAAAGCTGATGCGTGGCGCTACCACTGTTAGAATTCAGGCGAATTCTTCTTAATACGCCTTATATCCTGCAGTGAACTCGTAAACGACGTACAGTTAGTAAGTAAAAAAAAACGCAAAATATGTGCTCTGAATATAGTTATTTATGTTATGTTATTAAATTTTTATATACATTTTTATTATTTTATAAAAAAACTGTCTACAGTTCTAGAGTTTTGAGTGGAAATGACGTATTTTTAAGTTAAGTAAGGTAGACTGCTTATATGACGAGGATCTGAGTGGTTGAGAACCACACTGAGAAAATACCTATTGCCGCCAAATAGCTGTATAACAACTGATGTGTTCCGGTTTGAAGGTTTATAGAGAGCTAATGTGATCGCAGGCTAAGCATTCTCCTCGTCGTTCACTCAAGAGTGAAAACGCATCATAAACAACTTTTTACATGGACAGAAGAAGTTACTTACTTCTAGGCAGATAGTTGGCTCATTTTTCACCATTTCACTTGAGAATGCCTTGTTTTGAGGCGAAACACGTGTCGCGTTTTCGGTGGTGGTATATGTCACCTGGTTTGAGTGTAGTGGTGGTGGTGGTGCATACAGTGGAATTAGTGCATGCATCTGTGGGAGGGAGGGTGTTGCTCTTCTTCTCTTCGGACCGAGTAACATATACCTTTTTATATTTGCATGCGGAGGGTTGCGAAGTAATTTTTTCAATAACAACATTGCTGTGATCGCCAATCAGCTTTCCAAGCGTGGCGATTCTTTTTGTTTTATAGAAAAGGCAGGCAAACGAGCAGGCGGCTCACGTGATTGTAAGTGATTACCGCCGCCCAGGTATCAGAGGCATAGCAGATGCGTTGCCGGCCTTCGAATGCCCCTCCACCCACATTTGGAAGAGGGGGGAGGGGGCTCCGGTTACCTGCACTCACCAGACGAAACGCAGAAGTTTGTTAGACTTCTACTTCACGCCGGTATTCTGTGAGGTTGTGGTCCTTTCCCGGTCGAGCCGGCCCATTCATGCAACAACAAAAGCTGATGCGTGGCGCTACTACTGTTAGAATTCAGGCGAATTCTTCTTAATACGCCTTATATCCTGCAGTGATCTCGTAAACGACGTACAGTTAGTAAGTAAAAACGTTCTAGTTTTTTTCTTAGAGTATTAGAAAATATTTAGATTAAATAAACACCTAAACATTATTGCATATGTCGCAGAATCAAGATAACGCGACAATTTTGGTTACAATGCCATCTATTAAAAGTTTTCGGAAACGTGCAAGTAGTGCGCTTGAGTGGGGTCGACACAGGAAGTGATAGAGCGGATTTGTTGTCGATGTCATTTGACTTCTAATATAAAATGTCTTCAGAATATTCTCGGAGCTTCACTTTCGAAACGGACGGCAGTGTGAACGGTCAACTTCCTGTTAACGAACTTACTGCGTTTCCACCCATTTAGATCAGTTTTCTGATATGGTTCAAGACGGATTTAACAACGAGTTGCCTCATGTGACCTACTCTACACCGACACATATAACATAAATGTTTACAACTAAATGATTTTGATTTACTACAATTGAAAAGGCTGGCCAATTCTTTGTGTTAAATGAAAACCAATCAAGTCCACGTTGATGACGGTGACATCGTTTCAATTTGAAATACGTAAACTATCCAAGGGCTAAGTAATGAGAATAGTTCAAATATTTTAAAATTTATTTTACTCTGGTTTACTTATGTGCCGTTTTGAAATAGACATATAGCGAAGTCACGTGAAAATTAAGGTATTTCATGTGTAAGTGACATTTTATTGGAGCCTTCTACAATTTTAGGATCCCTTGTACGCATGCATGAATTTATAGTCAAGACTACAAGTACTTATAAAAGTGTTTTGTGAAATTTTAGCACGAAATATTATATAGGTTAAAATTTGTGCACAAACATTTTACAAAACGAAACTGTACCTTCCTGTTTTCTATGGCGTCACCGACACAGAGGTTCCGGGTTCGATACCCGGACGGGTTAATGTAGAAACCAATTTTCTAAATTTTTCGGATCTGGGTGTTTGTGGTACGTTAGTTCTTTACTATTATGGAATCTCAACTACTTACTTAGAAGTCACGATAGTCAAGTGGTTGGGTGATCGGAGTTCGAGTCAAGAGACCCGAGTCCGATCCCTTGGTGGTAGGCTAGTACTGTAGAGGTTTATCAAAACTTGTATGATTTATATTGTTAGCTTGGACATAAAGATTGAAACGGGCTCACCACCTTCCACCCAGATCCAAAAATAGGTTTCGATGAGACGTGGGTCGAATTTACTTAATTATCCAGACCTCTGTCTACTGGGCTATTGGGAAGGGCGTGAAGATAAAATAACACACCACAAGTCCTCATAATGAAAAGAGGTTAGTTACCTTCAGTATATTGCATGAGTAACGAACAGTTTACGACCTAAGTTAAGCCGTCGATAGATTCCTTCCTATGTTTTCCATGTTTCTCCTTTAGATTAATTTTTCTTTGTATCTTAAGTTTCGAGTAAGTAACTTTTCCGTGCTTCTTTATAATCAAAAATTCAAATAGGGATAACACCACACACACAGCGCTGATATAAAAAATACTAAGAAATCAAAGAGGTCTGTTTACAATAATGTTTTTGCACTTTGCGTTCTAAACATCGTAGCTTTTTAAGTTTTAACGTGTGGAAAGTGAAACTATATTCATCCCACGAACAGCCATTATTCTCCGACAATGACTGGCAATTCTTAATGTCAGCTCGGAAAATGTAGAACGAGCCATACAACGAAATACTGAAATGTACCTAAATCGAAGTGGATAAAGCTAAAATTTATTTTACTCTGGTTTACTTATGTGCCGTTTTGTAATAGAGATATAAGCGAAGTCACGTGAAAATTAAGGAATTTCATGTGTAAGTGACATTTTATTGGAGCCTTCTACAATTTTAGGACCCCTTGTACGCATGCATGAATTTATAGTCAAGACTACAAGTACTTATAAAAGTGTTTTGTGAAATTTTAGCACGAAATATTATATAGGTTAAAATTTGTACACAAACATTTTACAAAACGAAACTGTACCTTCCTGTTTTCTATGGCGTCACCGACACAGAGGTTCCGGGTTCGATACGCGGGCGGGTCAATGTAGAAACAAATTTTCTAAGTTTTTTCGGGTCTGGGTGTTTGTGGTACGTTAGTTCTTTCCTATTATGGAATCTCAACTACTTACTTTGTAAGTCACGATAGCCGAGTGGTTGGGTGGTCGGAATTTCGAGTCAAGAGACCCGAGTTCGATCCCCAGGTGACAGGCTCGTACCAATGGGTTTTTCAAAAACTTATGTACGAATTATATCGTTGGCTTGGACATAAAGACGGCGACGGCTCACCACCTTCCACCCAGATCCAAAAATAGGTTTCGATGAGACGTGGGTCGAATTTACTTAATTATCCAGACCTCTGTCTACTGGGCTATTGGGAAGGGCGTGAAGATAAAATAACACACCACGAGTCCTCATAATGAAAAGAGGTTAGATACCTTCAGCATATTGCATGAGTTACGAACAGTTTACGACCTAAGTTAAGCCGTCGATAGATTCCTTCCTATGTTTTCCATGTTTCTCCTTTAGATTAATTTTTCTTTGTATCTTAAGTTTCGAGTAAGTAACTTTTCCGTGCTTCTTTATAATCAAAAATTCAAATAGGGATAACACCACACACACAGCGCTGATATAAAAATACTAAGAAATCAAAGAGGTCTGTTTACAATAATGTTTTTGCACTTTGCGTTCTAAACATCGTAGCTTTTTAAGTTTTAACGTGTGGAAAGTGAAACTATATTCATCCCACGAACAGCCATTATTCTCCGACAATGACTGGCAATTCTTAATGTCAGCTCGGAAAATGTAGAACGAGCCATACAACGAAATACTGAAATGTACCTAAATCGAAGTGGATAAAGCTAAAATTTATTTTACTCTGGTTTACTTATGTGCCGTTTTGTAATAGAGATATAGCGAAGTCACGTGAAAATTAAGGTATTTCATGTGTAAGTGACATTTTATTGGAGCCTTCTACAATTTTAGGACCCATGAATTTATAGTCAAGACTACAAGTACTTATAAAAGTGTTTTGTGAAATTTTAGCACGAAATATTATATAGGTTAAAATTTGTGCACAAACATTTTACAAAACGAAACTGTACCTTCCTGTTTTCTATGGCGTCACCGACACAGAGGTTCCGGGTTCGATACGCGGGCGGGTCAATGTAGAAACAAATTTTCTAAGTTTTTTCGGGTCTGGGTGTTTGTGGTACGTTAGTTCTTTCCTATTATGGAATCTCAACTACTTACTTTGTAAGTCACGATAGCCGAGTGGTTGGGTGGTCGGAATTTCGAGTCAAGAGACCCGAGTTCGATCCCCAGGTGACAGGCTCGTACCAATGGGTTTTTAAAACTTATGTACGAATTATATCGTTGGCTTGGACATAAAGACGGCGACGGGCTCACCACCTGTCACGTTGTCCCGAAAATATCTTCGGTGGAAGGTGGGTCGAATCGACTTAATTGTCTAGACTAGACCTCTGTCTACTGGGCTATTGGGAAGGGCGTGAAGATAAAATAACACACCACGAGTCCTCATAATGAAAAGAGGTTAGTTACCTTCAGTATATTGCATGAGTAACGAACAGTTTACGACCTAAGTTAAGCCGTCGATAGATTCCTTCCTATGTTTTCCATGTTTCTCCTTTAGATTAATTTTTCTTTGTATCTTAAGTTTCGAGTAAGTAACTTTTCCGTGCTTCTTTATAATCAAAAATTCAAATAGGGATAACACCACACACACAGCGCTGATATAAAAATACTAAGAAATCAAAGAGGTCTGTTTACAATAATGTTTTTGCACTTTGCGTTCTAAACATCGTAGCTTTTTAAGTTTTAACGTGTGGAAAGTGAAACTATATTCATCCCACGAACAGCCATTATTCTCCGACAATGACTGGCAATTCTTAATGTCAGCTCGGAAAATGTAGAACGAGCCATACAACGAAATATTGAAATGTACCTAAATCGAAGTGGATAAAGCTAAAATTTATTTTACTCTGGTTTACTTATGTGCCGTTTTGTAATAGAGATATAGCGAAGTCACGTGAAAATTAAGGTATTTCATGTGTAAGTGACATTTTATTGGAGCCTTCTACAATTTTAGGACCCATGAATTTATAGTCAAGACTACAAGTACTTATAAAAGTGTTTTGTGAAATTTTAGCACGAAATATTATATAGGTTAAAATTTGTGCACAAACATTTTACAAAACGAAACTGTACCTTCCTGTTTTCTATGGCGTCACCGACACAGAGGTTCCGGGTTCGATACGCGGGCGGGTTAATGTAGAAACAAATTTTCTAAGTTTTTTCGGGTCTGGGTGTTTGTGGTGGGTCTTTAGTTCTTTCCTATTATGGAATCTCAACTACTTACTTTGTAAGTCACGATAACCGAGTGGTTGGGTGGTCGGAATTTCGAGGCAAAAGACCTGAGTTCGATCCCAGGTGACAGGCTCGTACCAATGGGTTTTTAAAACTTATGTACGAATTATATCGTTGGCTTGGACATAAAGACGGCGACGGGCTCACCACCTGTCACGTTGTCCCGAAAATATCTTCGGTGGAAGGTGGGTCGAATCGACTTAATTGTCTAGACTAGACCTCTGTCTGCCCCTGTATTGGGAATTGCGTGAAGATATTTATATTTATTTATTCGAAGGCAAACACATAACTACGCTGTCGAGTAATATACTAGATGGTACTTTTGTATCAACTTGTATGCAAAATACGCTTAAGGCTTTACTTGGAAATAACTAGAGAACCACATCTAAATACATGAAATACGTAAACTATCCAAGGGCTAAGTAATGAGAATAGTTCAAATATTTTAAAATTTGTTTGAAATGTCTGGAATATTCTGGGTATTCGATTATTACTAAACTTTCGATTTTCTGATCTATTAGCTGAAATATATCTCTGTCTATGTTTAGTGCTCTTGGTATTTATAGGTCGATATAATTTCCTCGAATTAATAAGTTGCATAGTTTCAGCGACCTTATTTGGAAGGGTTAGTTTCTCAAAAATTATTAAATTAATTTTGGCATCAGATATTACGAAGTTGTACAAATATATTGCTATAACTTCTTTCACCGTATTAGTGAAATATATGTATATACTTGGCAATATAGCTGTGTCATATTCAATAATATAACACAGCTATATTGCCAAGTATTTGTACCGGATTATAATGAAGCAGACCGATATATACAATTATAATGAAATATGAGAATCGAAAATACATTTTTTTATTATACTGCGACTTCTTCTATTGAGACAGGATCACTTTTTGATACGGTTCATACAAATCAATAAAATGTGTTTGCTAATTCTGTTTATATACATACTGGTTGTTAGCACTCAACGTTTGCCTGAAGGAAAATTAGAGCATGGATGGTGAATTTATGTACTTCCTTCAAACATACAGCTTAGTATGTGTATGTTGAACAAATTTTAGCCGTGTTCTCCTTAAGTGTTTGAATTTTTAATATGAATAATATCGGTTTTATATTTTGGATTCACTTCTTATAAAGGTATATTAAATTTTAGTAAAATTTTTATAATATTCACATGTATACAAATCACTTTACACAATATTCATATGTATGATAGATGAGACGAAGTCGGTCGGAGACCACGCGTGGATTATTTAAACAGCACCGAAAGTATATCAGCGCTGCAGAAACAATGCTGCAGCATTTTGCAGAGCCGGATGCTCTTTCGTTGCTGCAATTAAATAATTTATTTAAATTGCTTTTTTATCGTTTATATGTATAGAATTATGGCAATGACAAATTCTTTCAAATAAATAAAGTGAATTGTGTACAAATTTGCAACGATAAATTTAAATAAACAATTTTTATAAATATCTTCACGCAATTCCCAATACAGGGGTAGACGGAGGTCTAGTCTAGATAATTAAGTCCCTTCGACCCACCTTCCACCGAAAATAGTAGTAGGTTCGGGACAACGTGGTGCAGACAAGGTGTTGAGCCCGTAGCCGTCTTTATGTCCAAGAGAACAATTTAATTCGTATATAGATTTTATAAAAACCCATTGGTACGAGCCTGCCACCTGGGGAGCGAACTCGGGTCTCTTCCCTCGAAATTCCGACCACCCAACCACTCGGCTATCGTGACTAAACAATTTTTACATACTAAAAAAACGTTTTCAACTAAACTATTTTTATTTATTACAATTGAAAAGCCTGGCCAACTTTTTGTGCTAAATGGAAACCAATCAAGTCCGCGTTGATGACGGTGACAGTGTTTTAATTTGAAATACGTAAAGTTAGAAAAAATTGTAATTAGAAAGTATCACTATGGAGCTGCTTGACTGATTTAGCTGTAAATGTAAAAAAAAAGTTCAGTGTAACTTATATGCTTTAATATCAATAAATATAACATGATTTAGCTAATTTTTTTTATATGTTCGTAGTTGCCACTACAAGGTATATGATAGATTTTTTGGACAAACTCATAGGTGGTGTCGGTAATTAGGGAGAACTGAAAGTGTCCTTATATATGAAATTTTGTCTCTAATTAACTGATTAACATATAAAAAATTTTTGGTATCTGCTTTGTTTGTCTTCCGGAGTATTTTATTTAATTCTTTAAGTTACATACTTGTCGTAAGTAAGTTTTAAGTAACTTTTGAGTTCATTCTCCAGGTGGCAATACTTGTGGTTTTTTTCATCACTTATGTATGATAGATATAGTTGGCTTAGAGATGAAGACGACGAAAGGCTCGCAATCCAGCAAAACTTCAATTCAACAATTACTTGTATGTAAACAAGAGCAAAATGCTTTTGAAGAAAGTTCGCAGCCAAAACTGAAAAGCAAAACATTTTGGCAGCAAAATGCAAAACGGTGTAACCTATTTTTTACCTTCGAAATCAGTAATCATTTTGAGTTTCTAGAACGTGAGATTATTTAAATTGGACAATCAGCGAGCGACATTTTTTCAACATGGCGTAGAGCTACGAGCTTTAACGTAGCGTCATATGGCACGAAATTGCTTACTTTACATGGAGTCACATAAAAGTGCGCGCTGTAAATGGCTATATTGTTGAATAGTTTTTTTGTTTTTTTATACTAAAATATCACGCTGCATATTTTCAAGCACTCTTATATCGACTCTTACTACTACATATGCTCTTATACTTCTTATTACTTACTTACTATATATTTCATGTGTAAGTGACATTTTATTGGAGCCTTCTACAATTTTAGGACCCCTTGTACGCATGCATGAATTTATAGTCAAGACTACAAGTACTTATAAAAGTGTTTTGTGAAATTTTAGCACGAAATATTATATAGGTTAAAATTTGTGCACAAACATTTTACAAAACGAAACTGTACCTTCCTGTTTTCTATGGCGTCACCGACACAGAGGATCCTGGTTCGATACCCGGGCGGGTCAATGTAGAAACAAATTTTCTAAGTTTTTTCGGGTCTGGGTGTTTGTGGTACGTTAGTTCATTCTTATTATGGAATCTCAACTACTTACTTTGTAAGTCAGGATAGCCGAGTGGTTGGGTGGTCGGAATTTCGAGTCAAGAGACCCGAGTGCGATCCCCAGGTGGCAGGCTCGTACCAATGGGTTTTTCAAATACTTATGTACGAATTATATCGTTGGCTTGGACATAAAGATGCCGACGGGCTCACCACCTGTCACGTTGTCCCGAAAATATCTTCGGTGGAAGGTGGGTCGAAGGAACTTAATTGTCTAGACTAGACCTCTGTACTCCTAATTTCCTCGAATTAATAAGTTGCATAGTTTCAGCGACCTTTTTTGGAAGGGTTAGTTTCTCAAAAATTATTAAATTAATTTTGTCATCAGATATTACGAAGTTGTACAAATATATTGCTATAACTTCTTTCACCGTATTAGTAATATATATGTATATACATGGCAATATAGCTGTGTCATATTTAATAATTGAAGCACTGGATTATAATGAAGCAGACCGATATATACAATTATAATGAAATATGAGAATCGAAAATAATTTTTTTTTATTATACTGCGACTTCTTCTATTGAGACAGGATCTCTTTTTGATACGGTTCATACAAATCAATAAAATGTGTTTGCTAACTCTGTTTATATTTCCACGCGGTTTATATACATACTGGTTGTTAGCACTCAACGTTTGCCTGAAGGAAAATTAGAGCATGGATGGTGAATTTATGTACTTCCTTCAAACATACAGCTTAGTATGTGTATGTTGAACAAATTTTAGCCGAGTTCTCCTTAAGTATTTGAATTTGTAATATGAATAATATCGGTTTTATATTTTGGATTCACTTCTTATAAATGGTTTATTAAATTTTAGTAAAATTTTTATAATATTCACATGTATACAAATCACTTTACACAATATTTATATGTATGATAGATGAGACGAAGTCGGTCGGAGACCACACGTGGATTATTTAAACGGCACCGACAGTATATCAGCGCTGCAGAAACAATGCTGCAGCATTTTGCAGAGCCGGATGCTCTTTCGTTGCTGCAATTAAATAATTTATTTAAATTGCTTTTTATCGTTTATATGTATAGAATTATGGCAATGACAAATTCTTTCAAATACATAAAGTGAATTGTGTACAAGTGTGCAACGATAAATTTCAATAAATATATGAAAACCTAAACAATTTTTATAAATATCTTCACGCAATTCCCAATACAGCGGTAGACGGAGGTCTAGTCTAGACAATTAAGTCCCTTCTACCCACCTTCCACCAAAGATATTTTCGGGACAACGTGCAGACAAGGTGGTGAGCCCGTAGCCGTCTTTATGTCCAAGCCAATGTAATTACATGCCAATGTACGTACATAGATTTTATAAAAATCCATTGGTACGAGCCTGCCACCTGGGGATCGAATTCGGGTCTCTTTCTCGAAATTGCGACCACCCAACCACTCGGCTATCGTGAATAAACAATTTTTACATACTAAAAAAACGTTTTCAACTAAACTATTTTTATTTATTACATTTGAAAAGCCTGGCCAACTTTTTGTGCTAAATGGAAACCAATCAAGTCCGCGTTGATGACGGTGACAGCGTTTCAATTTGAAATACGTATAGTTAGAAAAAATTGTAATTAGAAAGTATCACTATGGAGCTGCTTGACTGTTTTAGCTATAAATGTAAAAAAAAAGTTCAGTATAACTTATATGCTTTAATATCAATAAAAATAACATGATTTAGCTAATTTTTTTTATATGTTCGTAGTTGCCACTAAAAGGTATATGATAGATTTTTTGGACAAACTCATAGGTGGTGTCGGTAATTAGGGAGAACTGAAAGTGTCCTTATATATGAAATTTTGTCTCTAATTAACTGATTAACATATAAAAAATTTTTGGTATCTGCTTTGTTTGTCTTCCGGAGTATTTTATTTAATTCTTTAAGTTACATACTTGTCGTAAGTAAGTTTTAAGTAACTTTTGAGTTCATTCTCCAGGTGGCAATACTTGTGGTTTTTTTCATCACTTATGTATGATAGATATAGTTGGCTTAGAGATGAAGACGGCGAAAGGCTCACAATCTGTCACGTTATTCCAAAACCTGTCTTTGGTCCAGCAAAACTTCAATTCAACAATTACTTGTATGTAAACAAGAGCAAAATACTGTTGAAGAAAGTTCGCAGCCAAAACTGAAAAGCAAAACATTTTGGCAGCAAAATGCAAAACGGTGTAACCTATTTTTTACCTTCGAAATCAGTAATCATTTTGAGTTTCTAGAACGTGAAATTATTTAAATTGGACAATCAGCGAGCGACATTTTTTCAACATGGCGTAGAGCTACGAGCTTTAACGTAGCGTCATATGGCACGTAATTGCTTACTTTAAAAAGACATGGAGTCACATAAAAGGGCGCGCTGTAAATGGCTATATTGTTGAATAGTTTTTTTGTTTCTTTATAATAAAATATCACGCTGCATATTTTCAAGCACTCTTATATCGACTCTTACTACTACATATACTCTTATACTTCTTATTACTTACTTACTATATATACTCTTATACTTTTAGCTGGGAATACCAAAAGCGACAAAAGTATAGTGCTTCATACATTTTTCCTATACTGGTGTAGACGGAGATCTAAAAATTAAGTCCTTTTCACCCACCTTTTACTGAAAACTGTTTGGGACTATGATAATGTTTGAGACAATATATATGACGTAAGCCTATCACCGTCTTAGTGTCCAAGCTAATGGTACAATATACTTACATAGATAAAAATTCATATATACATATAAAAGTCCATGACTCGAGTACAAAGTTTCATATACATCACAATTTTTTAAGTGTTATTAAAATATATATTTTAATATTATTTAGTTTATTAAAATATTCGTGTGTAAAGTTATCATAAAACGCACCACCTCCTATTGCTCTTGCTTATTTAAAAATAATATATATCTTCATGCTATTCCCAATTGGGGTAGACAGACGTACAGAAAATGAAGTCCTTTATGCCTGCCTTCCACCGAAGACTTTTTTTGAGACAGCTTGACAGGTGGAGAGCCTGCCGCGGACTTCATGTCCCACCCATAAGATCACATCGTGCATAAGTTTTGAAACAGAAAAATTTGTACGAGCCTATCACCAGGGGATCGATCTCAGATCTCTTGACTCCAATTCCGACCACCATACCACTCGGCTGTCGTAAATATTAAATAAACAAATGTCTTAAATGCCGGCAACGCATCTGCTATTCCTCTGGTATTGCAGGTGTTCATGGGCGGCGGTAATCACCTTCCATCACGTGAGCCACCTGCTCGTTTGCCTCCCTTTTCTATAAAAAAAATAAATACGAACATGCATACACCCAAATACGTACATCCCTAGGGACAACATTACATACACTGCGCTGATCTTAAAAATACGAAGAAATCAAAGATGTCTGTTTACAATAATGTTTTGCAGTTCGCGTTCTAAACATCGTAACTTTTTAACTCTCAACGTGTGGAGAGTGAAACTGTATTCATCCCACGAACAACCATTATTCTCCGACAATGACTGGCAATTCTTAATGTCAGCTCGGAAAATATAGAACGAGCCATACAACGAAATGCTGAAATACACCTAAATCGATGTGGATAATGCTTAAATTTATTTTCCTCTGGTTTACTTGTGTGCCGTTTTGCAATGGAGATAAAGCGAATTCACGTGAAAATTAAGGTATTTCATGTGTAAGTGAAATTTTATTGGAGCCTTCTACAATTTTAGGATCCCTTGTGCGCATGCATGAATTTATAGTCAAGACTACAAGTACTTATAAGTGTTTTGTGAAATTTTAGCACGAAATATTACATAGGTTAAAATTGTGCGCAAACGTTTATCAAAACGTAACTGTACCATCCTGTTTTCTATGGCGTCACCAACACAGAGGTTCCGGGTTCGATACCCGGACGGGTTAATGTAGAAACCAATTTTCTAAGTTTTTCGGGTTTGGGTGTTTGTGGTACGTTAGTTCTTTCCTATTATAGAATCCCAACTACTTACTTTGGAAGTCACGATAGCCGAGTGGTTGGGTGGTCGGAATTTCAAGTCAAGAGACCCGAGTTCGATCCCCAGGTGGCAGGCTAGTGGGTTTTTAAAAAAACTTATGTACGAATTATATCGTTGGCTTGGACATAAAGACGGCGACGGGCTCACCACCTTTCACGTTGTCCTGAAAAATCTTCGGTGAAAGGTGGGTCGAAGGGACTTAATTGTCTAGACTAGACCTCTATTTACCACTGTGTTGGAAATTGCATGAGAATATTTGAAACACAGGTATATTATCCCTAGTTCAGGGGTCACAAATCACTGTTATTCATAAAATAAAATAAAAAATATCTTCACGCAATTCCCAATACAGGGGTAGACAGACGTCTAGTCTAGACATTTAAGTCCCTTCGACCCACCTTCCACCGAAGATATTTTCGGGACAACGTGACAGGTGGTGAGCCCGTCGCCGTCTTTATGTCCAAGCCAGCGATACAATTAGTACATAGGTTTTTAGAAAAACCCATTGGTACGGCCACTTGAGGATCGAACTCGGGTCTCTTGACTCGAAATTCCGACCACCCAACCATTCGGCTATCGTGACTTTAAACTGTTATTCATGATTCTGTTCATTTGTTTTATCAATAAAGATTATAATATGAATGATGAAAGAGTAATGTATGTGACGTTGTCTTTGTATATATATGTATGTGATGCGATACTTCCAGTACAGCAACGCATTATTTTATATTGCATATCACGTTAACATTAACGATCCATTTAGCCGTTAGCGTTAGCCACATTTTAACTAATTACTATCGTTACTCATTTAATAGCACGTAGCAATACTGTTGTATTTAATAATTACGAAAACATTTTATATTTTAAGCGTTAAAAACAACAATTTTTTAATAGTCTATTAACTTAAAATTGAAACAGTACACTTGAAGAGTCTATGGTCTAGTTGGTACTTACACTAACTTTGAAGCTAAAGGTTCGAGTCGTGTTAACAATATTTTGTGCCATTCGCTTGGGCACTAAGACAGCGATGGGTTCTCCATTGTGTCACGTTATCCCAAATTAGCTTCGGTGAAAGGTGAGTTAAAAAGTCTTTGTTGTATCTAGATTCCCCCTGTTACTCCCTGTAAATATAATCCCCCTGTCAATATAAAAAAACCGTAAACTTATTTCGCTTCTCAATATCTGACAAACATGAACCTTTATCAAATGAAGGAAATGAATATTGAGTACCTAGAAATTTATCTGGTATCAATTTAAAGTAAAATAGTAGACCATTATGTGGTACGGTAAATAGCTTATGGTGTAGAAAGTCCATGAATGGAGATACCTTGCTTTATCTGGTTGTTTTATTTTATGCAGATATTTTTTGTAATATTTAGTCTTTATGATGAATAAGTATATACAAGATATAAGGGTAAGGGTCACGTAACTACATTGAAAAGATAATTAAATAACACACAGGCGTGAACGCATTTAGGGTCGAAGATGTGTGTATATTAGGTATGTACTCTACGCATTTTGAATTTGGAATTTGTGTCTTAGTCAAATAGTTAAGAGTATAAAGTGAGTAATGTCACTATAACTATAATATGAGTCAAGAGACCTAAGTTCTGTTCCAATGTTTTTTTTTTTTCAAAAACTTTTGTACCATTTATACGGTTGGATTGGACATGGGGATAGGCTTTCTTGTTATGTTGTCCCAAAAAATAACTGGTAGAAAGAGGGTATAAAGGACATAATTAAGTGTCTAGACCTCTTTTTACCCCTGTATTGGTGAATACAGTAAGCGTGAAGATATATTTTTTATTAACCTTAATTCCGTAGTTCTTATGATTCCGAATAAGTCAGTCGCGCTCAACTTCTACAATACTACATAGACTGCCTGAACTTTGTTGCTATATTAAATGTTTCCGTTTTTCACATAAATATTTCAACTTTGAAAGCACTTAAAGCGCAGAATAAAAAAAAAGAAGTTTTAAAATTTTTCTTTTCTCTTTCAGCTACTGCTCTGTGAAAACAATTCGTCCGTCTGGTGATTAACACCATAAAATACAGATGCTGTTTCGCTACTGTTTTTGTATTTCCAAGTAGAAAATTTTCGAGTAAACTACTAAACACTTTAGTTATTTATGGATTTGAAATGCAAGCTTTATGAAAGAACAACTTATGTAACTTATAAATAATTATAGATATTGAAACTTATGTGAACGTCTATCAGAAATGAAGCTCTATCAAAAATAATGGCCCATTAATACTAGTTTTGTAGGTATCGTACGCCCTCTTGTATATATGTACAAAAATGTCTTCACGCCATTCCTAATACTGGGATAGATCGAAGTCTAGACCATTAATTTCTTTCGACCTACTTTTGATCGAAGATATATTTGGGATAACGTGAGAGTTGGTGAGCCTGTCTTTATGCCCAAGTCATGGTTATAGATTGTACATCATTTTTGGAAAACATAGGCCTCCTTGAATATTTACTGAAGTCGCTATGTTAAAAGACCTGTTGATAGTCATGACTGTTATTTATAATCAAAACAATAGTTACGATAAGTAGTCACGATAGCCGAGTTCCACTCACCGGTCGTAGCCTAGTAACAATAAGTTTTTTCAAAAACTTTGTACCATTTATACGGTTGGATTGGACATGGGGATAGGCTTTCTTGTTATGTTGTCCCAAAAAATAACTGGTAGAAAGAGGGTATAAAGGACATAATTAAGTGTCTAGACCTCTTTTTACCCCTGTATTGGTGAATACAGTAAGCGTGAAGATATATTTTTTATTAACCTTAATTCCGTAGTTCTTATGATTCCGAATAAGTCAGTCGCGCTCAACTTCTACAATACTACATAGACTGCCTGAACTTTGTTGCTATATTAAATGTTTCCGTTTTTCACATAAATATTTCAACTTTGAAAGCACTTAAAGCGCAGAATAAAAAAAAAGAAGTTTTAAAATTTTTCTTTTCTCTTTCAGCTACTGCTCTGTGAAAACAATTCGTCCGTCTGGTGATTAACACCATAAAATACAGATGCTGTTTCGCTACTGTTTTTGTATTTCCAAGTAGAAAATTTTCGAGTAAACTACTAAACACTTTAGTTATTTATGGATTTGAAATGCAAGCTTTATGAAAGAACAACTTATGTAACTTATAAATAATTATAGATATTGAAACTTATGTGAACGTCTATCAGAAATGAAGCTCTATCAAAAATAATGGCCCATTAATACTAGTTTTTGTAGGTATCGTACGCCCTCTTGTATATATGTACAAAAAATGTCTTCACGCCATTCCTAATACTGGGATAGATCGAAGTCTAGACCATTAATTTCTTTCGACCTACTTTTGATCGAAGATATATTTGGGATAACGTGAGAGTTGGTGAGCCTGTCTTTATGCCCAAGTCATGGTTATAGATTGTACATCATTTTTGAAAAAATTTGGTATGAGCCTCCCACCAGGGGATCGAATTCAGATGGCATGACTCGATTTTCGATCACCAAACCACTCGACTATCGTGACCTCGTATATAAATTGTGTATAATATACGTAATATCACAGAAATCGTTGCGACACGTTCAGGAAAACCGTGTGTAGTCTTACAACAATGGGACAGAGATTCGGCGATATATTAATTAATTTCCTGTCACAGTGTACCTCTGAGTTAGATGTTGAACTGAAGCTTCTTTACAAGTTAATCTGTGCAAGACATGGTCGTCTTACAATTGATTTATATTACATATAAATGATCTGTACAAGGCTACTGCAAAACATAGGCTTCCCTAAGGAATTACTGTAATCACCACGTCGCACAGACCTGTGCATAGTTGTGGTTATTATTTATAATGAAACAATAGTTACGATAAGTAGTCACGATAGCCGAGTTCCACTCACCGGTCGTAGCCTAGTAACAATAAGTTTTTTTCAAAATCCGTGTACGATTTATATCGTTGTCTTGGATATAGAGACGGCGACAGGCTCATTTCTTGACACGTTGTCTACTGTTTTAATAATATTACATACGAACGTATCGGATTGATAACCTCTTTTTTTGAGTATATGTCTTCTAGTCATTACCAACATAGGTTAGAAAGGTGGGTCGAAAGGACTTACTTGTCTAGACCTCTGTCTAGACAAGTAAGTCCTTTCGACCCACCTTTCAATGAAGACATTTTTGGAAAACATAGGCCTCCTTGAATATTTACTGAAGTCGCTATGTTAAAAAGACCTGTTGATAGTCATGACTGTTATTTATAATCAAAACAATAGTTACGATAAGTTGTCATAGGTTTATGCTCGTACCAATGAGTTTTTCAAACCTTATTATGGATTTATATCGTTGTCTTGGATATAAATGCGACGACAGGCTTCCCACCTATCACGTTGTCTACTATTTTATAATACGAGAAATTTTCGAGTTTATTTTCTCCCCATCCGTCGGTAGCCACTTGACTTTTTTTAAATTTTACAATAGGCGTGAGATGTAGTTATTACATATTAAGCATGTTAACCACCCATTTACCAATAATCTCATCTTACGCCTATCGTAGTAAATTGTTATGTCGTGTTACACAGCAACTAAAAAAAAGGAACTTAACTTCAAAAAACTTTGCATTTAATGTATAACACCGACTTATTTTTAATTATATATTTCTTATTATTATCCAGATAACCTAAAACTTAAGTAAAAAAAAAATAAATATCTTCACGCAATTCCCAATACAGGGGTAGACAGAGGTCGAGTCTAGACAATTAAGTCCCTTCGACCCACCTTCCACCGAAGATATTTTCGGGACAACGTGACAGGTGGTGAGCCCGTCGCCTTCTTTATGTCCAAGCCAACGATATTCGTACATAAGTTTTTGAAAAACCCATTGGTACGAGCCTACCAACTGGGGATCGAACTCGGGTCTATTGACTCGAAATTCCGACCACCCAACCACTCGGCTATCGTGACTGCCTAAAACTTAAGTCATTTATGAAACAAATTTACTTCACTCCTCGTTGGTACTTCATAGAACTCTAATACGAAGAAAATAAGATCAGGTTTAGTTTAATATAATGATATTTTGATTTTGTATTTTCCACAAGTTTGCTGAATGGCATATAAACTGAAATGACTTATAATGCTATTTGATCGAAAACTATTTCAGTTAATATCTCAGTGAGACAAAGTTTTACAGCAATTGAATTATACTCAATCTCCAAAAACATTATTATTCGTCACATTTTAAATGAGTAAAAATATTATTACATTTATACTTAAAGTACCACGACCTCACAGAATACTGGCGTGAAGTAGAAGTCTAACAAACTTCTGCGTTTCGTCTGGTGAGTGCAGGTAACCGGAGGCCCACAAACCTCCCTATTGCGGGTGTCCATGGGCGGCGGTAATCACATACCATCACTGAGCCACCTGCTCGTTTGCCTCCCTTTTCTATAAAAAAAAGTAAATGTGTAAATGTACATACATGTAAAAATATATGTATATACGTTTTCAGACATTTCTTAATACTGGGGTTGTCAGAGGTCCTGACTAATGTATCTAATTACATATATATCTTACAAAGTAAAAATTTTAGTTACCAATAAAATATTCTAACACCATGACTGGACTAAAAAAATTAATATTCATCACGCAAATGTTTGCCCTTAGCTCTATTCGAAATAGTCCTAAGCTTCGAAGGTAAAGACAACATCTACGCTATTTAGTTATATACTAAATAGTACGTTTCTATCAACGTGTATGCAAAATACGCTTATGGCTTTAATTGGGAATAACTAGAGAACCACATCTAAATACATGAAATACGTAAACTATCCAAGGGCTATGTAATGAGAATAGTTCGAGTATTTGAAAATTTATTTGAAATGTCTGGAATATTCCAGGCATTTGATTATTAGCAAACTTTCTATCTAAATATATCTTTGTCTATATGTAATACTCTCGTTATTTATTGGTCGATATAAATTCCTCGAATTAATAAGATACATAGTTTCAGCGACCCATAGTTGGGAGGGTTAGTTTCTCAGAAATTATTAAATTAATTTTGTCATCAGATATTACGAAGTTATACAAATATATTGCTGTAACTTCTTTTACCGTATTAGTAAAATATATGTATATACATGGCAATATAGCTGTGTCATGTTTAATAATTGAAGCACCAGATTATAATTAAGCAGACCGATATATACAATTATAATGAAATATGAGAATCGAAAATACATTTTTTTATTATACTGCGACTTCTTCTATTGAGACAGGATCACTTTTTGATACGGTTCATACCAATAAAATGTGTTTGCTAACTCTGTTTATATTTCCACGCGGTTTATAGACATACTGGTTGTTAGCACTGAACGTTTGCCTGAAGGTAAATTAGAGCATGGATGGCGAATTTATGTACTTCCTTCAAACATCGCTTAGTATGTGTATGTTTAACAAATATCAGCCGTGTTCTCCTTGAGTCTTTGAATTTGTAATATGAATAATATCGGTGTTATTTTGTGGATTCACTTCTCACTTCTAAAATGTTGGCTGCTAGAACCGAGTTCCACGGTGCCCTGACTGTGTGAGTCCAAAAGTAAGGTGTAGTGAAAAGTGCACGCCTTGCTATATTTAACACAGTGCTGTTATTTGACAGTGAAA
This sequence comes from Sericinus montela, assembly GCA_029286605.1. NCBI lineage: Eukaryota > Metazoa > Arthropoda > Insecta > Lepidoptera > Papilionidae > Sericinus > Sericinus montela. The sequence continues at coordinate 963,626 of JAGSMR010000017.1, read as the reverse complement.
CCAGAGTCTGCCCGAAGGAGCGTAAACAAACTTGAATGCAGTTGGACTGCGATTTTTTCGTAAAATTTAGGCGTAACCTTGTCCGACCGAAAACGGAATGAAGAGATTTGTCGTATGGCTGGTTTGGGTTATTTCGGCATGTTGAGCCAAAGAGTGAAGACTGAATATATCTTTATCTTCTTCCTGCACTTATCCCATGCTATGTGGGGTCGGCACAACATGCCTTCTTCTTTCACTCTCCTCTATTTCCCGTCATCTCAGTACTCACTCGTTTTTTTTCTCCTTTCTTCTTTCATATAATCCATCCATTTCACAGTCACGATAGCCGGGTGGTTGGATGGTCAGAATTTCGAGTCAAGAGACCCGAGTTCGATCCCTAGGCGGCAGGCTCATACCAATGGGTTTTTCAAAAACTTATGTATGAATTATATCGTCGGCTTGGATATAAAGGCGACGACGGGCTCACCACCTGTCACGTTGTCCCGAAAATATCTTGGGTGGAAGGAGGGTCGAAGGGACTTAATATTCTAGACTAGACCTCTGTCTACCCCTGTAATGAGAATAGTTCGAGTATTTGAAAATTTATTTGAAATGTCTGGAATATTCTAGGCATTTGATTTTTAGCAAACTTTCTATCTAAATATATCTTTGTCTATATGTAATACTCTCGTTATTTATTGGTCGATATAAATTCCTCGAATTAATAAGATACATAGTTTCAGCGACCCATAGTTGGGAGGGTTAGTTTCTCTCAGAAATTATTAAATTAATTTTGTCATCAGATATTACGAAGTTATACAAATATATTGCTGTAACTTCTTTTACCGTATTAGTAAAATATATGTATATACATGGCAATATAGCTGTGTCATGTTTAATAATTGAAGCACCAGATTATAATTAAGCAGACCGATATATACAATTATAATGAAATATGAGAATCGAAAATACATTTTTTTATTATACTGCGACTTCTTCTATTGAGACAGGATCACTTTTTGATACGGTTCATACCAATAAAATGTGTTTGCTAACTCTGTTTATATTTCCACGCGGTTTATAGACATACTGGTTGTTAGCACTGAACGTTTGCCTGAAGGTAAATTAGAGCATGGATGGCGAATTT